>CM032446.1:195601538-195972072 GCA_019049505.1 Pachyrhynchus sulphureomaculatus
AAAGATTCTAGTTTGGACTATCACGAGACACAACCGCAGAACTTTTGAAAATTGGTTTCAAAGTTCCCGAAGAGAGTGTTACGGACAATGCAAGTTACCATAGTCGCTTACTATATAAGGTTCCAATGCAGCCACACCAAATCGGAAATACAGGAATTATGTTAGAAAATAACATTTATTTTGATTTAGTTATAAAAGTGAAACTTTGGAAGTTTTGAAAAACTATAAATTGAAAAAGAAATATGTTTGTGATAGTATGGCTGAGAAAATGGGACACACTGTTTTGCGGCTTCCTCCGTATTATTGTGGCATCGAGTTAAATCAAAAATAAGGGCACAAAATGGTTCTCCTACTTTAAGCGTGTCGTGGTTGAATTAGAAAAAAGTTATAAATAATATACCTTGTGAAAGCTGGAAGAATTCCATTCAGCACGTTGTTAAAGTTGAAGATTCATATATTTATGTAAATAATATAAAACCACTGATAATTACCTTAGGCTTAAGGTAAAATATATTTTTATTTATACAATATGTCCCTCTTGTAAACCTCATTCATTCAAAACTGTTATTTGTACTTCTTATCCATTTGTTTTTTACATGCATCTATAAATAAACATCTCCAAAAAGACTTATATATTTATTTATTTCATTAATGAATATTAATTTATCGTCTCTGCACAACCTACATAAAACCAAAGCGGCAAAAATCAGGATCTTATATTATGGGACGGGCTATACTAATCTTAAAAATGAATTACAAAAATTCATTTTGTCAAGTCCCATGTGTAAGTCCCAACATGTGGGTAATACGTACATAATATATTTGTATGTCAGATAATCAGCGTATAATTTTTTTAACACGATAACCTAAATAATATGCCCAAAATTGAATTTACTTTTTATCGTTTTGAGGTAGTATTTACCTTGTAGGTCGGGGAGTATATCCATTAAATTTGGTATATGTTGTATAGGTCTGTTGGCTTAGTATGCCAAAACAACAATGTTCAAACGATGTACTCGTGACTCTGCTCTGTCCTCCTTCGATACTGTCGTCTTAGTCGTAGAAAATTCCGTTTGTGATTCTGTATAGTTGTAAATACGTATTACGATTGAAAAGTCTGGAGTTGTTTTTGGTAAAGTAGCAGAAAGTGGGACTTCTGCGAAACGTTTTAAATCCCTAATGTTTTTTATCAATTATTGAAAATAATACCTCAAACTGCGAAATTAAAAATCACAACCGCTGTGTCTGCGAATAAATCGCATAGTAGTTAAGCAACGGAAAATCGTATTTCTCATCTTGAAGCAATTATCTTTATTATATCGAAATATAGTGCTAAGATGCGAGTGTCTTTCGTTGATTTGTGAACTTTATCCTCAATTAAACGAGATCATGTACGGAAAAGTCATAACGGACAAAACGACCAATTATATTCTAAAATATGGACAGATTCTGTTAAGGCTTTCTTAAGGGATTAATTAAAGCGTTTCTGTTTGTGGTTTTCTAGGTAACTTAAGGAACATCAAATTATTTTTTGTTCATTTTTTTAAAAAACCTTAATGATTTTGAAGACATGGGCCAGTCGGAACAGACTCCGTTAATTAATTTTTACGCAAACACACAGGAGTTTATTTTATTTCTAGGAATATAGTAATTCAGTTTAAAAAATTAGGAAAGCAAACTTGCTAGGCTCGGCACGCGTTTTGCAGTCGGAGAAGCTTTAAAGTTATTGAAGAGGTAATACAGGATATAAAACGCTGCAGAAATCCTCATTACCTACTATACATCCATACAAACTAAACTCTACCAACGCTTTCAATTTGGGGCAAGGGTTAATTAATAAAAGGATTCCGTTCTTTTTTCTTCGGTTAGCTTAGCTTTAGTGTTATATATCTCAGGGTAACTTAAAGTCCACATCAGATTATACTTACCGTCATTTGAAAGTGTCATTTGACAGTAGTAGACTTAAAAAAACTGTTTGGAAATTCGTTTATTTTCAGACTTAATTTAGTGCGCCTTGAACATAAATGAAACTTATGTTTTTCAAAGGCTAAACGTTCGCTAAAAATTTTTCCATTTTAAATGTAATAAAGGCCCAAATGCTGTGTAGGGACTATGAAGATATTTGTGCTGTTTTATGGTCAATATGAGTGATTTTAAACTAGAAGTCAAAAACATGGTTCAGTCGCTTTTCATTTCTGAAATTTTCATTGTGAAAGAGGTTCCTCGCACTGGTTGAATCCATGTATCACTGAAAATTTGATATAAATTTTGGGCAAAAGTAATGACTAGCATGTAAGTACCCAAAGACAGGCCCAATGCAAACTAAATACTTCTATAACCAAGGGTTAGTTTTTAAACCATTTGAAGAAAGCTGGCTACACAAGAGAGCTCGGTCGGAATTTCCATCTGCGAATCTCTACAGGGAAAACGTTAAACGATTCGGTTTTTTTGAAAACGGTGGATCACGGGCTAAGAAAAGTGGATTCACGTTGCGAAAATAATGTGCGCGAAAAAAAAGGATACCTGTTCGGACAAAAAACGATGGCAAAGCCCGGATTATTAACGCAAGAAAAAAATAGAGTGATGCCTGTACGTTTGCTGGAATTGGGGAAGGGATATCGTGTATCATAAAGCTACTGCGGCATGGGCAAAACTATACGATTCGTGTCCTATAGTAATCCGCAATTGACAAGACTGAAATTGCAGAACTATGACACATTTGAAAAGAGTTGGACGGTATACTAGTCAACACAAAGGGTTTTACATCTTCACTGCGACAACGCTAAACCTTATCTTTGATGTCTGATAACCCGAACCCTTTTCACCATCAGACTACCATTTGTTCATACTCTCTGCAGAGAACTCCTGAATGGTGTTAAGTTAATCTGAAAAGAGGTTCTGTGAAAAACCCACTTGGTTTCAACTCGACGGAGGTCAGTAGGTCGACACTGACGGGATATATGGTGTTTTGTTATCAGAAAAATAGCTGACTGTCAGTCAAACTAAAATGGCACTATAGTTGGTGGCAATTATACTTTTTTCCAAAATATAAAAATAATCAGTTGTCTCTATGTGGGACTTTAATAGGCTCATAAATTTTTTCCGAGATCCTAGTATTTTTCGACATGGAGTTCCATCAGCAGATTTCTGCGACCTCGGCGAATATATTCGTATAAAGTAGTTTTTGGATAGTTCCGACATCTTTTATCATACCTAATGATTATGTGCAGATGTTTAGTGTTTCGCTACCTGTTATTTCCGTTTATTAAGTATAAAGTATTTAATTTACTTAATGTTGCTCCATCTATCCTAAACCTGATTAACATTGTACAAGTAAAAGGGCTTTGTGTCGAGTGAGGTATCTGTTACAAAGAGTGTACCACAGCATAAGCCACACTGGGCCCGTTGCTCTCCAATGTTATTTATTAATGACCACCGTGAGGTGGATTTCTATTTTCAAGGCCCCTGTTTTTTGTTAAGGCAGATGATTTTAGAATTGTTTATGGTAAAATATCATTCTGTTGATGATGCTGTTGAGACTACACGGGAGGACAACTTAGATAGGGTGAGTGAGTCGTGCAGAAGAAAACAAAATGAAAATCTTTAATATTAAGAAATTCAAGTTAATGTCGTTCTTTCGGATGAAAAACTCCGTTTTTATATGACTGCAGTATCAATAATTGTCTTCTGGAAAAAAAAGTTTCTTCCTTTATTATAGTGCCTAGGTATTTATTTGCGGACACTAAGTTCGATTTTCAAATTCACTATGACTTTATTTATAGTAAATGTTTAAAACTCCTTGGCTGTCGTCTGATAGGAATACTAGGGATTTTCCAGACTGTAGATAGGCGTGAAAACTTTGTATAAGGCCTTGGTAAAGATCTATCTGATTAGAGTATCTGTCATGTGTATGGTTGCCATTCATATGCTATACAAATGAAGTGTATTGAAAGGGACAGAAGAAAGTTTGCTAGATATGTTTCTTAGAAATTTAAAGTGTGGAAACATTCCACTGCCTGTGGGGACCTGCTGCGAAGACTACCGTCCAAGGGACGAAGGAAAGTTGCAGTGATATTTGTTCTTATTTTCGACTTGTAAATGGTCATATAGACTTGCTCCAATCTTCTGAGTTTGATTTAAAAATAAATTCCGTGTTTCAACCATGATTCAAACAAGGGACCACTCACTCTTCGCCCCGAAGTACCATAAATATTAACTATGGCCACAATTCTCGTCGATCACTAGAATCACTAATGGCGCCAGGTGAAACGAAACTTAATCTCTCTTTAAAACTTCTAAAAAAAGAAACTGGTTGACATGAGTCTGTGGGATATTTGCTGGTTGTTGTTGTTATTAGTATTGTTATAACTGTTATATTTTATAATTTCTGTAAAAACTATGTCATAAAATGGGTCTGCCCGTAAATAAATAATATATATATATATATATATATATATATATATATATATATATATATATATATATATATATATACTATATATATAATTTATTTACGAGCAGGGACCCATTTTATTACATAATTATTTATTTATATATATTTATATACTGTTATATATAGAGTATATATATCATATATATTATATATATTTGGTGTTGTTTTTTTGAGTTACTATATGAAACTTGTATATTCTCTTTTTTATTGTTCGATTGTAAACATTTTTATATAAACTAAAACCGTTGATAAATTTTTTTACCACTTCCTTTTTTTTTTTCTCATACAAAGGAACTTTTCTGGAGAAGCTGAAATGGGTTCTTGAAAAATATATAACATTATAGTTTGCCAATAAAACTCAAAATAATACTAAGTTCATTGGTCTACAAACTTAAAATGCCCATATCCCCACAATGAAGGTATCTAATGTTGTGTATGCATTACCGTTGTGCGGTTTGTCCGAAGAAATATATTGAAATGGACTTCTCCAGTTACTAAAAAATCAGACTGTATGGGACACAATTATACTAAGGAGAGTGCTTCCACTGCCCTAAGTAAACACGGAAGCAGAAGTGATGTTTTTTTGGTAAATAAAAAAAGATGAAAACACTGAGACTGATTGGGACTGACATAAGAGAAATCAGCCATGAGCTACACTAATCTATTTAAAAAATATACATGGTGTCATGCATATTCCTCTTAAACGATACAAATTGGTTTATTTACTTAACATAAAATAAACAGTTTTTTGGGGTTTAGGACACCTATTATAGATATATAAATTTAAAAAATCAATAAAAAATACGAGGCCCGATATGTTAAAAAGAAATATAGTACTTGAAATTTACAAACACAAATAGTTGGACTTTCAAGGTTATATACTCGCCTTTAATTTTATTTTATATTGTTGTTAACAGTGTAAGTATTTTAAATGTCCGAGTGTGCGTTAAAATGGTTATATGTTTTGTAAACCTGTAAATTGGACCTAAAAGAGGAAATTTTAATCTTTGTATTTTCTAATTTTAGATTGGTAAAAAAATAATTTTGAACAATGCCTAAAAAAAAGGCGAAACGTCAAATAAACTAGTTTTGTATTTTCCAAAAGAATCTATGTACCCAAGGAAAAACCAATCAACGTTTTTTACATAAACAAACAGGATCAACAGAAAGAATTTAGATATATAATATTATATATATACTAATATTATAAATAATATATAGATTGATATATATATATATATTATATATATGACTGGGCTGGTGTTTTAATAACATTTTGGGCAACTCTCAAGTTATGTCAAAGACCAACAAAATGCTGTCTCGAAAATGGGACGTGTGCTTTGGATCATTTGTCGTGATAGAAGACCGATTAAATTGTGTTTCAATATCTAATATTTTTGGGCTCTAAGCGGGACGAGTTGCTGCCTTAGTACATCCAAGTACACATATTGTTTCTATTCCCTTCGACGAAAAGTCTCGTTACCTACTCCTGCAGATGACATACAGCCCCATAAACATTCAATCCACCTATTACCGTGCCTTTTTACCGTAGCTTTCATATTTTCCCATTTTAATTTCTTACGTTATGCTTTCTCCATAACTGATTATTTTGTGTGTGCATCGGAGAACCCAAATAAGTATATTTTGGTCTAATCAGCAAATTTTTACTGAATTCCAGAAGTTCATGTCTTTATTGATTTGCTCTCTCGGCAATATGCAAATCTCACGCGTTTATTTCGTTGCGCTAATTGTGACAAAAGGCATATGATTTCTAGTCGAGTCTCGATCCATGTAAAATTATTATTTCGCAAGATCCGGTCGGAACTGTTATCGGGGGTACACCTTTTTCCAAACTGTTCTTTACACTGGCTGCAGCGACAACTTTGGAGCACTGTTTGTTTTTGGATTATTTCGATACCTCCTCTTTACAAATCCATCTTTCTTCACGTTCATTGAAGATCTTATTTGGAGCCCAACACGTTGACTTATTCTAGAGACTCTATTTTCATTCTAGCGGTAACGTCTCATTGATATGATGAACAAATTTGACGGTCAATTTATTTACCATTTTTGGCTATGTCATCTTTGGACTTGTCATCCATTCTGTTCATGAGTAATAATTACGAATTTCTTCTTATCAGAAATTGGTAGTTCGGACGGCCCATTCTTCAAATAATTTCATTTTATTGAATTTTAAAAATGACAAACTAAACACAAAACAATTGCACTATGAATCAATGCAACGCCGCCTTCGTAAATTTTCAAATTGCGAATAAGTTTTGGACCCTGTTGAGTATTGAGCATCATTTAAAGCTGTGGGACGTAATATTGCATATGATTGATTAATTATTTATTGTTAATTAAGTAGGCATATTTAAGACAAATGTAATTTTACTTTTAGAAGACTCTTTACTAATTTTAATTTCAATAAGTTGTTTTTTTCCAAATAAATAAAGAGGCATTGAGACCAGTTTGTTCTTTTCTTATAGCGACTGAATCTTTAAGCTCTGAGTTACTGTTTATATATATATATTTATATTATATATATATATATATATATTATATATATTATATATATATATATATATATGTATTTATATTTTATATATACACATACTTACATACATACATACATATATATGCTACCATTTAAAGCCCGATATTATTACTTTTTTAAGGTGACTGAATTTTCGATTCTTGCCCTGTGGGTTGTTGAATTCGCTTTGTAATCCTGCCTAATGTAATTGTTTGAATCAGACCTAGAGTTAGGAAAAGATCATGTCTGTTATGTTCGATTAACAGAGAAATGGCCAAAAGAAAAATTATTATAAATAAAATTATTAATCGTATTGCAATATTGATGATTTCTATTTTTCTTGTATATACCTAATTTAGACTGCAAGTTTATACTTTTATACATTTGTACACTTTATACTAATGTAAAAAGGAAGAAAACTACCTAATAGAACGTCAATATAATATTTATTTACGGATTACATTTTTAGTCGCTAGTTGGTACAATTGTTGTGAGTAATTGCGGCAATAAAGGAGAACAATTTCCTTTTCCTGTTTGGTTTGTTTCCTTTTAAGCAATTTATCTACATACCTTGTGGCTCCCTTTTGTCTGGAGCTGAGGTGCTCTCACGTTACTCTAGACAGCGACGTTTGAGGTCGCTTTGAGATTTAAGATTTATGTGGTCAATGTAATGTTTTATAAAAAATATTTGGTTTTTGGTTGACTTGCCAGTGTTTTTATCGAATTCCGTGCCAAAGTTATTTAACTTGTATTTAGTATGATGTATTTCATTAAAATATATAAAAATCCGCTCATTCTGGTCGCTCAACTGTGTTATTCATGGAGAAACTCTTTGTTTCCCAACTATAAAAGAAGAATTATTCCTGTTTTGGTCCTAATTCATAATATATCGGAAATGTAAAGGTATCGAAACGTATTAATGCGCGCGCCTCAAAATTTTCAAAAAAACAATAATTTAGAAAGACAAATTTTTGAAAAAATACTATTTTCAATAATAAAAATTTTTTGAATATCTTATTAATTATCGTAAAATAATATATTTTTTTCAAAATTAAAATTTACAAAAACAGCAAGGTTTTCATATAATCAACCAAATCGTCTAAAGGTACTATGGTAAGATATTATCGCAAAAAAAGTCTTCAGAGAGATATTTTTTTTTGAAGCGTCCGTTAGTCGAGGCTTGTACATTACCATTATAAATGAAAAACTTATTTACTTTGGTTAAACATGCCCGATATTGTCTTCAAACAGCGTGTCATAAAAACGTATTTTAGTTGAAGCTAGACACAAAAAAAGCTTCTGGCGCTGAACGGATTAACCCGCATAGTTCTCATAAAACGGTGTGCGAGGGAAAACTAAACACCAGTTTTCTGTAGACTTGTCAACCTATCCTTCCTGCTGGAAAATGTGCCACAGTTCGCAGCCGTATAAACTAAAAGAAGGCAAGAAAGACCTTGTCAAATAACTACCAAACCAATCGCGCTTTGCTTTCCAATTAATATCGAAAGTCATGGAAAAGATTATCAATCAGCATCTTCTAGAAATATCATGAATGATTCAACATTATTAGCGATATGGCTTTTCGTTAAAAATAGAATCAACAGGAGATCTTCTAACTTATGTTAACCACACGTTTAGAACAAACGCAATTGAAACACTTGGGAGAATTTCGAGCGAGGCATTAGACCGTGTTTGGCACGATGTGCTATTGGCTTAGCTTCGCACTTATGGTATGTCTGAAAAGTTCTGTTTGTGGCTCTCATGTTTTCTCTGAGAGCGTTCTTTACGAAGTAGCAGTCGACGAATTCTTTCTAACACCTTCTCTATCAACGCCGGTGCACCTCAAGGCTAACGATCTGGCTGGAAAAGGACCGAGAATCCAATCTTCAGACTTGGCAGATGACAGTACGCTTATCTTCTTCCATTCACTTTGAACCGCTCGGACATCGGCTACTCAGACGAATATCCGTCAGACAGCAGGAAAGTCATTCAACTTCACAAAAGGAACCTGTAAAGAAATTGTATCTTGGGGTTCTTTGAGTTAAGGGGTCGAAAAGTTACATTATTTTTTCGGGATTTATTTTTGTGATCACAAGGGAAGCAGGTAATCGGGATGTGGATCAATAAATATTGTTTAGTGGTCAATATATTATATTTTAGAGGTATATTTATATTATATTATGTATATGCTAATATAGATATTGATGTATATATATATTATATTTATAATATATACATATATATATATATTTAATTTACATATATTATATATATATAACATATATATATATATTGACCACTATACAATATTAATGATCCACATCTATTACCTTATTTCCCTTGTTATCACAAAATAACGAAAAAAAATAATGTAACTTTTCGAACCCCTTAACTAAAGAACCCCATGATACAATTTTCTTAACCCAGGTCTTTGTTAAGTTGAATGACTTCCTGCTGTATGCGGATATATTCGTCTGATAGCCGATGTCCTAGCGTTCAAAGTGAATGAAGAGATAAGCGTACTGTATTGCAAAGCTGTAGATTGGATTCTCGGTCTTTTCCTGCAGAATCGTTAGCCTGGGTGCACCGGCGTTGATAGTGAAGGTGTTAGAAGAAATTCGTCGACTGCTACTCGTATTAAAGAACGCTCTCTGAGGAAACATGAGAGCCACATAAACAGAACTTTTCAGACATACATATAAGAGCGTAGCTTAGCCAATAGCCCCATCGTGCCAAACACGGTTCGAATGCCTCGCTCGAAATTCTCCCAAAGTGTTCAATTGCGTTGTTCTAATATCGTGTGTTACATAAGTTAGAAGATCTCCTGTTGATCTATTTTTTACGAAAGCCTTATCGCTAATAATGTTGAATTCATTCAAGATATTTTAGAAGATGCTGAATTGATAATCTTTTCTCAATGACTTTCGATATTATTGAAAGCAGCGACGATTGGGTTGGTAGTTATTTGACAAGGTCTTCTTGCCTTTTTTAGTTATCGGCTGAACTGTGGGCACATTTCCAGCAGGAAGGATAGGTTGAAAAGTCTACAGAAAAAACTGGTGTTAGTTTCCTCGCCACAGTTTTTGAGAACTATGGCGGGTATTCCGTCAGCGCCAGAAGCTTTTTTGGTGTCTAGCTTCAATACTAAAATACGTTTTATGACACGCTGTTTGAAAAGACAATATCGGGCATGTTTAACAAAAGTAAATAAGTTTTTCATTTATATTGGTAATGTACAGCCTCGAATAACGGAACGCTTCAAAAAAAAAAAATATCTCTGAAGACTTTTTTTTGCGATAATATCTTACCATAGTATCCTTTAGACGATTTGGTTGATTATATGAAAACATTGCTTGTAAATTTTAATTTTGAAAATATTATTTTACGTTAATTAAGATATTCAAAAATTTTATTATTGAAAATAGTATTTTCAAAAAAATTTGTCTTTCTTCTTAAATTATTGTTTTTTGAAAATGTTTGAGGCGCGCATTAATACGTTCGATACATTCGATAAATTATGAATTATGCCAAAAACAGGAATTATTCTTCTTTATAGTTGGAAACAAAGAGTTTCCCAGGAATAAAAACTTGTTGAAACGACCAGAAGGAGCGGATTTTATATTTTTTATAAATACATTATCTAAACAAGTAAATAACTTTGCATGGAATTCAAAAAACAAAACACTGCAGTAAACCAAAAACAAAATTATTTTATAAAACTATTACATTGACAAATAATCTTAAATCTCAAAGCGACTCTCAAACGTCGCTGTCTAGAGTAACGTGAGAGCACCTCAGCTCCAGACAAAAGGGAGCCACAAGGAGTTAGATAAATTGCTAAAAGGAACAAACCAAACAGGAAAAGGAAATGTTCTGCCTTTATTATTTCCGCAATTACTCACAACTATTGTACCAACTAGCGACTAAATGTAATCCGTAAATAAATTTTATTGACTTATATTAGGTAGTTTTCTTCCTTTACATACATTAGTATAAAGTGTACAAAATGTATAAAAGTATAAACTTGCAAGTCTCTTAAATTATGGTATATAAAGAAAATTAGAATCTTCAATATTGCTATACGATTATTATTTTATTCTAAATTAATTTTCTTTTGGCCATTTCTCGTTAATCGGACATACAGGACATGATCCTAACTCTTGTGTTCTGATTCAAACAATTTAATTAGCAGGATTACAAAGCGAATTCAAACAACCCAACAGGGCAACGAATCGAAAATTCAGTCACCTTATAAAATAATAAATTTCGGCTTTAATGGTAGCTATATATGTTTGTATGTATGTTTGTATGTGTATATATATATATATATAACATTATATATATATATACTAGAATAATAAAAATACATATATATATATATATAATAACGTATATTTTTAAGTCATATATACTATATATACTACAGTGACTCCACAGCATTACAATGATGCAGTCGCAATTTGAAGCAAGAGACAATTAACATGGTACTCTAGTTGTCGAATCCTTTATTTATTTTGGAAAAAAACAGCTTAATTGAAATATTAATTTAGTAAGAGATCTTCTAAAAAAGTATGAATTTACTTTTTGTCTTAAATATTTATATGCCTTACTTAATTAACAATAAATAATTAATCAAAATAGCAATAAGTCAATTTTTTTATTAAATTTTCAAACGTCACAAGCTTAAATGATGCACAATAACAACAGGGGGTTCCAAAAGTAATCGCATTTTCTGAAATTTACGAAGGGCGGCGTTGCTTTGATTTCTTAGTGCAATTGTATTTTTAGTTAGTTTGAGAAGGATTATATTAGGGAGGATCAAATAAAAAGGTAACGAAATTTGTTTAAGAATTGGGTCGTCGAACTAGACTACAATTATACTGAGAGAAATTATTATTATCAGATACTCATATACAGGAATGGATACAGCCAAAGAGACATAGCCAAAATGGTAAATAAATGTCCATTACCCTGTTTCAGAGCGAGCTCAAGGACAAAAAGTTAGATGACATATTCACTGAACGCGGCTCCTACTTAACCAACCCGGTAATCCCGGAGAAATAGAGTCGAGAGAATGAGAGTCGAAGGTGGGCTGCCAATATTAAAATAAGATCTTTCAATTGAACGAGAAGATAGAAGATGGTTTTTAATGTAGCAGTGTATCAAATAATCTCAAAAAAAAAAGTGCGGCGATCTACCGAATGTTGTGTGGCGGCACGAGGTGGGAGAAGACAGTTTGGATAAATAAGTTGTCCTTGTAATACACAAAACCGTAAACAAGGAGTAGTTCGAACGGATCTCTTCGAAGATAATATATTTTACATGGTACGAAATCTGGCTAGAAAATAAGTAGTACCTTTCATCTATTAGTGCCACAAAGAAATAGAAACACGCTGCGTTGAGATTGGAATTTGCAAAAGAGCAATTTATCAATATAAGTACTTGAACTTTCGCTGAGAATTTTCAGATAAATATTTAATTTGCTGCTAGAGACACAAAAAATAAGAAACTTATATTTTGGGTCCGATGCAAAAATATAACAGTAGTCTGAGGATACAAAAGAGAGCCCTAAACGAAGAAATGAAACAATTGATAAAAACCATGAAAAGCTTTCGGTAAGGCACGGTAGAGGTGGAGTGATGTTATGGGCTGTATGTCATCTGCAGGAGTAGGTAACAGGACATTTTCGTCGAGGGAATAGAACCATATGTGTACTTGGATGTAACTTAAGGCAGCATCTCGTCGCTAGTGCCCAAAAATTAGATATTGAAAACAATTATCGGTTCTATCACGACAATGATCCAAAGCACACGTCATTTTCGACCCGTCCCCCGCAGCAGTTGGTTGCATCTTTATAACTGTCCAAATGTTATTAAAACACCAGCCCAGTCCATATATATATATATATATATTATTTATTACTATATATATATATATATATATATATATATTATTTTTATATATTAATTTTTCTGTTGAAACCTTTTGTTTATGTAAACTTGATTGGTTTTTTTCTTGGGTACTTAGATTCTTTTGGAAAATACCAAACTAGTTTATTTGACGTTTCGCCTTTTTTTTTTTTAGGCATTTTCAAAATTTTTTTTTAACCATTCTAAAATTAGAAAATACAAAGTTAAGAATCTTTTAGGTCAATTTACAGGTTTAAAAACATTATAACCTTTTACGCACACTCGGACATTTAAAATACTTACACTGTAACAACAAGTATAAAATAACTTAAGGAGGATATACCTTTGGAAAGTAACTATTTGTGTTTGTAAATTTCAAGTTCTATATTTCTTTATTAACTTATCGTGGGCCTCGTATTTTTTTATTGATTTTTTAAATTTTATAATCTATAATAGGTGTCTAACAAAAACTGTATTTATGTTAAGTTAATATATACATTTTGTATCGTATTAAGAGGATATGCATGACCACCATGTATATTTTTTAAATATGTTTGTGTAGTAGGGCTCTGATTTTCTTATGTCCAGTCTTTATCAGTCACAGTGGTTTTCATCCTTTTGTTATTTTCAAACATCTCTTCTGCTTCGTGTTTACTAAGGGCAGTGGAAGCACTTCCTAGTATATTTTGCTGTCCCATTCAGTCTGTTTTTTTTAGTAACTGAGAAGTCAATTCCAAATCCTTTTATTTCTTCGGGACAATCCGCACACGGTATTGCATTACACTACATTAGATTCCTTCATTGGTAGGGGATTTTGGGCGATTTTTTAAGTTTTGTAAACAATGAAACTTAGTTTATTTTGAGTTTTTATGGCAAAACTATAAATGTCTATATTTTTTTCAAGGACCCATTTTCAGCTTCTCAGAAAGTTCCTTTGTTGTATAAGGAAGTTTGGGTTAAAAATTTATCTCGGGTTTGTTTAATAAAATAGTTACCAATCGAAACCAATAAAAAGAGAGGAAATATTTACACGGTTTTATAGTAACTCAAAAAAAACAACACCAAATTATATGATATCTATGTTATTATATTATATATCTATATTATATACTATATATTTATAAATAAATTATTTATGTCATTAAATGGGGTCTGCACGTAGATAAATTATTTATATATATATATATATTACATATCTATATATAATTTATATAGCATATATATATATATATATATATATATTATGTATTTACGGGCAGACCCACTTTATTATACATAGTTTTTTACAGACATAATTATAAAATATATAACTGTTATAACAATACAATAACAACTATACCAGCAAATCTCCCCACAGAAACTCAGTTGTCAACAGTTCTTTTTTTAGATAGAAGTTATAAAGAGAAGTGATTAAGTTTTCGTTTCACCGGCGCCAATAGTGATTCTAGTGATCGACGAGAATAGGGCCATAAGTATAGATTTATGGTACTTCGGGGCGAAAGAGAGAAGAAAGTTGAGTGGGTCCCTTGGGTGTAGATCTGGGTGGTGTGGGATAACACGCCGAAATTTATCAAAACTCCAGAAAGAGTGGAAGCAGTCTATATGGACCATGTCCAAGTCGAATAAGAACAAATATCAGCAACTTTCCTTAGTCTTGGAGTCTTCGCAGCATGTCCCCCACAGGGAGTGATGTTTCCACGTAAAATTTCTAAGAACACATATATAGCAAAAATTCTTTCTGTAACCCTTTCAATACCTTCAATTTGTTATATCGCATATGAATGCAACCATACACATGACAGGATACTCTACAGAAGATCTTACCAAGGCCTATATACAAAGTTTTTCACGCTATCTAACAGTCTGGAAATTTCCTAGTATTCCTACAAGCCGACCGAAGCCAAGGAGTTATAAACATTTTACTATAAAAATAATGTCCTAGTGAATATGAAAAAAAAAATCGAACTTAGTGTCCAAATAAATACCTAGGTCACATAATAAAGAAGAAAACTTTTTCCAGAAAGACCATTATTTGATTCTGCAGTCATATTCAAAACGGAGTTTTCATCCGAAAGAACGACACTAAACATGAATTTCTTATTATTAAGATTCATTTTGTTTTCTTCTGCACGAGCACTCACCCTATCTACGGTCTCCCTGTAGTCTAACAGCATTCATCAAACAGAATGAATTACCATAAACAATTCAAATCATCTGCAAAAAACAGGGGCCTTGGAAAATAGAATCACCTCACGGACGGTAATTAATAAATACATTGGAGAAAAAGCACCGGGCCCAGGTGGCTATGCTGTGGTACAATCTTTGAAACAGATTACCTCACTCGACACCCCAAAATAATTAGCCTTACTTGGACCTGGTTTTAATTAGGTTTCGGTAGCTAGATATGGAAGCAACATTAAGTATATTAATTGCCATTATACTTAATAATAACGGAATTACAGTTAGCGAAAACACTAAACATCTCACATAATCATTTTTCAGGTTAAGATATAAGATGTCGGAACTTATCCTTAATACTACTTTATTACGATTATCGCCGAGGGTCGCAGAAAAACTGCTGATGGAAAAAACTCATTGTCGAAAATACTAGGATCTCGAAAAATTATGGAGGCCTTTTAAAGTCCCACATTGAGACAACTGTTTTTTTTTTTATATTTTGTAAAAAAAGTTTATTGCCCCCCCCCCCCTCCCACCAAATATGTTTGCCATTTTATGTGATGACCTTCAGCTTTATTTTTTTCTGATAAACACCATATTTCCCGTCTGTGTAGGGGACCTTACCGTCTGTCTGTAAAAACAAAACTCTGAAAAAGTGTTTTCACAGATCTCTTTTCAGAATTAGCTTTAACACCATTCAGGGAGTCCTGCAGAGATTTTTAAAACAAATTGGTAGTCTGGTTGGTGTGAAAGGTTTCGGGTTAATCAGTCAATCAAAGATATGGTTTCTTTTATGCGTTGTCGCACAGTTAGAAGATGAAAACCCTTTGTGTTGACTAGTTCCGGGCCAACTCTTTTCAGATGCTTATTTCAGTCTTGTTCAATTGCTGATAATAGAGTACAGAATTCGATTAGTTTTGCCAGGGCCTCAGCAGTCGCTTCTGATACACGAATTCCCTTCCAATTTCCAGCAAACGTCCAGCATCACCTTTTTTCTTGCGTTAATCCGGGGCTTTGCCATCGTTTGTCGCACAGGATCCTTTTCTGCACATTATTTTCGCACGTGATTCCACTTTTCTTAGACCGTGATCCACCGTTTCAGCAAACCGATATGTGATACGTTTCTGTAGAGATTCGCAGATGGGAAATTCGACCGAGCTTCTTCTTGTAGCAGCTTTCTTCAAATGTTTAAAAATACTTTGGTGATAGATATTTTAGTTTCTTGGGCATGTCTTGGGGTTACTTACATGCTAGTCTTACTTTTGCCAAAATTTTATCAATTTTCTGTGATTGATCAACCAGTGCGCAGGAATGACATCTTTCACATTTGAAAAAAATTCAGAAATGAAAGCGACTGAACCATGTTTTGACTTCTAGTTTTAATCACTTTCATATTGACCATAAACAGCACAAATATCTTCATAGTCCTCTTTTTTACACAGCATTTGGGCCTTTATTAAATTAAAATGGGAAAATTTAGCGAACGTTAGCCTTGAACATAAGTTTCATTTATGTTCAAGGCGCTTCTAAATTAAACGTCTGAATAAACGAATTCCAACAGTTTTTAAGTCTACTACTGTTCCCAAATGTCAGCTTTTCAAATGACGGTAAGTATAATCTGATGTGAACTTATGTTACCTGAGATATATAACACTAAAGCTAGCTAACGAAAAAAAGACGGAATACTTTTTAATTAACCCTTGCCCAAATTGAAGCGTTGGTAGGTTAGTTTGGGTGTATAGTAGGTAATAGGATTTCTGCAGCGTTTATTTCCTGTATTACTTCAATACCTTAAAGCTCTCGACTGCAATACGCGTTCCGATCTAGCAAGTTGCTTTCTATTTTTTAAAACTGAATAAAATATTCCTAGAAATAAAAATTAAACTCTGTGTGTGTTTGCGTTAAAAAATTATTAACGAGTCGTTCCGACTCCCATGTCTTCAAAATCATTAAGGTTTTTAAAAATTGAACAAAAAATAATATGTTCTTATTTACCTAGAAGCCACAAACAGAAAACGGCTTTAATTATTCCCTTAATAAATCCTTAACAGAATCTGTCCATTTTTAGAATATAATTGTCTTTTTTTCGTTATGACTTATTCCGTACATGTCACGTTTAATTGAGGATAAAGTTCTCAAATCAACGAAGCCACTCGCATCTTAGCAAGATATTTCGAGATAATTAAAGATAATTGCTTCAAGATGAGAAATACGTTGTTCCGTTGCTTACTTTGCGATTTTCGCAAACACAGCGGTTGATTTTTAATTCGCAGTTTTAGGTATTATTTAAATAATTGATAAAACAATTAGGGATTTAAAACGTTACAGAAGTCTCACTTTCTGCTACTTACCAAAACACTCCTGACTTTACATCGTATACGTATTTACAATAAGAGTCACAAACGGAATTTTCTACGACTACGACTGTATCGAAAGGAGCAGAGTCAAGAGTACATCGGTTGATCAGTGTTGTTTTGGCATACATACTAGCCACAGACTATACAACAATACCAATTAATGGATATACTCCCGCGACCTTCTACAAGGTAAATACTACCTCAAACGATAAAAAGTGTATTCAATTTTGGGCATATTATTTAGTTAACGTGTTAAAAAATTATACCTGCTGATTTATCTGACATTACAAATTATTATGGTACGTATTAGCCAACATGTTGGGACTTACACATGGGACCTTGACAAAATAGAATTTTTGTAAATTCATTTTTAAGATGTAGTATAGCCCGTCCCATAATATAAGATCCTGATTTTTGCCGCTTTGTTTATGATAGGTTGCAGAGGACTGGATAAATTATATTCATTAATGAAAATAAAATAAATTTATAAGTGTTTTTGGAGATGTTTATTTTATAGATGCATGTAAAAACACAAATGGATAAGAAGTACAAATATACAGTTTGAATGAATGAGGTTTACAAGAGGGGACATATTGTATAAATAAAAATATATTTTACCTTAAGCCTAAGGTAATTATCAGTGGTTTTATATTATTTACATAAATATATGAATCTTCAACTTTAACAACGTGCTGAATGGAATTCTTCCAGCTTTCACAAGGTATATTATTTATAACTTTTTTACTAATTCAACCACTGACACGCTTAAAGTAGGAGAAACCATTTTTGTGCCCTTATTTTTGATTTAACTCGATGCCACAATAATACGGGGGAAGCCGCAAAAACAGTGTGTCCCATTTTCCTCAGCCATACTATCACAAACATATTTCTTTTTCAATTTATAGTTTTTCAAAACTTCCAAAAGTTCACTTTTTTTATAACTAAAGTTCAAAATAAATGTTATTTTCTAAACATATATTCCTGTTATTTCCGATTTGGTGTGGCTGCATTGGGAACCTTATTTAGTAAGCGACTATGGTAACTTGCATTGTCCGTAACACTCTCTTCGGGAACAACTTTTGAAACCAATTTTTCAAAAAGTTCTGCGGTTGTGTCTTCGTGATAGTCCAAACTAGAATCTTTTTATGTCTTTTGCAGATAATAGTAGACAATTTGAAACCCAGCCCTTTTCAGATCCACAGCATGCAAAATGGTTATTCGTTTACCTTTATTTGAAGGTGCGTTTTAGTCTGACATTCTGTACTGCTGTCAACCTACCCTTTTTGCACAGTGTCAGGGGTATCGAACCATGTTTTTCTCAAGGTAAATTATTGGTCAATTCTCTGATCGATACTTTTTAATTTCTTGTAAATAAGCATGTCGCAAAATTCGTAATCTTTGTGGACTACTTGCCTTTTGTTGATTTTTCGGGAACGTGAATCCCATTCTTAAGAGAATTCTATGAGGGTTGATCAGCCACAATGTATACTTGGTCCCGTACTGCACCAGTCTTAATTTTATTTTGTCCAGTGTCGGCACCAATTGCTCTTCATACACAGAATATATTTTTCTCCTGATGACGTCTTTTTCACAGTCGTCTACATGATGCATTTGAAAATCTTTCCGTTTTTTCCTGTTCTTGAGTGATGATTTTCCTACAATACTCTTAATCGTAAAAATTGGGGTTTTTGTTAGTTCACTGTTTCTGCAAAGCACTTTGTTTATTCAAATTTCCTTTTACCAAACCGTCGTAAACATTTTTCACTATTAGCGTCAAGGGAAAAAATGTTTTCTCTTGCGATAGTCAGTCATTATTGCAATTTTCCACGGACGCCACATAATTAAAATAAAACGATTACGTTGTTGTAAGTTGTAAGTAAAGAAAAATAATAAAAAGTATCTTTCGAATCTTAATGGGGACCTGTGGTCATTAGACTTACATTATCAAATACTTGAAGAGCTCCAAACCGGGTTGCCAGGTAGTAAATTATAGGTAAAATATAGATCCAATATGATTGCAGGGTGCATGTGAGGGCGGTATACAAAGCAGGTAAAAAAATACGTTTATCGTAATACCTGGCAACTATGCACAAAACCCTAATAGGGTCGTTCATTGCCCCATTGAAAAAGCAAAAAGGCAGGATATTATATCTTGGGATTTACTATATTTAAGCTATAATAGACCCAAATTTGTAATTACCGTTTCGTTAGCATGTAGAGAAGATTATGTTAAGTCTAATAAACTGAGATATCTGTTACCAATAGAGTTCATATTGCAACAAAATTAAGATAACGAAGTTGTCAAACCTACGAGAGCTGACAGTTGAGGTAATTTATCAATAAAGCAAAAATCATTTAAATAGAGCGATTTTGCAACGCTTATCACCCACAGGCCTTTGTCCTTATCGTTATCTTGAGCACGCGCAGTATTAACGCGAAAGAATTGCAAGGTTAGGTTAGTATTCATCTTCTATAAACTTAGGGGATTTTTTTCATTCATTTCATGGTTAAGCACACCCGGTTATAAATATTAGATGGGCCAATACAAGCTTCTAAATTAAAATTGTGCCCAGCAGGTTTCCTTCAATTCCTTCAATATTTCCATGGTAGGGTATTACGAAGGTGCGATAAATAAAATTTTATTTGTAATTAGCACTGCACACATTGTAATGCTATTGTGCCAAAGATTGCAAAATCCCAACATAATTCTGGACACTAATTAACTACTGGCAGTTTTATTTGCAATAAAAAATTATCATTTCAATTTTAGTGTATTTTCTTAGTGGTTTGTATACCTAAGTAGGAAAAAAAAAAACAGGTCCTACCATAATAGCGATAAGACTAACAAACTTCAAATAACCTCTCTTATAAGTTCCTAAATAAGGGAAGTCGTTATCTTTTATAAAGGATTCTATTATTTTGCGCAAGTTCCGAATGGTGGAAGCATGCTTCAAATAACGATAACAGCTAAGTCCTTATATTTTATTTTCTCCTTTTTACTATTGCGCAAGCTCCAAACGGTGAGCGCATGCTGCAGATAAAGATTAAAAACAGTGGCCTATCAAAATAAGCGTTGCAAAAATCTCTCTAATATTTACATTTTATTTTATTTACTTTATTTGAAATAGAGCGTCTTAATCTTTTGAACGTTTAAAAAAGAAATTATTTTCCGGCAATGTTTTTACATACTTTTACCAACCATAAAATTTACAAATAAACACGACTTTTTGAGGTTTATTTAGTACTTTGTTGACAACCCCACGATAACAAGCACAAATCTCAAAAGAAAAAAAAAATCATATTTACTTTTATTTTTGATTGAAAATGCTTCACTGACATGAGATTTTTATTTTTTTGTGCTATGTATATTTCAAGGCAACCTGAATAGAAATGTAAATTATTGTACGTAATTTTCCTGAATGACATAAATCCGCTTTATATAGTCAAACTAAAAAATTTTTTAAAATGAGTGTATACAGAGCAGTTAATACAAATATGCTAATGATATCGACAAGGTTATAGCACAGTAAACCCAATACAGTAGCAAAAGTAAGATCCAAGTTGGTGACGAGATTTTGATGGCGCATGAGTCGACGTTGTCCCTCTTATATAATGGCCCCGCCCCCCCCCCCCCCCCCCCCCCCCCCCCTCAATGTTTAATCTCCCCCCCCCCCCCCCGATCTCGGAATGTGTCTTTTGAAATGTATTGTCGATCGTTTCTTGATGTGACTGCAGTTTATATGAATTTAAAGACAGAAGAGAAGAGAGTTTGTATAAAAAAAGAGAATTAAAAAACGTTTGTAAGTCAAGAGAATCGAAAAGGTGGACAAACCAATTTATAAAATCATGGGGGAAACGAGGTTATTGTTGTGCTTTCTTCCCCAAAGATGTTGAAAGACAAGGGGTTTAATTAAGGAATATCAACTGAGTAAGAAATCGTAAGCGGATAAATTGAATAATTCTGAGAAGCTATTTCTCTTATGACATTTTTTTGGTTATAGAGCAAAAACTAGGAGTATTCAGTTACTTTTTTATTCAAAAATACTTATATTTGTGTAAATTGTAAATAAAACCATGTCTTTTTCTGAAATGTGTACTCTCCATAGGCGTCTAGATTAGAGAGATTAAATCGCACTCATAGTCACCCCCATTTCAAAACATATTTATTAGAGTGGTCAAAGAAAAAAATGTTTTTTTTTCAAATTTCGTCGACCTTAGCTTGAATATAATTTTAACTGTCATAAAAAGAATACTCCGTCTGTCAAAAGACTAATAACACAGTAAAGATCCTTATAAGAGTCGCATCTTGTTGTGGTTACAATGAGGCCAATCAGGTCCAGAAACATTCAATTTGTATTCGGACATAAAATTCCTTGCTGAATTCAAATGCGTATTTAAAAAATTTGGGTTCGTTTCAGTTTTCACCTTTGGGCCTTACAGAGTCCAACAAAGCGTTGGGCTCAAAAATCTGATATGCCTATTCAGTTCAAAAAATGCTGAAAACTTTTTTTCTGAAAATGTATTCCTGTCAAGTTTTTCACTTGTATTCATCTCTTTGCAATTAAAGCGCTCTATTCTTTTTGTTTGTTTTTTTTTAATATTACTCTTGCTGCATTAACCTGACATTTTATAAAATCATAAATTTCCAAACATTTGTATAATACCTATAATTTTGAATAATAAAAGGTTGGACAGTAACAATATTTCTATTTAAAATCTCCCGCTGAGACCTGATATTCATATACGATTACCCCTGAGTTTCGCTATTGTATTGGGTTTACTGTGGTTATAGTTTCATTTCACACTCACTGACAAATACTGTTCTTTCGCGTGTCAATAGAACGCATGTCTTTAAAAGCAAATTTTGGTATTTAAAAAAAAAACGAAAACAAGTAAGATACCCAATGGATCCCTGAAGGAATTTTTCTGTAGTTTTTTGGCATAGAAATATAGCTAGGACAATCATTTCTCCTAAATGCAACCTTGAAGGGTGGTTTCATCCTCTCGAAGTATGGGGTGTAAAATAATTTCTGCTCTTACATAAAGCGGCAATAGTAATTTAATTAAAAACTACTGTAGAAATCTATTTCATAGTCATATAGATAAGTAGTTTTCTAATAAGGGGGCTTGCCCCCCCCCCCCACCCCCCCCCATGCTCACCTACCCTCTTAAATAAATAAGGCTGAAAAAATTCTGAAAAAAAATTATAATACCTTTTTAACGCAAAACGGAAGTCAATATGCAACACAAAATTTGTCAGGGATGGTTGCAAAAAAAAACTTTTTAGAATTGTACACAACGATTCCGCCAAGAATATCAAATGCAAGTGTATGTATTGCTGTTTTCCCAAAAAAATCGTCTTACATTAGGTATACTTTTAAATCAGATTTTTATATCGCTAATCTACCCTTATTCCTGATACCGAGTTCTAAAAAATAACCACAGCAAAACTGAACGATCCAATTTCTTACAAAAAAATGACAATTTGTTTGAGAAAAGAGCTAATAAAATTCACCCTTTAATGCAAATTATCTTCCAAAAGATTTGGGGGGGGGGGTGGAAGAGCGGATGGTTGTGTGACTGTCACCTTTTTATTTGTATTTATTCTCTCTCTTTATACACAAATTGTCGATTTTTTTATAAAAAATTTGAACGTTCAATTTTTTGTGGTTATTTTTAGAATTCATGAATAAGGGTAGTTCGCCCCCCTAAAAATTTGATTTGAAACTTAAGTCTAATGTACACAAAATTTTTTTTGGTAAAATGGCAATACATACATTTGCTTTTGATAATTTAGGTAGAATCGTTGTATACAATTCTAATAAAAAAAAAGACGAGTTTTTAAGCGCTACCTCACACCTGACAAATTATGTGTGATATAAAAAGCTAATTGGCTTTTGATTTCGTCGAAAGGATTAGGTATTATTTAGCAATATTTATAGAGAAAATCGGATTCACCCCCATAGCTCAACGAAACCTTATTGGAAAAGTACTTATTTATCTTATTGAAAATGTTTTGTATGATAATCGTTTTTAAGGCGATTTCTGAAAATTCCTGCTGAAGCAAGAATTCATTTCAAGATTTTAGGGATTATGGAAATTCCTAGTGACATTTTATGATAAAAAATATGCTATAAATACCATTGCCTTTTTGGAAATTAACCATTCACAAACAGTACTTTGTGTACGAAATTTTCAGTTCAAATTGACGATTTTACGTGCGGCGGTCAGCTGGAGAGAGGATGTTGGAAGCCTGTCAGTTGCCTACAGTAAAACATATGGTGGAGGTTCAGTGATAGTTTGGGGTTGTTTTGGCAACGGTAAAGTTGGAAAAATCTTTAGGATAGAACGAATTATGCGAAAAGAACAGTATCAAGAAATTTTGCTAACTCAAATGCTTTTTTCTGGAAAAAGATATTCTTCAGAGGAAATTTATTTTTCAGCATGACAACGACCCTAAACATTCTGCTAAACAAATTAGAGAACTTTTGGGCCAATGGAAATCCAATGACGTCCTAGAAGTGATGACTTGGCCTCCACAATCACTCGGCTTGAACCCCATCGAATTGCTGTGGGACTATTTGGACAGGTGTGTTCGAAAATTCAATCAAACATCAGAAAATTACTTGTGAGAACTTTTACAACCAGAATGGGTTAAAATAACCGAAGAAACTCTGAAGAAACTACTGGACAGAATGCCGAAAGCGGTAATTAAAAACAAAGGGGGTCACATAGATGAGAAAAATCCTGGAAAATCATGAATATTTTTCTGATTTTCTAGATAGTAAATAATGTGAAAAATAAATAATAATTCATTAAAATTAAAAAAAAAAAAATATTATCTGGGCTTTTTGTTGTCTTGGGGCTGAAATAACTAGGTGGGTAAATACTTTCTGACGGTAGCGTACCTCCAGAACTTTCAAAAAAAAACGTTTTTTGTTAATCAATTGTTATTATTCTCTATACACCTATGAACATTTTAAAAACATATATATCATAAAATTCCTTTTAACAACCAAGTTATAGCGATAAATATGGTCGCGGACGAGGCGGCCGGCTGGGTGCCAGAACGGCCGGTGTCGTAAACTTATTAGAACTAGTCGGTTTTCATTCTCTAAATTTTTAAAGACAGCTGTCTCCTGCTAATTCCTTTGTGTGTTATTGTTTCAAGAATCCTTAGACTTAAAGTACTGCTTTGACTTCAGTTGACTGTCATTGTTCACTAGCCGATTTTGAAAATATTGAAACGTCGTTCTGGTGATACCAAAGGTTTTAAAAATTAACGAACTACGCGTACGAGAAAGAAGAGAGGCCGCCTCCAGGGTCTGATTAGTATGGAAAGTGAAACGGCATACACAAGTTCCTCGAAAAACTAGCTGGCAAAAATCAATTGATGTTTTGTTTGATCCAAGCTCTCTATATTGTATTCTGCAATTGACCGCGATTTTTTTTTTCGGGAATTACTGAGTGTGTAGTCTGTAGAAAATGTGTTGATAAAAATTTTTAGAAGCAAGCACCCGCAGACTTGGATTCAAACTAAACACATAAGCCAGGAACATCAAAAGCACGTAAGCAGAAAGGCTTGACGGTAAAGATCAATTAACAGGGCCAAATTAATTGATAAACCAACAGTTTATTACAGCTTGGTTATTAGGAACAATACTGATTCTTTGGAAAAAAACATATGAAGAAAGCTGTCTGGATTACTTTCTAGCAGAAAATATCTACTGACGTTTTTTTCTCAAAATTGTCTTTTTTTTTATACGGTCTGCTCGACAACTCAAAAAGTTTTCAATATTTTCAGATCCTATTCTTTAAATCTTCTTAAAGACAGTTTTTATAGTACGTCGAGCCCTTTTTGTTCTATATTTTATTTAATGCATTTTTTTATAAACCATAAAAAAACTAAATTTTTGATAAAAAAATTTCTAATATTCGAAATGTCATAAAATGCTTATTTTTTCAAAATTAAAAAACTTGGTTAGACAGACTATAGCGAAAACAAAAACATTACTGTACAGGAATCTTTTTTTGAATTTTTCAGATCCATTGACCTAAGCCAAAGAAATCACGCAGACCGTAAGTGGCGTTTTTTTTTCAATAGTGGCCTAAAAAATCTCAATTAACACCTAATTTATGATAAACAATTTTGTTAACAATTTTTTTCTTACTCTTAAAAGACCAATAAATAATGTGTGATTAATATTTTGTCGTATTTCTAACAATATACTCCCTAAAATACAACTCAAAAAAATATTAATTTTCTTCAGAGCTGGAGGTATGTACTACTACTGCCGCTTTATATAAGAAAAAAAACTGTAAAATACAGGTTTTACAACCCACACTTCGAGGGAATAAAACCACCATTCAAGAAATAATCGGTCAAGTGCAAGTTGAACTTGCGCAATTAGTGTTCCGTACGTTGACTGCTTTTCAAATAAAAAATTTTGTTACAGAAGTATAAAATGATCAGTGACTTCACAAAACACACCCCAAAATGAGTTTTCAACAAAGTTTGTTTCCAATCTTTACTGAAATCTGATGACCTTGAAATTTTTGTTTTTTTATATACCAGATAAATTAATAAAGGTAATGCACTTGTGATAATTTTCGTTCAATCTACACCCCGTGGAGAATATTCCAGAATTTTTTCAAAATTTGTTGATAAGCATTTTTCGAGATAAAGGCGGGTGGACAGCGATTTTTCGCGATTTTTTAAAAATAATACAAAAAAAAATTGCGCGCAAGTATTACATTATATACATATTTTTTTACTCGTGTTTTCGTAAGCTTTCATTTGACACCACACTCGATTACCTAGTAAAAAAATTTTTTTTTTACTTCCGATTTCACCCCCCAAAAACTAACCCCTTAAGTCAAAATTTAACTTTCAAAACTACATGGGGGCTCTGATGAGGCCATCAATTCCTATATTATTACCAAATTTCAACTTTCTATGACAAATAGTTTCGGAGAAAATCGGGTGTGACAGACGGACAGACACCGAAGTGATCTTATAAGTGTTCCTACGGAACACTAAAAATGATTGTCACAGTTAAATTTATATGCGAAAAAAACTACAAAAAAATCCCTATTCGAAGAAAATCTGAGGCGAACCTTACTTGTTAAAAGGTTACAGTACAGAAATATGTTGGAGTATGTTGGATAATGATAGTCATTGCTTCGAGGTCATGTAATGCTGTCATGCGAACGAAAATATTTCATATAGTAAATATTTTAAATTAAGGCTATACAAGTTTTGTTAGGGCTACTACATTTTATTAGTCCTAATATTTTAAAAATATAGTACAATAAACTTTTATTCAAGATTTTTTGTTTGTGTGAAAAAGTCAGGCCACAAAATCTGTGCATTTCTTCATAACATGGTTGCTTAAGACTATTGGCCTGTCTTGTCTCTGTCTATCTGTCGGTTTGTTTTCACCTTAACTCTCAAAAAACGCACTTAAAAGTTGTTAAATTTGAGGAATAGGAAAGAAACCCATAGTTTTTTTTTTGAGCCATATCGCTTTACGGGAACGTCGAGATTGTTAAATATTGTATAGTTTTTAATAGGATTATGAGTATTTTCTTGATTTTTGTTTAAGATAATGACAAAATTCTGAGCATAATTATTTACAGGTTAACCTATAAAGGTATAAAGAGGTGGGGCAGGCCTTTCGAGGGGTTTGCCTCGTATATATCGTGTTATGTCTCAGATTCTTGGACTAAATGAACTTGGCAATGTTATTTTTTCATTATGTAGAGGTCTGAAGCCCTTCACTTTAAAAAATATATATAAAATTACATAGAAAAAAATGGAGGAAACTAACATAATTTTTCTAGGAATTTTACATAAATAAAAAACAACCAAAATATGATTTGAGCGGTAAAGTTAAAGTTACAAATATGCTATGATGCGGAACGAACTTATTTTATATCGTAATATTTTGAATTAAGGCTAAACAAGCTTTGTTATTGTAGTAGGACTTTAAAGTTACATAAAGTTTTTTTTTACACTAAAAATGTATAAAATCACTTAGCAGTTCATGCAAATTCAAAAGGTTTGAGACGTTAACCAGTTTTTATACCACATTTTTTTTGCTCTCGATGAAGGAATTTAAGTGTAGTAGATTTTTTAGCTTGGGACTTTGGCGCCGTTAGGAGTTGAATTGATAGTGGCGTATCAAAATATTTACATATACAAACATTTTTATACCCTATGAAGGTAAGTTTTTTTTTCTATTTCTTTCCAATTTGATTATTATGATTTATTAGAAGTAATTCAAAGAAAAGATTTCCATAGTTATTTATCAAGTTAGTTGGACAAATTTTTATCTTATTAATCAATTTCTCTATTTTTATTTTAGAACGCGAAAATTTGTAAGATGGTTTGGTTGAACGTCATGCATTATTAAAATACGTAAGTTTTACATAAATTCGAATTACGTTGAGATTTTGGAATCTTTCCCAAAAAGACACTACACAATAGCTATCACCACTACACCAATCATTTTATTTTTGCACTCGACAGGTATTTCGTTAATCATATTGGCATCATCAGGAGCGATGATTGGCTAAATCGTAGAGTAAACACTGGACCATTAACACTAAACTTTGATTTATTTATAATAAACATGAATAATTAATGGTTATACCTGGATCATGAATTATCCGTGTAATTATTTTTTCCAGTGTTTCTCTGCTCAATTTTTTGTAATTAATATCTCACCAGATAAATATCATTTAAAATATTGATATATATATATATATATATATATATATATATATATATATATATATATATATATATATATATATATATATATATAGTAGCCTAGCCTAATGGCTCCACGTGATCTAAATTTGATCATAATTATCAGTCCTGAATATTTATGCAATTTATACCTCAAAAAAATAAGTTGCGCAATAAAAAGTAACCATTAAACACGAAATTTGAACTATTTGTGCATTTTAAACACTTTTTAATTGCTCATAATTTGAGTTGACTTGGTCGTCCATAGTGGCACGTGGCCTAAGATTATTTGAAATTGTCAGTCCTGAACATCTATGCGATTTATTCCTCAAAAAAATAATGTGTGCAACTTCAAGTAACCATTAAGTTTGAAATTTGGCTTATTTGTCCATTTTAAACGTCTTTTAATTGCTCATAATTTGGGTTTACTTGGTCGCCCGCGGTCGCAAATTTGTACGTAATTGTCAGTTCTACATATCTATGCAATTGAAACCTCAAAAAAGTACTGTTTTCAACGTACAATTATGTTATTATCCTGTAAAATATATAATACACTGATGTTACCGATTAATTAAAAACCCTCTAAACTTTAATATTTTTGGCCAAAATTTCAGAGATCTCTATTTACACAAAATAGAAGGGTTTTAGTTGGTAGCACAACCAAATATAAAACTTTTTTTATGGTCTAATATATACATATATATATATATATATATACATATATATATATATATATATATATATATATATATATATATATATATAAACATATATATATATATATATATATATATATATATTATATATATATATATATATATATATATATATATATATATGTGTGTGTGTGTGTGTGTTTGTGTGTTACAATAGAGATTTTCACGGATGGTGAAATGTAAGTACATTAAAATTCTGGGTTTCAATCCGCTCGTCTAACAATGAATTTGTACGACGTTTCGCCAAAATCTCATTTTGGCATTTTCAAGTGCTCCCGCTGCTGCTGCTACTCGATACTGTGATCTTGCTGCTGCCGCTCGAAGCTAACTCAGCTTCGAGTTAGTGACAGAGTTAGCACTGTTTTTCTTCCTGTAATTTATATTTTATTACATGTTTATATTTATTGCAATGATTTCAATTTTTGAGCAGTGTAGCTTAAAACGGTGATTTAAATTTTTGAACAGTGTGGCTCGGCCGTATATAACGTGTTGCTGACCTGACTTGTTTGGTTTGCGTAGATTTTGCATCCTGGAAGTAAGCCATTTTAAAGATTTCACTTTGAAGAAGGGGAAAGGATATATAAACGGCCAGATGGAATTTTTAGGGACTTTTTCCGCCAGTAGGCCGTAGTGGCTTTTTTCTCCAGCACGCCCGAGTGGTTTTTTCTCAGTGATGCTGTAGTGCAGTAACGTTTTTTATCACCAATTGGGTGTCGTTTTTAGCTCTCAACTTTAAGGCCTTTTCCGTTCTTTAAATATCCTGCTCATTCTCAAGCATTTCAGGTCAAAAAAAGTGATTAGCTACCTAAATGAGATTAGGAGAGTGGCGGCTGAGACAATATTTTCGATGAGAATCTCACTAGGAAAGGACAAGCAGCTTATGGAAAAGCTACGAAGAGAAGCCAACCAGTAAGCCATAAGCACACCAGTTTAAATATCTCACTTTCTGTCTACAAGTGTGTTTCCAACGACTACTAAACACGTGTAATACGCGGAATTAATTTCACAAACTTTTAATATCGCGTTTTATAAAGCCTTTTTATTTTAAAAAACTTAATAATCCTAATTTAAAGACTCTATGCAATAGTGTACACTCTTCTAGCCTAAGGGGTTTTTATTTAGTAGACCTAATTTTAAGAGTGTAGTAAAGGTAGGAATTTTTATTTTGTTAATATTCTCTTTTTTTTTATTTAAATGTGTAGTGTCTCACTAAACTCCTGCTCTTTCTTTCAGGACGTAAGGGTTGTACCCAACTCAATTTTAATATTAACAACTAAATAATCTTCAGTATTTTTTCATTTTTTTGGAGCTGACCTTCACTCTTTTTATTCCAAAATGAATGGTGTGCAAAAAACTGTACAACCAAATTTTAAAAAATCAACTATAGAGACTATTTTCAAAAGACATACAAAAAAATTATCTCTTATCCATATTCTTTACCAGTAAAAAAAAAAACACGAGCTAGCTTATATATAATTTTTTTAGTTCTTTCAGTGTTAATATCCACTCAATCCATTCTCAGAAATTAAGGTATACATAAGGGGCAAATAACAGCTTCTATTTAATAAATAAAATATTTATTAAAAATAAAGAAAGTTGGGGCTATACAAAATAGAGCTCCAACGTGAGGCTATAAAAATGGCCCCGCGAAAAGAGACGTTTCAATATATTGTTCTTCAGCTTGCCAATCGAATGCCTTTTAAACGCAAAAATGTGCTATTTAAAAAACCTTATAAGTAAGGTCAAGAATAGGCCACCTCTCATTTTCGGATCGCAATTTTTCTGTAGTTTCTGGCCTGGCAATTTAGGTATGGCAATCATTTTTCCTAAATGTAAGTTTAAGGGGTGGTAGAAGTATGGAGTGTAAAACCTATATTTTACAGTTTTTTCTTATATAAAGCGACAATAGTAATTTAAACAACTATAGAAATCTATTTTATAGTAAGAAAAATAAGTATTGTTCCAAGAGGTGAGATTTTTCCCTCACCTATGGAGATGAACTACTCCTTTTCCTTTTAAATATATGTACCTAATATGTACTTAAAATATTTAAATAAGGCTGAAAAAATTACGAAAAAATTATAATACTTTTTCAACGGAAAATCAGGAGACAAGAAGATTTTTTACATCACACAAATTTGACAGGGGTGGGTTGAATTTCTTTAAAATCTTTTTTTTATTTTTTTTTTTAGAATTGTATACGGGGGGGGGACGATTTCGGTAAAATAATCAAAAGCAAACGTATGTATTGCCGTTTTATTGAAAAATCTTAAGTACAGGGTGATCATTTATAGACGCCCGCCTCGGTTTATGAAAAATTGTTGGTTATTTATTATTTCTTTAAATGTAGAATGGTATAGTCCATGTCGAGGGTATACTAACGTATTTGATATTTGATAGAGAAAATGACGCTGGGCACTGCGATGCTAAACAACTTTTTTTATAATCTACATACCTTTCGTAAAACGGCATTGGGAAACCCTATATTTTTTCAACAGTTTTTCTTAAACTGTTTTTCTTTTTTTTTTAATTTATTTTACAAAAAGTTATGCAGCGAAAACCCTCCTAAAATATTATTTTTTGGTCATCGTGGTTGCCATGGATCATATGATACGTTTGGCGGTTTTCCAACAACTTGTAGGCGGCATACTTTAATCTGACAATACTTATAATAGTAGTTACTATGTTGTTGAGGTTTTTCCTTTAATAAAATATCTTTGAACAATAAAAACAAGAATACAATATTTTTATTAAAACCACAAAAAAAACTATATAACTTTTAACATTACATAACTTATTACATATTTATAAAATGAAAAACTTTAAAAATAAGAAAAAATTTTCTATATATCTTCGTTCGTTCTTCATCATATTAAATCATCATTTCTACTAAAAAACAACAAATTGTGTTAATAAATGAAGATTATGCATTTTATAGTCATGATATTTGTTAGCGTTACGAGATTTTGAATAGCCCCATAAGATACATTCAATTGCCTGCTTGCTTATGCTATAGGCTTAATTCGGCTACTTTTTCATCAGTTTTTCGTTTAGAAATACCTTTCTGCCCAGAAAATTCATCCATATTGCTCTTCAAATGTCATTCTAATCGACAAAACATAGTGTGATCCGGGATATACCTGTCGGAGTAACGTACCCGATACAGAAGCTATTAACACACTGTTTACTAAGTTTAATTCTACTGAATTGAATAGGTGTGCAAACAAAAAGCTGTCAGATTAAAGTATGACATCCGCCTACTAGATAAATTGCCAAATGCCAAAACGTGGCATACGATCCATGGCAACAGCGATGACCAAAAAAATAATATTTGAGAGAGTTTTTTGCTGCATAACTTTTTTGCAAAACAAATTAGAAAAAAATAATTTAAGGAAAAACTATTGAAAAATGCCGTTTTACAAAAAAGATATGTCGATGGAAAAAAAAAAGTTGTTTGGCGTCCAGGCACCCAGCGTCGTTTTCACTACAATAGGCAAATACGTCAGTATACTCCTTGGTATGAAATCCAAACAATTTTCTATAAATCGGAGCCGGGCGTGTAAAAATAGTCACCCTGTACATTAGACATAAATTTCAAATCAGATTTTTATGGCGGTGAACTATCCTTAGCTCTCATACCGAGTTCTAAAAATAACAACAGAAAAACAGAAACGTTCCAGTTTTTTACAAAAAATGAATGTGAATGTGTATAAAATTTACCCTTTAATGCAAATTACCCCACAGAAATTTCCGAGAGGGGTTGGAAGAGGGAAGTTGGTCAGCCTTTATTTGTGTAAAATGTGAATTATCCTTATAATTATTTTTTACAGCGTCCCTACATGTCCCTATACCATGACATAACACCTTTGATACCTTTTTATACTTCTCAACAATTTCAATTAAGTCAGGAGAATAAATTAATTAGAGACTAATTTTCTGAAAATCTTGAATAAAAGTTAATTATAGTTATTTATGTGAACATTATATTACAAGCATTAAATAAAGCAAGAAATTATATTTAATTTCTAGATATGAAATACTCAAAATGAAATGTGCTATTTTCCATAATTCTCTCAACGAAATTTATGTCCGTATACTAAACCTGGCATGAAATAGGACTTGCAGGCAAGCATATAAACAGTTTAATGAATTTCAGACTTAAAATATTTCTTGACAATACATCAGTTGGAAAAGTAAAATATCTAACCTGAACTAATGGTGACAAACATGAACTTAAAAAGGGGAAGGCTACACAGTATTTCTTACAACAAACAACAATATAAAAATTCTGCTCGCTAGTCTAAAAATGGGAATGATGCCTTATGTGTGTATCATAGAATATTAGTAATGACCCTCTTTCACCACTCTTCAAACTCCTCATCTCGTTACGAGTTCAATTAAAAATAACTACATACATACAATAAATAAAAGTTAAAGTTAGCACTACTAAAAAAAATATATAAAATTGTCTAAATCTTGAAAATGGTATATAACATCACATATTTGAAAATACCTTCCTGGCCACCTCGCCATCAGTCTGTGTTCGACTATTCATATTTAGGCTTAATATTTATTCTTTCTCTCAATCAACTAGGAGAGAAAATTTCTATAATACTGTTAAAACTTCACACAATTTATCAAGCCTCTAGTGACTTCATGCCTCTGACTCGATATCGTTTCAAAATCTATGGGTCCTTGGCTACCTCAAGTAATCTACATGCCAAATATGAAGTCGTGATCTTGCTTCATTTGCGGGTTATCGTGGCAAAAGACCCACAGACAAACCGTCCGAAATCGGAAAATTATGTTTTACGGGATGATCAGTCTATCAAGTAAGAACGTATTCTTGAAAAAATGTGTTTCGAGAACATTTTTTGCCATCAATGTATTCTTTAGTGTGTTAATGACGCAATTACCTTAGTAAGTTGTCTAATCGTCTCCTGCATCAATAATCGCCTGGCACCCTCGAGGCATGCTGTCAACGAGATTTTCTACATACTCTGCAAATTTTGCGAATCTCGCGAGACCATTGAGCCAACGTCCTCAGTCTTTCCTTTCAGCTTTCTCTTTACAAGGGACCAAACGTTCGCAATAGGGTTGGCGTATGGTGACTGTGAGGGCCACTCTAGTATCTTATCGTGGGCTCAAGCGAGCGGCTTCGCGACGTGATTTTTGCCCAACAAAAGGTTTCTTCAACGTGCTTCGGAATTTGACATCATGAGCATGAAGATTTTCTTAATTTTGCTGCTCCTTGACGCAGCGTCAATTTCGGGTCCCGTGAAAACAAATACAAGATTCGTTTTTCGACTTGCGGAGTGACTCTGTCTACCGAGCCACGTTTTGGCAAGTTGTCGACATTTTTCGTCTCATTAAAATCATTTACCCACTTCTTCACAAACGATACCGACTTTTTAACATATTTAGCGGCCGCGGAATGTGTCATTTTAGGTCCCTTTGGATGGGAACAAAGAAAGATTGCCTCGAACCGACGCGCAAACAAGTGCCTTATTTTGGATTTCACGTAATTTCGATGAAAGTTTGGAATCGATTGATATTTTTACTAAAATGCGTTGTAGACAAAGGTTCCCTCTACCGAAAAATTAATTATCGCGGACACGTTCTTACTTGGCAGACTGTATATTCATCTCATCTCGTCTTAACCTCCCTGCTTCTTGTTTTTGGTCAATTCATCGAGACTTATTGCGACAATCTATTCAATTTTTCCCGAGACAACTTAAAACAATGCTGTTATTTCATGTTTTTACTTAGATGTTACATCGTTTTGAATCATAGACCACTGTCGCAATTCCACTAAAACCATTTTCAGAAACATTAACTATTTCAAAAAAAGTTCAGGTTCAGTATAAGATTAAATTAAAGCATAAATTTGTATTTTTCATTTCTTTAATTAAATGATAAAGCTATCACGTCCCTGTGGAACCGTTTAACATACATCCATGTCTATGTCCATTCGCCTCTACATGCCAGAACATTCCGACATGTACCAAAGGGACCGAGGGACCAGCGTAACGTCATGGATCTTTCTAAATGGCGGTTTAAACCGATCGAACGTGAAATGAATATATAACTAACGGAATATTTCGCGGAACATATTACCATTCAATATCTCTAATGACATTATTCGTGACAGGAAACGTTAACAAGTTCTCTCAAGTGCCCCCTGAATTAGTACAGGTAATGTATTTTGAATAAAATATCTAGACTGATTAAAAATGTTAGCATTTGTTGTTAATATGTATACGCGAGCGTATTGATAAGTTTCTAGTCTAGCACAGAAAGAACTAGCAAATCATAAAAAACAAAAATTGTTTATGCAATGTAATCTGCTTTCAGCTTTATACATTTACTACAAACCAATCTTCGACAACATTTATTACTTCTTCATTTGAATGAACTTTGTGTCCTTTCAAATTTTATTCCAATTTTGGGAATAGTTAATAGTCCGAGAAAGCTAAATCAGGGAAATTCGTTTATTTTTTGCAAAATTTAACAGCGTTTTATGAGCAGTGCATTGGTTTGCAAAAACAGCACCCTTTTAGATACTTTTTCTCGGCATTTTGCCACAATTTTTTTGGCGAAGTTTAGTTAAAAATCAAGAATAATATTATCTATTGTATAATTGAGGTGTCCGTTACTTTGTGAGAGTACATTTTAAATTTCTAAATGAAATGAAACGAATTGCTTTGTTATTTGTCACTTTTTTTTTCTATTTATCTGCTACTGCAGTTTCGTATGTTTTCTACATTCAGTATCACGCTTGAAAATGTAGAAAACCTACGAAACTGCAGTAGCAGATAAATAAAAAATAAGTGACAAATAACAAAGTAATTCGTTTCATTTCATTAGGAATTTAATAATATTATCTAGTTACTATTTTGCCCTATTCCAAGTAATATTAAAGAAGTATCCCATCCTTGTCTTAAAAAACAGAAGCAAGAAACATTTTCTGTTCATTTTTGTAAGCGAATTTTCCTAAGGCGGGGTGCGATAGCATGTTTCCACTCCTTCGACTGTTTCGTTGTCTCTGGAGCATCTTGATGGACCTGGATCATAAAATCTGGACAACCAAACTTTGTGCATGTATTATCTAAATACTACTATCCGGTTTTTTTAACAATGAGAAGTGGGGGAAGGGGTTAACTAATTATCAATACTCGTATGTTTCGCCAAGGTAAAATGAATCAATACTTTGAACAATATATTAAGATGTATCGTAGTTATATATAGAAGAAGAGAGAGAACAAAAGAGGTGTTCGTTGAAGTTCACATGAGTTACTTTAATCGATACTTTTTTGTCTCTGTTGTGCTCTAAAGAATTACTTTATTAATTTGCGCCTCTCGGCTTAACCCACAAAAAAAACAGCAGATCAAACAAACACCTTTGAAGACTAGTGGATCGTTAAAATTTGTTTACAAAGTATTTTACTTCTTGGCTTTATCAAAGGAATAAGAAGGCTTTGTGAGCTTTCCAGAAGGCTGAAAAATTTTGTTTCCCAATATCACAAGATTTATTAAAAAATTTTTTCTTTATAAAATTTGTTTGTTTGCAAAAATTTCCTCTTATACAAATTGCTCATGCCTGAAGTAATGCACGCCAATGCACAGGGAGTCAAACTAATACTATTTTCTAATACATTTGTTGTATTTTTTATTTCCATTATGACTTATTAATAAGATACGAACATTTCTAATTATTTACTTGTCAAGTACTTGTAAACAAAAACACAAATGAACATCAAGATAAAAAGATAGGTAAGAGATTGAAAAAAGTGCTGTGGTTTATTGTGTCAAACATACAAACACCTCTTAAGCTCTTTATATACAATCTGTCAAGTAAGAACCTGTCCGCGATAATTTATTTTTGGTAGATGCGATTCTAGCGATTCAACAAAAAAATCGGTAGAAGGAACTTTTGTCTAGGACGCATTTTAGTAAAAAATATGAGTCAATTCCGAACTTTCGTTGAAATCGCCTAAAATCCAAAATAAGTCACTTGTTTGCGCGTCGGTTCGTGGTAGTCTTTTTTTATTTTCATCCGAAGGGGCCTAAAATGACACATTCCGCAGCCGCTAAGTGTATTAAAAAGTCGGTATCGTTTGTGAAGAAGTGGGTAAATCGTTTTAACGAGACAAAAAATGTGGACAACTTGCCCCAACGGGGCTCGGTAGGCAAAATCACTCCGAAAGTCGAAAGATGAATCGTGTCTTTGTTTTCACGGGACACAAAATTGACACTGCGTCAAGGAGCGGCAAAATGAAGAAAATCGGGTTTGAATGGGTCACATGAGAGTATTTGAAAACATCCTTGTGCGCATGATGTCAAATTCTGAAGCATGTTAAAGAAACCTACGTAATTCATGTCAATCAAATGTTTTAAACTCGACTACCATCGCATAGTTTCGACCTTATCGGATTTCTAGAAGACCCATCTCTTTGCCAGTAGATAAAGTAGCAAATTTATTATTGGATAAAAATAATTAAAATGATTTGTAACTAACAATATCACTTGTACCATCTCTTTATCACTAAATTTGTTATTACTGTCAAGAACTGTCAACTATCGTGTACTGAGAGTGTAAAGTATTTTTTAAAAAAATTTTTTTGAAAAACTGAAGTAAAGGCATTACCTGGTAATGGAATTTTCGTGGTCAAAGGCGGAATGACGATCCTCATGATTGTCATAAAAAGAGGTGCACTTCCTAATAAATGTAAAAACTGGATTTTCGAGGTAACCTCCACAGGTTTATGGATTAAAACTTAAAGTTGATTAAAAATGACATAAATTTACAATATGTTAACACTTTTGGTTAGGTGCCATCTTTATGACCTTTTTTCTGGATTTAGGCGTCAATGACCCTTTAGTCTTGCTGGTGCTATTGAGAATCAAAGTACGGTGACGTCATAAATTACCTATACCGACATACCCATTTACACTTCAAAATTGTATTAGGTTTCTTTTATTTCTAATTATTAATTGATTTAAACTATTAACTACGCTTTATATAGTTATGTCCGCCACACGGCTATGAGGATAATGGAATTTTACTTAAATATACGGATTTCACTACATCTTTCTAGGTAGTATATTCTCCTTATCTTTACTATCTTGTTTTCAAAACTTTGCCTACATTTACATAAAGATTTGGAAGGTTTCAGAAACTTATGTATAATTACATAGGTAATCCATGTAATTATTTTTACAGTGTACTCTCTCTCTCTCATATAGTTAACGATTCAAGAACAACGTGAATCGCTTTTTCTGCACACATGCCGCTCCTCGAGCGCTTTAGGGACTTCTCTGCAGCACGTGTGCTAGACCCATAAAAAAAAAATAGTTAATTAATTGACTGGAGAACTGTTGAGGGCTGGGATCACTGGTGCTTAAACATTTTTACCTGTATAGCATTGTTTTACTTTTACTACACTTTGTTACAGTTTTGTTACAGGTTACTACACTTTTACTACTAAAACTAGACATACAACGAGCTAAATATCATGAGCTAACACCACACTAATGAAGATTTTCGCAAAGAAACAACAGCTGAAGCAACTATCACAAACTAAAGCGTTATGTTACATAGACTATTTACACAGATGACGGGTACTTAATAAGAAATAAAAATCCCTAGAAGGCGGAAAAACTATGAGGCTCTTATTTTATTAGCAATTTCCTAGCAAATTCTACATACTATACAGTCTGTCAAGTAAGAACGTGACCGCTCGTATTCTTGAAAAAATGTGTTTCGAAAACATTTTTTTGCCATCAAAGTATTCTTTGGTGTGCTAACAACAGCGTAATTACCTTAGTAAGATGTCCAATCGCCTCCAGCATTAATAATCGCCTGGCATCTTCGAGGCATACAGTGGACGAGATTTTCTGCATACTCTGCAAATTTTTCGAATCTCGCGAGGCAACTGAGTAAAAGTCCTCAGAGTCTTTCCTCTGAGCTTTCTCTTTCCCAGGGACCCAACGTTTTCAATAGGGTTAGCGTTCGGCGATTGTGAGTACCGCTCTAGTATCTTATCGTGGGCCCAAGCGAGCCACTTCGCGACGTGATTTTCACAAAGGTTTCTTCAACGTGCTTCGGAATTTGACATTATGAGCACAGAGATATAGTCTCATGGGACACATTCAAACCCGATTTTCTTAACTTTACTGTTCTTTGACGCAGCGTCAATTTTGGGTCTCGTGAAAACAAAAACACGATTCGTTTTTCGACTTTCGAAGGTACTTTTTCACAATCGACATCGACTTTTTATTATATTTAGCAGCCGCGGAATGTGTTATTTTAGGCCCCTTTGGATGAGAACAAAGAAAGACTGCCTCGACCCGATGCCAAAAAGTCACTCATTTTGGATTTTATGTGATTTCGACATAAGATTGGAATCGACTGATACTTTTACTAAAATGCGTCGTAGACAAAAAATGAATTATCGCGGACACATGCTTACTTGAAAGATTGTATATTACATTGTATGCGCGTCGTCTCTGTTGTTACTGTTGTATGCTTTTGCTGCAGCTCGCTGCTTACCATTTTGGTGGTCCAAAATTTACATACAGTTACATGGTCTTATAAGAAATAATAACATAACTCTTTAGTCTATCTCGTTGGACGGAGGGTATATTTTTATTACTTACTGTCAATATTTGCAATATAACAGATAAATTTTATGGGGTATGAGTTTTTTACGGTCAATAATCGTTTAGAGTTATCTCTAAATAAGTTATTTACCACAATATTTCGACTCTACCGTAGTTGTCGCAAAAACTGATATGATGTATAAATGACGAACAGTTATTTTCAATCCTAAAAAATAAACGTGGACATGGTTAACGTGCGAAAACTGTACTAAAATTTCATGAAATTGTCTACAGTCTGAGAAATAGACTAATTCTGGTAGTTTAGCGACCTATCTACCCAACTTACTTAGATAAAATAATTATTAAGGGGAATATCCTATTATCGCATAGCACCCACGCCATAAAAAAACAACATGTTGATTAAAATAGCACCAACCCATTTAACCTGCTTCTCTCTTTCTTTCTTTCTCTCTCTCTCTCTTAATTCTTTCAGCCTAGCAGGAGTATCAGTCACACTCTACAGTTGCTGCCTCAGCAGCTATTCTCTAGGCATCTCGATCATGCGCAACCTCACTTGATTCGTGCATACCCACAAGAAGAGATCTTACTTGGTCGAACCACGTTGTTGGAGACCGCCCTCTTAGTCTTCTACCGTCCAGTTTCCTCGTTACTACAAGCGTTTCCATGAAAGAATGTAACTAAAATATTTTAGGTACTGTCTATTAATTCTATTTGAACGACGCACACTATGGCTTTTCGCACTTTGTAGTCCCAAAACCTCCTAGAGCCTTCATTTCTCAACCGATTTTAGAGATTTTTATTTTGAATGACCTTTGCAAAAATTCGAAAATCTCTCAAGAGGTATTTTGAAAAAAACTGCCATGATTATAGAAAATTTATTTAAAAGGTTATGATCGCTTTTTTTTATTATAATTTACTGGGTAAATTCAGATATTTTCAATTTCCCTAAACTACAAGCAGAATAGTAATTTTTACTAAGTTATTTTTCTATGTGCATTGTTTAATAACACAGGTCAACATTTTATCTAGGCTTGTACTCGGTAAACCAACTAGGTATTTTAGGGTTTTTGGGGTCGCTGATCACGATGAAGGGGTCGGTTAACCTTCATCAGGTCAGGTTCAAGGTCATTTGAAGGTCAAATTGAGCCAATGCAGCCAAAAAATCTGAAAAAATTCATACGTATGTTTTTTGGGTCACTGAATCCGAATCCGGTGTTATTTTTTTTCATATAAGGTCTCCTGAAGGCCACTAGAGGTTACTTCAAGGTCATTCTGAGGTTATTTGGAATAAAACAGTTATGAGCAGGCCAAAAAATCTGAAAAAAATGGTGTATACGTTTTTTAGGTCTCTGGTTCAGAATTAGAGGTCTGTTAACCTCCATCAAATCTGGTTCAAAGTCATTTGAAGGTCAATTTAATTGATAGCGGCTGAAAAATCTAAAAAAAACGATACCCACTTTTTTGGGCCACTAATTCCTAATCTGTGTTCTTTTCTTCCCTACCATTTCTTCCATAGATCGTTTCAAGCAGGAATATAAGAAGATGGGTAGAGGAAAAGGTTATGATCAAGTGCTACTAGTATATTTCAGCATTATACTTGCTTCGAGGTCGGTTTATTTTATACAGAAAGTTTTTGTCTCAATCTTAAAACTCCACTAACATTTCCATAAAGTTATTTGATATGCATATTTAATAAATGTGGGCTAATGAACTAATATTTATAGTTGCACCCAGGGCACCTCCACGCGGTGACGGTGGGCAACGGAGTTGTTCCACTATCCGGCGAAGTCCCTGGGTTATGGCTTCCATGCCGTCATGGCAACTACAAATAAAACTTCTACGAGACAGGGGCTCGGAACCCCAGAATAGGCGGTTGGTCAGGGTGGGAAAGCGGGCCCGCAGCCGTCGTCATCCAGCGACCGTAGCTCTTCAACGGTGGGAAACTTGGCTTTTGAAGAGTTTAATGGATTTTGTAAGAATAATGTGAACTGTTTTTGTATCGTTTGTGGGCTGTATACACTCAAAAATAAAATTAAATTTTCTGAGATTTTGAAAACAAAATATAAAAGTTTGTTTAATATCGACACGAGTTGCTTGAACAACTCTTATACTCCGAATGTCATCTGTAGTTAATGCCGCAATATTTTGTTTGGAACAAGGGCACAAATATTTTCTGCACCGATGAAATGGAGAAATCCATCAGACCATACGTCTAATTGTTATTTCTGCTTAACGAATCTCAAAGGATATAATCGTAATAACAAAAACTCTGTAACTTATCCGTGCGTAGAATCTGTAACACTGCCCATATATATAGAAACTGCACCTGATAATGATGACAGCAGGCATAGCAATGCAGAGCATTTTGAAGTTTCTGATGATATAGAAATGCATGATGAATCATTAGATACACCGCAAGATGGTGAAAGTGAAACCTACAATGTATCTTCAGGCTCGGAAGATGAAGGTATGTCAGAACAAACACATTTTAACCAAGGTGACCTGAGTGATCTCTGTAGAGACTTAGGACTTTCAAAAGAAGGTTCTGAACTTTTAGCATCGAGATTAAAAGGAAAAAATTGTTTAGCACCAGGGACAAAAGTAACATATTACCGTTCAAGAGAAAAACCATTCAAAAAGTATTTTACAAAATCTGGTAATTTAATTTATTGCAATGATGTTAGTGGATTAGTCAAAGAATATGGTATCGAATATACAGCTAGTCATTGGCGCCTTTTTATCGATTCATCGAAAAGAAGTTTGAAAGCGATCTTGCTCTTCAATGGGAATACGTATGCCCCTTTGCCTTTTGCCCATTCGGTCATTTTAAAAGAAGAATATTTCAATTTAGAACTCGTACTAGAAAAACTGAAATATGATTCTCATAAGTGGGAACTTTGCGGTGATTTAAAAATCATAATGATCATGCTCGGTTTGCAATCAGGGTTTGTATCATATCCATGCTTCCTTTGTGAATGGAACAGTCGTGCTAGAGATAAACATTACGTAGTAAAAGTTTGGCCACCAAGAAAAAATCTAATCCCAGGTGAGAAAAATGTTTTAGCAGAAAGTTTGGTACCTCCTCATAAGGTTCTATTACCACCATTGCACATAAAGTTAGGTCTGGCAAAACAAATTGTTAAAGTAATGAGTAGAAACCAGAGCGATGCTTTCATGCATATCTTTGGAGTATTGCCAAAACTTTCGGGGGCGAAAATAAATGAAAGTGTCTTTACCGGACCTGATATAAGAGAACTTTTCAAAAATGTAGAATTTGAAAGAAAGATGACTGACAAAGAAAAGGCAGCTTGGAGAAGTTTCAAAGAAGTGACGAAAAAGTTTTTGACTTCCAAATGGCCTTAATACCGACCTGATGAAGGGTAACCGACCTCTAATTCTGAACCAGAGACCCAAAAGACGTATACACCATTTTTTTCTGTTTTATTCCAAATAACCTCAGAATGACCTTGAAGTAACCTCAGGAAACCTTATATGAAAAAAATAACACCGGATTCGAATTCAGTGACCCAAAAAAACATACGTATGAATTTTTTTTCAGATTTTTTGGCTGCATTGGCTCAATTTGACCTTCAAATGACCTTGAACCTGACCTGATGAAGGTTAACCGACCCCTTCATCGTGATCAGCGATCCCAAAAACCCTAGGATACCTAGTTGGTTTACCGAGTACAAGCCTAGATAAAATGTTGACCTGTGTAATTAATTAGATAATAATAATTAATTCATAGTTAAAAAGAAATTGGACCCAGCTTTCGACCAGGAGTAGTTCTCGATCACTCTTGAAATAATTTAGTAGTATAATTAACTAAGCGATAATTATTAATTGAAAAAAGTGAATTAATAGTCTGTAAGCATGAAAATGGCCTTCATAAGAGTAAGATAAAGTATGTTATCTCAAAACTGGACTCTTTTTGGCCAAAGGGACTATCGAATGCGTAATCAGTAACCTGAAAAACATAAAATCCCGTACATTATATTAATATAAATATTTTTTATTCGAAATAAATCCAGAAAACTACCAAAATCGGCCAAAAATGGCCCTTATCTAAAAACTAGACCACTTTTAGCCAAAATGACTATCAAATTTGTAATCAACGACCCAAAAACTAGCATTTACGTTATAAAATTCCATAGAACAAGCTAGGAATATTTCATAATGGAAATACTCACATTTTAAATAAATTTCTTATAATCCTGGCAATTTTTTTTTTTAAATAGCTCATGAGGGATTAATTCGTATTTTTGCAAAGATCATTTCAAAAAAAATCTCTGAAATCGGTTGAGAAATGAAGGCTCTAGGGGGTTTTGGGACGACAAAGTGCGAGAAGCCTCAGTATACGACTAAGCTTTTTAAGAATAGATATATTAGTACGGTGTTCAGTATATAATACTCTGAGGATTCTTCGATATGCCCACATTTCAATCGCATCGATTCGTCTCTTGTGAGCTTGTTCCCGACGCGCAGGTTGCTGGCTGGACAGCAATCTTAACATCGTATTTTTTGTGACAGCTGCCTCATTCCAGATTTAGTGAGTTTGTCCGTCGAGCTTCTAGCGATAGCCAAACGTCTTCTTACTTCCGCTTCTCAGCCAACATTGTTGGTTTTGAAGGAGCCCAAATGGTTGAAATGGTGTACAACAGTGAAACCCGCAATTTTATCTATGTAAGACAGGTCTTCATTACGACTAATAATCATTACTTTGCTTTTCGCTTCATTAATGGTCAATCTATAGTTTTTGCTAGTGAGTTCAAGATGCTCCATAATTGATTCTAGGTCTTGTATTGACGTTGCAAGTATTAGCTTTTTTCCACTGAGTCTCACACCCCCACTCCAGCCATCCAAAATATCATCATATATGTTCACTATAATGTTAAAAAATAAAGGTGACGGAATATATGTAGCCCTGTCTGACGCCGGCTTCTACGTTAAAGGGTTCGGAAAAAGAATTATTCAGTTTAATTCTGCCATTTCTGTTCTCATACAGGTATCGGATAAAGTTTACAAGATGTATAGGTTCTTTGATTGTGTTAGCAGATACCAGTTGGAAATTCATAATAAAATTATGTAAAAAACCAAACCTTTTGTTTTAATTTCCAATATATTTAAAATGACTTGACAAATGTTTCACCAGAAGTGAATTAGAAAGAAAAATGTTTGGTAATAATACTGATTATATAGTGCTTAAAACTATCCTTAATTACATGTTAATCGTTTTATTATATTATTTACTGACAAAGATGCAAATCTGTGGTACTATTTCAGAGAACTCGTAAAGATTAAGTAAGGGTGAATGGGTTACGTCTACCTGTTCGTTTACGAATAGATTGGAGTTTTTCCGTTTATTAATTTCAAGACATTCAAGCATATTTAATTTTTTAGATTTATTTTCTACATGCAAGATTTTGAATGTATCATCAAAATTATGGGATTCGTTTATTATATGGGTTGCGTAATGTGAATTGTTCTTGTTTTTTTAAATAACTATGTTTATGTCCTTTAATGCGAGTTTCAAAAGATCTATTAGTTTGTCTTACGTAGGTCTTAGTACAAGATCCACAATTTAATAAATAAATTCCTGATTTTATGGATTTATTAGATTTGGTGGGAAAGTGGCAGTGAATAAGAAGCGTAAACGAGGTAGGCCAACAAGTACGTGGAATGATGGTGTGGGAAAAATCTTGAAAGAGAAGAACATTACCTGGAAACAGACGGAGAAAATGGCATTACCTGCTTCACTACCTCGACACCGTAAGGTAGAAGAGGAAGAATTATGTACGTATGTATGTAGATTTGGTTTTGTTATTCAAAATTATATTCCATAAGGTATTACTGGTTTTAAATGCTATATTATTGTTCTTTTTTGTTAAATGTTTTGAAATTGTTCAAGTTATTTTCCCTGTGTACGTGAGTGTGTTAAATTTTCCTTTTTTGTCATTAATGGTGGGATACATTAGAGAGATCGCTTGTTTAAACGATTTTTTATTCAAGGCATTATCTATAATACTAGGGGTCATATCCATTATTAATTGCTATTTGTTTAATTAGGTTGAATATTCTTTGTTAAAATTAGTTTTAGTCATAGGAAAGTATGAAAGAGTTAAAAGCTGCCATTTTGTGAGTATAAGGATGGGATGAACTATTGTGTATAACTGTGTCACTATGTGAAGGCTTGTGAAAAATCCAGAAATCGTGTTTATTGTTCACTCACACACTCATATAGATATGTCTAAGAAATTTATATAGTTATTGGATTCTAATTCTAAGGTGAATTTAATGTTAGGATGCAAATTATTTAGGGAGTTAAAGAATATTGTTAGTTGTCTATTTGTTCCCGTGAAACAGGAAATGATATCATCAACATATCTATGCCAGTAAAAAATATTTTTGCTTACCGCGTTTTGATGAATTTTTAGTTCTAAATGATCCATGAAAATTTCCGCTAGTAAAGGACTTAAAGAATTACCCATTATTAGACCTTCCTTAGTTCTATAAAAGTTATCGTTGAATTCAAAATAGTTTTGATCCAAGCACGTTGTAAGTAAATCTAAAATATCCCGTCTAATGATTTCGTTTACTTTATTCTTGATTAAGAGTCTATCTACTAATTCTATGACTTCATATGGTGGGATACTAGGAAATAAGATAATTCTACAATTTTCTGGTAACATAGTGTTTTTTTATATAATTTTAGATGTATAGGTGTTCCCATGCAAATCCAACATAGTTTGTTTCATTCCATTGTTCTTCTACATACCAGGTGTACAAGTATAAAATGCGGATTTTTTTTCTAAAAAAAACATGTTAAATTCGGAAGAATGATAAAAAGTGCTTTATACAAAGTATGTTCCATCGCTTATTATACATTTTTTCCCATCTTTCGGGCAATTTGTGAATACCACGCCAGTAAAAATCTCCCCCTTTTGCTGCGAACCGTTCATCGAGCCATTTTTTCACATCTTCGTACGAACCAAAACGCTGCTTAGCAAGTGCGTGACCCATCGATGCAAACAAGTGGTAATCGGAAGGAGCTAAGTCTGGTGAGTAAGCCGCATGGGGTAGAACTTCCCAGCTGAGTGTTTCCAACGAGTCGCGAATTGGTTTTGCCGTATATGATGGAGCATTGTCATGAAGAAAAATAACTTTGTGTTGCCTCTTTTGGTATTCTGGCTTTTTTCAAGCAGCGAATGGTTCAAATCGGTCAATTGTTGTTGGTAACGTTTAGTATTAACCGTTTCCTCAGGTTTTAACAGCTCATAATAGACCACGCCCCTTTGGTCCCACCAAACACAGGGCATGGTCTTTCTACCAAAGCGATTCGGTCTTGCGGTCGATATGGATGGTGCGCCTGGGTCTACTCATGATTTTTTGCGCTTGAGATTCTCAAAATAAATCCACTTTTCATCCCCTGTGACTATACGATGCAAAAACGACTTCCTTTTGTACCGAGCGAGCAAAATGTCACACGTGTTTTTGGGCTTTTCCATTTGCCTGTCGCTCAACTCATATGGTACCCAACTACCGGTCTTCTGAATCTTTCCCATCTCTCGTAGCTGATTGGAAACAGCTTGTTGACTAACGCCCAATTGCTCGGCGAGTTGTTTTTGTGCTTGCGAATCATCTTCGTCCAACAATGCCTGCAATTCCACAACTTCGTTTTTTTTTTGGCGGTTTTCCACGTTCCTTCTCTGCAACATCGAAGTCACCACTTTTGAAACACCGAGACCATCGTTCACACGTATCTTGCGATGGAACATGTTCACCATAAGCTTCTCGAAGTAATCGGTATGATTCAACAGCAGTTTTCTTCAAATGAAAACAAAAAATTAATGCTGTCCGCGAATGCTCTTTGTTCGGTATAAATTTCGACATTTGTTGATAACACCACAAAATGGCGCAGTGTCAAATCTTTATAGCACAAACTGCATTGGTGCACCATCTGTTGTCTGAAATCTGCATTTCATACTTGTACACATGGTATGCAAAAAAAGTTGTGTTGCTGTTAAAATACAATTGGAACAGTAATTAGTAACAAACAGTTTTTAAACCAAACATATTTGTTTTATTTTACAGTAAAACAAGACTGATTTAGTCATTAACCACGTTAAGCTCTACGAGTATGTATATTCGGTATAGCGACAATTAACAAAATTTTGCCGCTATTCGTTAGAACAAAGTTAAATATGTCGACAGTAATTACATATTTTATTTTTCTAGCTGATGAATGTTTTCGGGCATATACCAAAATGTGAAATTTATTAAACTGTTTATAGGCCTGCATGGGATGTAATTTAAGCGAGGGTTTTAGTAAAGGCATAAATTTTGCAAAACTAGTTATAGGAAGAAATGAAAATGCACGGCCAAATTTAAACACTATATAAGCATGTAATTAAATCGTAAAAATGTGTTTGGTGAATATATATTCGAATTATCCTAGAATATATATGAAGGTTCCTAAAATGGCAGGATGTACGTAAATATATATTCTGTATATTACAGTCAGGTAAGAGTGTCGCATCTTACAAAAATGATCGAAAGAAAGGCTTTAATTCCTTTGAAAATGATGACTCTCAATATCCCAGTCAACTTCTACGACATGGACTTCAAGTAAATAATTTATAGAGGATCGTTATGGTGCCACTGAAAAAGTTTATAGAAAAAAGTTTGATATTTTATATTTAATAAATGAACGGAAATAATTAGTAGGTTCATTTTTCCAGTACTTTTCTTACAAATCCATAGTCTTAAACGAAAAATAATTATCCAAAAAACAAAGTTGGGCAAAGTATTATTTCCGCTAAAATGTTAAACAACAGACATTAATATAATTTTCAGGGTCCTTAGCTTCAAGAATCTTAAAAAGGTTATATTATACCATATATTTGAACCAACCGCTCTAATTTCCTTCTGCACCAAATCAACCTCCTGTCTGCTTGACGAAAACTAAATAAAAATACTACAAAATAATGCAATTTTTAGATTCTTCTATTCTAAGAAACCTAAAAAGAACGTAAAACATATATATATATATATAACACATGGGCTGAAAAGTCCCGGGCCTAACAAAGAAAACACGGTTTTTTTGGTTCAAAATTAGCTTTATTCATCAACGTAATCTCCATCAAGAGCAACGCAATCATTCCAGCGCCGCTCTAACATTTCAATACCACTTTTGTAGAACGATTTATCTTTTGCCTCAAAATAGGCCTCAGTTTCAGCGATAACCTCTTCATTCGTGCGAAATTTCTTACCGGCGAGCATTTTTTTCAGGTCTGCGAACACCCAGTAGTCGCTGGGAGCCAAATCTGGCGAATACGGTGGATGTGGGAGCAATTCGAAGTTCAATTCATGTAGTTTTGCCATTGTTTTGATTGACTTGTGACACGGTGCGTTGTCTTGATGAAACAAAATTTTTTTCTTTGCCATATGCGGTCGTTTTTTTTTTTGCAATTTCGGCCTTCAAACGCTCCAATAACGCTATATAATATTCACTGTTGATGGTATTTCCTTTCTCAAGATAGTCGATGAATATTACACCACGCACATCCCAAAATACCGAGGCCATAACCTTTCCAGCCGATTGTTGTGCTTTCGGGCGCTTTGGACGAGGTTCACCAGTTGCTGTCCACTCAGATGACGATCGTTTTGATTCCGGAGTGAAGTGATGGATCCATGTTTCATCCATTGTCACATATCGACGCAAAAATTCCGGTTTGTTACGTTTAAACATGGCCAAACACTGCTCAGAATCATCAACACGTTCTTGTTTTTGATCAACAGTGAGCAAACGCGGCACCCACTTTGAACAGAGCTTTCTCATAGTCAAATGCTCATGCAATATAAAGCCAACACGTTCTTTTGATATCTTTACGATGTCAGCTAACTCAAGCAACTTCACTTTTCGATCATTCAAAACGATTTTATGGATTTTTTTGATGTTTTCTGGTGTTTGGACGTCCACTGCGTTCTGCATCATCGGTGTCTCTACGACCACGTTTGAGGTCAGCAAACCAACGTTTTATTGTTGTTTCTGATGGAGCGGAGTCCTCATAACACTTTTCAAGCCATTGCTTCGCTTGAACGGTATTTTTTCCCATCAAGAAGCAGTGTAAAATTAAAATACGAAATTGTTTTTGATCCATTGTTTTGAAAATAACAAAAGTAGCGTCACTCTTAGCACAATAACTCACAAACTAATGAATAGAATATCATGAAATTTTAACAGCTGTCTTTTGAAGGTTAGTATTAACTGAAAAAAAGGTGACTGCAATAAAACTAGCGCCATCTATGTGTTAGGCCCGGGACTTTTCAGCCCATGTGTTATATATATATATATATATATATATATATATATATATATATATATATATATATAGATATATAGATATATAGATATATAGATATATAGATATATAGATATATAGATATATAGATATATATATATATATATATATATATATATATATATATATATATATATATATATATATATATATTCAGACAACAGACGAAGATGATTCGCAAACACAAAAACAACTTGCCAAGCAATTGGGCGTTAGTCAATAAGCTGTTTCCAATCGACTACCAAAAGTCGGAAAGATTCAGAAGACCGGTAGATGGGTACCACATGAATTGAACGACAGGCAAATGGAAAAGTGCAAAAACATGTGTGATATTTTGCTCGCTCGGTATAAAAGGAAGCCGTTTTTGCAGGGGATGAAAAATCGATTTATTTTGAGAATTCCAAGCGCAAAAAAATCATGGGTAGACCCAGGCGCACCATCCACATCGACCGCAAGACCGAATCGCTTTGGCAGAAAGACGATGCTCTGTGTTTGGTGGCACCAGAGGGGCGTAGTCTATTATGAGCTGCTAAAACCTGGGGAAACGGTTAGTACTAAACGTTACCAACAACAATTGACCGATTTAAACCGTTCGCTGCTTGAAAAAAAGGCCAGAATACCGAAAGAGGCAACACAAAGTAATTTTTCTTCATGACAATGCTCCATCACATACGACAAAACTAGTTCGCGATACGTTGGAAGCATTCAGCTGGAAAGTTTTACCCCAAGCGGCTTACTCACCGATTACCACTTGTTTGCATCGATGGGTCACGCGCTTGCTGAGCAGCGCTTTGGTTCGTACGAAGAGGGTGAAAAAAATGGCTCGATGAATGGTTCGCAGCAAAAAGGGGAAGATTTTTACTGGCGTGGTATTCACCAGTTGCCCGAAAGATGGGAAAAATGTATAAAAAGCGATGGAGCATACTTTGAATAAAGCACTTTTTATCATTCTTGCGAATTTAACATGTTTTTTAGAAAAAAAATCCGCATTTCATACTTGTACACCTGATCAACAGAGATAAAATTTGGAAAGTTACAGCACATCGAGGGTCTTTCCCAATCAATTATTTCACTTTTTAAAGGCACCAATGTTAAAATAGCTCTGAATAATTGGAAGAAGCTTGGGTGTTATTACTCTTACAAAAAAGATAAAACTGATCTTTGGCAAAAGTGAGGTGTAGTTTATAAGATTAAATGTGAATATGGGTCCATTTACATAGGCCCGACTAAGCAAAAATTATCAAAGAGAGTAGCTCTACATAAAAGCGATTGTAAGCATAAACTAGAAGCTACCAGTCTCAGTCAACATGTCAATAAATACGATCATAAAGTCCATTATAACGAAAATTTCATTTTGGACATTGAAAGAAACATGTTCAGACGGAATTTTCTGGAAATGTGCTATATAAAAAACTGCCAGAATAGCCTAAACCATAAAAAATATGTGGAAGGCTTAAGTTTCATCTACACATATTTATTGTCCCAGGAATTTACTAAAAAAATTAAAACTCATGATTCCTACAACAAAGTTTCTTTAAATTTTAATAATGCATAAATTTTCCATTTTTCTAATTTTCCTTTATTTTTCATCTGTTTGAACGATCCTAATTTGAGCTTTTGTTAATAATTTTTCAACACGCAAGTTTTAGCTTCCGGCAGCATTGACAATTTTAAAAATTAAAAATACTAGACTATTTCAAAATGGCCGAGCACGTGTCAGCTGGGATAAGAAGTATTGTTGTAACTTTTAAATTTTAAATATTAAAAATTCTGTTATTTCCTAACTATGAATTTTAACTAATTTAAAAATAATTCTAATTGACAAACTTATGTTAATTGTTGTGAATTTATGTGTAGAAAAATTCGGTGGTATTATCGGTTTTTTAAAAAAATCGTGTGACAACATCTCAATTTCCCTCGATGGCATAGATTGCTTTCCCTTTTGACAGAGGGCCAACTGTGATTATTCAGTAAGTAACCTTTCTAATTCAATAACTCTATTTTTATAAATATCATAAAGGATGATAGGGCCCCTTCAGTTTTTCTTACTGAAATATGATATATTCTTTCAATTGGCTCTTTGCCTGATGAGGATTCTTTCTGTATCTCCTAAGTCCTGAAGAAGATGTATCAATTGGCATCGAAAGCTTGATTTTAGAATAAAACTACAGTTACTAAGAACTTTAAGATCTTTTTGTTCACTCTGTAATTTTAAGGGCTATGCCTAAGTAGAAAAAAAAACTCTCTTGGTTGTTACCAGTAAGCCTTTTTACTGACCTTACTCTTCTATTTAAAGCGTATATATATATATATATATATATATATATATATATATATATATATATATATAGGGTGTTATGGAAATCACTGCATATATTGAAATCATTGACCCGTGGGGAGCACATTTACTACTTTTTTAAAATTCAAAAATTTTTGAAAAATTAAAAAAAGGCAAAACTAAATTTTACCGCCAAACCAACCAGCACTTAACAGGCCGCCGTTGTACGCATAACTCAGGCGCAGGCGTGTTCTTATTAACAATCGGCCATATTGTTTAGTTCTACTGTTTACCAATGGTGGCGCTGAAACAATATCTTCATTTCATTCATGTCATTATTTCTTTAGGGTCGATTTTTTCCTTTATTAATGACATCCGCTATTTAAGATGAATTTTCTGCAATCGGCCTTGCTACAAGGAAGTATCAGTTCCAATATGTGCAGTGATTTTCATAACACCTTGTGTATATACGAAGTACCTTCCCTTAAATCCGTTATATGTTCGACTATAAATAATTTTGCTTAAAATTTGTTCATTTTCTTAATCGGAAACCAAGAAAAATTCTCATAATGATATTGAAACCAAGTAAAATAAATTGACTATCTTTCTCACCACCTTCTCCTAAAGCAGTATTGCTCAAAAAACTATAGGTTTTTTTCCAACTTCAAATATTATATGTGTACCAAATTTCAAATAGATATCTCGATTTGTTCGAGAGTTATCGTGACATTGTGATAATAAACATATAGACGGACAAACCGATGGAAATTGTGAATAATGTTTTTTTCGCTCCCAGAAACGTGAAGTAGTGTAAAAATGTCGGAGGGTGATTTTTTCACGAATGCAACACCTCCCTTCAGAAAGGGAGGGAGAAATCATAGAAAGCATTTTTTGGCTGCTATTTACTTCTCGACTGAATCAGCGGTTGGTTGTATATGAAACATTTTAAGAATAGTGTAAAATGAAAAGACTTGACAAGCAGCTGTCAATAACAAACAAGATAACTAACTCTGAAAATGTTCTTTATTTTTTTTTTAAAGAAAATATAATTGATGAATGTAGGACAAACGAGAAGTACCAATAAATTTTCTCAGTATACACGAAGCCACTTCACGAAATTTTTTTCAGATGGAGAAATTCCAATTTCGTGTTCTAAACATACGGTTTAATATTTTACACGTACCTACTTCAATTTCGTGAAAGAGACATAAAAAGAGGGACCGAAAAATTCCTTTCAGTTAATATCATTCGGGGACCATCCCAAGTATATTACGTAGCCACTTTATTCCTCTTGTTTTTGGCAAAAAAGTAGAATGTGTTTTGATATATGCTGGGAAGAAAATCAAGAAAAAAACATATTTGCCACAAAATAAGAGATTGTTACGTGCTTATGGATAATATCTCTTAAAGTTTAAAAGCAAATAAAATTATTACTTTGTAAATTAGACATACATTTTTGCATTGTTTTTTAACATTTGGTAAAGTACAATCTGTCAAGTAAGAACGCGACCACTCGTATTCTTACAAAAATGTGTTTCGAGAACATTTTTTATCATTAATGTATTCTTTGGAGCGCTAACAACGGCGCAATTACCTTAGCAAGTTGTCCAATCGCCTCCAGCATCAATAATTGTATGGCATCTTCGAGGCATGCTGTAGACGAGATTTTCTGCATACTCGCGCGGAAATGATCTCCAAATTTTTGGAACTGAGTCAAAATCCTCAGTCTTTCCTCACAGCTTTCTCTTTATAAGAAACCAAACCTTTTTTAATACGGTTGGCGTCGTATCTTATCGTGGGCCCAAGCGAGTCGTTTCGCGACGTGTTTCTCGCCCAGCAAAGGTTTCTTCAACGTACTTCGGAATTCGACATCATGAGCACGAAGATGTGGTCAAATAGTCTCATGGGGCATACTTAAACCCGATTTTCTTCATTTTGCCGCTCCTTGACGAAGCGTCAATTTCGGGTCCTGCGAAAACAAAGACAGGATTCGTTTTTCGACTTTTTCGCCTCGTTTAAAATGATTTACCCACTTCTCCACAAACGATACCGACTTTTTAATATATTTAGCGGCCGCGGAATGTGTCATTTTAGGCCTCTTTAGATCGGAACAAAGAAAGACTGCCTCGAACCGACGCGTAAACAAGTGACTTATATTGGATTTTACGCGATTTCGACAAAAGTTTGGAATCGACGTTCTTACTTGACAGAGTGTACTTCACAGAATTTGCTTTGGATTTTAAGGGCTCTTGCAACAAAATCTAAAAAGTACTTCAACACATTAGGCAGTAAAAACACAGCGATACTTACAGACGTACTGTAAAAAAGATCAACGAAATTTATCGAAATAATAAATTAAGGTAATCACAGAACTGCTACCCATATTACAAAATAATAAGAAAACAAAAATTTTCATGGCTACCTGCCTTACGAAAAGTTAAGCTTTAGCGAACATACTTATGCTGAGTTTTGAAAAAATACCTGACGAAGACCTCAAATCTCTAATAACAGAGCTTCCTTTTTATCTAGGATATAGGCAAACTTCTGAACACTTGTGTGCCCAGGTACCCAGACGAGAAACAGTCGTTTCAAACCCATCTAGGCTCTTTTGTCGCTGTAAATGTACATAATCCTTCGAGTTATGTTCTTTTTCACCATCTCCTAGGCACACATGATGATGACGTAGATTTTCGCTGGGAAATCTATGTATAACTATCTAGGAACATTCATAGCTTGTCCCTGTTCATTGGGAGTGTATGCCAGCTTCATATATAGAAAGAAGGCGCGCCACTTTCTATATAGATCTATCTGTGTATTAGATCTCTTTGGAAAATTAGTAAGACCACTTTTCTCTAGGGTCGTGATACTTCTGTAGAGGGCAGTCATCAAATGTCCCATTTTCGTGTTCATATATTAAGCTTATAAATATGTGTTTTTCTGTAAGATTAACAAGGCTATCTGGTTCCTACTTGGAAGCTAGACCTAATTTTATATTTATAACGAGTTTAGATCAGAAAAATTGATTTTAACATCAGGTGTTGCCAAGAGCTTGCGCCTAGGGCCCTTATTAGTTACCATATTGATAAATGGTTTCAATTTGAGCCTTGATTGCAATAATTTATTAGGATATATATGAAGCCAGCCAGTGTGGTTGATGATGAATAGTGTAACAAACTGGACCTGAACATTTAAAAATATAGTTTATTCTTATGTTTGTAATCATATCAAAATTTTTTTCGTTTAAAAAATTAGAGAAAATACGTCAAAACACGATACGTTTTTCGACTCTAAACTTATTTTTAGTGGACATACAAAAAAACTTATATTAACAGGACTGTTTTTAGTGTTCCGTACGAAACACTTATAGGATCAATTCGGTGTCTGTCGATCGGCCACACCCGATTTTCTCCCAAACTATTTGACAAAGAAAGCCGTGTAGTTTTAAAAGTTAAATTTTGACTTTTGGGGGTAAAAAAATTACAAGGTCATCGCGTGGTGTATCAAATAAAGCTTATGAAAACAAGAGTTGATATTTTTAAAAAAATGGCCAAAAATCCCGGGCCCCCCACCCTATCTTTAAGAATACTAATAAAAAAATTTCGAAAAAACTCTGGAATATTCTCTATAAAGTGTATACTGAGCGAAAATTATAACGAGTGTATTACGTTTTATAATTTATTTGGATTAAAAAAAAAAAATTATTGGACTTGACAATGTGGTGGAGATTTTTTCGTGGAAAGTTGTGATTTTAACTGAAACTAAGAGCGACGAAATATCAATACGTATTCGGTGCAATCAGTAATATACTCATATACTTTTCAGTACATTATCGCTTTAAGCATTTGGCCAATCACAGACAAAATAAATTTCCATGACTGGTGACGAACGGACAGGTACCGAGATAAAATAACTTTATTTTATTTGTTTATAATTAAACAAATATTTAGGTAGTAAATGTTTGTTTTAAAATTTTACGACAAAGATGTCTCGCTTTTTCTTGGTAATTCTTATACTGAAGATGAATGTGTGACTGAATTTCATAGAATACTTCAACAACACCGTACGAAACACTAATTATGCAAGTCCGACTTGCACTTGGCCGTTTTTTCTTAAATACGAACTCTATTGCTAAGAATTTTATGTTGGTAGATATTAAAATTTTATTTTATCAGTGAATGTAATTGTTAAAAACTCTTATTTCATCAAAAAAAGCTTTAAAAACTAGCTTGAAGTTAAAAAAATATGAACGATATTGCAATAAAGTGATGATATTGCATTGCAACGTAAAAGACAATATTTTGTGAAGCTAAAAGCAATTCCAAAGCAAAATTGTTCAATAATAAGAACTAAACATTTTATATAAGTAAAAACTTCAATGTTTCTAAGAAATATGAATCTCCTTTGATGCAATAAAATATAATATTACTAATACTTTTTTAAAGGCTTGCTTATTAATTATTGCTTATTTTTATTCCTATTTTTTTATCTGTTACAATATTTTAGTTAACTTCTACACTTAAAAAACAAAATTGTTTTCTTTTATAGTCCACCTCTCCACCACTATAGAGTTTTTTCCCCTTTTTCTTACTATATCTCTAATGAGATACGGATTGACGGAGATGTCATAATATCCGTCAACGTTGCCCAGGTATCGAAGCACACATTTGTGTTTCACTGCACTTTTAATACAACACGGTAGTGCTACTACGGGAGTTATAATACACCTAAAATTACACACACAACACCCAGCCGATTGCCGAGATCCAACCAGAGAGCGTCGGTTTCATCTTTGCTCTTATACCCCTAGTCTATCGAGGCCGGCAGTATAAACACAAGTACCAAGAGTAGAAATATTCAAAGAATTAAAAAAAAAAAAAAAAACTACATCGATGGTATCCATCCCAATCCCTCGAAATCAGGGACAATATCGTAGAGCAGGTCTCCACATTTAAACACACTTAAAAAACAAAATTGTTTTCTTTTATAGTCCACCACTATAGAGTTTTTTCCCTTTTTCTTACTATATCTCTAATGAGATACGGATTGACGGAGATGTCATAATATCCATCAACGTTACCCAGGTATCGAAACACACATTTGTGTTTCACTGCACTTTTAATACAACACGGCAGTGCTACCACAGGAGTTTAATACACCTAAAATTACACAGACAACACCCAGCCGATAGCTGAGATCCAACCAGAGACCGTCGGTTTCATCTTCGCTCTTATACCCCTAGTATATCGAGGCAGTCATTTGACTTCCACAGACTTTTTCTATAATACTTAAAGTAGGAATGGAACCTATAGTTTTTGAGAGACATAGCTTTAAGCGAAGAAATGGGGATCGATATATTTGGTACATTTTCAAAATCATATTAAAGGTTAAAGGGGTACGGGTGGGTTTAGAGAGATGGCCTTGCATATAGTATGTTATACGTCGTTACGGGGTTTAGAGGAATTTGAACATTTTGTTGCCTTTTTTCATTATTTTCAATTAACTATGGTCAAACATATAGAAAGTTATTGAGGTGCGGAAAGAGGTTAGAGAGGTTGCATCATATGTATCGTGTTATATATCTATCCATCAAAAACATAAAATGTAAAAAAATGCCAAGTCTCGTAACGCAGTCCTTCCACCACAAAAAGTTGTGAGATCTCATGTAAAACCAAGTCAGTTATTTTAGTTAGTATCTATGGAAGTACCTATTCAACAACTTTGTCATAAATTGTTATCTATTTAGTTACCTAACAACATTTATAGTGGCCGTATCAATAAAAGACATCTTTACTTCTATAATAAATATAATGACTTGGCAATCGCACGGCAACATAATCACATAAAAATAATCTACTATTTCGATTGCTAAGTAAGTCTAAACAGTGCACTTAAGAATAAAGTATTTTAAATAGTAGATTATTCTTATGTGATTATGTTGCCGTGCGATTGCCAAGTCATTATATTTATTATAGAAATAAAGATGTCTAATATTCATACGGTCACTATAAGTGTTGGTAGGTAACTAAATAGATAACAATTTATGACAAAATTGTTGAATAGGTGCTTCCATAGATACTAACTAAAATAACTGACTTGGTTTTACATGAGATCTCACAACTTTTTGTGGTGGAAGGACTGAATATCTTAAGACACGAGATTTTATGAGACTTTTGAGACAACTTTTAGAATGCCAAAATTGTTTTCTTTTATAGTCCACCACTATAGAGTTTGTTTCCCTTTTTCTTACTATATCTCTAATGAGATACAGATTGACGGAGATGTCATAATATCCATCAACGTTACCCAGGTATCGAAACACACATTTGTGTTTCACTGCACTTTTAATACAACACGGCAGTGCTACCACAGGAGTTATAATACATCTAAAATTACTCACACAATACCCAGCCGATAGCTGAGATCCAACCAGAGACCGTCGGTTTCATCTTCGCTCTTATACCCCTAGTATATCGAGGCTAGCAGTATAAGCACAAGTACCAAGAGTAGAAAAATTCAAAGAATTAAAAAAAAAAACAATTACATCGATGGTATCCATCCCAATCCCTCGAAATCAGGGACAATACCGTAGAGCAGGTCTCCACATTTAAATATTTGGGAACCAATATAAATAACAAGTGGAATCCAAGAAAGCAAATATATTCCCGAATTGAACAGCTACAATACATGAATATACATTTTTCCATCGCACAAGTCTCAATCTCCGAATGAGAATGGTGAGAGCGTATGTATTTTTCGTGCTATTGTGTGGATGATGGATCTTTGACCCTGGTTTAAGGAAACGACTGGAATCTTTTGAAACGTACATTTATAGATGCCTTCTTCCCATCTCCTGGGTACAGAAAATAAAAAAACACTGGAAAGGATAAACAAAAGGAGGACTTACTAACAACTATAAAAATAGAAAAAAATTCAATACTTTGGGACCAAAGTAAGAATTGCTAATTATTGAAGGTAAAATAAAGAGCAAACTATCGATCGGAAGAAGACAGAATTTTTGGCTGAAGGACATGAGAAGGTGGTTTGGATGTGCCTCGATTTATATTTTTCAAAAAGCAGTTTCTAAAGTTTATTTAGCTATATGTATCGCTAACCTTCGTGAGGAGACGGCGTCGTAAGAAGAATATCTATTAAAGTATTTGTTGTTTAAGTTAGTTCAGGTTGTCTCTTGACAAAAATTGTTGTGACATTTACTTGTTTGGGTTAGAAATAAAAGCCTGTTTTGTAATTGGAAAAATATTTTGTTGGCTAATTTTAAAATGAATAAAGGCTAAAAGAATTAGGCTTAATTTTTTGTCTTAAAAAAGAAATATTATTTTTATATTTTTGTGTAGAAATGGCTGCATTTGGTCGGCAAATAAAATATTTATTCATTTCTGAGTTAACCATTCACGTGGATTAAAAGTAATTTTTTACTGGTGGATATCCACATTTTTTGAGGGGCAATATTATTATAACCTTTATCAAACACCTCGTACGATTTCGAGACGGGTATATTCCAAAGGGAGAAAAAAATAAACCGTTTCGTATATATTTTCGTTAAAGGTCAGTAAAAACTGTATCAATATTTATAGTATCTGCTAGAAGGGGACTATAGGGAGCAATCGTAGAAAATCCAAGTTGAAAACGGAATAATAGAGAGACGTAGGGATGGAAGAAGAAATACATACTTCCGGCCAGCTGGGAAAAAATGTAATTTTGAGTGCTGCATTTTTATATTGTATGTCCCTTAAGAGGGAAAAAAGGTGGATGAAAATAAACTGCCTACGATCTATAAATGGATATGCCGGATTGCTAAGAAAGCATTATACCATAATTAAACAGTTTTATATAGCGAAATGTGGTTTGGCCCTTGCAAATTTAGTGCTTTGGCGCACTTTAATGTCAGCGTAAATAAAGCCATGAGTGTTTAACTTATTGAAAATTGGGTGCAAAAGTTTAAGGACACTGGCTCGGTTGAAAGCAACCTTTAAGCAGGGCGACCACGAACGTGCAGTGTAAACAAGGTTCACGTTAGGGTGTCAGTTCACGAGAATCTCTATCTGTCAACACGACATAATCAAGTGTCGTAAATGTGTTCAAGAGTTTATTACCACACATTTTTCGTTATACTGCTCAGAGGATCAACTTCGTTAATCAAAAGTTTGAACACCTTTTAATATTTACAAACATCACATCCTCGGAAGAGGTAGATTTTCACCTTAAGAATCAAGTCAATAAATAGAATTGCAGTCATTGTAGCTCTACAAGCCCAAATTTGAAGCATCAAAAGCCTAAAGTGATATATTGTGCCGAGACGTGAGTACGTGAAACAACCTGCCCCTTTGAAGACAGCAGAGGCCTCAGAGGAGATCATTGAGAACTTCTTCAAACTAGCTTTCCAAGATCTTGATTGATTATAGGAGAAAAAAACCTATTTTCCGTGCGTGACATCACACACTTTAAACACATCTTTGGCAGTCATTTGATTTCGATAGACTTTTTCTATAATACTTAAAGTAAGAATGGAACCTATAGTTTTTGAGAGACATAGCTTTAAGAGAAGAGATCGGGATCGATAAATTTGGTACATTTTCAATATTATTATGTGAATTTTTCCTGGTTTTTAAATGCTATAACGAACAAATTTGAAGCATTATTATCTGTATCCAAACATATTAAAGGTTAAAGGGGTACAGGTGGGTTTAGAGAGGTGGCCTTGCATATAGTGTGTTATACGTCGTTACGGGGGTTAGAGGAATCTGAAAATTTTGTTACCTTTTTCATCATTTTCAGTTATTTATGATCAAACATATAGAAAGTTATTGAGGTGTAAAAAGAAATTAGAGAGGTTGCATCTTATGTATCGTGTTATATATCAATATTCTTGGAGTCAAAAAAATCCAAAAATTGTTTTCTTTTTTATCTATTATCAATTTTAGCACAAATTGTATGTAGAGGGAAATGTCAGGTTTCGGTTTTAAATATATCTGAAACCCTGTTTAACTTTTTTTTTGATTAGTGTTATACTATAAAAAACCTGACATTTAAAAATTTTAACATGTATTGCTTGGATTAAGCTATTCTTTAGTGACATCAAGTCTATTTTTAGTGTTCCGTACAAGACTTATGGGATAACTTCGCCGTCTGTCTGTCCATCGATTTCCTCCGAATCTGACATAGGAAGTTGAAATTTGGCACAATTATAGGAATTGATGGCCCAAAGCCGTGTCTTTTTGAAAGTTGAATTTTGACTTAAGGGGTTAGTTGTGAGGATGAAATCCGAAGTGAAAAAAAATACCAGATCACTGAGTGGGCTATCAAATGAAAGCTTGTGAAAACACGAGTTCAAAAATATATATGATATAATACTTGCGCACACTTTTCTTTGTATTATTATTTTTAAAAAATTGCCAAAAAGCACTGTTCCCCTATCTCGAAAAAAACTGATGAAAGAATTTTGAACAAATTCTAGAATATTCTTCATAAAGTCCAGATTAAGCGAAAATTATCACGAGGACACTACGTTTGATAACACAGGTATACAAAAAAAACTCTGCCTTTTAAGCGAGACACGTGTTTTCTTAAGTATTTTTTATGCTGAATCCAAAAAAAATCATAAAAAAAGACAACCACAGTGAGGTTTTTTTCAGAAAACACATTTAAAGTTGCCAGAAAACTATTAAATTGAAAAAAATACATTTTAATAAATAATGTAAAACTGTATAATTATACTGGTAAACAAAATTGTAATTTTGTTGTGCCACATGGACTTTTATGATATTTTTTACTTTAATAGGTGGTTGGCAGTAAAAACAAACATTAAACAAAATCTATTAGCCAAGAATTTTATGCTCTTAAGTAGTTTAAAATATTTCAAAAAACAACGACCTCCTAAATCAAAAATGTAAAAAAATTTTATTATGAAGTTACGATCTAAGATTTTTTAGCAAATTTAGATCCTGGTTGGTCCCTTTTGATTGTCCAGCAGTAAAAACCCCCCCCCCCCCCCCCCCCCAATCTGCCAACATATTTGGGTTCTATTTGCTGCTCTGGTAACGTTTTTCCATCTTAGAAATGTCCTGATGGAACCTTTCTCCGTGCTCATCGCTCACAGCCCCCAAATTCTGAGGAAAAAAATCAGTCAGTCTAAAAAATGAATCTTGAGTGACATGTTGCAACCCAATGCTTGATAAGCCAACAATAGCTCGCTAACCAACTCTCTGTAGCTCTCACTCTTATGGTCAATAATTGTAACAACATTCTTAAAAGATTTCCATGCTCAATTTTTCTTCGAATACCGGATCTTTTATTAACTCCCTGATTTGAGGACCTACGAAAATACCCACTTATTTTGGGGAATTTTTCTTTTAGATACAAAAAATCCACTTTTTTTGCGTTTTCCGTTATGCAGTAACACTGTTTTTAGACTTGTTTTAGAAGAGTCAATGAATCAACGCCACTGGGAGGAATCAAAATCCATTTCCAAAATCTTCATAATCCCATTTATATCATTACAATACACCAAGTTCCCGTCTTGAGAAAAGTATGATCTAAAGTGTTGATCACAATTTCGAAAATAGCTGATTTTAGTTTCATGATGTAGCAAATTCCATCCTTTTAATCGAGATCCTAATAGTTCTGACTGCTCTTTTGACAAATTTAAATCGCGAACCAAATCGTATAGGTCTCCTTGAGTTATCAAGTGTGGCTTGGTTAGAATTTCTTCAAACTCATAGTCATCGTCCTCATCAACACATTGGCTTGAAGTGGAGGATTGTGTATCGTCAATCTCAACGAACGTAGATGCAACTGGTATAGGCAAATTTTCACATGAGAGACTGGTCTCATGGCTGAAGGTAAATTAGGGTAAATAACTGTGCGTTTTTTCTTGAAATTTACACAATTTACGTCAGAAAGACAAAAATAGCAGTCCGAAAGGTGATCTCTTGGTTCGGGTCCAAATTATGGGTACAGAAAACGGCATATGACGGGACCCTTTCTTCCAATCGGTTAAATTCTTCACACACGTTATGCAACAAATATGAGGGGCCCAGGATTTGTCTTGATGGGCCACAGCGAAACCAAAATACCGGTGATAACTCTCCAAGACTAGTTTTGTAAAATTTCGTCTTTGTTTTTTGAAAGTCAGTTCATCACAAACATAACAAAAAGAGTTAGGATGGTTACTACACTTTCTCGACATGTTAACACAGTTAATAAATCACAATATTTTGATGTTTAACAAAAAATACTTAAGAAAACACGTGTCTCATTCAAAAGACAATTTTTTTTTTGTATACCTGTATAATTTATCCGATATAAAAAAAAACTATGAAAACTATGTAGCTTGACAATATGGTGGTGTCGTTAATATTCTTTTCAGTACATTACAGCTCGCGCGTCGCTCCTGTATGGAGACAAAATACTTTTATTTTATCTGTTTATAATTAAACAAATATTTACATAGTAAATATTTGTTTTATATTTTTATTACTAGATTCTAGATTGAGCTAGATTGAGTTATTGGCTATTAAGTAGCTAAGATGTTATAACTATTATACATTATTAACTTGTCAGGGACCTAATTAGTTTAGTCTAGGTGAGGACTTTTAAAAGCAATCACCGAACGGAACACTAGTTGTGCAAGTCCGACTTACACTTGACCGGATTTTTACTATAAATGTTTTAACAATAAATTTTCTCTTAAGACTCTAACAAATTTCATTTCGGTACTCAAAATCGAATATTTAACTATGTAATAAGTTTTCATACAAGCATACAATATACTCTTTGGAAATACACCAATTATAACGGCTCAATTCTTGAAGATTAAAACATTTTATATCTGATGCTGTTTGAGGCAAGACCTAACTATAATATGTATAATAGAGACTAATTAACAACTACATACATTATTTAAATTACCGCCATGTAATGTTTCTATGAATTATAGATAACTATTATTTTCAATCTGCAGCGGTACTGTTACGAAATTCGGAGTGACAAAGGATAAATGAGCCTTATTGTATGAAACGTTCACATCAATTAATGTTTCATATTAAACCAAGACGGATCAATATACCAGCCATTATCTTTCGATAATACCTTATACAATACATGGCGCTTTCATTTAGAATATTGATACACTAAAAGGATTAAGAGGGTATACAATACAGCTATTTTCCGTAGCTACGACCGCAATTGTATGTACCTTGTATACCATTCATCAAGTTAGTACATTTTTCGGAACTATACTAGATCAGTCAATAAGTTTTCAAAGCGGAAATGAAAACAAGGTTGATTAATGAGTCGAAATACATTTATTCTTCAGTATAATCTCCTTTAAGCTAAATATATTTTTTTCAGCGATTTTTCCGGAAGACCTTTAAAATATTCATCTACGGATGCTATAACCTCATCATTTGTTAAAAAAACGCTTTCTACGTAAAAATCTTTTGAGGTTTGGGAACAGATGGAAGTCAGACGGAGCCAGATCTAGCGAACAGGGTGGATGTTCCAACAATTCGTACCTTAACTCGACCAGTTTTGCCGTTACCAAAGCACCTGTGTGAGTAAGTGGATTGTTATGATAAAAAATGATTTTTTCTTCTGTAAACCGGGCCTTTTCTCACGAATTTTCTCATCCAGCTGGTTCAAAAGGTTGTAATAATACTCTGTTTTACCAGTTTGAAGGTAATTAATTAACAATATTCCTTTTGCATCCCAGAAAACTGATGCTATAATTTTTTTGGACGACTTTGACCACTTTGGCTGCTTGTACGACCACGTTTAAACTCTATAGTCCATCTATGAACAGTTGGAAATTAAGGAGCACTCTCCTTTAACGCTTTTACTAACTTTGTTTGAATTTAAGTTGCCGGTTTATCAGAATTTTATTACTGAACGATATTCGACTTTTTTCGTTTTTAAAAACTACTAAAACACGTCTACTTTAACTAGCTGAGAAACAAGGAATAACTTGACAGATCGGCTTGAAATTTAGGGTGTGTTTCATATGACAGATGAAGCTTCAACATGGTGTTCAATATTTGGTTCAAGTGATGCTCCAAAGAATACTACGACCATCAAGTCAAAAAACTGAGAAAAAGGAGAGAGATAGGTAGATTGATGACGACCCTGGCAAAGATAAAGGATACGGAAGAGAGGACTAGTAAAATGAATACAAATAAGAAGATAATCAAAGAAATAGATAGGAGGAAAGAAATGGGAAATATTTATCGAGTTGTTAGATTGAGAACACGGAATAATAAGGGTATAAACGGAAAAGAGGATGAACTGATAGAAGAACAACAAATGCCCTATGTAGGAATCACAGAAACAGAAAGGAAAGGAAATGGATGCAAAAAACTAGAAGGAAATGTCATAAAAGACGAAGACAAAATTATGGAAATAAGAAGGGAATACTATAAAGATCTATCAGATGGAAATGACATAGCATACAAAAATCAACATAGAGCCATAATACCTAAACAAGATACAGACCTCACACAAACAGAAGAAACTAATACAGAAGAAACAAAAGAGGCAATCTTAAATTTAAACAGGATAGACGGATATAGAAGGAAATAAGGAAAAGATAGATATAGAATAACTCAACTCCACGGGCCTTACACTCCTAACAAAAGGGGTGGAAAGGCATAAGGATTAAGTAAGTAAGTAAGTAAGATATATATATATATATATATATATATATATATATATATATATATATATATATATATATATATATATATATATATATATATATACAGTGATTTGCCAAATTATTAAGGACAGTCACCTGTTTCTATAAATTTATTTTTAGAATGTATACATGCGTCTCTAAGTGCTTTACCAGAGGCTCAGGAATGCAGTTGTTTTATTGATTATTATTCCCTCAACATAACTTGAAGTGGTGGATGACGTATAAGTTTATTTTTGTTTCTATTGGTGTGTGAATGGTGTTGTACTAGAGAGGTTTATTACTGAGTAATCGTAATTTCTCAAGTTTGTTCTATGTATTTACTTTTTTTTCTTTTTAAATTTTTCTGCATTTGAAATACAGTGCCCCGAATACTGGTTGTCGAACGACACCGGATTTTGAGTCAGCCAGCGTGGGAAGAAGCCTATTAGTTGTGGGAAACCGAGTAGTCAATACTGTGCTCCCTTGTGGTTTTCTCGATTTCCTTTCAAGACCTCCAGGAGGTGTATATCCCAAGAGTACCTTCTTCTTTTACAAACTATAAAGCATTAGTTTAAGACTCGTTATAAAACGACTCCAGTCTGTCGAGTATAACCGATTTCGGTCAGACCGAAAACTGTCGAACCCCACGCCGACAAAAAACACGGCTTACATGTGTCTACTCGATAAAGAAGCCCAAGTATTCCAGATAGAAATTCCCTTTCACTGCGCTTAGGCTTTCCGTTGAGCCTCCAAGCTAGGTTTTTTATGTCATGTAAGTATTAACCGTTTTTTCTTGGCGATTATATTTTTCATTAATTTTGCTAAGTTATGCTTATTTTTACTTTTTTTTTGATTTGTAGTATGGGTAAACGAGGTGACCTTTCTCCACGAAAAAAATCCGAAGTAAGCTGAATTTGGATAAAAATGAGTCATTGTCTCCAAAAAGAAAAAGGAAAAGTGGCAGAAAAAGAATTACTACCTCACGTTCTGATTGAAAAATCAGAGATATTTGCTTAGCAAACAGAAAAAAAAAGTGTTGAGGTTTTAACCCACCTAGTACAGGAATCCGGGATCTCAGTCTCAAAAAGGACTATTCAGAGGCGATTGGCTGAGGAAAAGTTAACAGGTCATCGTCCTGTCAAAAAGCCAAAACTCACAGAAGCTATGAAGAAGAACGGGCTTGCCTGGGCAAGAGAACACCATCACAGGACTGTTGAAGATTGGAGTAAGGTAATTTGCTATAACTATAGTTTTTTACTTTGTTTATGACTTAATTTTTCGTATTGTTAACCTTTGGTCGATAATTTTAGGTGTGTTTCTCAGATGAATCAACATTTGAGATTTTGGCCGATAAGAGCAACTTCGTCCGACGACGACCAGGCGAGAAATATCACCCTGACTGCATTGTGGAGAAGGTGAAACATCCTGTCAAAATCATTGTGTGGTCGGTCAATAGTGCCAAAGGGGTTGGAAGGCTTCATATTGTGCTGGGAAACATGAAACAAGACCAATACAAAAAAGTCCTGCAGACTCGTCTTATTCCCTAACTTCAAGAATGGTTTCCAGATCCAGAGGAATTTATTTTTATGCACGATTCAGCACCATGCCATAAAAGCTAGGAGCATTACAACTCTCCTAGCTAACCAAAACATCCTGTATTACCCTGTCCAGGCAATTCTCCTGATATGAACCCAACAGAAAATCTTTGGGAGATAACCAAGAGAGAAATCGCTAAAGAAATGATTACAACTAAACGTCAATTGATAGAAAAAACTAATTAGAGTGTGGCACCATAACATTGACATAAAAGAAAGTGCCAAAAAATTCATAGAAAGCATGCCTAGACGACTTGAAGCATTAATAGTGGCCAAGGAAATATCATCAAATATTAGCACATTTTAGTTATATATATATTTTTTATATTTCATATTATCTTGATTAATTATCTTAGGTTATAATATCTAAAATTAATAATCACAATGTATGAATAAAAACATTTTGTAAGTAAATAACCATGTTATCTTTCATATTTGTCATAAATACTTCAAATTTACAATTTTTTTTACTGTCCCTAATAATTTGGCAACCCAGTATATATATACATATATATATATATATATATATATATATATATATATATATATATATATATATATATATATATATATATATATATTGAGATGCGTGATGGTTGGAAGAGTCTTTGATTTGTCAATATTTAGAAGCAGTAATTACTTACGACCTGTGCGATTTTCAAAATTTTGGACGTATGACAATCTAAGCTTACAAAATAACATAAGGACCGCCATCTTTTCGGAAACTTTTGGATTCTAATTTACTTTTAAGTAATAAAGATTTGATAATAATTAATGAAAACATTAATACAACAATATTTAACGATTCAAATGGTTAACAAGAATAAATATTTATGAAACTATATAAGCTAGTGGAAAAAATTACTTATCCCGTTAACGATCTACAAACTATTAAAAATACATTAACACCATAGTGTATTCTAAAGCAATTTTATATGCTTCGTGACTCCGCAATAACTTTTATAGGTTTGAGAGGTGCAAGAAAATTTGCTGACTGGTTGCGTGCTGCACACCCGAAACTAGTAGGAATAAATTAGGAAAATTGGGACTACAGTAAAATTACAACAGAAAAAAATCCTTGATACTTGAAAAACCGTTAATTTTACTCTCATTATCAAAATTACTGCTTTTCACATTAAAATCGTAGGCCACAGAATTTATCTTATCAAATATAATAAAAATATCCAACCTAAATAGTAGATATCGAGTAGCGGTCCGCCTAATGGCGTTTAGAAGGACTGCTATCTCGTTCGGTGAGTCGGTATGATTTCGATACGAGGGTGTTGGCTACCGACTGGATTTGGGATGGATGGTGGTGTGAGCCAGCGTTAAATATCTATTGGTGTGGGTGGGCTTCCGGTAGACTGAGTATTGAAGTTGATCGTTGTTTTTTCCGCGTTATGAGCACATCAAGGAAAGGGAGGCTTTTTGTCTTCTTCTACTTCCAAAGTGAACTGTATCCGCTGGTGGATTCTATTTAAATAGGTTAGGAAGTTGTCTAAAACATTTCGTCCATGGGGCCAAATTATAAAGATGTCATCGACATATCGTTTCCAGAGTTTAGGTTTGAGTGGTGAGTTTTTAAGGGCCCCTGTTTCAGAATACATTATACAGAGATTAGCTATTACTGGTGAAAAGGACGATCCCATCTGTTCGTTTGTATATCTGACTCTTGAAGACAAAATAGGTATTTTTTAGACAGTGTTCCGATAGTTCTACAACATGAGCTGCGAAATCCTCGTTCATTGCTATTTTATCTAGTGCTTCATCCACCGGAATTCTGGAGTAAAGTAAAACAACATCTAGACTTGCCAGAATGTAATTTAATTTTTAAATATTATTATTATTATTACTTTAAACTTTTTCAAGTCAACATGGTCGTATTATAGAGGATATTGAGCGAGAAAGGCAAAACTTTGATCCTATTGGAAAATTACAAATTTCGACAATATCGCCATTTAAAATCAACAGAAGAGATTTGCTGGGTCTGCACAAACAAGAACTGCACTGCCAAAGTTTATACCATTGGACCAGACGACATATTTTCACGTTAAACTGGCAATCATCAACATCAACACGATAATGAACAAGTACTGAATTGTCAAAAAATTAACAACGCAGGGAAGAGGACAGCCAACGAGGAACATTACAATGAAAGACCAAGAAAGATGATTCGGCGGGAGGTGGCTGCAGATCCAAATGTGCTGAACACTTTCACCCACGCCGATAGGAGAAGAATAGGAAAGAATTTGAACTGAGCCGGACTGCAGTGCTATCCAAAGTTGCCAAAGTCCCGAGAGGAAGTATATGAATATCTCGGTTTAATCTCGGTCGAAACCGCTAGGCATGAAGATTTCCTGATGTTTAATGAAGTCCAGGTTGGTGTGATATTTTCCTGTGCGCGGCGGAAATTGTGCTGGTGGACGGTATATTATTTGAATATTGTGCGAAGTTTTTTCTACAAATGTTTACTATTCTGGCATATATCAATGGCCGCTATATTCCCTTGGTGTTCAGCCTATTGCACGACAAGAACGAAACTTCGTATTCTCTGCGGTAAAGTCCAAATGCCAGCAATCAGGATGTGTCTTCTCGCCTACAAAGTCGTGTAAGATTTTGAACGGGCTATTCATGCTGCAGTTTCAACCGAATTTCCATTGACAACGCTTGTAGGATGCAGATTCCATTTAAGACAATCTTAGTGGAGAAAAAATCAGAATCTAGGGTTAACTAGAGAATACAAAGATAAAAATTCTCTCACTGGAAAATGGCTTCACCACATGTTCGGGCTAACTTTTCTCTCTGTCGATCACATAGGAGATATTTTCATCCAATTATTAGAAAATCAGCCAGTCCACCCACAAGTAACATTGTTTGCTGACTACATAGTTGAAAACTACATCGATAATAGTGCTCCTTTCCCTACAACCCTTTGGGCCGCGCTCGGCGCCAGCGTTTGGAGAACTAACAAAGAGATTGAGGCTTTTCATTCAAAATTTGCAAAGGTTAGTAGTTCACCTCATCCGAATTTTCATGAATTTTTAGAGGTCATCAAGGGTTTCCAGACTGAAACATTCACGAAAATCTACACTGTACAAACCAATGCACCAAAGTGTTCGACTAATAGGTACAATTCAGCATTTTTAGAAAATAAGATAATTCAATATGTACATAAAAAAAACTGATGCTGTAACGTTTGTCAAATGCATGTCTTACAAATATAGTAATTACTGAAATATGTCTTTTGCTTTAATTTTCACACATAACTTGCATACTTATAGTTCTATATCTGCCTGTGATGAACCGCAACTCGGCCGTCAATTTTGGGTTCGAAAAAGGTCTGTACAGCAACTCGGAACTTTTTATTGCCTTTCACCGACCTTTACCACAACTCGGTATCAACCACCTAAATAGACTGAAAGAATCACTAAGGGTCATAATAATTTCCAGCGTTGCCTTTACCTTCTCGTGTCCTCAAAGGTATTTCTTCAATTCTATAAATAGGGCATCCCATGAACTTACTTTTTAATAGATCGAAATTTTCAATAGAACAATCTCAGGTTGTACACCCGAGGGTAATTTGAGAGGAGAGAAAAACTTTGTATGCTTTATTTTAATATTAGCAAAACGATTCACAGAGCTGAGACTCTACAAACGAGTCAATAAAGTTAGCAAGTACTCACCAAAAAAAAACTCACTCCATTGAAAGGTCTACATAATTTTATTTTAAACTGATGCTGACTAACACAACTAGAGAATAAATACTTACACTGAACAGAAGGGGGACAATACACTAGTTATTAAATGAAGCTGAATCAAAATATAATTTAAAAATACATAAAAAATTGTAATAAGTCAAGGTTATGTCAACTCATTCACTGTCACAAATTTCCATTTCTTTAAATTATTGCCTTTCAATGTGATGAAGATGACTTTATAAAGCTCCCAGACAATTAGTTATAAAATTAATTAGATCTCTTCTTTTTCTGTTTTTATTGGTCTTACGAACTTAATGTATTAGCCACGAGCTTCTATATCTGATTTATAATTGAAAATCTGAGATGTCACAAAACCCATCCATTAGCTCCGAATTCTAACCAGCAGCTATCGGGTCACTTGGCAGGCTCTAAACCCGCACCCGTACTGCCGAGGCAGGCTTTTAAATTTTTAAGATTATAAATGTATATTGAAATTGTCAATCTTTTTTTAATTGTTAAATTGCAGTCGAACAAATCGTAAAATTTAATTGGAATAGTTCTCATATCTTAAAAAATTAAATTATTAACAGAAGCGTAGTACTATTTTTTTCAACTTTTAATAGTACAATTTAACATACCATTTATTGATTGTTACGCTGAAACATAGCACTACAGGTTTGGCAAGGCAGCGTTGTGAGAAAATTAGAATTTATTCATCAACTAATTAATTAATTACTGAATACGAACCTTTTTAATTATGTTGTGAAATAATTTAAAGATAGGGTTTAAACTATGAGAAGCGTTCATTTTAATATTCAAACACTGATTATTATTTCTTGATTACTTGTATATTTCTAGGCCTCCCTTATAGTCAAATCCTCCATAACCTGAATTTTCGTTTGGAAAACACAATAGAAAATCTGTTCTTATCGATAAATCAGAAATAATTTGTTACAGAAAAGAATATCTACGAGCAATCAGAAAATTTCGAGTCGAAGAAAGAAATATTTTTTATTTAGGTGAGACTTGGGTTAATGAGGGACACACAGTGAAAAAATTCTGGATTGACAACAACATTAAGAGTGTCAAACAAGCTTTTATGGAAGGTTGGTCAACTGGATTTCAACCTTCTTCAGGAAAAAGTCGCAGGCTAATTATAGCACATATTGGTAGTGAAAATGGATTTCCCGACGGTGGCTTGTTGGAATTCGAATCAAAGTCAACTAAAGATTATCATGAGGAGATGACGGCCGTTGTTTTTGAGGAGTACTTCCAACAAATGATTGAATGCATTCCACCAGAATCAGTTACAGTATTAGACAAAAGCCCATACCATTCTCGATTATTAGAACGACTCCCGATAAAGTGGAAGATGAAAGAAAGTGGATATTCTTTAATGAATAAGAGACAAAAATCTCAAACATAAAGATGGTATGTGAAAAGCGAAACTTCTCAAAATTGCGAAACAAAATAAGGCACAGTTCAAGAAATACGCAGTCGATGAATGCCCAAGTATTACATCAAATATATTTTTGAACTCGTGTTTCACAAGCTTTCATTTGATAGCCCACTCAATGACCTGATAATTTTTTTTTTCACTTCCGATTTCACACCCCCCCCCCCAAATCAACCCCTTAAATAAAAATTTAACTTTTAAAACTACACGGCTACGATTGGGCCATCAATTTTTATATCTGTGCCAAATTTCAACTTTTACAATTAATTATAGCAATACGGTGTGGTAAACCATCTTTATATTAAAGTAATGAATGCATGATGCTAAAATTTATTATTTCTCAAAATTTCAAGCAAAATTACTTTTAACAGTTACTCGTAAGAAATACCTTAAACTGAAACGAAAAACTAAATATTTTGAAATGTAAGTAAATAAAAAAAAACAGAAGAATAACACACATAACTTGCCTCTATTAAATTGTCGCCAGGAAGGGAGAACGCCCCTCTCACCCCCCTTACATTTACCCCTGATAACATTCCACTCAAGTTGACAAGCCTAGTTCCAAGTGTGTTTTAAGCTCTATCATTCCGAACACCTAAAAAAGCCGTTAAATTAACGTAAAATTTATGTCAAGCTTCTTGAGATTCTTACGATCTCATTACTATGCATGAGTTTATCATCATAAAATTAGAAATTGACTCCTATATAGCTACTTCCTAATTTCCCCATGAAATAATAAGATATCAACAATTTCTAAAATCTAAATAGCTTTAATAAAATTTGATAGCCTATAAAAATAAAGATAATGTTAAAAAGATTATTGTACATACCTAAACGCGCTACAACTCATTAGGATCAATCTTTTTAAGTTTTAATGCATACCTAAAAAAGAAATAATATGAATTAGAAATTACAAGGGCTCCAGACGCTTATTGAAATAAAGTTTGTAGCTACATCCACCATAAAATAAGACCGCTGAATCATTGCTCATGAGTCACGAATTTATGATAGTCATGATTTTGCTCACTAAATAAATTAAATGATATTAACACATAGTAAAAAGATAATTTGGTAATCTTAATATTAAATATACAGCCGGTCCAGTAACTTGTCGCCTATACTTTATTTATGGTTAAATTGTACATTATACATGAGTGCTGCATACGTTTCCAGCTTCGAGACGGTGTCCCTATGTAATAATTCAAAAAGTCCAAAAATGACTCCTACAAAGCTGCTAAGTTTATGGGCAAGTTGAGGGCATTCGTTAGCAAGTGGGTGAAACGATACTCTCAGTTAAAAAAAAATTGATGATCTATCAGAACATGATTCGAGAGGAAACGTAACCCACAAAGACGACGAAATGATTGTTAATATGTTTTCCTACAATCCTCAATTAACTTTCTGCCAAGAGGTTTGAATATATCGTATGAAACGATTCGCACGTATCTCCTGGCTAACGATTTGAAGTAGCGGAGTACAATCAAGAAATCATTGCTGAGCGAAAAACACAGCTAAAAACGACTCGCGTGGGCAGAGGAATATATAGATCGAGGTTGGAGAAATGTAATTTTCGAGTCCGAACATAATAAATACATTTTGCCAAAATAGTAAGTTTTTCTTTTCATTATGAAAAAGTTCTGTTTACTTTGAGACACACTGTGTGTGTGTATAGCCAATTTTAATTCGATATACTCTATTTTTCATGATTTAAGAACTTTGAAACGTGAAGAAATATAAAAATTTCGGAATATGATATTGTGCTACCGTGTAGCAAGGGAAAATATTTAATTTAATGTGCTTCTAAGTATTAGTGAGACCTTCTAGGCGTTTATAACGACCCATCAAACTACCGTTAATGAGGAATGAGTCACGGAAAGCTGATTACGAAGAGATATCTGCTTGCAAAAGGTACTGAATCACTTAAACGTTGTACTGACTTATTCAAGTAAGTAGTTTTTTTGATGAACACTAAGTAATAATAAGAGATAACTCAATAAAAACTACATACGTGTGCAGATCTTTCATCACGAACGTAAAATTCGGCAACATCAATTCGAAGCAGCCTTCGTGATTCTTTTAAAGTAGTTGCCGGCAATTTAAATCTCCGTAACCCAAGTTTGCATGACGTGAGAGGATGTTTTCTGCGTATCTTGTTACAGATAAATATGACGACAATCTGTTAAATTGATCTCCGATACAGCAAGGATTGAAATTATGTCACAATATTGCCGCACAATTATGATCTTTTTTTAACCTGCTTTTTATATGTAGTTCTTCTTGGTCCTATAACTGGAAGGTGGCATCTACGGTAATTATTTTGGAGAAAATTAACAAAATTGTTACTTTCTCCAGTAAAAAAATTCTACAAAACTTTGTTCATTCATGCCCTAAGGATATAAAAATTATATATACACGTATTTTTAATTGTTTCCTAAGTAAAAAAAAATATATAAATTTGACTCATACCAATTTGTGAGACTTATAGTCTACCAAGGTTAAAACTATAAAGCACAATTTTTTTTTGCTGAAAACAGAAATAAATTTATGGGCATTTTTAAAATTTTCTTTGGGCCAATTTTTCATGCATAGTTTTTAGCGAAAATTATGATTTATGGTTGTAACTTTAGTAGACTATAAGCTCCACAAATTAAAAGGAACGAAACTTGGAGTTTTTTTATGCTTATTAAATATAATTTTTATACCATCAGAACCTGTAAGTGGTAAAGTCCCCTTAACATGAAAATTTTAAATTGGAATATGTACTTAAAATTAATTATTATGTACATAAGTACTAACATTTGTTTACGCAATTTTCTTTGCTCTTCCGTTGGGCAGAAAATCTAATTTTTCTTATGACAGTTCAAAGTGAACCGAAAAGCACAACGTTGCCAAATTACTTAGGCGTTATCTACGTAAATATGCTTTTTTCTTATTTTTATTGTAATGTCAACTGTATACTAAAATTATATATTTTAAGGTGCTTAATTTACGTGTGGCCAAGGTGCTATTTGCCTAATTTCTTTTTACATTTCGTATTAACGGAAATGTTTCCCCCGTTTGTTTGAATTGCTTCATTTTAAACTATGATCTGCAAATAGCCCCCTGCATGACAAGATTTTATTCCTCATAAAAGGAAAAACGGATCCAAAACTCTTATCAGGCAAGAAAAAAAAGTAAAATTGGATTTTTTTTCTTTCTCATTCACACTCTTACCGGACAAACACGTATCAGAAAAGGATTTCTGTTATATATGATGTTTCAATAATAAAATCTCTGAACCATAATCATAAGTAAAAATTCATATAAAAGTTTTATAAATTTTCAACCAGATTTACTAAAGAGAGCTAAACTTTAAACTTGATCTAGTTACCAAGGAACTTGATCATTCTCTTTCATCCCTAACACCTTCACTATCAACGCCCGTGTGCTCTAGGGCTCCATACTGTCTCCTACTCTCTTTCTTATTTACATTAATGATCTGCTGGAAAAGACCAAGAATTCAATCTACAGCTTTGTAGATGACGCGTATCTCATCATTCACTTTGAGTGTTCGAACATCGACTACTCATGCAAATATCCGCAGATAGCAGGAGATTGTTTAACTTAACGAAGACATGGTAGAAATTTTATCTTGGGATGACAGCAACCAAGTAGAATTTAACGCCACAAAAACCCAGGCGTCAATTTTCTAAAAAAAAAAAGTTAACGTTGCTGAACCCGATATAGTTAAGTCGGGGCACTCCATTCCTCTAGCATCGTCGCTCAATTTGCTGGGCGTTAATTTGTGAGCAAATATGTTTTGGCATGAACATGTTGCAAGCATAGCAAAGAGAGCTTCTCAAAAGCTGGGAATATTATTTCGAAAGGTTTACACTCCACAACAAGTATTAATTCTGTACAAAGCTCAAATTCGACCAACGATGGAATACTGCTCCCGTGTTTGGGGCTTTGCTCTCAAACATACACTGCATTTGTTGAATTCTATTCAAAAGAGAGCTGTTCGACTAATTGGAGACCCTGAACTGACCAGCAACCTTGATTCGTTGAAACATCGATATGGAGAACATCAACCCTTTGGAATAATTTGCCCAGAACTGTTTCCGGCCGAGGACAATTTACAGCCATTCAAGACCAACGCGAATCGTTTTTTCCGTACACGTGTCGCTCCTGTAAAGCTTTAGGGATTTCTCTGCAGCACGAGTGCTAGGCCCATAAAAAAAAATTATAGTTGTATAGTTGCCTTTTAGTATGGAAACTGCTATTTTTTAATTGCAAATATCAACAAAGAAATCGTTTAAATCTTTAGAACACGTAGCAAAGTTAATAGTTTAATGACTTTCTGTATTTTTTTTTTGAAATTTAAACCTCCTATTTGCAAAATTGACCAGTTTTAAATTAAACCTTTTTAGTGGATACGGCAACTGGTTTTTTCATCTGATATGAAATTTATAAAAAGACAAACTGGTGCTTCAATTGAATTGTTTTTTTAAAGCGAAAAGTCTTAGTTCATGTTGTTTTTTCATAATTAATTTTTAAAAAACGCTTGATAATAACAGGGAATTTTTTGTATCCTTAACGAACCAACTGCTGGTTATCCACAAATTACCGAATTTCAATTCATTTCAATTTTAAATGTAATTAATTTAGTGGCCTTTGTAAGATTTGAGCAACTGATTTTTTAAAATTAATTAATTCTTTGGAATTTTAATGAAAAACAAATTTAATTACATCCTAACAAAACCATACGTACAAAAAGGTCTAAATTGTTTAATTTCAAAAAGTTTGGCGATAAAAACTAATGAAATTTACCAGGGTCAGTTTTTTCCTCCTGACGGAACTTGGGATGTTAATGATAAGAGTTACTATGGTTACCTGAATATACTTCCCCTTCTTTACAGAAATATTTCGCAAGGCTACATGAAGATACGGAGAAAAACCAATCTAAACAGCAGCTTAGGCAGTATTAGCCGAAGGATATTGATAAACAAAACAAAAAGGAAAGTTTGTATGTGAGTATCTTTTGAGAAAAATAAGATTTTTAATACAAGGTTTCCTAGAAAAATATAAATACCTGAAATAATTCGAAACAATTTATTTTTTGTAAAATACGGAAAAATTCAGTGGAAAAATTCTCATAAGTTGGAAATGTCTGTTGTATTGGTCACATGAATTACCTATTTTCTCGTATTTAAGGGGGGAGGCTTATGTAAAAAAATGTTTTTTGACGATTTTTTTTTTATTTTTACATCTGAAAACTGTCCTCACCAAATTTTAAATAGAATTTCGAACTCTAAATGCACCTATCGTGTCATGAAAAAGACCGCCTCTGATCGGTTCAGTCGTTTTAAAGTGTTGCGTTTTTCATTTTTTTATAATGTTGACTCGAAAAATTGATAAATAACCGGTCAAGTGCAAGTTGAACTTGCGCAATTAGTGTTCCGTACGTTGATTGCTTTTAAAATAAAAAATGTTGTAACGGAAGTATAAAATGATCAGTGACTTCACAAAACACACCCCAAATGAGTTTTCAACAAAGTTTATTTCCAATCTTTACTTAAAATGGATGACCTTGAAATTTCTGTTTTTTTTTATATTCCAGATAAATTATTACAGGTAATAAACTCGTGATAATTTTCGTTCAATCTATACCCCGTGGAGAATATTCCAGAATTTTTTCAAAATTTTTTGATAAGTACTTTTCGAGATAAGGCGGGTGGACAGTGATTTTTCGCGATTTTTTAAAAATAATACAAAGAAAAGTGCGCGCAAGTATTACATTATATATATATATTTTTTACTCGTGTTTTCACAAGCTTTCATTTGACACCACACTCGATTACCTAGTAAAAAAAAATTTTTTTTCACTTCCGACTTCACCCCCCAAAAACTAACCCCTTAAGTCAAAATTTAACTTTCAAAACTACATGGCTCTGATGAGGCCACCAATTCCTATATTATTACCAAATTTCAACTTTCTATGACAAATAGTTTCGGAGAAAATCGGATGTGACAGACGGACAGACAGACGGACAGACAGACGGACAGACAGACGGACAGACACCGAAGTGATCTTATAAGTGTTCCGTACGGAACACTAATAAAAATGAACCTAATTATCGTCCAAGCCGTCCTCGCCGTCGACATTACTCAGGTAATAAGTTCAAAGATATGCAGTATACTGAGCAAGAAGAAGTTGGACCAAGTGCATCGGCTAAGAAATTGAAAGCGACGGAGGCGTTACCAAAAACTTTAAACGCGTTTTTCTCAAAACGTAAAATTTCGCACGCCGCGCCGCGCGCTGTGCAATGTAGCTCAAAAAGAAATTCATGGATTCACCTGAAATTTTATACAGATATTCATTAACCTACCGACAATTGAACGAATGTACAAAAATTATAAAAAGTTAATTATAAACATTATTTTTTGACAATTGTTAGAAAGGGTTAATTTCTCAACCAAATATCTATATCAACAAAGGTTAACAGAAAAAATAGCTACAAATGATATTCGAGAGTCCGATGACGTAGAAACGGCATGGACAAAACTAAAAACTAATATGCTAGAAGCAGCAGAAGAAGCATTTGGAAGAAGAACTATAAAGAAAGGGGGAAAACCAAACACAAAGCATTGGTTCAAACAAGAAGTTAAGACATTAGCTGAAGAAAAAAGAAAATCGTACCTACAATACAGATCCAATGCTATAACATACAATGATTATAAAAATGTAAGAAAACAGGGTCAACGAGAATATCTAGAAAATCAAAAGAGAGCATTGGGAGAAATTTTCGAACGATATGGAACATGATCTGTACGGAGGACAAAAAAAAATATGAAATCTACTGAGAAATAGAAAAAAACCAATAAATGAGTATATACAAAATACAAAAATTACGGTGGAAGAATGGGAAAGATATTTCGAAAAACTCTATAGTCCATCAGAAACCAATTCATTAACACAGGAAATACAGCATGAAGATGAAAATTTTGCCCAACCAAATAGGACCATTTCCTTGAATCAAATACAGCACATGGCAGCGGACATGGACGAAATTAAGAACGAAATGATCAAATATGGAGGTGATAAATTACTAGAAGAATTACAGATTTTCTTTAACAAAATACTCACAGCCAAGATTATACCATCCGAATGGAAAGAAAGCATCTTGATATCAATTTTCAAAAAACGAGAAAGGACGGATCCAATGAATTATCGAGGTATCAGCTTAATGAGTACCGTACTAAAATTGTTCACTAAAATTTTAGCAGAGGAAATAATGTTAACCGGAATCTGTGAAGAACAGCAAGGATTCACAAAGAACAGGTCTACTATAGACGCCGTATTTACAATCCGCCAAATTACCGAAAAAGCCATAGAGTTTAATAAGATAGCCTTTATGTGTTTCATTGATCTTACCCAGGCATTCGATAGGGTACGGCTAACTGATGTCATAACCCTACTACAAAAAAGGGGAATTCACCCGAATATAATAAAAACTATCGAAGAGTTGAACACCAACAACCACACATATGTAAGAGTGGCAAATAAATTAAGCAATAAAATACCTATGACAACCGGTAGCAGCATAGCGTCGGAATCAGACAAGGAGATAGCCTAAGCCCAATCTTATTTAACATCATAATGGATGAAATAATAAACGAAGTAAAGAAAACTGGGAGAGGATATCGATTGGGAGACAAAGAAATAAAAATAATATGCTACGCCGATGATGCAGTAATCATATCAGAAGACGAATATAACTTACAGAGACTCCTACATAAGTTCCAACAAACAGCAAAAGTGTTTAATATGCAAATATCTGTAAAGAAAACAAAATCCCTTACAATATCTAAAGAACCGAAAAGATGCAAACTCGCGATTTATGATCAGAGTGTAGAACAAGTGATGTCCTTCAGATATCTAGGGGCAAACATAACAAGTACCAGGAACCTTAAGGAGGAAGTAAAAACTCAAACAACAAAGGCATCGTTAATATCAGGATACTTAAGAGATATAATTTGGAGAAACAAATATATGAGCACCAGGAGCAAAGTAAGAATATACAAAACATGCGTAAGACCGACGCGATAGAAACCAGAGCGGAGAACACAATAACAAAAGGACTCCTAAGAACAACAGAAATGCGAACACAGGACATACCTTATTTGACCGGAAGAGATGTGAAGAAATAAGGGAAATGTGTGAAATACAGGATGTGGTGAGATGGGCAAGGAATAGGAGAAGAGAATGGAGAGACCATGTGGACAGAATGCCAAATGACCGATTGGCTAAGGTTGCAAAAGAGAAGCGACCAAACACACCTCGACCGCTTTGGAGACCACCAATAAGATGGTATGAGAGCTTCTCTTCATCATCGCAATTGTTTCTGGGAAACCTTTGAAGTGAACACAGGACATGGTCCTAATGTAGGAAGAAGAAGAAGACTTTAACTTTGAGTTGATTTAATTACTAATCAAAGTCACATCTACCATATTTGTACCGGCTAGTATATTGTTATCATTTTTATATTCTAACAAATATGTTATCATTATTGTTAGGATTATTATCATTATTATTATTCTAGAGTATATTAATTTATTTATTTGTTTTTGGCCCAAATCAAATCCTTATATAATTATATTAATTTTTAAACTTTTTCAAAAGAGAGAAGTCTTCATATTCTAATGGCACTAACTGAAGGGAAATTAAAATCACAACAAAAGGAACAAGTTTCCTGTGTTATAATTTGGTTACATACAACTACTGAGGATCCATTACCCTGAAACACGTCTATTTTTTTTGGGCACCGCACATGTGCTGCAGGGAAATCCCTAACGCGCTACAGGAACCACACGTGTGCGGAAAAAAAAGCGTTGTTCTCCATAGAAAAGACTGCCTAAAAAGGGTTGTACAAGGGGTAATAAGCTGAAAGTCATACGAACTTGATATATTAGCACGGCGTGAATGCCTAACATGCACCGCTCTGGGAGGAATTAAGCGGGCTACATCCATCAGAACACTTTCCATGAAAACACTTGTAGAATAGACTCAAGTCGCCAACCATTCTTCGATGTTCCAAGGTGTCAAGGTTCTAGTTCTGAAATTAAGAGATCAGCTCCCTTCTGAATCCAACAAACGCAGTGTATGTTTCGGAGCAGACCTCAAACGTGAGAATATTCCATCCTTGGTCGTATCTGAGCTTTGTACAGAATTAACAGTTGTGGAGTGCAAAGCTTTCTAGTTCACAATAATATTTCCAGCTTTTGAGAAGGTCCCTTTGTTATACATGCGACATGTTCATGTCAATACAGATGCTCCCAAGTTAACACCCAACCAATTGAGTAACGATGTTAGAGGAAGAAAATGTCCTGACATAATTATGTCGGGTTCAGTAACGTTAACTTTTTTAGAAAAAACTGCCGCCTGGGTTTTTTTTTTAGCGTTAAATTCTACTTGTTTGCTCTTCTACTCAAGATAGAATTTCTTTCAGGTCTTTGTTAAGTTGAACGACTTCCTGCTGTCTGCGGATATTTGCATATGTAGCCGATGATCAAGCGTTCAGGGTGAAAGAAGAAATAAGTGTACTGTCATCTGCAAAGCTGTAGACTGGATTCTTGGTCCTTTCCAGCAGATCGTTATTGTAAATTAGAAAGAGAGTAGTAGACAGTACATAGCCATGGAGCACATCGACGCTGATACTAAAGGTATCAGAAAGAAATCCATCGTAAAGGACGCCCTCTGAGGAAACACGAGAGACATAAACAAAGCTTTTTAGATATACCATAAGAACGTACCTTAGCCAACAATCGGTTATGACAAACAAGTCGAACGCCTTGGATATATCAAGTGCAACCGCTCGAGAATCTGCAAGATGTTCAATTGCGTTATTCCAAACATGTGTTACATCAGTTAGTAGATCTACTGTTGATCCTCGCTTACGAAAACCGAATTAATGGGTGCTAGTAATATTAAATCCTTCTAGATATTTTAGAAGATGCCGATTGATAGCCTTTTCCATAACTTTCGATATTATTGAAAGCGTGCGATGGGTCGGTAGTTGTTTGGCAAGGTCTTCTTGCCTTTTTTGGGTATCGGCTGAACTATAGCGCATTTCCAGAAGGAAGGAAGGTTGAAGAGTCTACAGAAAACTGGTGTTAGTTCGCTCGCGCATTTTTTGAGTACTCTGGCAGGTATTTCATCAACCTCAGAAACTTTTTTAGTGTCTAGTTTCATTAAAATACGTTTTATGATATGCTGTCTTAAGACAATCTCGGGCATCCTTGACCATACTGTAGGAATAGTGTATGTTGTTTTTCCTTGGAAATCGAGAGTAGAATGTGCAGCAATGCATGTAGTTGGCACTATTTTTCTTTCAGTCATTTTCTTTCCTCTTCGCTAGTATAGCTGTCGTTACCTTTCTTATATAAAAAAATCTTTATATGCCAAAAAAAATCAATACATATTCCATATTCACCTAGCTTTAACACAGAATGTTCAAATAATATTGTGAAAATATCGTTATTTTTTTTTCTACTTTACAAATAGAACGTTAAAGAACACTGCTGAAAGAGTAAAGATCAGCAATGAAACTTCAAGAAAACTTGAGGAACTCAAAGATAGTAGAGATAGAGCATTTACACCATTAAGATTATGGAGTGGAATAAAGAACCTGATCTGAAATCATGGTAAAACAGGCATTCATCAATTTGTCCACATGTAAGTTATTAGAACTAATCTTTAACGATCTTTTGAGAAAAAACATCAATATAGACTTGGAAGTAACAAGGTAATAAATAAAGCATATTGTGTAATAAATCAACTAAAACAAATTTCGTGTTAGAATCAGTTGAAAAATATATATGCCTTGTTTACTGTCACATCAATTATAATATTGTGTTGTGGGGATCGAAAATTAATATACAGAGAATATTTGTTCACCAAATTCATTGCCCTGCTTGTAGTACGTGTACAAATTATTATTGTACGTTAAAAATTGTCGAATTTCTAGTAAACATAATCATTTTTAGTATAGAAATAACAAGTATAATTTTATTATCAGAAGACACCAGACCAAACAATGTGAATCTGCCCCGGCTAATGTTGGTGTCGCATTATATAATCACTTGCCTTCTTGTGCATAAAACTCTGACTATACGAGAGTGGATTAAAAAGTCTTGTTAAAAACAATATAAATTTTTTTACAAAAACAAAAATTTATTTCCTAAAATGATCTTAATTGCGCTTAATACATTTGGTGCAGCGAGATTATAATTTTTTTCATTGTCTAAGAAAGGAAATTGAATCGAACTGTGTGTAGTGCTCGTTTACAGCACAGATAACTCTTCCATTCGACGAAAATTTCTTTCCCCAAGTGAAGAGGTTAGGAAGAAAAAAAGTCACTTGGGTCTAATCTGGGAAATAGGGTGAATAGAGAACTATTTCGAAGCCCAGCTCGTGCACTTTTGCCTTTGCAATGATCGATATGTCAGCTGGCGCATTTCCCTGGTGAAGGAGAACTTTTTGCGCGCTAATCTTGGTCGCTTCTGTTTCAACTAATATGCAAACGATCCAATAAAGATGAGTAATAAAAGACTTGCCATCACTTTTCCCGCCAATAAAACTGTTTTCGTTTTTTTCGATGCATTTTTACTTTTGCCAACCCATTTTTCTGGCTTCCTTTGTGTTTTCGGGTTATAATGGTGGATCCGCGTGTCATCTACGAAATGACTCAGGAAGCTCAGTGTTACTGTTACCATTTTCCATCGAATACAATGAATTTATTGACCACTTGTTCAGAAGAAACTTAAGTCGGGTGTCCTGACCGTGCAGAATCTGTAGTGCTCATACGACCACGTTTAAATTCATTTATCCAATATAAATGGTCTTGAGTGCTGGTGCAGAGTGAACTTCCTTCAGTTCATTTTTTACGCAGTCCGCTTTTTTTAAATAAAAATATTTTATCACTGCATGAAACGTGTAATATCGATCAATTATAATAGCTCCCAACAAACAACTGCAAGTTGCATCTGTTTGAAACTTTAAACACAACAGTTATGCCACTTAACAAAATTTCCAGCCATTTCATAGAAATTGACCAGACTGTGAATTTGCCGAGCTACAATATCTATTCTAGAGTTGAAAGCCGCTGTAGCATTGCTTTTTAAGGGTCAAACGAAATTTTTTTTTTGATAGAATGAAACAACTCAAAAAACACTAGGTTAGGTGTATTCCAGTAGACACTAAGTTCTGTCAGTTTTTTCTTATAGCTAGATAGAAGATTAAAAAAAATATCCTCGTATCCTAAGCTGTTTGTTAGTACTAGGATGGGCAACCGCTTGGGAAAGCTGAGTATAATTGTTAAGACTGGCAGCTTATGTATATAGCTAGTAGTAATGAAAGAAATATATTAACGCCTGGGGTAGCACTACCTAGTTATTAGGTACTAAGACAATTTTTACGGATATCATGACATCCTCGTCGAAATCTTCAGGATATCGAAAGAAGTAATCTCTACTGATAATATTCTAAATTGATGCATACATGTAATATGAGAAATTTGAATTTGGCATAGTATAATTTATTTAAAAAAATTTAATGGGGAAATGATTTCCGAAATACTTTTATTTCGCCGAGAAAATTCAGTCGTTCAAAATATATAAAGAAAACTGCTGAAAAGGTCATATTTTTTTCCCACATGGAAAAAATTTCCATACTGAAGCAGCATTAACAGAAGGGCATTTGTCAGCAAAACAAAAAGGAAAGTTTATTTGAGAAAAAAAAAATCAATTTTTCAATATATATTCAGCTTCATTTGGTACGGTCGAAAATTTTTCATTGATAAATACCTACTGTTTTCCGACGAATCTTTTCCAATATCTTATTTTCCGAAGTCCTTTGTGGACCAGTCTCTAGTAATCAGAACAAAAGTCTAACGATTTATCAAACAAAAGTCTGGTCGTAAATCTTGTTTTGCGCTCCCCTTACCTTAGTAATTTTTCAGGAATTGAATTTTAGAGAAAAAATACATTTTTAAAAGTTTCGTTTGTTCAGTTCCAGTTTTGATTAAAGTGGGTTTATAGAATTTTCAGGATTAATTTTTAATTTTGTCGAGGCTTATAGTGGTTAAATAATTTCTGCAAGCGTTTTCAACATATTTAGACTTAAAACCTTTAAATGTCTATCTTAATATCCTGCCATTTTAAGCGATATAGGAGAAAAGGCTTATAATTTTGGACGTCTACGCTTAGTTGTGGGAGATATTAGTAATACTGAATTTTTCTTGAATATTTTTATTAAGTTACATTTTGTTTATGAAATATTATTTTCTTAAAACAAAAGTAACTTTTGTGCTACGTACATATATATATATATATATATATATATATATATATATATATATATATATATATATATATATATATATATATATATATATATATATATATATATATATATATATATATATATATACATACATACATACATACATACATACATACATACATACATACATACATACATACATACATACATACATACATACATACATACATACATACATACATACATACATACATACATATATATATATATATACATATATATATATATACACATATATATATATATATATATATATATATATATATATATATATATATATATATACATACAGTGGCGTGCAAAAGTTTCCGGCCAGTGACATTTCTTACTCTAATTTTTATTAAAAAAAAAGACTAATGATTTTTAATCATTAGTGAGATGTGAGTATGAGATATAAGAAACAAAAGAATATAGTAAAAGAATATTATTTATGTTTGTGAGTATATTTATTATTATTATTCTTATATTTATATGTGTAAAAGTTTCCGGCCACATAATATACACTGACGCAGTAAGACGTTCAAAGACGTATTTACGAATAGAGCGTTGAATGTTCACATTTAATTCATAAAAGGTCGTGGGAGCATAAACATGGCTCGGCACATGCAAATCCAAATTCGTGAGAGAGTAATAAAATTTTCAAAAGAAGGAAAGTCTTCTCGTGAGATTGCTTCATTATTATCGATGGGTAAATCAACCGTGAACGATATTATTGTAAAAAATACCGTTGTGGATCTGGTTTAAAAGATCGTCCGCGTAGTGGAAGACCAAGAAAAACGTCTAAAAAAGTAGATCGTATCATTAAACGCAAATCAACTGCTGCCGAAATTGCATGCGAGCTAAAGGATGAAAACCTAGCTAATGTTAGTCGTAGTACTGTGACATGAAGACTACATGATGTGGGACTTTTTGGCGGTATAGGTATTAAAAAACCATTAATCAGTAAAAAGAATGAGAAGGCCCGATTACAATTTGCCAAAGGTCACCTAAACTGGACAATCAAATATTGGAAAAAAGTAGCTTTCTCAGACGAATCTAAATTTAATCTTTTTGGAAGCGATGGTAGACAACATGTACGACGTCCTCTTGGTACGAGAAATGATGTTCGGTACCAAATTCACACTGTAAAACACGGTGGAGGAAGTGTGGTGCTTTGGGGAATTTTCTCTGCACAAGGAGTCGGTCCATTGATCGAGATCAACGGAAATATGAACGCTGACATTTTAGAAAACAATTTGTTATCATATGCTGATGAAACATTGCCGGAGAATTGGATATTTCAGCAGGATAATGACCCCAAACATATATCCAAGTTGTTTTAAAACGGTGGTTTTCTGCTTAAAATGTGAGAGTTTTAAGCTGGCCATCTCAATCACCGGACTTGAACCCAATAGAACACTTATGAGAACGCTAGATCGTCAAGTTCGAAAGTATACATATTCAAATAAAGCCGTATTATTCAAATCATTGAAGGAAGAATGGGATAAAAATTCACCTGCTGGTATTAATCGATTAATTAAGTCAATGTCACATCGTTGTGCGGCTGTTATCGCTGCAAAGGGTATGGCTACAAAATATTAATATAAAAATATAATTTAAGTCTATTATAGAGCATGTGGACTAATAATTTTTCTCGCAGTACAAAGTGGCCGGAAACTTTTGTACATATAAATATAAGAATAATAATAATAAATATATTCACATAAATAATATTCTTTTACTATATTATTTTGTGTCCTATATCTCACACTCACACTCATAATGATTAAAAATCATAAGTCTTTTTTTTTAATAAATTAGAGTACAAAATGTCACTGGCCGGAAACTTTTGCACGTCACTGTATATTGTGAAGCTTTGAAGATACCACGGCACCATAATTAAACCGCTTTAGATAGCAAAATATAGTTTTAGTATAATAGTTTAATTTAACCACTTTAAATAAAAATCGAATCGTTACAGGTAGAAGGAAACGAATTAAAAGTTGACGCAATAAAAAATAATTAGGCCAGTTCCGCTTGAACAAGAAATGTGACAAACTGTTTCAAATGAAATACTCGATATACTCTTTTCAAATTTGTAGACAAGCTCTGTATTTCTATGTTAAATATATATATAAGGGGTTACATACACCTAGGCGGCAAAAAGTATGTATATTTAAAAACAAAAATGTTTTAAAGGTTATTAAGTGAATAATACCAAATAATGGCGATTATATATTTTTATTGTACTTTAAATTATAAGAATTTTTTTTTAAGATATGTTTTAAATGTTAACATTATATTTTATCGGGTTAAATGGACCACTGATGAAAACTATGGCATCTCCTTGTCTGCAGGATAATTTCACGAAAAATAATCCAATTTTGAAAAATAAAAATTAATCTTGTAAAATAATGTAATAGTTCAAAATTATCGAAGGGTATTTTTTCTCAAAAATAAAAAATTTACGATGAGTTACATTCTCACGATATGCATTTAAAATGCACTTACTAAGATTTCCTTTATCTAAATATAGTTCTGCAAAATAAATAGAATAAGTTTATAAATATAGGTTACAAACGAGTGCAGAACGAGTTGTTGTATCGCAGCCTAAATAAAATTTTTTAAAAACGAATCCAACCAAACAAAGATTTTAACTGGCGAAGTGGGTCAGCATTTTTCGACGGAGCATAAAAATCCGATTCGTTTCAACGATTCACGAAAAGTGAATAAAAAACTAAAATTTAGGCAGATCTCAACTGCCAGGTAACCAAGTTCCTAGTAGTACGGCTCACGAGACAAAAATTGCTCACGAGAAACCAGAGTAACCAAGTTCCTAGTGGTGCGGACTCACGACAAGCATAGCTCACGATGGATGGATGGATGGATGGATATTAAGAAGAGGCGCGTCGACGTCTGTGGTCATTTGGCGCCGTATTTCGTGTTATATGTTTTGTATTATGTTAATGTCTTTTAGGTATTTAAATAATGATTTTGTGTGTTCCTGATCCTGAGCTTGGATGTGGTGTAGTGGGTTGTCTATACCATATTTTAGTCTTATAGGTTGGTAGTGTGTTGCAGTGAGTATGTGTTTTACTGTTAGGGTTTGATTACACGCCTGACACTTTGGTGGTGATTCGTTCTTGAGTAAGTGAGAGTGGGTTAAGTGTGTATGTCCTATTGCGATTCTTCTCAGTATGACATTCTCTCTTCTGGTGAGGGTATCAGATTCCATAGGAGGAAAGACAGTTAGTTTGAACTCGCTCAATTTATTTGGTCCTTCCAGAAGGTCCCATTCTAGTTGAAAAATATTTTGAATAGTGCTTTTTATGAGTGATATGAAATCTTGAGGAGTGCTGGAGGTGAGGATTAGAGTTCCTCGGTGGATGGCTTCTTTGGCTGCCAGATCTGCTCTTTCGTTTCCTTTGATGCTGGAGTGGCTGGGGACCCACATGATTGTGATGTTTATTTTTCTTTGGAAACCAATTTGTATTAGATCAAAGATGTCAAGGACGTACCTGTTTTTCAAGTTTTTTGATATTATTGATTTGATTGAGCTTAGTGAATCTGTGACTATTAGGTATTTAGTGGATAGCTTGGTTGTTATGGCTATCTTAAGGGCTTCTCTAATCGCTAATAGTTCTGCCGAATATACTGTAGTGTGGATTGGCAGTTTAAATCTTTTTGTGGTAGAGTTAGTTACTAATGCTGCTCCTACCCCTGATTGAGTTCTCGAGCCATCTGTATACATATGGTAGTGATCACTATATTTTTGAGATATTAAACTTTTAAAAGTTTGTCTTTTTAATTCATTTGGAGTGTTTTTGTTATTTAGCTTCAATAAGGATAAATCAAGATTTGGATTGGTTGCCATCCATGGTGGAAATATAGGGAAGCTTGATGAGTCTATGGTTTTTAGTGTTATGTTATGTAGGTTGAGAAATGATTTTATTCTGTATTGAATGGTATTCTTTTTTTGGTTGGATATTAGTTAGACGGTTTAGGTGCAAGGGTTGCTTGATGTGCTGCTTGAACATTCCCGTTGCGTAGAAAAGCATTAACGATTTTTGTCTTATTAAATGTAGAGGAGGTATCGAGGCAATACATTGCAGGCTTGCAATAGGTGATGTCCTATAGGCGCCAGTGGCCAATCTCAGTGCCTGGTTTTGTATTGAGTTTAAGGGTCTTTTGTATGATTCAGGAGTGGAGTCGTAGATGTAATCGCCGTACTGAATCTTAGGAAGAATAAGACTATTATAGATTTTTATTAAAGCGGAAAAAAAAAAGAGCTGCCCCACTGATTACTGGCCAACATTCTCATCATGTTTAGGTCGTTTGACGTCCTTTTTTATGTTTTTAATATGTTCTATCCAGTTTAGTTTGGAGTCGAAGATCATTCCTAAAATGTTAACGTGTTGTTTTTGTTGAATGTCTTTGTTTGACAATTTAAGTACATTAATCCTTGGGCAATTCCTTTTTTTGCAAAAGTGGATGACAGCAGATTTGCTTGTGGAGAATGAGTATCCAGCTTGATCGGCCCAATTTTGGACATGGTTCAATGTGTTTTGCAGTGTTGTAGTTATTTCATTGTTGTTTGGGAGTGATTTGTATATTAGTATATCGTCTGCGAAGAATTTTGTCTTGGAATTTGAGGGAATGTGGTCCTCGAGCCCTTGGATAGCCAGTGCAAATAATATTGGGCTCAAAACGGATCCCTGTGGAATTCCATTGCACAATGATGTAGGTTTGGAAAGAATTCCATTTGCCTTAACTTTTATTGTGTGTGGTTTCAGCAAGTTGATGATATACTTTGGGAGGAAGCCTTTGAGTTGTATTTGTTTAAGCCTATTGATTATTAAGTCTTTGTGGGTTGTGTCGAAGGCGCTCTCGAGATCTAAAGAGATGGCTACCAGGTGGTTGCTGTTGTTAAATGAAGTCTTTATGTCGTTTTCCAATAGGGTTAAATAGTCTAGTGTTGATCTGTTTTTCCTAAATCCAAACTGTTGAGCCGATAGTAGATCTTTTGTTTCAAGCAACCAAATTAATCTTTCCTTGACCATTCTCTCTAGAATTTTCGCCAGATGACTCGTTAGTGTAATTGGCCTGTAATTGTTAGGTGATCCCCTGGGTTTGCCTGCCTTGTGTATGGGGACTATAACGGAAGTAGTCCAGATCAGTGGGAAATCATTCTCCAGCCATATATGGTTGTAAATTTCCAGGAGAATTTTAAGGGCGGATAGCGGAAGGTTTTTGATCATGGGTATATGAATATTGTCGGGCCCAGGTGCTGTAGGTTTTGCATTGTTGATGGAGGTTGTGAGTTCGAGAAGAGAGAATGGTAGGTTGTAGTTTAAGGAGTCGTTAGTGTCAAAATTGTTGGATGAGAGATAAGGATATTTGATGGGGTTTGGCGAGTTGGACGATGAGCTTTTTGTTTTGAAAGTTTCTGCTAGAAGATTACTAATTTGTTGGGGGTCCGAGATCCACACATCGTTCGATTGTAAACCTTGGATGAACCTAGGGTGAGAGCCTTTCATTTTTTTTATTTCTTTCCATAGATCTGAAGAGGTCATTGTTGAATTTATGGATGATGTGAATTTTTGCCAAGAGTTTATTTTAGATTGTTTTATGACTCTCTTTGCTAAGGCTCTTTTCTTTTTGAAGTCTATAAGATTGGCAGGTGATGGTTGTCGCTTGAATTTATTTAATGCCTTCTTGCGATTTCTGATGGCTATAGAGCATTCCTGATTCCACCATGGGACTGGGATTTTGTTGGGGTTTTGAATGATTTTGGGAATAGCTGCGTCAGCTGCCGAGAGTATTTTTGCCATGAAATCTGAGAGGTAGCTGTTTATGTCTGCGATGTTGGATGGGGGTAGGTGTAACTTGTGGGCAAAGTGCTGCCAGTCAGCTTTGTCAAAGTTCCATTTGGGACTTAAAGGGTGAGGGCGTATAGGGATCGAAGATCTGAGAAGAATGGGGTAATGATCACTGCCGCTTGTGTCATCGAGTATATCCCATTTGTACAGGTTTGAGATAGAAGAAGAACAGAAGGCTAGATCGATGTTAGAGAAGGAGCCAGTGGATGAGGAGATAAAGGTAGGGGAGAGCTGGTTTAGAAGCGACAGGTTATTGTTTGTTATTAGGTCCTCAATGTTGGCTCCCCTGGGGGAAGTAAAGGTTGAGCCCCACATTTGATTATGCCCGTTTAGGTCTCCCATGACTATGAATGGGGGAGGTAGTTGGTCTAATAGATTTTGCAATGATTGTGGTTGAAATAGTTGTGAAGGGGAGATGTATATGTTGCAAATTGTTATTTTTTTTATAAGGTTTACCGTTATTGCGCAGGATTCTAGGTTTGTTTGTAATTGTAGAGGAGAGAAGTCTAGATAGTCCCTTATGAAAATGGCTACCCCTCCGGAGGCCCTGTCTGTGTCGTTTTTGTTTTTATGAACAAGTTTGTAGTTTCTTAAATTTGTGGTTTGATTTTCCTTAAAGTGGGTTTCTTGCAGGCAGATGATGCTGGGATGGTGGGTAGATATTATTAATTTAAGATCCTCTAGTCGTGGAAAGTACCCATTAACGTTCCACTGCAAGATGGGATAGAATGATGAAAGGTGGAAAATTTATTTTCTTTTGATATTCTTATTGTTGATTTTTGGAGGATCTTGGGAATGTTGCTCAATCGACATATTATCTGAGGATAATGATTCTTTTGAGGATTTGGACGATTTGCTGGTTTGTTTTTGCGATTTGCTTGTAGATTGTTTATGGAGGTTTTTGAATGTAGGGGGCAGGAGTTCTGGTTTTGCGGGTTGTTTGGGGGTCGGAGGTGGCTCTTTCCGGTTTATGTTGGAAAAGTCCATTTTCCGTATTAGGGGGGGGGGAGGGGGCAAAGAAGTGGTTGGTGGAAGGGGAGGGGATTTGGTGTTTTGGATGGAAGGGGCATTCTCCGGTAGGGAGAGAGGGAGATGAGGGTGGGGAAGGGGGAGGTTTTGGGATATTGGATGGGGGGGGGGGGGAGGTGTAAAGGGGAGGTCGCATTGTGTTGATATGGATTTAGTATGCTTCTTTGATGCTACTATTGAGCTGAAAAGTGTTGTTGAGGGAGGTTGGAGTGCTGTAAACTTTCTTCTAGCTTCCTGATACGACGTGTTGTCTGTTACTCTAAGTTTTTGTATAGCAAATTCCTGTTTGAATACAGGACAACCTTTATAACGCGGTGAGTGTTCACCCTTGCAGTTTATACAATGGGAAGGAGTTTTACAGTCGTTTTCTTCATGAGTTGGATGACCGCACGACGGACAAAGTTGTGGTGAAGAGCATTTTTCTGCGTGATGACCAAATTTCTGGCATTTGTAACATCTGAGGGGGTTTGGAATATACTGCCTGACTCTTACGTTGTACCAGCCAACCTTTATAGTAGCTGGTAGGGAGTGCGTTTGAAAGATAACACAAATGTGGAAGAACGACGGTCAGGAAATTTCTTACTAGGGGGGATTCTATATAGTTTAGTGACCCCCTGATCAGCCAAGCCCTCAAGGATTTCGTCGTCCGAGCAGAAGGCCAGATCCGAACAGGTGATCACTCCTTTTATCACATTTAATGTAGGGTGTTTTATGGTTGTTACCTCAAAAGTGTGCAGTTTTGTTAGTGTTTCTGCTTTGTCAGACTGTCTCTCATTTTGAATTTCTATTAGAAGTGAACCATCGGCAAGCTTGCGGGTGTTGGCCAGTATTCCAAAGAAGCTTTCAAGACTTTTATGTAATACGAAAGGTGAAACCTCTTTAAATGAGCCATCCAGTCTTTTTATTTGGAAGAACCGCTCGTAAGTAGGTTGTAGGATAGGTGATGTACTTAATCGGGGCCTTTTGGGCCCGTTGAGTTGAGGAAAATCAAATTTATTATTCATTTGGTTCCCACGAGTAGCACAGGAATGGATGGTCCGCTATGGCAGTGCCTGGATACCATAGTAAAGCTAATTACTGCCTGAGGGCGCTCGGTATCAGACAGGAACCGTTCACGACTCACGCTGGCTGAGTCATGCATCCCCTCTGCACGGTCTCTCACACATTGGGATTACCATTTGACATATAGGACAAAACTGGACATCACAACGAGACTCGGGACCCTCGGGGGCGTCACTCCCCGTACTAGTAGTGAAACACTCCTAGCCCCTGAGGGGGCATAGCTCACGAGGCCATAGAAGAATCCAGGGAAGAAACAGAATCGTTCATCCTATTGGAAGAAGAAACAAAAAGAAGGAACAAACAAGAAGAAGAAAACAGAACAAAGAAAGAAATCCACAAGCAGTAAAGGAATGAAACCACAATTCCTCTTACTATGTTGGAATATCTTCACAACCCTCTACATCCAAGCAAGCGATGTATAGTTTCATGAACTCAACTATCCAGGGATATTACCATTCAAGAAAGGGACAGGCAAAATTATTATAAACTATGGGCATTTGTTCAAGAATACGACATACAACTCCTGATACTAGAATTTGAATCTCTTCAAGATCAATCTAACTATATGTTGATAACATTAAAAAATCGAAGCGAATATCAGAAAGAATATCATAATTCCCTAATGACTGTAAATGTTATCGAAAACCGAATAAGCAAATTATTAACCCAAATAATACCCTATAACAAATTCCAAAAAATTAAAAGAGGTATTTTTAACCCCTTAGGTATATTTATAAAAAGTATTACCGGGAGTATGGATCAAAATGACGCGGAAATAATAAATACAAAAATCGAAGCGTTACGGATACAAGGAAACGAATTAAAAGTTGACGCAATAAATCGAATATCTATCCTAGATAAAACGATTGATAATTTTCAAAAAATAATGTCAAACTTTACGCATAATCAATTAATACTAAGATCAAGAATCATGCAGGTAGAACAAACATTAAAAGATATGTCATTAGAAAAAATAAATGATGATCGGCAATATAACAGAATACATATACGCTTAAACCAGCTGTTTATATTAATATATAATGTTCTAGACAAAATAGAAATTGCTATCACCTTTTCAAAATTAAATATTACATAACTCTATAGTAGATCCAAACGAACTACTAATAGAAATAAATAAGCTAAAAAATGAATTAGTAACTGACAAATTGCCATTTGACAGTAACAAACAAAATATTCTAATTTTGAAAAGAATAATAAGAGTAAAAAGTTATGTCAATAAAAATAAAATAAAAAACCAAATAACGTAAATTTCTCATAATGGCTAATAACGACTTCAAAAGAAGAAATCGTAAAAATAACTTGTCAAAAATTGGAAGAAGTTAAAGGAATAAATGGTCCCTATTTAACCGAAATTCCGTCAAAATGCCAAATTCAAATAAATAAAATAATTTGGAAACATACGAAGAACCGAAAATGAAGTATGAAGAGATTCCATTACCAAAAATCAAATCAGCGAAAAAGTACGTCAACCCTACTTCACCCCCCACGTTTTAGATTTAAACTCCATAAATCTAAAAATCAATGACGAAATTAAACACGAATTAAAGGACCAGAAGAAGAACTTAGAAAATATGTCTTCAAATGTAATTGTGAAATACAATAATATATGGACGATAATTACCTATATATTACTTGTATTGATTTTGATTGTAATAAGTTATAAGTATTTTGTAAAAAGATTTAGGAAATCTAAAAAAAGTAACGAAAAATAATCAGAAAATGTCACTGATTTAGATTTTTAATTGAAAAAATAACCAAAAGGTTATCTTTCCAACTGGATCGCGAGGAGTTACATTCTCAAAATATGCATAATTGCATTTAAAATGCACTTACTAAGATTTCCTTTATCTAAATCTAGTTCTGCAAAATATACAGAACAGGTTTATAAATATGGGTTACAAACCAGTGCAGAACGAGTTGTATCGCAGGCTGAATAAAGTTTTTTAAAAACGAATCTACCCAAACAAAGATTTTAACTGATGTTTCAAACTTTAGTATGGAATTTTCGACTAAAAAATTAACTTTTAATTATTCATAAAAAAAATATCTATTAGAAAAACTAAAAAAAAACCCTTCGACATTGTGTGAAAAAAGTATTATTAAGATTTTTAAAAAAAAAGTTAAAAAATATTAAATACTGACTAGAATAATATTGCAGAAAGTATCTGAAAACAGGTAGCGGCCCCCAAACCGCCGCCATGTCACATTTAACTATACCGTTGTAATAGAATAGAATTTTTCTTAAAAAAAATTTCTTGAATAATTTTTAGAAATATAGAGAATAAAAACCCGTAAAAAACCAAATTTTTGAAAATGAGTCGATTCGATATTTCAAGGCAATGTTTCCTGATATTTCTAAAATACTTACTGACTAATAATAAATTACTTAATAAACTGATTAAAATAATTTTAACAGTTATTTTGAATTTTGCAAGTGGTGGGAAACATAGTCCTGGGCAATCATTCTAAAGGGATGAAGTTCCCCATAAAAAAAACCTACTTGAAAAGGGTTGTACGAGGAAGGACAAGTTGAACATCATACGGATGTGAAGTATTAACGCGATCCTAGCCTGCACCGCTCAGGGAGGAATTAAGCGGGCCTACATGCTTTGAATACGCTCCGTCAAAATACTTGTAGAATAGAGTTAGGTCACCAACCGTTCTTCGATATTCCAATCTAACAATCGTCTTAACGGAATTTGTATTGTATAAGAAAAATGTTTCCATACTGTTGCTTGTGTATAATTTTGTTACGTTAAAAACTAACCACATTTCTAATAAACAATAACTGTTTTAGTCTTCAAAATGTTTGTTAGCATGTACACGATTAATAAATAAATATTGTAATTGTTAATCGTTTAAATTTAAGACTAGAGATGGGAATTTAAATGTTTCCATACTTTTGTTCGCCAATGTATATATATATATATATATATATATATATATATATATATATGTATATATGTATATATATATATATATATATATATATATATATATATATATATATATGTATATATATGTATATTTATATGTATATATGTATATTTATATATATATATATATATATATATATATATATATATATATATATATATGTATATATGTATATATATGTATATATATATATATATATATATATATATATATATATATATATATATATATATGTATATATATGTATATTTATATATATATATATATAAATATATATATATATATATATATATATGTATATATATGTATATATATATATATATATATATATATATATATATATATATATATATATATATATATATTATATATATATATATATATATATATATATATATATATATATATATATATATATATATATATATTATTATATATATATATATATATATATATATATATATATATATATATATATATTGAAATGGGAAGTTTTCTCTCACGTGGAGTATTGCTTGGCCACAACCCCGTCCAATTACTATTTATTTTAGTCCTAACATCATCTTGCCGATTTCCACTTCTCTTTATTGGAGAATGTCAAAAAAAGTGATACTGAAAAACGTTTATCAACTCGAAATCATCAGCTTTTTGCAAAGAAGAGATCCGCCAGGAACCTGAGAAGTAGGTAAAATGTATGAAAAACAATGGAAAATATTTTTTTTTTTGATCGAGTTGTATTCTGAGCATAAATAGTCATCCTGTTAACGCAGAAAAAACGTACCTAATTAATTTGTACACCTAATATATTTCCTAAATTTCAAATTTGTGCAAAACTTTATAGATACACCATATAATTTGTTTTCTTACAAAACACATCAAATATGTATACACAAAGGGCCGAGAATTCCTTTTGTTTTCCCCATGGCAATATTTCCTAAACATCTGTAACCATAAAGCACGCCTATTGTTTTCTCTGGGTCATTGGCCGGAACTAAACCCTTATATTCTGTTGCCAAATAAGAAGCGAGTCCCTAAAATCGTATATTATATTCTTTGGCCTAAATAAAAAGGGAATATATTTGGTTTGGTATTATAAAATCCCTAAAAATATTTTATATCTTTAAAATCAGGGCCTGATTGTCCATTATGTTAAAAAAATATATTAGAAATTTCTGAAAAAAGAACAAGTAAAAAATGGAAATTATCTCACAAAATTGGAGAATTTTTTACCAGTTACGTAGTTGACTAACCCTTCGTGCAGACTATGACTATGTTCTTGCCAAGAATTCTTCTGGTAGCTTGTTTAAACGGTTTCCACCAAAAAAACAGGCATGGTTTCAATATTAACCTCACATCAGTCAGAAATCCTAATTGTTCTATCTGACTGACAAAGATTACTTAGTTGTTATTTTTTTTCTTTCGTATTTCTTTTTCTTGTCAAGCCATGTTTGTCCACTCTTGGACGTAGATCCCTTCCAATCCCTTCAATGCTTCCCCGTCACTTGTTATCTTTAACTATTGCTTGCCCGCTACTACTCTATATCATTGACCCATCGTTTTTGTGGACATCCCACGCCTCTTACTGTTTCTTTGGGTCTCCATTCTGTGATCTTGTATATCCATTTGTCCCCGGATGATCTAGCCACATGATTCGCCCATTGCCACTTCATCCTTGCCACCTCTAGAGTTACATATATCATTGAGTTTGATTCGTCTCCTAAGGGATATACCAAACATGCTTCTCTCTATAGCTCTCTGTGAAGTTGCGAGCCTTTTAACAAATGCTTTAGTAAGGCACATTGTCTCCAGTCTATATGTACTGGCAGGTAGGACACAGGTATTGTAGGCTTTAGTTTTTAGGTTTATGGTAATTGTGGTACTTAAGATATGCCCTGGTTTCCGAAACGCTGCCCATGCCAGCCCTATTCGCCTGGTTAATTAAAAACAGTTTTTTTTAATTTATTTTTTTTTTTTTCCTCGATTTAAGACAACTATTTTAAATTTCTTTGACCTAGAACAAGTATAGAGAGGGTTAGATGACAGCAATAACAGATAACACATATTTTCTCATTATAATTTTTGGCTATCAGTATCTGAATCATCTTGATTGTAATGCAGATTCGAAAGCAATTTTTTTTAAGGATATTGCTTTTTTTAAACAAAAATTTTTGTAATTTTTAAATTTTTTGCCCGTTAAAAGTTTCTGATATTTGATATTTCTAAATACTTAAAATTTTAATTATGAATCGCATTTCTAATAAAACGTAAAAAATCTCATTAAAATTACCCCAAACAGTAACCCTTACCCAACAAAATATTTTTTCGTAAAAAAATTTAATCTGGTAACTCCCTTAATTATCTATAATCTAATTATTTTGTTTTAAAAGACTCATTATCCTTTCGTTAATAATTTTTAAAGTATTTTTCCCTAACGAGCAAGCAACTGTTTCCTTTGACGACCGTTCAAAAATTTAACATGCTTTAGTCCATTTCCCTCCAGTATCCTCTTAAGAAAATTCTAATTAATTCCCTTAAAATTTTTCCTCTTTTTTTCTTTTAATTAAGTAGTCTCTCGTAGAATGTTTTCCAAAGCTTTTAGATAATCAACCAAAGATAGCATAAAAAATAAATTAAAACTTAATTGACTGCAAGGCTTTATGCAAACATTAGAATATAAAAAAAGGCACGGTGGTCTACGAATTTTTTGTGGATATCCTAACTAACTGTTTCCCATCTTATAACTTAGTTACGTGCGAGTGATGGACACTAACTAGTTCGTGCTCAGCATAGCCTTTCCTTTGACTGCATCCCCGATAATTTTCTCTCCATTTGTTATTATAGATGTTGCTACTTTTCTATTTTAAAAGACTAGGAACATTTTAAATGGGTTTCGGTAAATTGCTATGAAAATTCTACTTCTAGTTTTTCCAATCAAAAGTCTCCATGAGCACAATTGGAGAAAATGCCTTTATGGATTAGGAAACCCACTTGGAAGGTCGTGAATGAATCATAATCAACTGTTTATCATAATTGCACATAATTACGTACTCAAATACGAGCGGGTCTGTTCGTGTGTACGTGCCTGTGTGCGTGAGTGCGTGGATGCGTAAGTGTGTACGAAATATGTCCGATTATGATAACAGCTGATTATGATACATTCACGACCTTCCAAGTGAGATTTGTCGAGTTGTGCCCATGAAGATTTTTGATCGGAAACATTAGAATGATCATTTTACCGAAACTCATTTTCTATCAAATGTGCATAATTCTTAATGGGGTATGCAGGGTGACTTAAAAGCTGGACATCATTTTTGCCCGAACTAAACGAAGTTATTATGTCAAATGTAGCATACACAATAACCTTCAAAATTTGCCGGTCTAAAGTTATTAAGGACATAATAGAATCGAAAGAATCATTATTATTTTACGACATAATCACCGTTTATTACGATACATCTTTAGAATGGCTAATTAAGTTCTCTATACCTAATATATATAATACGGTACGGTACGACTTTTTACTATAAAACCTTGCATATCCTAATACATAAGGAGTGTGAATTAATTTTGAGGGATATCTAAGAGATGACGTAACTTGTATTATATTGCATCGAAGCATACTGTTGCTATATTCATGGTGCAGCACCATCATTAGGCTTTAATTTTTAGGATATGTTATTTTGGTGAAGTGTAAACAACATATTTTTTTTGAGCACTGAATATGTGGAATTACATGCCAACCAAAAATCATTTGCGAGAAGCGTTACTTTTCTTGCTTAATTCGAAGAAAAGCGCTGCTGAAAGTCATCGATTGCTGTCGGAAACCTATGGTGATTTTATTCGATTGATAAAAATATGTGAGTACTGATTTTGACGCTTTAAAAGTGATAATTTTGACACGGAAGACAAAGGACGTTCAGGCCAGGCGAAAAAGTTTAAAGATGAAGAATTGGGGGATTACTCTATGAAGACCCATGCCAAATCGAAAAAGAACTTACAGAATTATTAGGAATTGATCATACAACTATTTCCAAGCGCTTACATGCACTGGGAATGATTCAAAAGCAAGGAAATTGGGTACCGTACGAATTGAAACCGAGAGACATTAAAAGGCGATTTTTCACCTGCTTCAACAGCACAATCGGAAAGGTTTTTTGGGTATCCTAACTTATGATGAAAAATGGATACGCTACGATAATCCAAAGCGCAAAAAGCACGAGTGAAGCCCGGAGAGCTTTCAACATCCTCGCCAAAGCCGAATATTTATGGCCTCAAGCCTATGCTGTGTATCTGGTGGAATCAGCTGGGTGTAGTTTATTATAAGCTGCTCCAACTCAACCAAACTATTACTGGGGAACGTTACTGACAACCACTGATGCAACTGAGCCTAGCGTTGAAGTTAAAACGACCGAAATATGCCAAAAGACACGACAAAGTGATTTTTCAACATCACAACGCTCGGCCATATGTTGCAAAACCCGTCAAGGAAACGCTAGAAGCGCTTGGATGGGATGTCCTACCTCATCCACGGTACTCTCCAGAGATTGCTCCTTCTGATTATCACTCGTTTCGAGCGATGACGCACGGCCTGCCTGAACAGCGCTTCCATTCTTATGAGGATACCAAAAAATGGGTCGATTAGTGGATAGCCTCAAAAGATAAGTCGTTGTTTCAACGTAGTATTCATATGCTGCCACAAAGACGGGAGAAAATAGTGGCTGGGGTGGATAATACTTTAAATAATAAATTTGTAACCATTTCTTTACAATAAGGCGACATTTTTGCCGAAAAATCCCTTGAAATTAATTCAGACACCCGCTAAGGTATAGAACTAACAAAAAATGTGTCTTCCTACAACTTGTAAAGGACAAAATGCCAAACTATTAGTATTTCAGAAACGTAATTCATACTCTAATTATTTATTTGTCACGCATGAGATGTTCCCTTGGGTTTTGAGATATGACCCTAATAAATATTTTATGAATCAAAGATAAAATGTTCTTTATTCAGATAATAAAATTATTTATAGAATTAATCAACGTTTTGTCTTATATAACATTTGACAGTAGTTGACGTGCAAAAAGCACAGAGTTCTATAATGACGAGATTATGGCATTGCCAAAATACTGCCGAAGATCATCGAACCCAATAGACCATATTTAGTTTTCATAAAGTTCTTCCAAAATATAAAAAAAAACTGTCTCAATTCTGACTTTAAAACAAACATATCAACCCTAAGCATGCTCTTTTTACGTATTGAAGTGTACCAGGTGTACAATTATGAAATGCAGATTTCAGACAACAAATGGTGCACCAATGCAGTTTGTGCTATAAAGATTTGACACTGCGCCATTTTGTTGTGTCAACAACAAGTGTCAGACGCGTACGAGTGATAAATTGGAAAAGTGTGTGCACAGTGTTGTGTTGTTGTGTTAAATATGTCGAAATTTATACCGAACAAAGAGCATTCGCAGACAGCATTAATTTTTTGTTTTAATTTGAAGAATACTGCTGTTGAATCATACCGATAACTTCGAGAAGCTTATGGTGAACATGCTCCATCGCAAGATACGTGTGAACGATGGTTTTCGGAGTTTCAAAAGTGTCACTTCGATGATGCAGACAAGGAACGTGGAAAACCGCCAACAAAATACGAAGATGTGGAATTGCAAGCATTGTTGGACGAAGATGATTCGCAAACACAAAAACAACTCGCCGAGCAATTGGGCGTTAGTCAACAAGCTGTTTCCAATCGGCTACCAGAGATGGGAAAGATTCAGAAGACCGGTAGATGGGTACCACATGAGTTGAACAACAGGCAAATGGAAAAGCGCAAAAACACGTGTGAGATTTTGCTCGCTCGGTACAAAAAGAAGTCGTTTTTGGATCATATAGTTACAGGGGATAAAAAGTGGATTTGAGAATCCCAAGCGCAAAAAATCATGGGTAGACCCAGGCGCACTGTCCACATCGATCGCAAGACCGAATCGCTTTAGCAGAAAGACGATGCTCTGTGTTTGGTGGGACCAGAGGCTCGTGGTCTATTATGAGCTGTTAAAACCTGGGGAAACGGTTAATACTAAACGTTACCAACCACAATTGACCGATTTGGACCGTTTGCTGCTTGAAAAAAGGCCAGAATACCGAAAGAGGCAACACAAAGTAATTTTTCTTAATGACAATGCTACATCAGATACGGCAAAACCAGTTCGCGACACGTTGGAAGCACTCAGCTGGGAAGTTCTACCCCATGCAGCTTACTTACCAGACTTGGCTCCTTCCGATTACCAGTTGTTTGCCTCGATGGGTCAGGCACTTGCTGAGCAGCGCTTTGGTTCGTATGAAGATGTGAAAAAATGGCTCGATGAATGGTTCGCAGCAAAAGGGGAAGATTTTTACTGGCGTGGTATTCACAAATTGCCCGAAAGATGGGAAAAATGTATAACAAAGCGATGGAGCATACTTTGAATAAAGCATTTTTTATCATTCTTTCCGAATTTAACATGTTTTTTTAGAAATAAACGCCGCATTTCATACTTGTACACCTGGTATTTGCCCTAACAACTGCAAATATTTTTATAACTGAAACATTACAATTCATATAATAAAGAAAAGGAAAATCGAAAAAAAAAAAAAAAAACTCTCTTATTTTCCCAAAGTATTAGGTTGTCGAAAAAGGATTGAACCAAAAGTCAAAATCGAGACAATTGTTTTTTTAAACTGTGAAATAACTTCATTAAACTAAATAATTCGATGACTTTCTGCCATTTTTCTGGCAACATCATAATCCCGTCAATATAGAACTTCTATAGTTTCTGGCCAAAAATTGTAACAAGTGGTTTTTCACAGGCCTCTTTGTAACTAGGTATCCTGCAAAAACTGAAACGAATGGTAGTCTGACGGTGAAAAATCTTGGCCATACAGTGGATACATTAAAATTTCCCAGTCAACCTCTCTCACTTTTTGTCGAGTCGTTAAAGATGAATGTGGTATGGCGTTGCCTTGGTGGAAGACGACCCCCTCCCTGTTGACAAGTGATGCAATTTTCATCGCTCGTGATCAAACCGCTTAAGAAAGGCCTCGACTTCGTTATGTTCTTGTAAAGATTTACAGATAGAAATTCGATCGCATACATTTGTTAACATCAAATCATGTGCATCCAAATATAGAGCTTCTTTTTGTAGCCAGCTTTCTCCAAATGGTTTAAAACTGCTCGGTGATGGGATATTTAGTGTCTTGACGTTATCATGGCTTGGCGGTCTTGCTCGAAAACCTTTCTTGGCTCTTGGTTTAATACCGTATCTTGGCCATAAATAAAAAAATTATAAAATATAGTTAAATTTTGAAGAAATTTCACTCATCCTCAAGGCGCTCTAAATTAAGTCTGAAGAAACGAATTCCAGCAGTTTTTGCACATCTAGTACTGCCAAATATCAGCTTTCAAATGATGCCGCGTCTGACCCGATGCGATTTATATTATCTGAGATATATAACAGGTTGTCGAAAGAATACCGGTCCTTATTTTCACTATATGAATTTAAAGGCACTTATCCCTGATGATGAAAAACAGATCACGTACGATATTAATGTGCGAAAAAGAGCGTAATCGAAGCGTTGTGAAGCTTTACAAATGGTGGTAAAGACAGGAATAACGTCAAGGAAGGTGATGTTTGGTGTTTAATAGAACTGGAAGGTAAGGGTGTATCAGAAGTGCACTGAAGTTCATGGTCTTGGCAAATGAGCAACGTTTGCAGGGGTTCTAGCTTAACTTTCCAGTAACTACCTAAAAAATTTCGAAAACTCTTATCATGAATGATGCAAAAACATTTGACACTCAATTTATCAAGTGCTGGTGGTGTAACATTAAAAAACTTTAGTTCGCAGATCTCTTCTTAAATATCTTTAAAGAAAGAGACGTCAAGTGAAAATTAAAGTATGCCAAGTCAGCATTTTTACCTCTAACAAGCATATGTCAGAAAAAAAATATGAATATTTATCAAGACGCACTATTTTTCAGCCTGGATTTAAAATTGTATAAAGTATGATAACAACCTCATTAGCTGAAAAGCATTTACCATCTGTTAGTTTCCGTTTTTCTCTCGTATATCGTTAGTCATAAAAAGCCACCCCATTAGCTAAGCGAGCATTTGTATCATTTTACCCGTTTTAAAACCGTCCCGACGAGACGTATTTAAATCTTGCAGCATCGCCTTTTTGCATATCCTTTTTAATTTTTCCTGAATAAAGGAATATAAAATAACATTTGCCTATAAAAGGGCCTCAAAGATTCAGAATTATAATTTGGAAGGATTTTTCTATAAAGACACGTTTTCTAAGTAACGGAGAAGATTCTCGTAATGGAAAATGGGGTTGAATAAATAAATTTTCTTCAGAAAATCATGGACCTTTACTTAGAAATAGAGAAAAATCCTATTCGTAAAACAAGCAGGCTTTATTTCAGAGAATAAAAAAAATCACAACCCTATACAGGGTGATATCTTTGGCAACAATACATTGCAAAAATTTTTTGTGAAACTACAAAGAATAATATGAGAACAATTACCGTAATTTTGTAGGCAATTTTACACGAATATTTATTTTTACTGGGAAAAATTTTAAAAATTTGGATTTAAGAGTAAAGTTACCATGTACCTATATATTAGTATAACCTTAGAAAACGCATAAATCAGAAGATAATCTACGTAAATGCAGTGTATTCAACAGTGCTCTGTGCCATCTTGGTATTTACAACATCGCGGTTGTTTGAAGTTACCAACAAAGAAATTTAAGTGTTTAATCCTATTCGTGATGTTCAGTCATAGCAGACAAAATATTTAAAGATACATAAATTTCATAATCATCATTAGCTTATTCCATCCATAGTAGGATGTAAGCCTCCCCAAGCTGTCTCCAATGAGCTCTGTTGTTTGTTTTTGAATCCAATCGTGTCCCGTTATTTTTTTTATGTCGTCCGTCCATCTTGTTTGTAGTCTACCTCTACATCTTTTGTGTTCTCTAGGCTACCATTCCACTATACGGCGTGTCCATCTGTTATTATTGGCCCGTTCAATTCCACCTTAATATAGATATTCGTTGTGTTACATCTGTCACCCTTGATCTTTTTCGTATCTCAATGTTAGGAATACGATCTATTTGGGATGTCCAATCCAAATGCAGATTGCAACCTTCCAAACGCAGACCAAGCTATCGAGAATCTTCTATTCCTTTAAATTTTTTTTTTTACTTTAAGAAAGTAAGTTTTTTATTTCTTTATCATCATCATATATCCTACATAGACTTACTCTAATCTCTTCTAGTAGTTTCTGTTTTGAGCGGCATTAGTCCAGTTATTAGCTATTCTTTTTTATCATCGCTTGATCTCGTTGGCGATATGCCACTGCTTCTTTTATCCGTTCTGAGCTACCATTCAACCATCCTTTTCGCCATTCCCGTTGTATGGCCTGGTCATCTCCATGTACTTTATTTACTTACTTTATATTAACTTTTTTTTTCTTTTACTTTACTACCTTACTTACTTTATTTGTTACTAATTATTATTTAGGTTCGTTGGCCATATATTTGTCTTATTAATGGTGCTAAATTTTTTATTCTTATTTTAAAACGTTCAATTCAAAAAACTGTAAAAAGATTTCGTTGAAAGGGTTGCATTATTGAAACAGGGAAGTTTTACATGTATATCTTTTAATTTTGTGTAGAATTTTATCTTAATATAAAGAATATTCTATTAGGTCGCCTCATAAAATGCAACTGACTCTTTAAATCTAACCTGTTCCTGTAAATAATGGAATTTTACATAGATATATGGATTTCAATAAGTATTCTCGTGAAGTATATGCTCCATATGTATAGATTCTTGTTTGCATAATTTTCTAAAAATTTACATTAAAAGCATGGAAGATTACAGAATTTGTGTATAACTAGGTCAATGAATCATTGATAATTATAAATGGACTCAGATTTAGCTATGTAGTTATTTTGTACAGCATAGTGAATGAGTAGATCGAAAACTAGTAACTTTCCAGAGTGATGAAAATAATGTTGTCAGGTTAAATCCCCAGTAAGATATATTATGGCGCAGTCTTTTCTTTATATTTTCATAAATACTTTATTTATTAAATAAGAACTGCTATTTGCCCTTTATGTATATCCTAATTTTTGAGAATAGATTGAGTGGATATTAATACGGAGAGAGAACAAAATTAAGATATCAGCTCGCCCAATTTTTTTTTTGGAGAGACGTGGAGACGAGGTAATTTTTGTACGCCTTTTGAAAATAGTGCCTACAGTTGTTTAAAACTTAGTCGTACTGTTTTGGGCAGCATTCATTTCGTAATATAAAAAATCTAAATTCAGCTCAAAAAAAAAAACGAAAAATACTGAAGAGTTATTTAGTTGTTGGTATGAAATTGAATAAAGTACAACTTATACGTCCTGTAAGATATAACAGGAGTTCAGTGAAAGACTACGCTAACGCTAAGTAGAGTATATTAACAAATAAAAAAACATTCTTACATTTATTACACCCTTAGAATTAAATAGACTAGATTAATAACCCTTTATGCGATGATAGTGCAAAGATAGTCTTTAACTTAGAATTACGAAGGTAGTATAGTTCCTCGTATCATTTAGTTTTGAGAACGGCACGATATAGAAAGATTGTTCCAGGTTTCACTTCCGGTGAAACCGATTCCGGGATCACACGTGATACGTAGTCGTCCGGAACACACGTTGTGGGAAGGAACTAAGATATTTAAACTGGTATAGTTTTCGACTTACTGCCTGGCTTCTCCTCGTGGATTTTCTATCAACTGCTTGGCCTCTCCTGGTTAGTTTCCAATCAAATTATTGCTTCATATACTACCTCCTTATTTTCATTTGGGTAACTAAACAACACTTGACCCTAAATGTTTTAAGATGGGTAGGATATTTCTGGAACGGTTCGATGATAAAAAAACACACTATATCATGGACAGCAAAAAAAAAAAGCCTTCACTACATGAAGGACGGAAGAAGCTATCGGTACCTGACGGACGGAAAAGGCCATCACTTCATGACGGACGAAAAAGCCAACACTCCATGACGGACAGAAAAAAAGCCACTACTACATGCTGGACCGGAAAAAAGCCCCTAAAAAGTGCAAATGGCTGGTTATATACCTTTCTCGTTCTCCTTCCTTCGAAGTGAAGTCTTCAAAAGGTACTGGTTCACTTCAGGAACGCCAAATGAGATGGGATTAGACTTGCAACTTGATAGACAAGGACCGAGGATAGATGCTCGTCCTAATCATAAGCCATACATATTCAATGCAAATGAAATAAGTTAAATCGATCACATGCGCCTAGTACAGGTTGAATTACACTGCTTAATCAAATATGAAAAATATAACAAAATTTTAATTCACTGCTTAACTTAAATTAACAATTATTGCATGCACTTAAGAAAGAAAAACGGTTTTGTAACATGATCTTAAAACTTAGGAACACATGAATGTTAAAATACCCAAAGCCGAATATTTTATTTGACTATTAAAGTTTAAGCAATCTAAGAATATTTATCCTCCGTGAACTGTCATTTTTTACAACACGAATACAAAAATGTTACTAATTATTATTAATCGTTACTTACACGTCTTGTACCAAATATTGCACTAATTGTGCAAGTTCAACTTGCACTTGACCGGTTATTAATGTATATGTTCGTCACAGGGTGGCACTACATATGCCCAAATAGTGAAGGGCTTGTGGTATCGGCTATTTATAGTCGCTGTGCCATCCTTTTTGTCGTATTTCAAGCAAATTTAATTTCTGTCACTTTATGAATTTGTAGATATTGGCAAATAAACTGAATTTGAAATATGTGGAGATCTTAAATAGCATATCACTGTCATTATCTGTAAAACTACAGGTAACATTTTGCTAAAAAATTCCCTCTGTAATGACTAAAAAAATTGTAGAAGTATTTTCCAAAAATATTTTAAAGTTTCCGTAACTTTTACGGGGATAGTAAATTGATCAATAAACAATTATATGAAAGATAAAAAACGTTTTTAATATATTATCGAATCTAACACTGAATGAAATTGGTTGAGTAACTATCTGAATAATTCGTCATAATTACACGAGTAGTAAAACCCTCCTTTCCCTTTGCCTCTTAAATTTTTACAATTGCACCAATTACATCCTTGCCTGATGCGATTTTGGACGGTTATTTTTTGACGAATACAATACTTCCTGTTAGCAAGCCTAGTAAATACTATAATTTACCTGTTGTTCCATGAGTACATTTCCGCTAACTTAACCCTTTGTATTCCTAAAAACTTATCCTATACCTAAGTCGTTATTTTTTAAGTTACTGTATGAACAGAACTGAATCTGTTCTACACAGTATTTCTGTTAAAATTGGAAATAAGGGAAAACTAAGAACACTAAAATAGAAGTACATATTTTTATACAATCTTAGGCGACATACACGCAATTACCATTTTAGCCCCCTACCTTATCCTTTTTCCCGTATATATTTTTACTATAGAAAAATTATTTTATAATAAATATCCCATATCCCAATAAAATAACTGGTCAAGTGCAAGTTGGATTTGCGCAATTAGTGTTCCGTACGTTGATTGCTTTTAAAATGTTTGTTACGGAGGGATAAAAATGATCAATGACTTCATAAATGAGTTTTCAATAAAGTTTTTTTTCCCAATTTTTACTGAAAACTGATGACCTTGAAATTTTTGTTTTTTTTATATACCAGATAAATTATTAAAGATAATGCACTCGTGATAATTTTCGTTCAATCTACACCCTGTGAAGAATATTCCGGAATTTTTTCAAAATGTTTTGATCAGTACTTTTCGAGATAAGGGAGGGACAGCGATTTTTCGCAATTTTTTACAAATAACACAAAGAAAAGTGTGCGTAAGTATTACATTATATATATATTTTGAACTCCACCACCCCACCTGATAACCTGATAAAAAAAATTCACTTCCAATTTCACCCCCCAAAACTAATTCCTTAAGTCAAAATTTAACTTTAAAAACTACACGGCTCTGATGAGGCCATCAGTTCCTATATTAGTGCCAAATTTCAACTTTGTATGTCAAATAGTTTCCGAGAAAATCGGGTGTAACAGACAGATAGACGGACGGATGGACGGACACCGAAATGATCTTATAAGTATTCCGTATGGAACACTAATTAGGAAACTTAACTTAGTTTTTATAGTATAAGCCTGAAAACAGGAAAAAATCGCAAAATAAATGTAACGTTTAAATTCCTTGACTGAAAGGACTCTGAAAACAAATACGAAGTCCCTCTCCTATCTCTTTTTTCCACACCTCTGGTACCTTATATGTTTTACGACAAACGATTATGATTAAGATTTGCCCATTCTCTGATCAAAAATTCTCATAATACTATTGAAACTATTCTCCCATCTTTTTCGCTCCCTTCACCTATTAAAATTGGTAGCGATAAAAAAAAACTTCATTTGCATTTTTATATTCCTACAGTCTAAGAACCCTGAACAGGGCATATAGCAAGCTATATATGAAGCAACCCTTTTAACGCCCACAGGCAACAAAACAATAGGAATCTGGAGAATTGATGCCTTGTTTTAATCATTCTAGCTAGCCAGGGCCATACAGCAAATAGTTTTATCTTTTTGGAAATATTAAAAAGGGATGTGAGGGAGACGTTACCTTGTAAACAAAGAGATGGAGAATTGGATTCATTGTCCTCAAATTTAACGTTCCCGTCACCAAAAAATCGGATATAAAAAATATTTTGGGGAAGTGAAGCGTACGCTCAGTCCAGTAAGATAATGACTAGTAATGAGTTGCCAGCAAATTGCCAATGAATTAGTAATGGGCGTATGAAAGGGTGTTTAAAGCGTGACACATCCTGCTTGATGAAAAGCAGCTACTAAGCATAAATAATTCTGATGAATGTAACTCGTTTCAGCCTCTGAACAGGCCACAGCGGAATGTATAATGTGGTTTTTATTTTTTTTGGTATAATGCATAATTTAAAAGTCTTCGGAAACAAACGCATATATCGTCATTTTGGTCAAATACGTAGCTGTAGTCTCAGATCACAAACTCAGTAGCCGAGGTACAAATTGCAAATTAATATAACAAATCTGAATTAGAATTAAACCGATTTACATTGCGAAATTACAATTAAAAATAGAATGTGCTCAGATCTTCGGTATGCTATGTTATGAGAAGTAAAAGTGATAGACGTGATTATGGAGACGGTGTAGGGTTAGAAACATCATCAGCATCAGCTATGCAGTCCATCGCTGGACATAAACCTGCCCTAAGTACGTCCATCTTCTTCGGTTTTGGGCCCTGTTTATCCAATTGTATCCCACTAGTCTTTTGATGTCGTCAGACCATCCTGTTTGAGAGCGTTCTCTACTTCTTTTCTTATTTCAGGGCCTCCAGTTGATTACTTCATGGGTCCATCGATTATCAGAGAGTCTTGAGATATGACCCGCCCAGCTCCACTTCGACCCGCTTATCCTCTCCAGCTACATCAGTTATCTTGGAGCATCTTTGAATTTCTTCATCAGTTAGCCTATCCCTCAACGATATTCCCAACATCCTCCTTTCCATCGCTCATTGAACTACTTGTAAGTGATTTACAATTTCTTGATTCAAAGCCCATGTTTCCGTTCCGTATGTCAATACTGGCAACATGCACTGATCAAATGTGTTCGCTTTTAGTGTATTTGGGACATCGAAAAGGAAGATGTTCCGCAATCTGCCAAACGTCGACTCAGCTAATGATATTCTTCTTGATAAATCTGCTTTCAAATTTTCTTTGGATATTACTATTTTTTGTCCAAGATATACGTATGAATCCGTTCTTGTAATTTTCGCGTTTTTAATATTCAGTACTGCTTCTTTATCGCAGTCGTCATTTGTCATGAATATGGCTTTGGCCATGTTTATCTTCAAATCAATCTCTCTGAACTTGTTGTTAAGTTCGTTCAGCATTTCTTCCAATTTTTCTTTGTTGTTAGATATAAGCACAATATCATCCGCGAATTGCAAATGATTGAGTTGCTCTCCTATATTTATACCCTTACTTGTTCCTGGAAGTTGTTTGAAAAGAACTTCTAGCGCCAACGTAAATAATTTCGACGAGATGGTATCCCCTTGACTCTCTATTCATTCCTATATTATTGGTGTCTTCTTTCAATATTGTCTGAAATGCTGCATTTTTATATATATTTTGAATAATCTACGAGTATATGCTGTCAATTCTAGTTCCTTAGACTATTTAATGTTGCCCAGCCTAGCGTTAGAAACATAGCGTGCCGTAAAAAGTAACTTGTGGAATACGACTCATAAAATACTGCCGTAATGCCATAGTAGTTGATAAAGAGTGGCATCGTATATGTAGTGACCTCCTCAACAAACTTTTAAACAAGATCACTTCAACCATATAGTCCATGGTCGGATATAAGCCTCCCCTACGAACGTCCATCTTTTTAGGTCTTGAGCCTTGTTCATTCAGTTGAATCTCGTTAGTCTTTTAATGTCGTCAGACCATCGGGTTTATGAACGTCCCCTACTGCTTTCTTCATTCCAGGGTCTTCAGTCTTCCATTTTGTCGGTTCATCGATTATCTAGTCTAGTGATGTGGCCTGTCCAGCTCCACTTTAATCTGCTCACATTTAATAGAATTCCTCATTTTTTAGAACTACTATTATGAATAATTTTATACCAAGAATTGGGAGGTTTTTAAAACTTTTCTGTTTCTAATAAAACAAAAAATTAACATTTTAATTGCAGTAAAATGATCTACTAGTATTATATATAGAAAAAGAAAGAGAAAATATGAAATAAAATATATACTGCGGTAAAAATCCAATTAATTTTGTTGTTCGTAAAAGTTCATATTTCAAGTTTCGCTTATCTAGAATATCTTAAAATTTGAATTTTTAACCTTTTGGCTCTGATGGCTATTTAGATGTATTCTAATATGTGTAAAGTCAAGTTGTGACGTACTCAATACTATTTTGAGTTTTCCGAGAACTTCTTTAATTTACAAATTTTAGAAAGTTAGAAAGGTAGAAAACTTCATTCTAATCTATCCACAAGCATTAATACTTAAACTTAGTGAAACAACTGAACCGAAAATCGTAATTTTGTATAAAATTTTACACTAATTATAGCAGCAATTTTCACAGAATGCCCCCAGATGGCTAAAAGCTACAATTTATCGTAAAACCAGCCCTTGATAAGATCTTCCACGGTATGTAGTTGTGTAGCGTGCATTTTGTCAATTATTGAAAGCTTGCCCATATTCCCAACAGGACTTATATCAATGCTTTTGCAGGACATCATGTTATTTCCCTGCGGAGAGTTACGAAAAGGAGTCGGAATCAATTTCACGTCGCCAAATAATGTAATTTTGTTAGCGTTCAAATCAGATACACAACGTTCGGGTTTTTGCACTTTGGGAAAATAAATTGGGCTACGTGAATAACGAAGTATAAAAGAGAAAGAAAGTCAATAGGTCACAGAATTTTTTCTCTCTAATATATTTCCTTTTCATGTTTTAGTAAAGTTGATTAAATATTTGCTTTTAGATTTAAGTAGCGATCACAGCTTACTAATGGCAAAAATTAAAGTAAAAGTCAATATCAAAAGGAAAATAAATCAAAAATAAACAAAAAATTAACAGTAAATCACTTCAGGGCTGAACTATAAACTTGGGGTTAATGCACATGCCAGCGACTAGTGGTCGGTAATTTATTTATAGATATTCCTTAAAAAGTAGAAGTAACATAAGAAGCAGTTAAAAACGAAAGAAGTAGTCCTGAGTTCAGGTGGAGGGGTTAAGAGGAAGGCAGTATGTGTATGAACGGTAAATCAACTAAATACTTAGGCGACTAATGGCGGAGCGCAAAATTTTGTCCATAGAAGTGTAGTAAACGGTCCTGTTGATCACAGTAACCTGGAAAGTGAATGGATGGAGGCAGATGCTGACGATAATGAGCGACGGTAAATGATGGAAAATGGTCTATTCCATAAGCAACTCTACATCTCAAGACGACAGTTGATACATTGTCAGATGAAAGAGGACGAGAGCGTAACTGCCGACGCTACAGGGCGACTTCAATTGAAGATGGTTTTTTGCTAAATAATAGGTTCTAAGGACAATAAACTGCTCTGAAGATTAGTTTGTAGAAAGGTACCCTGGAGGAGGTTAAATGTCTTTGTAGAGAGCTCTTCTAGACTGACAGCAGATGGACTTCGTTCCGACTCCAGCTCAACGCCGATTTCGTGGAGAAATGATGTCACTTCGTGAGCGTAAGCGGCTGGCAATATCTGGTATATGAACAGTAATTGATGTGGTTGCGGTAATACAAGGAGAAACAGGGAGCGGCACTGTGTGTGTGTGTGTATATGTGGCGCAGACAAACTCCTGGCCATTCGAGGTATAGTTGTCCATCCCATCGGTGTAAGTGTGTGACAAGAGTTAGACTAGTGGTCATACAAGGTCTAGCAGCAGCCTAATCTGTTGATGTGTATGTGTATGTCTGTGCGAGAGGAACAAACTACTGGAAAAAATTATTATTTAAAGTTAGTAAGCAGTAGTGCAGTGTTGTCTAGTAAAATTTTACTAGCTCTAGTGATTTTCTATATAAGCTGGTGATTTTCTATATAACCTAGTGATTTCCAATAAAAAAAAAACAAAAACTTAACGAGTTTATTTACACAACTGCACAACATATTCGAACATAATTTTCTTTAATCATATCACTCTTTGTAACATCTGACATTATCTTATTACATAATTTTGAAACAACATCAGCATAAGTTATTTGTTTTCCAAGTTTGGTTGGTAACAACTATTTACTTCTATGTTCTATAAGTAAAACTAGAGACATCTTTACCCTAGAGAACAAACTTTATCGTACTATACTACAATATAAAGTAGATATTGTTATTATGCAGAGAATTTCTGTCCTCATAATTCATGAACTTTAGGATTTTAGAACAAGCAATATACTGATAAGTTAGGTGCTATTTGAAATATTTTAATATTAATTATTTGGTGTACAAATTAAGTAAGCTAACTACTTGATAATTCATGTTAGTAAAGTCCTGATCTACATATAGTAATTCAGTCCCGCCTTAAGAACTTTAAGAATCTCGGAATACCTCCAAAACAAGCAGATTTTGTTAAAAATAGGGGCTGCAGAGAATAAATTCTTAATGTCCGTAACATAGTTGAACAATCAACAGAAGACTACGTCCCTGTAATACTTTTTTTCATAGATTTCGACAAGACCTTTATAGAACCATCTTTGGGTTATATTACAAGGAATTGGAGTCCCAAACCACCTGATTAAACTAATCTCCGGCTTATATAACAACAACACAGGTGTAATTAAGATGGAAAAACATATACTCTGAAGAATATAGGATCGAGAAAGGCGTTAAACAGGGGTGTATTCTATCTCCGATATTATATAACTTCTGCAGTGAACGCGGATAGTTTTGAATGAGTAATATGATGGAATATTTATAGGTGACAAAAAATTCTCCAATTTGCGATCTGCGGACGACACAGTATTAATAACATCAAATGTACAGGACACAGAGCAATGATTTCAAAGATTAGAACAAGATGGACTGAAATTACTACACGGTCAATACGACGTTGGATAAAGAAGAAGATAAAGATAGAGTATTTGCATTAAATAAAACTGACTCTGACCTATATTAATAATTAGAATCTTCCATAGTGACGAAATTTTTTTTTTATGGGTCTAGCAGACGTGCTGCAGGGAAGTCCCTAAAGCGCTACAAGAGCGACACGAATGCGGAAAAAGTGATTCACGTTGTTCTTGAATTGCTGTAAATTATACTCGGTGGGAAACACAGTCCTGGGCAAAGTATTCCAAAGGGATGATATTCTCCATATAACAGACTGCTTGAAAAGCGTTGTACGAGGAGTAACAAGCTGAACCTCATACGGATGCGAAGCATCAGTGCGATGTGTATTTCTAACATGCACCGCTCCGGGAGGAATTAAGTGGGCTATATCCTTTGAACACTTTCTATGAAAATACTTGTAGAATAAGCTCAAGTCGCCAACCGTTCTTCGATGTTCCAGCGGGTCAAGGCCGCCGGTCAGTTGCAGGTCTCCAACCAGACGAACAGCTCTTCTCTGAATAGAATCCAACAAATGCAATGTATGTTTGGGAGCTAACCTCCAAACATGGGAGCAGTATACCACATTTGGTCGAATTTGAGCTTTGTAAAGAATTAACAGTTGTGGAGTGCAAAGCTTTCTGGTTCGAAATAATATTCCCAACTTTTCAGAAGCTCTCCTCGCTATGCCTGCGACATGTTCATGCCAGGACATATTTGCTCCCAAATTAACGCCCAATAAATTGAGCGACGATGTTAGAGGAATGGAGTGCCCCGCCATACCTATGTCGGGTTCAGCAACGTTAACTTTTTTAGAAAAAACTGCCGCCTGGATTTTTGTAGCCTTAAATTCCACTTGGTTACTGTCACCCCAAGATAGAATTTCTTCCAGGTCTTTGTTAAATTAAACGACTTCTCGCTGTCTGCGGATATTCGTCTGAGAAGCCAATATCCGAGCATTCAAAGTGAATAAAGAGATAAGTGTACTGTCATCTGCAAAGCTGTAGACTGGGTTTCCGGTCTTTTCCAGCAGATCGTTAATGAAAATGAGAAAGAGAGTAGGAGATAGTATGGAGCCTTGGAGCACACCGGCGCTGATAGTGAAGGTCTTAGAAAGAAATCCGTCGACTGCCACTCGTAAAGAACGCTCTCTGAGGAAACATGAGAGCCACAAAACAGAATTTTTCAGATATACCATAAGAGCGTCGCTTAGCCAAGAGTCCATCGTGCCAAACATTGTCGAATGTCAAGAGCAACCACTCGAGATTCTCCAAAGTGTTCAATTGCGTTGTTCCAAACATGTGTTACTTAACTCAGAACATCTCCTGTTGACCTATGTTTACGAAAGCCATATTGGTGACCGCTAATAATGTTGAATCCTTCAAGATATTTTAGAAAATGCTGATTGATAGCCTTTTCCATGACTTTCGATATTATTAAAAGCAGTCCGATTGGTCGGTAGTTATTTGGAAAGTTCTTCTTGCCTTTTTTTTAGGTATCGGCTGAACTGTGGCACATTTCCAGCAGGAAGGAAATATTCCCTTTCTGTAGGATAGGTTGAAAAGTCTACAGAAAACTGGTGTTAGTTCCCTCGCACAGTTTTTGAGAACTATGGCAGGTATTCCGTCAGCGCCAGAAGCTTTTTTGGTGTCTAGCTTCATTAAAATACGTTTAATGATACGCTGTCTGAAATTCTATATCAGACCAGTCAATAAGTTTTGAAAGCAACACCTATGGAGCATCACTTGAACCAAATATTGAACACCACTTTGAACACCATTTTGAAGCTTCATCTGTCATATGAAAACACTCTAAAGTCGATCTGTCAAGTCATGTATTGTTTATCAGCTGGTTATAGTAGACGTGTTTGAGTATTTTTTAAAAATGGCAAAAATAGAATCTCGTGCAGTGATAAAATTCTTTGTTTTGAAAGGTTTATCGGCAACTGAAATCCATGCAAAGTTAGTGAAAGTTTTAAAGAAGTCTACTCCTCCATTTCCAACTGTTTATAGATGGGCTCGAGTTTAAACGTGGTCGTACAAGCGTCAATGATGATCCACGTTCAGGACGTCCAAAAACTGCAACAACTGAAGTGCAAGTAGAAGATATGGTAATAGAAGACCGTTGATGAATCATGGATGAATTAGCTGAGGCTATAGGCATTTCACATGAATCAGTACGTAAGATCTTAACTAATGTTTTGGATATCGGGAAACTATTCACAAGATGGGTGCCGTATTTGCTAACATCAGAACAAGAATGCACTCGAGAGAAACTTTCTAAACAACATTTGGCTCGTTTCACAAAGAATAAAACTGATTTGGGTTTATCGATATGATCCTGAATTACGACAACGAACCGTACAATGGGCTGTGCTGGTTGTTCAGCTCCAAGGCAGCCAAAGTGGTCAAAGTAGTCCAAAAAAATTATAGCATTAGTTTTTCGAGATGCAAAAGGAATTTTGTTTATTGATTACCTTCAAACCGGTAAAACAATCACAAGAGAGTATTATTGCAACACTTTGGATCAGCTGGATGAGAAAATTGGTGAGAAAAGTGGTTTGCAAAAAAAAAATCGACTTTCATCATGACAATGCACCTGCTCACAGAGGTGCTTTTGCAACGGCAAAACTGATAGGATTAGGGTACAAATTGTTAGAACATCCACCTTATTCGCTAGCTCTAGCTCCGTCTGACTTCCATCTGTCTCAAACCTCAAAAGATTTCTGCATGGGAAGCATTTTTCTACAAATGATGAGGTGATAGCATCCGTAGAAGGGTATTTTAAGGGCCTTCCTGAAAGCCACTTCAGAGATGGGGTAAATGAATTGGAAAATCGCTGGAAAAAATGTATTGAGCTTAAGAGAGATTATACTGAAGAATAAATGTATTTCGACTTCATCTTGTTTCATTTCCGCTTTCAAAACTTATTGACTGACCAGTATTTAAAACAACTTAAACGCTCTATACAGAAAATCAAAGGTTCCAAATCGTTAACTCCCAGAATCAGTTAGCGAAACTCATAAACAACTTTCAATGTGGTTAAAATCGGCGCAGTTCTTGTAACAGCCAATAAATTACCGGGCATATGTAAACTGGACATTGGGTTTAAACGAGCCCTAATGACCCGTGCAGAGCTCAGACGGTTAGAAGTTCCATTTGCTGTTTAAATCACGTTTGGGTTATTCTCTACAAAAGCTAAGATGTATTTAATGAAAGCAACATTGAGCATAGAATCCCAGCCTTACTGAAAAGTAATCACACAAAAATTAATGTTACGAGGGCTACCTTTTAGGTTTTTACAAAAATAATAAAAAAAAAAAATTGGTTCAAATCGTTTTATTGCTTCTCAAAATATTCCTTTAAGTACACTTTTGTATGCGTTCGAACCAATTCTCGAAACAGTTTTTCCACTCTGAAGTTGGTAGCACAAAAAAAATATGGTTTTGGAAGGATTCGATATCTTCTTGATTCGTGATGAAAATCGCTGTCCAAGTATTTTTTTTTGACATTCGGAAACAAAAAGAAGTCGTTAGGCGACAAATCAGGTGAATATGGGCAATGATATATTAATTCGATGTTTTTCTGCGTCAAATAATCAATTGTTTGACGTGCTGTGTGAGAGCTGGCATTGTTATGGTGAAGAATGATGCGACGTTTTCGGTTGCCTTTCCTGATTTCATCGATGACTTCTGGCAAACGAATTTTTGTAAACTATTCAGCATTAACTGTTCTTCGATCCTCTGAAGTAAGCAATCGTTGCAACAGGTCCAGTATAACCAAAAAAACAAGCGATCATTTTCTTCGAAGTGCTTCGTGAACGAACCACTTTTGCCGGATTCGGTTCATCTTGGAACCCCCAAACAGTTGACTGTTACGATGTTATATACGAATTTTGCATGTCCTCTGTCGAATTTTTTGAGCATTTCTTTACACCAATTGACACGAGCCTGTTTTTAAGTTTCGGTAAAATTATGCAAAATCCATCAGGAACAGATCTTTTTCACAGTGAAATATTCATGCAAAATTGAATGTACTGAAGTCTTCGATATGCCTAAGGATGCCTGTATATGCCTCTATATAGTCACATGCCGAGCCTTTTTAATCGCGTTACGCGCAGCATGGATGTTTTTTGGAACAACAACCGATTTTGGTCGATTTTTACGAAATTCATCGCTGATGGAAGCACGACCATGACGAAATTCTGCAAACTAATTGTAAACAGTCTTTTCTGATCGTGATTCAGTACGAAAAGTTGAACGAAGCGATTCGAGGCATTGTTGTTGAATTAGGCCTTTATTAAAATCGTTCAACGAAAACCTTCACGTGAAATTTCCATTTGTTCACAAAACTGTTTTTAAACGCTCACTGTAAACAACTACTCAGCCAATTTCTGAGCTGCCACTGTCTTAACAATAACAAATGTCAAATTTTACAACAATAATAATGTCACATCTCAATAGCGCCATCTAGTGATTGTTTGTAAAAACTTAAAAGGCGGCCCTTACTCGAAATTGTTGTACGAAAACTCGTTTTTCGGTATTTAAAAAGATATTTGTTATACTTCAAGGTGTATCCCAGTGATTTTATTAGTTTTAACAGAAAAAAGAGTATTTGTTCTAATCAAATATATCAATATTAGCCGTGATTTCCCGTGATATCTAGATTTTTTTTTAGATGTCCTGAACAGATTATTGCTCAGCTCAGACCTCTGAATATCTAGTATAAGGCTAAAACCCAAAAAAAGATCTACGTCGTTTAGTAAAGAAGCAATACAACAAATGCTTACTTCTGCTGAATCCAAAATTAACGACGAAAGTTCCGAAGAAGAAGAGAAATCCGGGAAGGAATTTGCAGAGGAAACCACGGTATGGAGCTCGGGCGCGAACGAAGAGACGTGGAATTCTTCATCGTGAATAATTATTTTTGTAATTTTTGTTTTTTTTCTCAATATGCTGTTTTTATATATATTAAAATGTATTTTCCTTGAAAATATGCACTCCAAAAAGCTTTCATTACTATATTTAGAAATAAAACCCGATTTAAAATATCTAAAAACGAAAAAATAATTTTGGCTGCATAAAACGCTGAAATACCCCTATGTGCAACGCACCTTTCGCTAATCATGTAAGCATCATTAGGAGTAAGGATTGACAATCAATGACCGCTCCTGATGATGCTACCATAGTTCGAAAATCGCGCACCGAGGGCGAAAATAAAGTACTTGGTGTAGTGTCATTCTGCTAAAGATTCCAAAATCTCAACGTATTAAAGGCGTAAATGGATGGAAGAATAGTAATCCGTTAGAACAGAAATGGATTCAGTTTACAAGTTATTACTGTAACTTGAACTATTATTAAATTGTTAATTGGGGAGTTGAGTATCAAATAGTTTTCTATTTGTCACATAGTTTGGTCAAATTATTTCTGGGGCTACTGAATTTTGCAAGAAAATAGGTAACAAATTTTAAAATAAACATACAAGTGGGTAGCTCCTTCAGTCAATTCAATAGGCTTAGTAGCTATTTGTCAATTTGAACAGTGTTGAAGATTTTACAAAATTATCTGACTATGTAATGTACGAAGATCAGAATTTGTTCCTACAAATACATCAACTACTTAAATTGTTTTCGGGCTAATTGAGGTGGAAGTGGAGCTTATTTGGAGTTGTTCTGTATCACGCAGTTAACCTACAAAACATTTAGTTAGTAGCCACAACGATTAGTAAGCAAGCCGTGCCAGTCTGAATTTTCAATTATTCTAAAATGTATCGCTAAAGAATCTGTAAAACTGTGTGAAATCTTGAGGGGATTATGTGCTATCGAACATGGATTATTCTGTCGCGCGACTAAGTCGCAGTGCGCCGTCGCTGGGAGTCGTTTTGCCATTTAAATCCATTGCTTCTGACTAAATATTTTCAGAGTGGCCCGTATGCTAAAATATAAAGCTACCACCTTTGTAGCGAAAAATTATCGAAAACTCAAGTGTTTATGACATATAAACAATTTGTCAGTGAAAAGAATACAATACAGGAGCAGCAGCCTAAAACCAGCGTGGCAACAGAGCACAATGACAAAGTCCAATAGATGGTTGAACAATCTCAACGCATAATTATGAATGTTATTTGTGTGGGATTAATTCTAAATCTCCGTCATCAAAATGAGCTAGGATTTTGGATAATCACGGCCAAATTGGTTCCATGTTTGGTGAGTGAACTTAGCCAACTGCTAGTGCCAGAATTAGTCAGAAGCCACTATACTGAAGAGGTAAGAGGCATAGGGAGGGGACCATATTTTGACTATTGGTGAGACGTAGCTTTACCACTACACACAAGAAAAGTTTTGAACCAGCAAAAAGTAGTAAAGTAACGATGAGCCAGGGGCCAGCAAAGACGAAGAATTAATTATGAACCGGTAAGGTAATCGAAACTGTTACCACAACAGAATCGTGCTTGTTGATTTTCTCCGTAAGTGAGAAAAGTGACTACGCTATAATACTGCATTCTTTTGAAGAAAACGAAGACACAGGTTTAAAAGATGGGGCAACCATACTTGTAGTGTCATTATTTTGCATGAAACGCGAGACTTCATATCGTCGCTTTTGCTACAACAAAAAAATTGCGAAAACAAATTGGACTATAATGAAATATCATCCTTACAATTATGATCTCTCATCCTGCAAAGTATTTCTTTGGACAACTGAAGGAGATACTGGGAGATAAACATTTCCAGAATCCACTAAAAGTTACAATTCCGGTTGTTTTTGTATTATTTCGATCCAATAAAAAGTTGCAGCGAAATTCTGACTCTTGTAAAAAGTATTTGGCACTCCCGGTTTCCTGACGAGGTAACTTCTTCCTCTTCTTGTGCCGACCCGTTATCGGATATTGGCGATCACCCTGGCTAGTAGTCCCGTTGTTGTTGTTGACAACCATGTTCGCAGGTTTTTCAGCCACGAAACTACTCTCCTACCTGGTCCTTTTCTTCCGTCCACCATGCCCTGCAGTATCAGTTGGAGTAGCCTATATCTTTCCTCGTTTTTCATGATGTGGCTCAGATACTCGAGTTTTCTTCTTTTAATTGTATTAACAATTTCCAGGTCTTTGTTCAAGAGTTGTATTACTCCCTTGTTGGTAGTGTGCTCTGTTCAACATATTCTAAGCATTCGCCTGCAGAGCCACATCTCGAATGCTTCCAGCCTTTTACACGATGCCGTAGTTACAGTCCAAGACTCCGCCTCATACAGAAGCACCTGAAAGATGAAACATTTGAAAAGTCTTAATTTGATTTTTAAACTGAGATCATGACTTCTGAACACTTTGGCCATTTTTGTATAGGCTGCTATTGCTTTTTCTATTGTGCATCGAATCTCCAGTGAGTGGTCTCATTCTTCATTTACTGTGGTACCCAAGTAGCAAAAGATATTGATTCTATCAGTCTTTTAGTTGCTAATGTAGAGTTGTCCCTGTAATGCCGAGTTTTTGCTTATGAACATGTGTTTAGTCTTCTTTGTATTTTTATCTATTCCGTATTCTCGACTGACATGTGTTACTTTGTCCATCAGCATTTGTAGGTCCTGTGAATTGTCTGCGAATATTATAGTGTCAAGCGAATCTAATATTGTTAATTCTTCTTCCATTAATGTTTATTCCTGCTAAGATATCGTTGGGTGCTATACTAAATATTGTATATACATTAAATAAGAGTGGTGACATCCTTTGCGTATGCCACGTTGGATTTCTATGTTGTCTGATATTTCCCCTTTGACTCTGATATTAGCTGTTTGTTCCCAGTAGAGATTCTTTATGATGCGTAGATCCTTGTCATCTATTTCTATTCTTTTTAATATATCTCTGAGTTTATGGTGTTGGACTCTATCGAATGCTTTCTAGTAGTCTATACAACACGAGTGGATATCACAACTGAGGGTAACAATATTGTAATTTATCGAAAAGAGAAATAGTTGTTTAAGATAAAAAGGAGAGAGTAGTGTATTGATCAAGTTAACTGTCAAAAATCATATGTATCAAACGTGCTGAAAAAATGTCTTCTGTGATAGAACACATGTTTTTAATTTCAAAATTTTGCGTCTTTTATGTACTTTAATAATACACACACATAAATATAAAATAATATATGTTGTGTGTCGGATATTATTGTAGGTTACAGATTAAATATTAAAAGGCAAATACGAAGCCAAATAGAATATGGGTGAAACCTTTTTTCATATTAAATGCTTTGGTTGAGAAGCCCTTGTGTTTATCTTTCCCTGTTTAAATTAAACGGGTCCCTTTGAGGAATATACAGTTTCTTTGAATAGGTTAAAGCTTGTGAATTATTAATTTTAATCATACGAGGTGTTTCATTTAAACAGGATACATTATGAACGTATACATTTAAATATGTTGAAAGACGTGATCTAATTCGTGTATCGGAGTTGAGGCAGAGGCTAAAACCAATTAAATGGGTTTGGAAAATAGGTCCGAATGTTTATTCGCACAACAAATTTAGGTCCCCCCCAGAAAAAACAGTTTGAAACTGATTCCTCGTAAATCATTTATGTAAACGAAATTATAAGCAGCTAGATAAGACCGATGGCGCATGTCATCTACAGCCACCTGTTGGAACGTGGCTAGACGTTATTATTGGTCTTGGCTGCCGTCTTTGTTGTTGTCAACCTACATGAATTATGGGATTTTACCAGGTGTACAAGTATGAAAAACATGTTAAATTCGGAAGAATGATAAAAAGTGCTTTATTCAAAGTATGCTCCATCGCTTGTTATACATTTTTTCCATCTTTCGGGCAATTTGTGAATACCACGCCAGTAAAAATCTTCCCCTTTTGCTGCGAACCATTCATTCACATCTTCGTACGAACCAAAGCGCTGCTCAGCAAGTGCGTGACCCATCGATGCACACAAGTGGTAATCGGAAGGAGCCAAGTCTGGTGAGTAAGCCGCATGGGGTAGAACTTCCCAGCTGAGTGCTTCTAACGTGTCACGAACTTGTTTTGCCGTATGTGATGGAGCATTGTCATAAAGAAAAATGACTTTGTGTTGCCTCTTTCGGTATTCTGGCCTTTTTTCAAGCAGCGAACGGTTCAAATCGGTCAATTGTTGTGAATAACGTTTAGTATTAACCGTTTCCCCAGGTTTTAACAGCTCATAATAGACCAAGCCCCCCTGGTCCCACCAAACACAAAGCATCGTCTTTCTGCCAAAGTGATTCGGTCTTGCGGTCGATGTGGATGGTGCGCCTGGGTCTGTAACTATATGAAGTAAAAACGACTTCCTTTGGTACCGAGCGAGCAAAATGTCACACGTGTTTTTTGCGCCTTTCCATTTGCCTGTCGCTCATCTCATGTGGTACCCATCTACCGGTCTTCTGAATCTTTCCATCTCTCGTAGCCGATTGGAAACAGCTTGTTGACTAATACCCAATTGCTCGGCAAGTTGTTTTTGTGTTTGCGAATCGTCTTCGTCCAACAATGCTTGCAATTCCACATCTTCATATTTTATTGGTGGTTTTCCACGTTCCTTGTCTGCAACATCGAAGTCAGCACTTTTGAAACGTCGAAACCATCGTTCATACGTATCTTGCGATGGAGCATGTTCACCATAAGCTTCTCGAAGAAATCGGTATGATTCAACAACAGTTTTCTTCAAATGAAAACAAAAAATTAATGCTGTCCGCGAATGCTCTTTGTTCGGTATAAATTTCGACATATTGAACACAACCCTATGCAAACACTTTTCCAATTTATCACTCGTCCGCGTCTGACATTTGTTGATGACACAACAAAATAGCGCAGTGTCAAATCTTTATAGCACAAACTGCATTGGTCCACCATCTGTTGTCTGAAATCCGCATTTCATACTTGTACACCTGGTAGTTAATGTATCAACATCTTTTTTAATGTTTTCAGTATCAGATTTATTTATCTTTGGTTATTTTAGGACTCAGACAACAGACAAGACAGAGAAATGAGCCCTTCAAAAAGTAACTGCAAAAAAAGTATGAATTTTAGCCCGTTTTTGCAACCTTCATAACTTGAAAACAAAAAAAACAAACTTAAATTAAAGCTAATTAAAAACCTAGAAGGATATATTTTTAAATTTTTTTATTTAAGGGTAACTATCCCCTACTTTGGGGGTTAAAAGTTAAAAGTGTGAAAATACATAAGATTTTTCCCCAAAATTAAAAGTAATTTTTAGGTTAAAATAACACCAACATGAATTTGAACCCCCTTTTAGTGGGTGGTTATCGCTTAAAGGTAAGTTTGGGAGATGTATAAGTTCAGCGCTATATTCTCAGTATTTTAATTATTTCTTTGTATTTTTTCCTAGTCTTAGGAGTCATGTTTGTGAATATGGCAGGATCCCCTTTTAAAGGGTGGTTTTTGATTCTCTATATGGTATTGGGTAGAGAATATGTAAATAATTAATAATTAATTAAATTCATGAATTACACATCATAAATATTTTTTTTTTATTTTCTGTTAAAAACTTATTTATTTTCATTCTTTTAATTCTCAAAATAGAGGGTAGTCACCCCTAAATAAAAAAAAAAAACTGGAAAAATATGACCTTCTAGACTTTTAATTACCTTTAATTTAAGAGCTTTTACGTTAAGTTTGCTTTTCTGTCTCAAACTTACGGAGGTTGCAAAAACAGGCTAATTTTGCGGTCACTCATTATGCATTTTGTGTCCCAGTTTGTCCAAATAAAAATTGTGCCTTTTTTTATATAAATTAAAACCATTGTTAAAAATTATAGATACAGTTTGTATTTAATTTGGTTCTAGATAATATAAAAAAACTACATTGTCGTAAAACAGGGCATAGTTCAGTGCAACACTGACAACATGCATAATCTCGACGATCAAATTCCGACTGAGACTTCGGCTCACGCGCTGTCAAATGGGTAACGAGAGGGGTTGTCTATTGTTCAACATTCATTGTTAGGTAGCAAATTTTAGGAAATTGATTTATGGCCGCCTAAAACGCTGAAATACCCCTATGTGGGCCGTCCGAAGTGACACTTTTTAGAGGATGATACCCAATACAAGGACAATAATAGTTTTAAGTTAAAAGCGTACTATTCAAATCTAAAACTAATTGTAATATAGGAAAAAAGAATTGCCCCTCATATGTACTATTCTGGTTAGATTGAAATTAATATAGAAGTATCATTGCTGTATTCGAGATAGTTCCCTCAAACCCCTCCTTCATCCTTACATATTTGACTCTAAATATTTTTGCTCAAAACAAATAGAGGCAAAATAGACAACCCAGTTTTCAGCTCTAAGAACCCAACATTTTACCTATTTAAAAAACAACCCCTATTTTAAATGCAATTTGACATATCATTATGTCATTGCTTCTAACAAACCGTCATTGTAATATCATTTTCTTTAAGAGGAGGGAGGACTGAAAAGGTAAATAATATTTTTTTTGGAAAAAAGAAAAATTTATTTCTAAATATTATTTTTATTGAACTCGGTACATTTGGTTCGGTGAGATTTTAATTTTTTTATTCCTTCAGAAAAAAAAAATGTTTCGAACTGTGAATAATATTCATTACCAGCACAAATAACTTCTTCTATCACACATTTCTTTCTACCAAGACAGTTTTCGAGGTTTGGAGACAAGAAAATAGTCAATCATGATGATACTTTGTAAATCCCAAAGAACAATTGCCATCATTTTGCCTGCCGATAAGACTGTTTTCGGTGTATTTGATGCAATTTCATCTTCATCAACCCACTGTGAGTCCACGTTTCGTCTACAGTCATAAAGCCCTTCAGATAACGCTGCAACTTTTCAAAACACGATCTTCAAAGGTCCTTCCTCGTGAGTTTGTGATCTTGAATCGACAAACGCTCCTACGGCCAGGTTTAGATTCATTTATCCAGTAATAAATGGTCTTGAATGCTGGTACCCATGAACTTTCTTCAGTTGAGTTTCTATTTTGGTTGCAGTCAGCTTTTTTAAATAAAAATTTCTACGGAACGTATAACATCGATCATTTAAGATAGGTGCTAACAAACAACTGCGTGTTGAATTTGTTTAAAACTTTAAACACAACTGTTACAAGAATCACGCTTACAACAGTCATGACCCGTAACAAAATTTCCCGCTATTTCATAGAAATTTACCAGACTTATCAAACCACCCTCGTGTTTTCTCTTTATAGAACCGAGGATATTGCAAAATGAGCTGCATACTTGTACCGATTGTTAAAGTATCAGATCGATATGAGTAAAGCGGTCATTTTGAAGAGGGGCCATCTCTCTTTTTTCAAAGTTGTCAGGTGAAACAAAAAAACTCTTAAACTTCCATGAATTATTAATTAGAGCAACGTTGTATTTTTTTTTATGTTTATAAAGCATCAATCCTGATGCAAAAATATCTTTTTATTGTTTTTTGGAACTGAAACTTTTTTTTTCTTCTTTTCAAATTGAACTAGGTTATTCATAGACCAAATCCAATTTCTTTTTAAAGAAAAAAACTGTATTTTGATTAACTAAAATAGTAAAAAAGTTAAAATTTGATTAAAAAAGATAGTTAAAACTCTTCTGGCTGTTTTTTCCGCTATTGTTGCGGGCCTTCGTTAATTTCACCCCAGAAAAGCTTCTCGTCGTTGGGATTTTACCGATACGATTTCCTGATATCATTATATCATTTTTTTGTTTATATTATTAGGAAATTTTCCTTGATAAGCAGAGTTTCTGTTAGATGATGGTATGAATAGCTGGGAGATCTTGATGCATGCTTTCTGTAGAAGAAAACGGTATTGCACAAGACTATAGACATAAGGCTTCGTAACAACCACTCCTGGGCTTTTACTCATAAAAATGAATTCGTAAAACTTTCTGACAGCAAATTGAGTCTTTTGCTCTTTGAAAAACAGAACTTTCTTTTTAAAAAAAATCTGGCCACCAATTTTTAAGAGTAGCTAGGTCTTGAACGTTGTGTTTCACTTGGAATTTCTCTATATTTGTAGAGGATGCAATAAACTGTCCAAACTCCCTAGGGCAATATACACGATTATAATAGACGGGAAGGTAGGTTCTGCGCATGCGCTTCGCCTCTTCACTATGAAAACAGATGACTCCTTTTCCAACTGACTGTCAAAAGCCTGGTCTTGTTAAGCTGCTTTAGCTGGCGATAAATGACCAGTTTTCATATGGAATACATGAATAGTGGTATTAAGGAGCAGAATGAGATGACCCCTTTTCAAAATAACCGATTCAAATAAATCAGTTATTATGGGTTATTTGTTTTATTCGTTCATTTACTATTTAAATGTAAGTATAAGTAAGGCAGCATAGTTTGAAACAAGGGGTTTTTCCACCTCTTTACTCTTGTATTACATAAAATGATTAAATTAAGTATTTAACTCTTCTACATCATGTCGCCGTAGAAAATGTTGTTGTTCGTACTATTTGGTCTGTTCCAAACATATCTGGAGTATTATATAAAAGAACAGAAAGAAGTATTAATTTAAAATTTCTGAAATTTATTACAAACAGTAGGTTGATTCAATCGGGAATTATTAGAAAATTGATTACGAGGGCCATGATGTTTGTCACTCGAATTGTTCTAGATGATAAGACTTTTCTTATCCCCTGTATCATTTAAAGACTCCAGGACCATTTATGATTTGTCTCGTAAGTAAATCGATCACAACTTTGGTTTTGATCTTGTTTTTTCGAGTCCATTTCCCTGCTGAGTTGAGTGAGCCTTGCTATATTAGCTCGAATTCCGGAGCACTAGACACGATAATAAGGGTGTCATCAGCGTACCTTAAGTTGTTGATCTTTTTACCTTATTTTATTATAACTAAAGATTTAAAAAAAGGCAAGAGCATACAGAATTATCTTATGATGATTGAAAGTAGTACGTTGCTTGTAGGGAAATATATGAAATCGCTTGGTATATATATAGAAAACCATCTCAAAGTTTCAGCGCACTAAGATCTGCTACAAAAAGCCTACATGAATTTCAGATTTTTAATCATCATTTTATAGCTATTTTAATTACAGCAGTTATAGTCCATTTTTGGATATTGCAGATCTGGAATGCATACAGCGAATACATACTAAGTGATGATAGTTTATATTTGTATAAAACAAAAACGTGAATAAAACTAGGCATGCGCTTCACCTCTTCACTATGAAAACAGATGACTCCTTTTCAAACTGACTGTCAAAAGCCTGGTCTTGTTAAGCTGCTTTAGCTGGCGATAAATGACCAGTTTTCATATGGAATACATGAATAGTGGTATTAAGGAGCAGAATGAGATGACCCCTTTTCAAAATAACCGATTCAAATAAATCAGTTATTATGGGTTATTTGTTTTATTCTTTCATTTACTATTTAAATGTAAGTATAAGTAAGGCAGCATAGTTTGAAACAGGGACGGGGTTTTTCCACCTCTTTACTCTTGTATTACATAAAATTATTAAATTAAGTATTTAACTCTTCTACATCATGTCGCCGTAGAAAATGTTGTTGTTCGTACTATTTGGTCTGTTCCAAACATATCTGGAGTATTATATAAAAGAACAGAATTGTTCTAGATGATAAGACTTTTCTTATCCCCTGTATCATTTAAAGACTCCAGGACCATTTATGATTTGTCTCGTAAGTAAATCGATCACAACTTTGGTTTTGATCTTGTTTTTTCGAGTCCATATCCCTGCTGAGTTGAGTGAGCCTTGCTATATTAGCTCGAATTCCGGAGCACTAGACACGATAATAAGGGTGTCATCAGCGTACCTTAAGTTGTTGATCTTTTTACCTTATTTTATTATAACTAAAGATTAAAAAAAAAGGCAAGAGCATACAGAATTAACTTATGATGATTGAAAGTAGTACGTTGCTTGTAGGGAAATATATGAAATCGCTTGGTATATATATAGAAAACCATCTCAAAGTTTCAGCGCACTAAGATCTGCTATAAAAAAGCCTACATAAATTTCAGAATTTTAATCATCATTTTATAGCTATTTTAATTACAGCAGTCATAGTCCATTTTTGGATATTGCAGATCTGGAATGCATACAGCGAATACATACTAAGTGTTGATAGTTTATCTATAACATATATAAAATGCAACGTCTCTCTGTCTGTCTGTCTGTCCGTTAGTGCGCTTATCACTGGAGAACCACTTACCCGATTTACGTAATTTTTTTTTTAAACATACATATGTTCTCTGGCCAGGTTATAGGCTATATTTTATTACAATAGGTAGCATAAGGAATGAGCAGTGACGATAATAGTGAATGAAGTCGGAAAAAAGTTTGCCGCTAACGCGTTCCCTTGCAATAAATACACAGCCTAAACCATTAAATATGGAACAATATTATATAGGAGAGAATATCTACAATCTATAATATATATAAAATGCAATGTCTCTCTGTCTGTCTGTCCATTAGTGCGTTTATCACGCGAGAACCACTTATTCAATTTACGTGTCTTTTTTTAAATTCATACATATATTTTTTGGCCAGGTTATATAATAATAATAATAATAATAATAATCTAGCCTAGCCTAGAGATACTTGCCCTCTCGGAAACACAAAATAGCAACTTTCATATCTTCTCAAAACAACGAAGAACAAGACATACAAAAATAACTTTTACGGACAGACCAACAATAATAAGCACGGGAAAATACAACAAAACCATTTACCTTCTACTAACAGGCAACCCAATGTCGGGACACTTTGAGCTTCTGACACCACAAAACACTGAAAACATTCCAGAGAACAACAGACCAATAAAAGAAGCATCGGGCGAGCGACGTAACGGTCGAGGACGTCGCGGGAAATGGCAGCTCGACCAAAACGATGAAGACCAGGCAACCGAAAATGGACCTGCCAAAAGTGTTGTGTTGGCGACTAAGCCGACACCCACCAAGGCGGGAAAAACACAGCAGCGCATGAGTTGCACCACAGGAATCAACGAACACGCCATGCGTTGCTGTAATGAAAACACAAAACCTGACAAAGAAATCACTGAGAAGAGAATCACTCGCCGCTTGGACCCACCAACATCAATCCCAAGCGCAACCGACGTAGATACGGGACAAACACAACCACCAAAGCCAGGCCAGGGCCCGTATGTATTGCAAGGACAACATGCAACTACCAAGGCTGGAAAACCAAGACAGCGGTTAAAGTGGACGGATGAGATGAATAGGACGGTGATGCGCTGTTACTACACCGCCACCAAACTCGAAACAATAACATCGGGCTACAGACAGCAACTGCACAGACTTTTCTTGACCGAATATCCACATCTGCAATTACTTGTTTCAGAACAGAGAGTGGTAGACCAAAAAAGAGTTATTACCAAGAACAATCGTCTCACACCTCTCGAATTGCAAACCATCAAGGACACAGTGGCTGTTGAACTGAACACAGACCAACCAAACAATAGAAACAATAAAGCAGATTCCGAACCAGCCTCACACACTCAACCACCCAGTCGAACACAACAATACCCACCACCCAGGAGGAGCATAACGCAAAATAATATTGCGAGTACCGCGCAACACCATATCACAGACAACAACATGAATCACTCGCCACCCTCAACGACATCCAAACAACATCACCCCGAATCACGTCTCATACAAACACTTAAAGCAAAAATGGAGTCACATCTAGCTCGATGGTCAGGCACCGACCCCACAACAAGAAATCCCATCCCTCGTTTAATCTTCAGACAGAGCACGCAACCAATCCTCAACACACTAAACAAGCACATAATACCTCAGTATATAACAGACTCAAGTACAATCGAAGACATTCACACAATAATATACGCAGCAGCAATCACCACTCTAACACAAAATAATCAAAAACTCCCTCAACGACAAGGAACCCCCAACAGGACAAAACCAAAATTCAAATGGCAAATAAGAATAGAAAACAAAATCAACAACATCAGGAGAGATCTAGGACATCTTACCCAGTTTATAAGCGGGAACGCGTCCAAACGTGTCACACAGGGGGCAAACAAGATCAAATCTAAGTCTCCCAACAGAACACTGCCAGAAATCCTCGATACCTTGAAACAAAAACTATCCGTATATGCCGCAAGACTCCGTAGATACAAAGAATCAAATGAGAGGAAAGACACCAACAACCTCTTCCGAAGAAGCGAAAAACAGTTCTACCGGAAAACTATGTACAACAAACAGATAGCAGTGACTGAACCACCAAACAAACAAGAACTCACAGATTATTGGAAAAGTATCTGGTCAGAACCCAAACAACACAATAATAACACCCCCTGGATCAAAGCCGAAGAAGACAAACATAAACATGTGACAGAACAAGAAAATACCACATTTAATACACAAGAAATTACAGAAACTATCAAACACACACACAACTGGAAATGTCCTGGAATAGACAATATACAAAACTTCTGGTACAAACAGTTTACCACCACACACGAAGCACTCACACACCAAATCAACAAAGCCATTCTACAACCACACACATTTCCCACTTTCCTCACACAAGGAATAACATACGTTAAACCCAAAAGCTCAGACACCACAAACCCGTCAAACTACCGACCTATCAGCTGTCTTCCAACCCTATACAAGATCATCACAGCCACAATATCGAAGAAAATAGAACAACACCTAACAGACAACAATATCCTCACAGAAGAGCAGAAGGGATGCAGGAAAAATAGTCGAGGATGCAAAGAGCAGCTGATTATAGATAGCGTGATTATGGGACAAACCAGAAAAGAACACAGAAACCTTCACATCGGTTACATAGACTATAAAAAAGCCTTCGACTCCATACCCCACAGCTGGTTAATCAGGGCCCTAGAAATCTATAAAATCAACCAACACCTCAGGCAGTTTCTCGCGCAAATTATGAAAACATGGAAAACCAAAATACGCCTAGAAACACAAACCGAACGGATCCAAACAGAAGAGCTGTACATCAGACGGGGTATATTTCAGGGAGACTCGCTCAGTGCTCTATGGTTTTGCCTCTGTCTCAATCCACTCTCAAATATACTAAACAGAACAGAGCATGGCTTCAATATCAGACACCAAAAAGAGAATCAACATAAAATAAACCACCTCCTATATATGGACGACATAAAACTCTACGCTGCCACACAAACACAGCTGAAAGAACTCCTCAAAATCACAGAAATATTCACCTTAGATGTCAATATGGAATTTGGTATAAGTAAATGCAAAGTGCTCCACATCGACAAAGGCCAATGGAAGCATCACCATGAGACAGAAACCATCAACAATGAAACGCTCGATAACATGTTCGATAAAGAAACATACAAATATCTAGGCTTCCAACAAAGCACCAAACTCAACCACACTCACATCAAAACAGAGCTCAGAACCGAATTCAAAAACAGACTGACGAAACTTTTGCAAACAAAACTCAACTCTAAGAATCTCACTAAAGCCATCAACACGTTCGCTATACCTATACTCACATATTCATTTGGTATCATCAAATGGTCACAAACAGACATAGAAAATATTCACATCCTTATACGATCTCAATTCACCAAATACAGGAAATTACACCCCAACGCATGCAAAGAAAGACTTACCATCGAGAGGAAGGCAGGAGGAAGAGGAATTATAGACATCAGATCATTACACACAAAACAAATACAAACACTTAGGAAATTCTTTCACAGCAAGCAAACCAGCCTCCACACAGCGACAGTGAAAGCAGACAAAAACTACACACCTCTCGACTTAGCCCGGGCAGACCACTCAGCAGACACACACAGTCACACCCAATTACAACAGGAAAAGATGAAAACGTGGTCAGAGAAAACACTCCACGGAAAACACAGATACCACATAGAACAAGACCACGTAAATAAAAAACAATCATACACCTGGTTACGGGATGGGCAGCTATTCCCTGAGACTGAAGGCTTCTTACTTGCCATCCAGGATAAAGTCATATTAACCAGAAACTACCAAAAGCATATCATCAAAGACCCGACTATTGCAGAGGACAGATGTAGGAAATGCCACCAGCAGAAAGAAACGATCGAACACATAACGAGCGGATGTAAAATATTGGCCGGAACGGAGTACACAGCCAGGCATGATTCAGCTGCCAAAGTGGTTCACCAAGCACTAGCCACAACATACAGACTCATAGAAAACACAGATCCCTACTACAAATACACGCCAACATCCATACTTGAAAATGAAGATTACAAGCTCTACTGGGATATCGGTATCCATACAGATAAAATAGTCTCCGCCAATAGACCCGATATTACTTTTCAGTGCAAAAAAGGAAAAGTCACCTATCTGATTGACATAGCTGTCCCCAACGACACAAACATCCAAGCGAAATACACAGAAAAAATTTCCAAATACACAGACCTTGCAACGGAAATAAAAAGGCTATGGAGACAGGAAAAAGTCATCATTGTCCCCCTCATTATATCAGCCACAGGCCTTACACCAATAACATTCACACCACATTTAGTGCAATTGGGACTCAACACGGACATACACAGAAACATTCAGAAGTCAGTGATTTTGAAAACATGTAACATTGTCAGGTCATTCCTTAATACGGAATGGTAATAGCGTTTGTGCTGACTTGGTTTTGGCCCGTCAGCCAAACATGGAACCACATTGATCAAATGTGAGAAAGAAGAACTTTTTGTAATAAATAATAATCTATATCTATATTATATATAAAATGCAATGTCTCTCTGTCTGTCGTCGCTTATCCTTCGAGAACCACTTCTCCGATTTACGTGATTTTTTAAATTCATACATATGTTCTCTGACCAGGCTATAGATATATATTTTATTACATCTATAATATATATAAAATGCAACATGTCTCTGTCTGTCGTCTGTCTCTCTGTCTGTCGTCTGTCTCTCTGTCTGTCTGTCCGTTAGTGCACTTATCACTGGAGAACCACTTATCCGATTTAGGTACTTTTTTTTTTTAAAAACATACGTATGTTCTTTGGCCAGGTTATCTATCTATAATATATATAAAATGCAACGTCTCTCTGTCTGTCTGTCTGTCTGTCCGTTAGTGCGTTACGTACTTTTGTTTTAAACATACATAAGTTCTCTGGTCAGGTTATAGGATATATTTTATTGCGTTAGGTAACATAAAGAATAAACAGTGACGATAATAGTGAATCAAGTCGGAAAAAAGGTTACCGTTAGCACGTTCTCTTACAATACACTGCCTAAACCATTAAATATGGAACAATATCATGTTGCAAAGAATATAATATATAAAATGCAACGTCCCTCTGCCTGTCCGTTAGAGCACTTATCACTTGAGAACCAATTATTCGATTTACGTGTTTTTATAAATTTATACATATGATATGTTCGATATAATTCGATATAAGCCTAGATAATGGGAGATAAGGTGAGATAATGGGAGATAAGTTTAAATAATGGGAGATAAGGATAAATAATGGGAGATAAGCAGAGATAAGTCTAAGTAATGGGAGTTATGGTGAGATAATGGGAGATAAGGAGAAATAATGAGAGATAAGGAGAAATATTGCGAGATAAGTCGAGACAAGCCTAGATAATGGGAGATAAGTTTAAATAATAGGAGAGAAGGAGAAATAATGGGAGATAAGCAGAGATAAGTCTAAGTATTGGGAGTTATGGTGAGATAATGGGAGATAAGGAGAAATAATGGGAGATAAGCAGAGATAAGCCTAGATAATGAAAATTATATAGAGATAATGGGAGATAAGGAGAAATAATGGGAGATAAGGGGAAATAATGGCAGATATTTTATTACGTTAGGTAACGTAAGGAATAAGCAGTGACGATAGTAGTGAATCAAGTCCACGCGAGCGGAGCCGCGTGCACGGCTAGTATTTGTATAAAACAAAAACGTGAATAAAACTAGGCATGCATAACTATGGCGGTATACAGTTCCTAGTGAATCCAAAATGTACCTACCGAAAAGGTCTACAATCGCTTGCCCTACTTTCATTTTAAAATTTATTAAGGGTTTACATAACCCTCTTTTTTTACGGACTTTTATTCTCTATACTTTTAAGAATTATTAAAAAAAAATTAAGAACATTCCATTCCATTACAAATTTATAGCATTAAATGTGACGTGGCGTCGGATTGAAACCGCTACCTGTTTTCAGACACTGCAATATTACTCAGTCAATTTTAAATAGTTTTTAAATTTTTTTAAATAAAATCTTAATTACTTTTTCTACAAAATATCGAGAGGTTTTTTTTTTAATTTTCCTAACAGACAATTTTTTATAAATAATTAAACATTAATTTTTTGGTCAAAAATTGCATACTAAAGTTTGAAACACCGCTAATTTTTTTTCTTTATAAAAAAAAATCCCTTCGATAGTTTTTAACTACTACATTATTTTATAAGATTAATTTTTATTAAGACAGACAAAGAGGAGGCATAGTTTTTATCAGTAGTCCATTTAACCCAATAAAGAAATAATGTTAACATTTAAAACATAATTTAAATTTTACTTTAAAATTTATTAAGACGGCCCTGATCCGCAGGCACCATCACTTCAGTTGTTTTATATGTTCATGGTATTACAGGCAATATATACTTATACGGAAGATCTTATCTTTCTCTTTTCATATAATAGTAAATTACAGCCCTTAGTTATTCCAAATGAAAGGAATTCCATAAACTGTCCACCTATATAAAAGTCATTAAAGTGTATTTTAGCACGATAAGGTGTGGATTAAAGTTTATATATTCAGAGCCGTTTTCATTCCATAGTAATATTTTATTATACGTAGACAGGTAGGCCAGTGATCAACAAAACATTTACGTTTTATTAGGTCATAAATACAGTTTTTTTCCTCTTTTTTTAATGGTATAGAGAATATTGGGTCGATGGATTTCAACTTTTCCTTCGCGACGCGAAGTAATGTTATCTAAATATACTGACAAAATGGACAGAGGCGTTCATTTCCTTTTCCAATATGTTCTATTAACGCTAGCCTATTTCTTTGTTTTAGTTGATGGTTCACTTACCTATGTCAAATAAATCAATGTCATCAATTAGCTGGAAAGCTTACCTGAAAATAAAAACATAAGTTTAGTATTCTGTACCTTTACAGTTGTGACAACACAAAGAGATAAAAATTATAATAACTATGAATCTTTTTTACTTTTGCAACAAACGATATTTCAAAAACCTGCCACAAATTGCTAATAAAAGCGCAATACCATAGATTAAAGACTTATGTTACACATACGAGGGATACCTTTTAAATTTCTACAAAAACAGTGAAAGAAAAAAAATTTTTGGTACAAATCGTTTTATTGTTTCTCAAAATATTCGCCTTTAAGATACTTTTGCATGCATTCGAACCAATTCTCAAAACATTTTTTTTTACTCTATAGTTCGTACCTCAAAAACATAATTTTGGAAGGATTCGACAGCTTCTTGAGGTGATGAAAATCGCTGTCCACGAATTTTCTTTTGAAATTCGGGAACAAAAAGAAGTCGTTAGTCGATAAAACAGGTGAATACGGGCAATGAGACATTAATTTGATGTTTTTCTCCGTCAAATAATCAACTGTTTGACATGCTATGTGAGAGCTGACATTGTCATGACCAAGAATGATGCGATATTTTCGGTTGTTTTTCCTGATTTCATCAATGACCTCTTGTGAAGAATATGTTGTATACCATTCAGCATTAACTGTTTTTCGATTCTCTAAAACAATGGTTACAACATGTCCAATATAACCAAAAAAACAAGCGATTATTTCCTTGGAAGTTATTCGCGAACGAACCACTTTTGTTGGATTCGGTTCATCTTGGGACACCTAAACAGTTGATTGTTGCTTAGTTTCCAGCTCGTACGAATATATCCAAGTTTCGTCTCCCGTTACGATGTTGTATATGGATTTTGCATGTCCTCGGTCGAATTTTTTGATCATTTCCTTACATCAATAAACAAGAGTCTATTTTTGAGTTGGTGAAATTATGCGGAATCTAACGGGAACAGACCTTTCTCACAGCTTCAGTGTTCATGCAAAAACCAAATATACTGCATCCTTCGATTTGCCTAAGAAGGCTTCTGTCTCACAGTAAGTCCCATGCCGATCCTCTTCAACAATGTTGCGCATAGCATCGATGTTTTTTGGAACAACGACAGATTTTCGTCGACGTTCACGAAATTCATTGTTGATGGAAGCACGACCACGATGAAATTCTGCAAAACAACGAAACGATTCGAGGCATTGTTGTTGAGTTAGGACTTTACTAAAATCGTAAAAAATCATCCAACGAAAATCTTCACGTGAAATTTACATTTGTTCACACGACTGTTTTTTTTTAAAGCTCACTATAAACATACTACTCGGCCAATTTCTGAACTGCCACTGTTTTAATAATAACAAATGTCAAATTTTACAACAATGGTACTGTCACATCTCGATAGCGCCATCTAGTGGTCGTTTCTAAAAATTTAAAAGGCGGCCCTCGTACTGAAGAATTATGTTATAAGACTATGAATTGCCAATTGGGGGCAGCAACAACAGAGGCGGCGAGGACACGATATAATATATAGTATGTAGAGTTTGACAGACGATTTGCTAATAGAATAGGAACTGTTGAAGCTCTTACGCCTTCTAGAGATTTTTATTTCCTGTTGAGTAGCTGTCATTTGAGTTTCAAGTTCAGACAGTGATAGGCAGAAAGTGTGCAACATATGAGATTTTGCTTCATTATTAAATTTAGAAGAAAAGCGGATTTCTAGGTAGATTCTGCATCACTTGAAATCCAAAAAATGATTTTGCAGTGCTAATTGTCATTTGTCGTTTGGCGGGAAATTTGAATTTTCTAAAGTTTAAAGTCCACAATATATTTATTAGGAAAGTGTTTGGAACTGCATTTTTTAATAGCTTGTACACTTTTATATAGATTGGCCAAAAATCGTATTTTGTCAGTTTTTGACCAATAAAAATATGGTTGCACCGAAATTTTATTTTCTAAATTTAAAATATATTTGTTTCAAATTTCAAATTCAAAAAGTTTTGTATTAATTACAAATTTATACATATATACTTAAGCTTACAAGTTTATGTATATATGTGGTATAAATATGGTACACTACATTGAGTAACATAGTCATTTATGCAATAACCTTTCGGTTGGCAGGTGTTTTGCCGAGTGGTAGGCCCTCGTACCGTTTTGGTGTTTATTGCATCTTTTTCAGATATCTTTACAGGATAGTGTTGTTTGTTATTAATTTAAAGTCTTTTGTTGTTTATTGTTTTTTCATAGTTGCTTATGTTTTCGTTGGGAAAAATTAAACAAAAAACCCAACTTGATTTTTGCAGGTACGTGTGCGTGCCAATGTCCTTATATTGTTACTATTTGCATTCGCTTTCTTTTTTATAATTTTTAATAATTTAATATGATATATTTGTTAGATTAGTACAAGAATTTATTTTCTAATTTCTAGCTATGTTTTACAATGTAAGGCATGCTATTTACCATGATGGACACTTCATAATGAAAAACTAGCCTTGCAAAATCTGTAAAGCAAAACAGGCATCATATTATACCTAATTTAGCGCTGGTGTTTTGTGATATCCCCAAAATACTTGGCAACATAACCTTCTTTACGTATCTAAGTTGGGAATGTGGAATCTTTGGCACAATGACACTACTCAGTATATATCACCACTACACCAAAAACTTTATTTTTGCCATCGACGCGCGTTTCGCTAACCATGTTAGCTTCATCAGTCAGTCAATCATTGCTCCTGATGAAGCTAACATGGTTAGCGAAACGCGCGTCGAGTGCAAAAATAAAGTGTTTGGTGTAGTGGTGATATATACTGAGTAGTTGTTTACGTATAATAACAATATTAAAGTGGAGAGCTCACACGCGTGATCACGAACACGACTACAATCGAAGTGTTATTTACAATAAATTGGCAATATTATAGAATAAAGATTTGGCTGCTAGTAATAGCATCAACTTGTGCAGCGTTTTTTTTTCATAATCGGCAGAAAACACTACAGTTATCGTTGTGGTGGGCACAGTCATTAACATTTGGGAGTCTTTTGGATAATACGCATTCTATTATTACCGTGCAGATTAAAGAGATGGTTGATTGTCAGGCGGGGTTTAAATAGAAAGTTAGGGAGGGTATTGCAGTAACGCTGGTCCTTTTCTCCATCCTTTAAGACTTTTTGGTAAAGTAAGGTATTCCAGTACTTAATACATAGCGTAAATTATATGAGGATGTCTAATAATTGTGCTTTGTAATATAGATAGTATTTATTTGCATTTCAAGTAGTATCCTCTGTTATTAGGCGCTTAACAGGTTGACTGCCGATCTATATTTTTGAGTTTGTGGTTGACGCCGGTAAGATTTTTTCCAAATATTTTTTATTTTATTGTGGTAAATATGAATTAAAATGATTCTTGGTTGTTTTTTTTTTTTTTATGTGCCATTCAAAATATTAGAAAAAAAAAATTTCACTCCGATCGGAGTAATCGGCATTGCAAGTGAAAATTTTTACTAGATGCCGAACACTCCGATCGGAGTGTCCAATTAAATAAGTAAAGAAATAATAAATCGAACTCATGAACTCAAAACATTTATTTCTAAATCATTTTTGTACATTTTTATGGTAATCCTCAAAGCAATTAAGGCAAAAACCTGGTTGTCCAGGGCACATTTTGCATTCATACACTGTTTGCTTTCTTATTTTATTTTTCCTGCATTCTTTGCATTCCTTTCTGTTTACCCGTTTTGTTTCTTTAGTTCCTTTTTTTTCACTAACAATTTTTTTCTACTTTGCTAATGCTGTGGACATTTATTTGGCCTGGAGGAATTTGCGGCAAATTAGTAATTGGTCGTCTGGCTAGTAAATTTCTTATGACATCCAATCGGAAGTCATATAATCGTAACTGGTCAGACCGCGAATATTTATTGTACAAAAAATAGGCGTTTATCATGCTCATTTGCAGCACATGCATGAATAACTTTTTGTACCACCGAATGGTTTTACGGCTGCAAGGATAATATGCCATCATTTGATCCTGTCTATCTATACCGGACATAAAAGCATTATATCCAATGATTGCGGAAGGTTTTTCAGATTCTTGATTTCTTTTGTTTTTAAAAATGCCCATTTCGCTTCCAAATTCTGTTGAAATGTATTGAACATTGCGTTTATCGCGCCATTTTCCGACATGCACTCCATTGCAAAACATAGATTTATTCTCACCACGTTTTAAGTTTGCACTCATTACCTCTTTCGGATTATCTTTCCTCTCAGCTCTCAGCGTACCAGTGCAGTATGTATTTTGTTGAAGTAATTTCCTAGCTAAATTAATACTATTGTAAAAATTGTCTAGATAAACAGCATGTCCCACACCCAATTTTTCCTCCAATAAATGTAAAACAATCTTTTCAGTATGTCCGCTTCCACCATAAACATCTGTCGCACCTTCGTAGACACGAAATTTCAAAATAAGTCCATTAGGCTCTGTCAGCATGTATAACTTCATACCATACTTATGACGCTTATTCTTGATATACTGTTTAAACTGGAGACGACCCCGATAAAGTACCATAGCTTCATCCAAAGACAACTCTCTTCCAGGATAGTAAATTTCTCCCATCTTGTTGTTAAAAAAATCTGCCACAAATCTAATCTTTCCTAGCCGATCTGCCGGATCCATATCTGGAGATGTAAAATGCAAACACCTCAAGATAAGCAAAAATCTATTCCTTGACATATATTTTCTAAAAACAGGTAGTTTAAATAGCGGATCAGTTTTCCAATAATCGTTAAGACGGCTCAAGGATATTGTGCCAGTGTGAAGTAACAGGACCAAAAAAATTGTTAGTTCGTCCAGAGTAAGATCTTTAAAATTAGTAATACGTGATTTTGTACTTGTTTCTGGGCGCAGCAAAACCTCGACTGCGTAAGAGTTCGTTCGTTCTACAATAGTTTGTAAAAAATCATCATCAATGATCATTTCGAAAAAATCGATAGGTGCACCCTGTCCTGGAATTTCCACCAATAATTCCTGGGTTTCCTGGAACAAAATTTATTTTAACGCACCTCTGTCGTTCCATTTTATCTCATCAAGGCTAGGAAGTGTTTGATGTGGCCGAATAGGGTCTATAAAATTCTCTTCTTCGGACTCGGAGCTTGAATTTACATCACTATCGTCTGTGTCTGGTACGTAATGTTCGTCACTACTACCTCCGCTTTCTTCCAATAGCTGCAATAATTCAGTGTCAGTTAGCTTCTTTTTCTTATCATATACCTTTTTTTCATCACTACAATGTCTTTTTTTTAATACCAGAAGGCCCAGGTTGATTGTCCATATTGTACGGCAGATTACAACCAAACCAAAAGCAAATCCGCGGAACCACTTAAGCACCTGTTAGAACTTGCGTTTTTAAGCAACGCCACCACTAAAGACACCTTTCATATACAACGCCGATGGAATACTAAAACGTTTCGTAAGAACACATGTCGAACTCCGATCGGAGTAGACGGCGTTGGCGAAGAGACCCGACGCACTCCGATCGGAGTGGTCGGCAGTCAACCTGTTAAATTCTTACAAATCGAGCAACAATCGTTGTGCTAGCTGCTACTATTGTTTTCCAACTTTTGGGATCCATATTTCTGGTTGAGATATCTGAGAAAGAGAGAAGCAAATAAAGCATACAGAGGACAAGGTGAGGAGGTCAGGTTAGGGATCATCGTTAACTTATTTTTTTATGTTCTCCTTCTTTTGAATTAGGTAATTTAAAAACAGATAGAACGCAAAATAATAGAACAAAGGGCAAAAGTGTCGTTGAACAAATCAAAAATTTAGAATTTTAAGAAAAACAAGTGCAAAAATTACATTAAAAATAATAAATAAAGACTGTAATGAAGTAAACTGCTATATTAGAAATAACTTTCAAGAACTCCTAAACGTTATTTGACATTTTGTAAATAATAGGCACACAGGCTCTGCGCTAATGTATAGTTATACTTACTATATTACAATTGTACTATACTATATACTATAACTATTGTCCATAAAGTGCCAAACTCTTAATATAAAAAACATAGTTTTGCAAAACAAACCTAATATATTAAAAAATAAATAAAATATATCTGTATGTTACAGCCTGCAGTAGAGTACAACACAGATTTTACCCTCATAGCCAGTTGAAATCCAATTAATTTCATGCATGAGTCCACTATTTTTGTAAACTAAAACTAGTCAAATACAAATCGTTCTGTGTTTGTTTAAATTCAAATCAGTACAAACAATCAAGGACAAGCCGGCCTTCCATTAATTTGATTTAGGGACGAATTAACTGAGTTTCGATTTTGTGCATTAATAACAAATTGAAATAATGAATTAATCATAGAGATGAATCTTTATTTATGAAACACAGATTATTTATCTGTGTCGACTTCCCACCAATTTACTACTAGTTATACTATAGCCCCAGATACTGAAAACTTACATGATTCAACAGAATATTCCTTCAATTTAAGTACATATGTGTTACACCAACTGTTAGTGTTCCTTCAAGCACACAACTGGCATGATAACTAGTGACTGGTCCAAACAGACGGCAGCTACTGTCCGGAAGATCAGAGCTAAACAGAGCAGGAACTACTGTCTTATTAGTAACTTGAGCTATGTATTAACACTCTTTCTCAAAGAAGACAAGGGAAACTGAATTTAACATTCAGGTTATAGTGCAGATATATAGCGTTGCATTAGTAAAAATTATCAAAAATTCGAAAAGGACCAGCATGATATTCTGCTGTTCTTGTTTTCGTTTAATATAAGGAATAGAATATTGTCAAGACTAAAAATATTGAAGTCCATGTCTTTAAACTAATATTGAAAAGTTTTCATAAATAGTGGGAGAATGTATATGTTTTATTTTTAAAAAAATAGTTTACCCACATTAACCAGTATATTATACAATATTTTCTAAATGCAATCAAAAACTAAACTGCAGTTCTGGAATGTTGGTACTCATTTTACAGAATTGTTTATATGAGCAGTAGAACTGCACATATTTTCAATGGATTTGATAATTTCAAACTACCAGTTGTGTTTACCTTAACGAACATTTTTTATAAGTTCACCAACGTATGTGTTTTCGCAATGTTAGACTTCAATACACCAACAAACTTAAAACAAAACCAACAACCATCCTCTATAAAGAGATATTGCAAGCATCCTTCCTTCATTTTCTAATCTCAACTAATACCCGAGCACAACCAGATTCTTCTAACAACGAGATGTATGGATGATGATCCATGACTGATTGCCCCACCAAGCGTAAGTTAACCAACTGCTTAAGAATCTAGAGATTGTTGTAGCTTAACAACTTTTAAAAACTCCAAAAACTGTTAAAATTTGCCTATCAAATATTCCAAAAAACGTATAAATAAAAATTGTTTGAAATTTAAAGTATATAAAACGGTTTGATTACTACTGTGATTTTACTAATTTATTTTATATATATATATATATATATATATATATATATATATATATATATATATATATATATATATATATATACATACAGTAGAAACCCGGTTATCCAAGGTAACGTGGGGGGCACCCTCCTCGGATAATCCGAATTTGTTTTTTATTCATTCAAAAAATAAACACCAATACTTAAATACTTTAAACTGATGTATTAACGTTTTTAACATATAAATAGGTACATACATTATAAAACAGTGAAATAGATATCTATGCGCTTCTGTTTCATACTGCATCTTCTTTTTCTGGCTGCAATGTTTCTCCATCTATTAAGAAGAAGCAAATCCGCTGGGGTTGCCTCTGGTTGTTGTTCGATATACCTCAAAGCTTTTTCCAAAGAAGCAAAACCTTCCTGATGAAAGATCTCACCTACTCCATAATCTCGTGCAACAACTTTAATTGTCTCTCCTGCTTCAATTCTTTTGATGGATTTTAATTTTTCTTCAATAGGAACGACGATTCTTTTACGCTTGTTTTGGTCCATTATAATACAACAAACAAAAATTCAAACAAAGCAGTTCGTATTAATTACACTTAACTACCAGAACTCCAACCAAATAAATTATGTTAGTATACTCGTACTTCTCCGTAGTAAACGCTATAACGCACTGCATTCACGCAAATTTACATGCTGAAAGAGTCCAAAAACATAAATAGGGGAACCCCTCACACGGGCCAGGGGGGTTCCCCGAAGGCCCCGCCGATTTTAAATGGAAATATGTACATACATATTTTAGAAGCTCGGTTAATACGCAGCATAGACGCGCGTACCTCGGTTCTTAGATTGGCTCGGTTAATCCGGAGCTCGGATAATCGCGACTCGGTTAATCGGGGTTCTACTGTATGTATATATATATATATATATATATATATATATATATATATATATATATATATATATATATATACAATTTTGTCTGATTTTTATGATTGCTTCGTACGATGCAGGACCAAAAGATTTTTTTATAAGAAATTTTTCGTTTCTCAGATTTTTCCAGGCCCCCTATACATCCTGTATAATTTTAAATTTGATTATTTTCCATAGTAAAACATATTTATTTCAAGTGGTCAAAGGAATAAATAAACTATTTAATCTAGTTTAAAGCATTTGTTCTTTTTTTTCAGTGTACTCCCATATTTCTAGGAATATGCCCATAACAAATCATTTGTATTTTTAGTCTTCCGTACGGAATACTTATAAGATCACCTCGGTGTCTATCCCTCCGTCCGTCCGTCCGTCTGTCTGTCTCTCACACCCCGATTCTCTCCGGAACTCGTTGACATAAAAAGTTGAACTTTGTTACTAACATAAGAATTAATGTCCTCATCAGAGTTATGTAGTTTTGAAAGTTAAATTTTGACTTAAGGGTTAATTTTGGGAGGTGAAATCGGAAGTGACAAAAAAAAAATTTTACCAGGTCATCGAGTGGGGTGTCAAATGGTTTTTTTAAAAACACGAGTTCAAAAATATATATAATGTAATACTTGCGCACACTTTTCCTTGTATTATTTTAAAAAATTGCGAAAAATCGCTGTCCCTCCCTTATCTCGAAAAGTACTGATCAAAAATTTCATAAAAATTCTGGAATATTCTCCACAGGATGTAGACTGAACGAAAAAGGTCATCAGTTTTCAGTAAAAACTCATTTGGGGTGTGTTTTCTGAAGTTCTTGATAATTTTATGCCCCCATAACAAAAATTTTTATTTTATAAGCAACTAACGTACGGAACACTAATTGCACAAGTACAACTTGCACTTGACTGGTTATTTATCATTTAACTGAAGTGGCTGAGCAAACCGAAGTATTTTGTTTTATAAGTTATAAGAGCACAGAAAGGAACAACATATGACACAGTCATTTTAAACACGCGTCGTTTCGTGATATCAAGCTATTTTAAAACCGTATCAAGCGGAAAAGTAAATGCAAATCTGCATATTATTTTATATTACGGTATTCTTTTAAGCTCTAAACGGTTTGACTTTCTAAGTAGGTATAAAAGCTTAATGCAATACGCGATAGAGCTCTGCAGTCATATCTATTTGAAAACTTATATATCCAAAAATATAATTTTATGTCATAACTTTTACTATTTGTTTATTATCCTCTTGATTAACTACAATGATCTGAGCAAGGTTTTTGCTCTCTTCATCAGATAAACAATAAATTCCATAGACCCCCACTCAGACATCAGAAGTATACTGTACAGTCTCAATGTGGCTCTTTCGTATCTAATCGGTTGTGTTTAATGAGGAAATCAATAGGCCCCTATAAGTGGCAATTTTCATCATTAAAATTTACGCGTAAGTTTGAATCAATGTCACAGATTGTGTATCTAGCCCACGAAACAATTTTAAGTTTTTGAAATATTTAATCCAATATGAAGTTGTGAAAAAGAGAAAAGCGCGGATAGTACACACAATATACCTATACGGTCTGTGACATCTGAGTGAGGGCTCAGAGATTTGCTATTTTTGATAAAAAGTTGTCTGAAAGGGAGCACCAGATGATGGTTCAAGCTGTAGTAGTTAATCAAGGAGATAAGGAGATAAACTGGTAAGAAAAGAGAGCATACAGCTTAAGGTAGCTCCAAATATTTCGTCAAATCTGACAACAACCTATATATTGATATTTTCTAACAATCTTCTTTCTTCTATAGGGCAGTACTTAAAATTGTTACTAACCTCATCAAGCAGAGAATGATGTGAAGCTTATTTCATCATTACAATATTACAACAAAATTGTAACTAAACGCGAAAAGTCTCTCCACTGTTCTTTTAAGTAAGTTTATGGTTGGTATAGTTTATAGTAAAAGCTACGTTGCAAAACAATTTTTGAATATTTTGACTATCTAGTTAAGGGAGTCAGATTGAATAAATGTTAATAAGATACCTCTGTCCTCATTACTTACCTCAAACATTTCCTTTGATGTTCATCTGTATAGTTGCGCCTTCTCTCATGTTACAGGGGTAAAAGGGAAGGTCGGGAGCTCCCACACGTATTATAGCGTCGCGCCAGCATGAAGATGTCAAGATTCGTTCAAACAAACGAAATTTTAGTCCTTATAGGGGTCGTATAATCAGCGATTTACTTTAAAGATGTGTTAGTTACACCAAAATTCTGCACTTAGGCCTTTGGGGTAGGCTTTGGGTAGTCGCACAGCCCGAGGACTGTCACATGTGTAAATATTCACTAAAAGAACGAATTCAAAAAAATTCTGACTTGAAAAATAACCTCCGCCCTAGTAGTATATGATACTCAAAGAAAAAGAAGAGTCATTTATAACGCTATGAATCATGGGGTTGATACACAGATAGATAATAACGTAAAAATTAAACGGAAATAGAAAAAATTAAACAAATAATATAATAGGTTAGTATTAAGCTTTCAGCACAAATTTTTCCATATTTCATTTTGAAATTCTATAGTATCATATTTTTAAGGACACAACGGTCTCATTTTTATACAATTTTTATTTATACATTTAGTATAAGTGCTTTGGCAAGCCTTCATATTTCATTATGTGGGTTATAAGCGTACAGAAAGGCACAATATATGACATAGTCATTTTGAGCACGCGGCATATCGTGACATTCGGGCATTTAAGAGCCGTATCAAGCAGGAAAGTTTATGCCATTGCAAATCTTACATTTTATTTTGTTAAAATGACGTTTTTTTAAAGTACTAAATATTCTCCTATATTCTTCGCTTCTATTATAACGAGAAATAAGTAAAATTGAAAAATACTGAGTGTTAAGACTAATAGAAATTGTAAAAGAACTAATGTAATAGTGTAGAGTATCTGGAGATAAAGATTAATTCTAATTTATTAATATCTTCAGACATATTTTGAGAGTAAAATTAATGATGTGGCAAAATTTAGAAAACCTAAAACTTTGATATAAATCGGTAATAGCAACTAGAGACCCGTAAGGGCCCTGATATTTACCAAACGTAAACTCGCTTAGCTTTTAGAAATATTAAAATATCAAAGATACACAATATTTTTTAATATCCTCAGGGGCTAAACATAAAGCTGAAAGTTAATAGTTTAGAAGATAAACATTAACATCACGTATCGTATATGAATGGATACATTTAAATCTAAAACAGACACGGCTATCTTGAACTGACTTTAATATAAAGTTCTTGTCAATTGCAATATTGTTGGTCGAAAAGGTTTGTGAAAGTATATAAAATAAAAAAATAAATTTGAAATCTTTCATCCAGCTATTATTGATATAGCGCGAATTTTTTTTTTTAAAAAACGTATTTTTTCGAATTTGATTGATTATATTAACAATTCAAAATTAAATAATGCATGTGACGTGCTTATGTGCATGCGTCATGTATTATTCTATGTAGTGTGTGCGTGGACACGTGTGTTTGTGTGTCTGTATATGTGCGGGTGAGCGTACAAGTGAACTGGAGAATGCAAGGTACTATTTAAGTATTTAATAAAGCTTAAAATGAGTAAAACCGAAAATTGATAATGTTTAGATGAGTTTGTATGTTTGTGTATGTTATATATATTTTTTTGTCACCGAATCACCCACTTCTGCAATTTCTCACGATAACTTGCGCTACCGTATACTTACAGCCTGTCTCAAAATATAAGATCCTGATTTTTGCCGTTTTAAGTGGGCAATATAAAAATTCTGACCTTTTGTTATGGACTTAAGAATTTTATTCATTAATGCAAATAAATAAAATTATAAGTGTTTTTGGAGATGTTTATTTATAGATGCATGTAAAAACAAATGGATAAGAAGTACAAATATACGTGTTTGAATGAATGGGGTTATTGTATAAATAAAAATATAGTTTAACTTAAGCCTAATTCGGTTTCACTATCACTGTCATCAGCTGAGGTAATTATCAGTGGTTTTACATTATTTACATAAATATATGAATTTTCAACTTTAACAACGTACTGAATGGAATTCTTCCAGCTTTCACAAGGTATATCATTTATACCATTTTTTACTAATTCAACCACTGACACGCTTAAAGTAGGAGAAACATTTTGGTCTCTGATTTTTGATTTAACTTGATGCTAAATATGTTCAATTGGATTAAACACACAATAATACGGAAGAAGCAGCAAAACAGTGTGTTCCACTTTCTCAGCCATACTATCACAAATATATTTCTTTTTCAATTTATAGTCATTCAAAACTTCCAAAAGATCACTTTTTTTATAACTAAAGTCAAAATAAATGTATTTCCGATTTGATATTGGCTGCATTAGGAACCTTATTTAGTAGGCGACTATGGTAACTTGCATTGTCCATAACTGAACTCTGTTCAGGAACATTTGGCAAGAGGGAATTTTGAAACCAATTATCAAAAAGTTCTGCGGTCGTGTTTTCGTGATAAAACTAGAATCTGTTATGTTTTTTGCAAATAATAGACAATTTTAAACCCAGCCCTTTTCAGATTCAGCCTGCAAAATGGTTATTCGTTTACCTTTATTTGAAGGTGCGATAGTCTGACATTTTGTACGGCTATCAACCCACCCTTTTTGCACGGTATCATGGGTATCGAACCATGTTTCGTCAAGGTAAATTATTGGCCAATTCTCTGATAGATACTTTTTAATTTCTTGTAAATAAATATGTCGCAAGATTCGTAATCTTTGTGACTCCATCACTACTTGCCTTTTGTTGATTTTTTGGAACTTGAATCCCATTCTTAAGAGAATTCTGTGAGGGGTTAATCGGCCACAATGTATATTGGTCCCGTCCTGCACCAATCTTATTTTTATTTTGTCTAGTATCGGCACCAACTGCTCTTCATACATAGAATATATTTTTCTTCTGATGACGTCTTTTTCCCAATCGTCTACATGATACATTTGGAAATCTTTCCATTTTTTCCTGAGTGATGGTTTTCTTACGATACCCTTAATCGTAGAAATTGGGGTTTTTGTTAGTTCACTGGTTTCTTGCAAAGCACTTTGTTTATTCAAATTTATTTTTACCATACTGTCGTAAACATATTTCACTCTCATATTTCTCTTGCGACAGCCACTATTGCAATTTTCCCATAATTAAAATAGAACCGTTACGTTGGAAGTTGTAAGTAAAACTAAAAATAAAAATAATAAAAAGTATCTTTCCAATCCTAATGGGGATCTGTGGTCAGTAGGCCTATACGAGTATTATCAAATACTTAAAGGGCTTCAAACTGGGTTGCCAGGTAGTAAATATATAGGTAAAAATAGATCCAATATGATTACAGGTGCAACTGAGGGCCGTATACAAAGCAGGTAAAATAAAAATACGTTTATCGTAATACCTGGCAACTGTGAACAAAACCTTAATAGGGTCATTTATTGCTCCACTGAAAAAGTAAAAAGGCAGGATCTTATATCTTGGGATTTACTTTACTTATACACATAGAACTTATATGTAGATGTTATTTTGGGAAAATTCTGCGAATTCACTCATTTAATGTAATAAGCGATATTGCTTATTTGTTTACGTAAGTGACATTCATACCAAGGTTTTGTTACTATTATTGTAATCAGATTCAGATTTTTTTTATACATTTTGTTTATAACTAGATGCCAATTGCTCTTTTTATTTTAAAGTCAACTTTATAATTTGATCATGAAGATTATCTACAGCAGTTGACGGTGTACATAAGTATGTTATTCCTTTTTTCACTTCATTAAAATATTTTACACAACATTTAGTACTAATTTTTATTTCTTTTTTTTTCTTACCTAATGTCAGTAACGTTACTGATGAGGAACGATTTGCTAAATTGAATTTTGAAAATCTTGCTAACTCACATAAGTGACACTGACAGGTTTTTCAGTGCAGTTGATCTTGTAGTTATATATTTTCTCTCGTGAAACTTGAAAAATCGGGTAAACTTATAGTTCGAATGTCTGTTTGGATTATTACGTTTCGATAAAGCAAAATATACATTTCTACTGCATAAGGAACACAGAACTGCAGGCAGCTTATCGTTACTTATATAAAAAATTTATATCACACTTTAATAACTTATCTAAATTTTTTGTTTAACGTACCTTGGATTTTACTCATTACCTTGATTTTCTTAAGGCACAATAAACAAATTTTATTCCTATTTTCTAGAGATGTCAATACTGTAACTACCGGATACAAAGTACCCGTTACTCGCCCAGATGCGAAGTACCGGGTAGCCAACAATAAATGTACCCGGTACCAGGTATCTACACATTGATGGCGTCTGCGGCCAACCAAACTAAAACTACCAATACCATACCGGTAGCGGTAGATACCTACTCGTCTACACGAAATATATCTCGTCTTCATCGGTGGCGTTCGGTTTCGGTAAATTCGATATTAAAAGTAATGATTAACAAGAATGGGTACGCGTATACAATTATAAATGATACATACATACATACATATACCCAAAATTAAAATGGAAGATAAATACAAACGGAGCGCGTTCAATTGCAATGCAATATTTTATTAAATAGGTATGTGAAATATAAGTACACGTTTATGAATATTGAATTGAATATGAATATTTTTTTAATTAATAAATTAATTGGACGCAATAATAAACAAATAATAAATGAGGAATTTTGAAAATACTTATTGTCTGGCTTGAGGAACAGTTTTAAATTAAAATAAGAAGATATTCTATTAATATAATACACAAATATAATGCAGAAAATTATAAAAGTACCTATATATTCTCAGTCCTTAAAAACCATGAAAATAAGTAAACGGATATTAAAATAAAAATAAACTTTATAGCAACGGGAACTTTTACTCTATTTTTCATTTTTTAACACTCCACAAACACTGATTATAGTTGAGAAAAATCAGTTAATTTACATGATTTGATTCTGTTACGCCTTTCAGTAATAATCTGGCGAGCCCTCGACTAGTGTAGGTAGGTATATTGACAATTACGAGATGTTGTACCGGGTACAATGTAACGGGTACTTTTTTAAGAAATATCGGGTACCCTAAATACTCGAAAGTACCGATACTTAACATCACTACTATTTTCTGAATGTGAGGGGGCATGATTAGAATGACAAACTATTTTTTTCACCATTATATTTATTATTTTTAAGACCGCGAGATATTTTATACCGAGCTCAAGAACTGATGACGTAATACTAATTTTGAATAACTTAAATTAGTTTATCCACTGAGCTAAAAGTTAACAAAAAGAGAAAACTCATATTTTTGTTTATGATCTTGTGTGCGATTCTTTTTACTATAATTTTTTTTATTATTATAATTTTATTATCATATTTACCATAATTTTTTTATTACCGCTTATTACATGTAAATGAGTGAATTCGAAGAATTTTTTCAAAATAACATCTACGTATTAGTTCTATATATAAGTAAGTATACGGTAGCGCAAGTTATGGTGAGAAAATGCAGAAGTGTGACACTTTAGGTGAAAAAAATACACACAAATATACTAAACATCATTACTTTTCGGTTTTACTCATTTTAAGCTTTATTAAATACCTACATAGTACTTTGTTTTCTCTAGTATACTTATACGCGCACGCGTACATATAAAGACACACAAACACACGTGCCCATGCACACCCTACATAGAATAATACACGACACACGCACATAAGTATGTACACACGTATTATTTTATTTTAAATAGTTAATATAATCAATTAAATTCGAAAAAACACGTTTTTTTTGAAAATTTCGCGCTATATTAAAAATATATCGATGAAAGATTTCAAAACTTTTTTTTACTATTTTATGTATTTTTACAAATCTTGTCCACCAATAATATTGCAATTGACAAGAACTTTAAATTACAGTCAGTTCAAGATAGCCGTGCCGGATGCCGCGATAATACCTTGCTCAGATCATGCCTTTGATTATAAATTGGCACTTATAGTGTAACGTTAAACTTACTATTTAGAATAATACTCTCTAATCACGGTCTAAGATCTTTAAACCAACTTGAAACAAATTGCAAATTTACTGTACAAAATTCGGCATACAACTTACCCCCAAAAAGAAATTAACAATGCAAATTCGAGATAAGATTGGGGTTTCCGTTGCATTTCCCTCTGCTTAATGTGTCAGCTCTAGTCACACTCTATATTTAATTCAGGAATAAAAAGCAAGAAAGATGTGACAGAATTTAAATTATTTAATTTAGCGACGCCGACGGGTTCAACGTACAGAGGGAACTGAAGGAAGTTGAAGTTTTACATATTTAGTGTTACGTGAACAATAACGAAAAACATAGAATTTAGGTATAGTATTTATTATTAAGTGATTAAAATTGATATTATAATAGTAGTATACTTTTAATATCAGTTTTATTAATGAAGTAATCATGCTACAACGCTATCTAGAACTGGCATACGAAATCAACTTCGTATCATCGTAAATCATTTTTGAATTCTTGGGAAAAACGTAATCCTAAAACATGTATAATGTTCTATACCTTATCGGTAGTTTGAATGTTCAAAACGTTAACTATTCAACTCCCACCAAGGAAAATCATTTTCATATAACAGATCCTGCTCTGGAAATTGTTGAAAATACAATACTCTCGCCTCTCTTCGACTTTTTCAGGCCTCTCCGTATACTAATAACATATAAATTGGATGCTCTCGGGTAAAAATACTCAACATTAACTTAGAGAAAGGATACCAACTGAAAAACTATATTCGATTTAACAACGAACATCTCTAAAAATATGGATAATAAAAGTTTTGTGTTATTTTTGATTTAGCTAAAGTAATTTTAACCATTTGCAAAAAAAAGCTTGTAGAATAATTGAAGTATATTCTACTGAGTTCGGGAAAATTTTTAAGGTACTAAAAAACTAATTTACTGACAAAGAACAGTTTACTCAAATTGATGATAAACTTAGTAAATTTGGAAGATTAAATTATGATGTTGCGCAGGGCAGAATTTTGTCACCTGTATTATTTATCATATATATATATATATATATATATATATATATATATATATATATATATATATATATATATATATAAATCTTTTGTCAAAAACCCAAATGGCTAGTAGAAAACTGAGCTTTGGTGATGAAACTACAGTAATATGTTTTTTTAATTCATGAGATAATTAAGCAGTGGTTAAGCGACTTTTTCTAACAAAACACTGGTTGAACTCAATTTTGCTTACAAGGAAGTTTGAAAAATAAACGATAAATCATTCACCAGCTACATGGACCAATGATGCGATTTCAATGAAATAAATCTTGGTTTTAATAAGATTTAATAGTTTAGTATATTTCGGGATATTTATAGATCAACATTTAAGGTGAAATATACATGAAGAACATATTACTCAAAAAATAAGATTAATTTTGCGCAGTTCAAGAATTTAATTTTTCGTTCGAAGTTATCTACAGGTCTTAATTTCCAACCGATTTGAATACATATATTTTTTTTAAATACTCGTAACTAAATTTCCAGAAAATTTCTCGAAGGCGATTTTCGAATTATGGCCAGTTTTTGGGTTGTTTTTCTAGCATTTTTGGATAATTTTTAGTAATTTTTTTTCAAATTTTGCAAAATTTGAGTGAACAGACCCAAGCAGTTTATGTTTCTCGATCCATATAATCTGAAATTTGTTGTTTCAAGACCTAAAGGTCGCAAGGGGAATTAACATAGCCATTTTTCGGCCATTATTTGAACATATTTTGCCCCCATATTACTCAAAAAATAAGATTAATTTTGCGGAATTTAAGAATTTAATTTTTCGTTCCAAATTATCTACAGATCTTAATTTCCAACCGAATTGGATATATTTTTTTTTAAATACTCGTAATTAAATTTCTAGAAAATCTCTCGAAGTCGATTTTCGAATTATGGCCAATTTTTGGGTTCTTTTTCTACCATTTTTGGATAATTTTTAATAATTTTTTCGAAATTTGCAGTATTTGAGTGAACACACCAAAACAGTTTATGTTTCTCAATCCATATAATCTGAAATTTGTTGTTTCAAGATCTAAAGGTCTCAAGGGGAATTAACATAGCAATTGTTCGGCCATTATTTGAACATATTTTGCCTATTTAACATCATTTTAGCCAAATTTACAATATGGATTAGAACAAATCCAAGCGATTTATGTTTGAAAAATGGCTTTGTTGATTCACCTTGCGACCTTGAGGTCATGAAACAACAAATTTTAGATTAGGTGGATCTAGAAACATAAATTGCTTTGGTTTGTTCATTCAAATATTGCAAACTTCGAAAAAATTACAAGAAATTATCCAAAAATGGAAGAAAAATAACCAAAAATTGGCCATAATTCAAAAATCGACTTCGAGAGATCTGAACGCAAAATTAAATTCCCGGATCACAGTGGAGCGTTGGGTTCCTGAACAATTCTTTATATGACTTTATATTTGCCGCTTGTGTAGAGCCACTTTTATTATATTCTTGGGGTGAAAAGTCCGGGGACTTTTGAAGAAAAAACAATGTCTCTGCCAAAAATCGATTTTATTCTTCAATATAGTTTCCATTAAGAGCGATACAATTATTGTAGCAATCTTTCAACATTTGGATACCTTGCATATAGTACGATTTGTCGAACTCTCGAGCCCAATCTCCTTCCCTGGAGTCACCTTTTTGAACTTGGAAATAAGTAGTAATCGCTGAAGACCAAATCTGGTGAATATGACGGATAAGAAAGCAACTCATAGCCCAATTTCACCATTAATTTTATGGAGTTGCGAACTCTTGCGTAATCTTGGTAAAACAACTCTATTTTTTTCGTTAAATGTGGGCTCTTTTCTTGATATCACCATTCAAACGGTCGAATAGACCAACGTAATAGTCCTCGGTAATTGCTCGCCCCTTCTCAAGACACTCGATCAGTATTATTCCATGCGCATCTCAAAAAATACTTGCTAAACCTTTTCAGCTTGGCAAGTTGGCTTTGGTTGGCTTTCATGCGGTTCCAGCCACTCCGTGGACTGCCTGTTGGATCCAGGCAAGTAGTGATGGATCCATGATTCGTCCATTGTTACGAGTCGGCGCGAAAACTCCTTTGGGTGTCTGTCCACCAACAGATTTAATATTATTTTATTTCATAGGGTTTTCCTGGGAATATTATGTCTTTTCGCCAGTTGCCAACAACATTCAAGATGGCTCCAGTCATCTTTCCTTCAGAGTAAGTTATGTGTGGACGGTGGCTCACTTTGGGATTGTTTTTTTTTGGTCACATTCTGAAAAAAACGAAAGTTTTATCAGTGTGACATTTCCCAGCGAAATAACAACCATCTAATAAACGTGAAAAATGAAAGACAAACATCTTCTACATCTTCAATGTTTCATTAGTAACCAATAAATATAAACAATGACACTTACTTGCTTTTTTGTTTGGCTGTACGAGCGAAAGTTTGAAGACCATATAATTCACTTAACTTCAAGTCTTGATAAACATTCGGCCAGGATTAAAGATAACCTTCCGGAACACTGTTTTCTCGTCTCTGGCGGGCCCCTATCAGTCTCGAGGATAACGCGGAGCGGAACAGCGCCACTGATTGTGAAATATGTAACGACAATACAGGGGATAAACTCTTTTTTCAAAAGTTGGCAAAGTGCCCCCGGTTGACGGTATTTTTTAATCTATGGTAAGAGGTAGGTTATTTTCTGGTTGCTTTATGTTCTTTTTATTTTAATACCGATTTAAATAATTCTTAGTTTATTTTCATTCTGCGTTTTTTGTACCCCTTTTGATATGTATGACAATATCATGAATAAGTAAAAATACTGGGTACTTTTATTTATTTAGATTATTTTGTGATACTGATCTCCATATTTATCATATTTGATATATGGTGGCGGCCCGTGCCTCCGTGGCGTAGTACTTGCTTGCGGTGCAGAAGGTCTCGGGTCCCACTCCAGGCAAGTCGATATACTTTTATTTAAGTACACATGGCCTGGCCACGTACATAAGTAGTAGTTGTTTGCAGAAATGCAATAACGTTCTTGGCAGCACTACCGGGTTGTCTAAAAAGTGCCATGAAGTACAAAAATGTATGTTTCGGCAGTTGGACAACGTTGACGGGTACTATGACATCCCCGCCGATATCTTCAGGATATGACAAAGGCGGGGAGGTGAACGATAAAAAAAACAAAAAAAAAGTTGTAGAGAAAATATAGCATTTCATTGTAATTACTATAACTCCTTATTGAATTGTATACTATAATTTTAAACTAAACAATTAATGTACTAATATTGATTGATTGATTCTATTTTTTATTTTACCTTCCTCTTATATTTTGCAATGCACAAAGCAAAAGCCTTTTGTCTTTAATATCGAAAATAAAAAACGAATCGCTCCGCTTATAAAGTAATAAAAAACTGAATTATTTTTCAGTTATCTTAGGTTATATGCAAACACTATTGAATAATAAATAACATCTTGAGGCAATTTAGCCATACATTTCCTTGCTTTCCTGCCTTATTTCACGTAATTTATAAATGCAAATATTCTTCGTAACTTTTAAGGCGGACTTTTGCTAATGATAAAAAGTTCTTTTTAACTGGTTGTACAACAGAAAAAGTAGACGAAAAGAGACTTAAAGTGCTTGAATCAGCACTAGGAATAATTCGAAGAGAATCACGCAAAAGCTTTCGAATTCATTCAATTGAATTTAAACCGAGCTGGAGAAATAACATCGGTATAATCAGATTCAATTTAACTTTTTTTTTCAATTCAATTCAATTAAGAGCATATACCTAGTCATCTGGGTCAAAAAATTCGATTTTTGAATTTGTTCATTTTATTTTAGTATGGTATTTTAAGAATATTTTTTGTAGGTTTCATAAGAATCGGTTAAAAAGTTATAGTAGTTTAAAAGAAGTGCCGTTAAGTAGAGTTTTCGGAGTAGGAGCGAGTAGCTGCTCTTGGGTCAGCACTCGCCAACCTTAACTCGATTTTAATGTATTCTAAACTTTTTCTTTTGTAGTATAATACAAAGAGATTCTTCAGTTATCCTTCTTGGAAGGGACAACACTTCCACATCTAGTATCCTAAGGTACTATATTCGAAACTGGGAGTTTGTTCAGTACTGTTGTACAGTTCCCTGTTAGCCGTTCACTCGTAGCAATTCAGTCGTAGCAGTTATTAAAGGTTATAATTTAATTGGCTTTGTTAAATATAATCACAACAATGGGAGTTTATTGTGGTCGAAATGCACATGACTACGCAGCTAAAGTGGACTGAGAACGAGTCGACCTGGCCGAGCGACAACTGCTACAAAGTATAAAAGAAGCTAGAATGAGTCATAGACCAAACCAAATTAGTATTCTAGAAGCTCAAATAGCTGATGAAGATTCAGCATATGGCCCTGGACTCGATGATTCATTTACAAGTAAGAATTTGTTTTTGTATTTTTGTTTGTTAAACTGATTTTTTAAACTTAAAACGTTGCGTTTGTTTCGAAACAACTTTTTCTTGAAAACCGCTTAGCGGTGTGCAAGAGTCACTGAACCCATTTTGATGAAATTTGGTACATATTTTCTCTATACATAGTGTTTGTCTTTGAATGAAGGAATTTTGTTTTAAACTAGAACTTTATTTTTAGTTAGCAAAAATGTAAAACGCGGTAACGTCATTTTTTCGCTTTTTGTTTAAACCAATGTCATTTGATGAATTTTTTAAATCCTTCGTTCAAAGACAAGATTGATGCTCTAGTAAACTAATTTCTCTGGAAATTTTGATTTCAGATAATCCAGCTCCCACTAATCGTGCACACCGCAATGCTCCCTAGAAAAAACTGGTCGCAGAAGTACGGGTATAGCCCGCCATTTTTTTTTTAATTGAAATTTCACAAATTGTATTTTAAGCTATGTATTATTATATAAAATAAAGACCTGATTAATATAACGAATAGTTTCGCTATTCTAAAAAACGATTTTTTCTCGGCTCCATGATTAGGTACAACCTATTAACTAATGAATAATGAACGTATAGAGGATCGGGTAGAAGCTCACATGTTGCTTTTATTTTAAAAACCATTGAGTTTTTATAGAAAAAAAAAATCAAAAATGTCGTCTAGTTTACTATTTACTGACACCGCTGTCTATTTATTTTAATTTTCTTGATTGCTAAGAAACATAAATATCAATTTGTGTATTACTAAAAATACAACAGATGTGTTCAATGCTCGAACCGCTTCAGATGTGCATGTAAATTTCTGTTTTAAATTGGTGTCTCCCTAAAAATTTGTTCAAGATATTCATACATCTTCATTCTGACAGAATCAACGTATAATGTTGTTATTTAAGGGCTGCAAACCCGAGATTAAATCACCAACCAATATATATATATATATATATATATATATATATATATATATATATATATATATATATATATATATATAGTGGAACAGTAACACAACACGAAAATGGAGTATTTCTAAAATAATGCAAATAAGAAAACTATTAACTATAATTGAAATAATATAGGCAGGCTTCTTTTACCTTTCAGACAAATATTTCTGAATAGTAAACTTTATTATATTTTATGGAATAATACTATGACTCTGTAAAAACACTGAAGTAACACTGTCCTTGCCGTGATGAATAAGAACTAACCTAAAAGTGAAACCGACACAACTGCCCCCGTAGCGGATAATTTGTGAGTTACAGATGTGATATTTTTCGGGCAAGAGGTTACATACCATACGCATTTAAAATTCACCTAACCTCAAAATATACATTTTTTGAGTTGTGTCACTGTTCTTGCCAGGGTGCGGTATATATGTATATATGCATGCATATATATATATATATATATATATATATATATATATATATATATACAGTGTGTCCCAAAAAGTTATATACAAATGAAGAAAAATTTATCATATTAACAAAAAAAGTAAGTAAAAAAGTGATAAAAAGTTCTACATCACATGGAAATCCATAATCAAGCGTCCGAAGTATAAAAATATTTGGTGGTATACAGGGAAAGTAGAAAATAATAATTTATAATTTTCAAAATAAAATATTAGCATAAATTTATTATGAATGTAATTGTTGCAGATAAGCAGATAAGCAGATAAGATTATCAAATTTTTAACAAAAATATGATACAATCAAAATAAGTGCTGTAGTGTTTAATTTATTCAATAAATAATGCGACAATTACTAACGTGTTTACTGGAGTTTTTTTGAATTTTCAACTAGGAAGGCCACAAATCTAAACGTAAGCATAATTTTTTAGTTCATATTAACATTTTCAATTAATATTTTGCTCTGTATTTAAATTTAAACACACTTTACTTTTCATTATAGATCATTATTTTTTATTTTTCCTGTATACCATCAAATATTTGAAACTTTTGATGCTTGATTATGGATTTCCATGTGATGCAGAACTTTTTATCAAAAATATTTGTTTTTGTAATATGTAAGATAAACTTTTTTTCCATTTGTATAAAACTTTCTGGGACACACTGTATACAGTACAACCACTACCACAGACATGACATACTTACCTCTACGATATATACAGGGTCTATCCGAAAAATTTCACATCTCGATAAGTCATAGAGAACATAACCTTCTTAAACAGCATTTCAGTATATTGAAAAGTAAAATGTCCAAAAATCCGAAAACGTACATAATATATGAAATTTCATGCAAAGATTGCCAGGCAACAGAGGCAAGACAAATATCACAATACTTACAAAATGGACATAAATATGACAAGAAGAACAAGACAGCTCTAACGAAACACGAGATACAGGAAAAACATAATTTTAATTTCCAAGAAACCAAAATCATTCGAACCGAACAAAAACGAGAATGTTTGGCAACGATCCACATAAAGAAAAATTCACAGGCAATAAATAATAAAACTGACATAAAGGGCGTAAGTAAAATATATGTATTATAATCTAATTTAACCAATAAATTGAAAAATGGCAACACCATAATGTGTATTTTACATGGACACAAAAAACATATCAACAATAACAATCGAAGCCTGATAGATATCTCGATAAATATTTCTCTCAACAAAAATATTGATGTTACACGGCTGTGTTACGGCTACGTCCTGCAGAAAATAAATATAGTTTTTAAACTGAATTTAGAGAGAAAATGTGAATGTGTTTGTAGAGTGCTTTGTCTTTTCATGTATTTAATTATTATGTTGAAGTCCCCCCTTTTTGGGTAAGTTTTAAGGAATAACTATTACAAACCAAAATGTAACATAGTTGATAGCATTGTAATAAAATACGTAATATAATGTAATTATTTGTAGGATAATTAAAAAATAATACTGATGAAGAACAAATGAGGTCGAAACCCCATTATAGTAAGAAACACCAATTGGACAGAAAATATAATTTTACCATAATCAATTTTTGATTTAATGAAATCAAGAACCACATTCCCAAGAAAAAAGGATAAGAGAATATCTAAAACTGGTTTAAGAAATCTTTTTCAATTTATATATATATATATATATATATATATATATATATATATATATATATATATATATATATATATATATAGGCTGCCCCATATGTATGATAATAATTCCACAGCATTTATTAATCAGTGTATCAAAAAAATGTTTAAATAAAAGTTATAGGGTGTGATACGGCGCACATACTGATGTTGACAATGAAATGTCTTGAACTGTCAATTCGAAGAAATTACGCCATCTTGATTTTTTTTAAAACGGAAAGTCCTGTATATTATTTCATTTTAGAGTCCTACTAAAAATTCTAGATATTATTTGTCTAACATACCATATTTCTAAATTAAACATTTGAAATTTAAAATAAAAAAAGACAAAAAAACTATTAATACATACTCTACCGTTAACAGCAAGGCAATGACCCAATCTGTCATAAACAGTCTGAACAGAGTTTTGCAGATAAGCCAGTTTAAATTTTTTTTTTTAATTTGATCTCCTTAATTTCCAATAACAATAATTTCAAACCAGTTCAATTTAGACATATGGTATGTTAGATAAATATCTAGAATTTAGTAGGATTCAAAAATAAAATAATATACAGGGCTTTCCATTTTTTAAAAAAAAAAACAAGATGGAGTAATTTTTTGAACTTATTGTATTATATATCATAATTACACGTCGCGCTAATACTTTATATCCGTGTGAGGTTCAGCTTGTTACTACGCGTACAACGCTTTTCAAGCAGTCTTTTATATGGAGAATATCATCCCTTTGGAATAATTTGCCCAGGGCTGTGTTTCCCACCGAGTACAATTTACAGCGATTCAAGAACAACGTGAATTGCTTTTTCCGCACACGTGCTGCTCCTGGAGCGCTTTAGGGACTTCCCTGCAGCACGTGTGCTAGACCCATAAAAAAAAAGAAATGACAGTTCAAAACATTTTATCAACGTCAGCATGTATGCCGTATAACACCCTAGAACTTTTATTTAAACATGTTTTTGATACACTGATTAACAAATGCTGTGGAATCGTTATTTCATACATATGGGGTATCCTATATATATCTATATATATATATACAGTCGACACTCTATATAGTGAAAGACCAAAATGTTGACCGAAATTTCACTATAGAAAGTTTTTCACTATATAAAGAAAAAATCCATATATATTGCTATGTATGTATTTTATATTGGTAATCATTTACTTGTATTTTATAAGGTACAAGCAGCAAAAAAAATTGCAAAATTGAATTATTAGAAAAGATTCTATTAAACATTTGAAAGTTTAAATAGTACATAGCATGTACAAGGCTAAATACATACATAAAGTCCGTACGTTATATCTTTACCCGTGCATCATAGTTTTCAGGCCATATAATAGACGACTATTATATTATTTGTCTCTTTTCACCAATAAATCGTAGGTATTGGTAAAAAGAGACAAAAAACATAATAGTCGTCTGGGATATTGCCTGAAAACTATGACGCACGTGTAAAGATATAACGTACGGACTTTATGTATGTATGTACTACATACGAAATAAAAAGAATAATACAAAATCTGTTAATACATATGTACATACTACATACATACGTACTAGGAAAAATAATCAGTTATTTTCTTTTGAACATTACTTTTGAAAAATAATTGTTGCTCAACAAAATTCTCGCATTTATTCAAATGCATAAAGATTTGATCAGGTACACTTTCCTGGCCCCTGAAAGTAGTTCGCACAATGTCAAATGCATTTCTTATTTCATTTTCACTAAATTTAGCAGGACATTCCCGGCTTCAGTTTCTTCTTCATGATCTTCTATACTTTTTATATCGTAATTATGTCTTGGTCAGTTGGGAGATCTGTCGTGCCAACATCATTGTCGATTTCTAAGAAATCTTCAAGTTAAAAGTCTGCGTCGACGGTAGCAGTTTTTTGTAGAATACCCCATTGCCTTTTTAAGGTATCGAGATCCATTTCGTCTTCTTCTTCCCATTCGTCAATTTTTTCAGTAAAATCTGCTGTAGAAACGCAGTTTTTGATAGTTTTCTGAGAAACATTTTCACTCCATACTTTAGCGACTTCGGTTATACACTCTTTAAGGGTAATCAATTTTTGGACTGGAAGGTTGTTATCAATCGCATTAACAATTTTGTGAACAATTCTGTTTCGGTAATGATGTTTTATGTTTTTTATAATACCCTGGTCCATAGGTTGCAATTTGGAGGTCATGTTTGGTGGAAAAAAGATCAATTCAATATTCCTTAATTTTTTACTTACAGTAACTGGATGTGCAGGACAATTGTCTATAAACATCACAATCTTTCGCTTTTGGCTTTTCATTTTCGTGTCCAGTTCTTTGATCCATCTTTCGAAAATCTCAGAAGTCATCCATGCCTTTTTATTATTGGCGTAATCTAACTCTGGAGATTTAACTCCTTTTAAACAACGGGGATTTTTGCTTTAACCTATGAGCAGTAACTTCAGTTTTTCTGAGCCATCCATGTTTACTCCAACCATAAGTGTCACCCTTTCTTTACTTGTTTTAACACCAAAACATTTATCACTTTTAAAAGCAAAAGTTTTATTTGGCAAACATTTAAAAAACAAACCGGTTTCATCACAATTGAAAACGTTTTTTGGCTCGTACTTTTTCAATGCACTTTTTAAAACAGTTTCAGTCCAAATGTCACAGTCCTCCTGACTAACGCTTGCACTCTCGCCAGACACCGTCTTGAAAACAATTGAATTGCGAGTCTTCCAGGCACTCAACCACCCTTCACTAGCTTGAAAATTAACGCAGTTAAATTTTTTAGCAAATTGTAGAGCCTTTTGCTTTATTAAATTTCCCGATATTGGTACGTTTTGATGCGTACGGGCCACTTGAAACCATCGTAAAACTGCTTCATTTACATCCTCGTAAGTACTCACCCGTACTCGTTTTCGACTGCTTGGAACACTAGGTTTCTTGATGATACTGTCGCGACTTTTTATTATCAGAGAGACGCAACTTGGAGAAACACCAAATTTTGCAGCAACATCAATTTTTTTGCAGCCTTTATCAACTTCCTCCAAAACTTTAATTTTCTCAGCTAAACTTAAACACACTCGCTTGGACATCTTACTTGATTCTTAAACAAAAAGAAACTGAACCTGAATTTGCGAATTACTAGCCCTTGACTATAAAATGGGTTTTTCCCAGGGTTTCTATAAAATGGGTTATTCCCCGGGTTTCTCACAGAAATCTACCTGATTTATTGCCAACCATTAGGCGTTATAAACGCGTTAAGAACCTTTTCAAAAGAATGCGTTATAAAAATGGAATTCGTGCTAATGTTAGATAAAAATGGGAAACCCGAAATGGCCAAGATCTCAATAAATGCATAAAAATTTATACATAAAATTCCGGTAAAAATTTTATTATATAGAGTGTTACTATTTTACAGATTCACAGGGCTTTTTACATGAAATTTCATTAAAATATTCTAGGTCTTGAAAAAATTGCACTATAAAGAGTTTTTCACTATATAGAGTTTCTCTATAAACAGTGTCGACTGTATATATATATATATATATATATATATATATATATATATATATATATATATATATATATATATATATATATATATATATATATATGTATATATATATATATATATATATATATATATATATATATATATATATATAATCAAGAGGAAAAAAAGAAAAATCTGTACTATGCAGTACATATCAGGTTTGTTGGCTTGCAAACGCCTTGTAGTCAAAAAGCCAAAGTTATAATAACTACTGCACCTATCGTGACAACCTACTAAATATGTATAAAGATATGGCAATCTGTGGACCCTATAATCCTGAAGAACTATTTAAGATTGTAGTAGATAGGCAAACCCGCACTGCATCGTGACTACTAATTTATGATGATACGGAATAAATGGAGCGGCTAAAAGTAAACGGATAAGTGATTCTGGGTTCTTGCTGCTAGCATTACATCTAACAACTAGGCAATCGACAATAATATAATTATTATTTAAAACCTTAAAATCTTAACATACGCTGTGATTTGCGCAATGTTATTTTTATTATCTATTTTAAATTTTCAGTACTTTATATTTGCTTAGTATAGCAGGGTAGAAAAATTAGCAGGCCATAACATTTGTAACCGTAAGCCCTAACATAAACAAACCTAATTACTTATAGGGATTGCTTCACCTAATACTTAAACTAAAGGGTTATAATCAGAAGCAATTAAGCTAAGTGCATTTAAGTGAAAAAATAACCTGTAACCCTGTACGAGTAAGGGCGAGGTGATCTAATAAAGTTTTAGTTACCTTTATTCGGGCTCGACGCAAAGGGGACGTTTTTGCATTCGAAAAGCTTATAAGTTAAGTAAGACGAGGGGTGAAAGTGTAACAAGGGGTGAACTTTGCCCAGGAGATTGCGAAATTGATCTGTGTTACCATCGCCTGCAGCATTAGGTTTTAATAATGCTTTTATACATGGTCAGAACAGAATTCATATAGATCAAACGCTGCTTGCTCCAATTATGAAGGTAAATCAGTAGCCAGTACCATAAATCGTTTATACGGAAAAATTCTTAAAAAGAGATGGAAATAAAATGAAGATGAATAAACTGTATTCCGAGATGGACGGATGGACGTATATAAATGTCGTCTTCTGTCTAAAACGACTAATAGATAAAAGGTCAAACAAAGGCCAATAGATTTAATACAACAGAAATAGATAACAAGGGGTTTAGTAATAGAATAACAGACAGAAGAAAAACAATTAGCTTTCTAAATGATATACTCTAAAGTTATAAGATTGGGAAAAACCATAAATATAATATCTGTGAAACGCTTATTAAAAGTAGCCTGATTTACGGAGCAAAGACTTTGAGGATAGAGAAAAATAACTGAAAAAAATCATTCCAAAGGAACGAGGTTCTCCATAAAAAAGACTCACCGTGTGAGTGGTGGTATAGTGGATTTAGTGAAATTTGGAATAATGGCCTTAGTGACTAATCAAAAGAACCTGGAAGTGTTGAGATAGGCGAGAGGTTTGTTTTTAAATTCTTTAATTGTAAGCCTCCTTGCTTTCGTCGATAATTTATTTGCATTTGTTATTAGCAATTTAATTAAAGGTAAATACTATTTTAGGGAAAAAAACATATTAATAAACCAATTTATTTAGCTTGATTAAAATAATTTTCTACCTGTTTAATCTAGCTTTTGCTTAAAGTTAAATTATTCGCTTAATTTTAGGTGAGTTTCAAATATCCTGAATAAACTAGTGGCGAAAATTAAACGGAAATTTTCAAATATTAGGCACTCCTCTAATACCGAAAGCTGAAATCTAAAACCAGAATGAAACTCCAGTTTAATGATTTTAAAATATAGAGCAAATCTGAAACTGGGTCGGTTGGTTCATATGATATTATGATGATGAAATGCGGGACTATTTTATAAATGGAAATATTCATTCACCGGGTTTCATTAACAATTATGGAAAGCTTTTGCAAAATGGACATTATACTTAGAACTGTTTTCATGTGCTGTAATAGAACTGAAAAAGAAGAGAAATTTATTAAATGTTGTAATCTAAAAGATCGAGGATCTCTAGAGATTTATTACACAATTGTAGAAAACGCAAGGATATAACCCCAATGTGACCTCCTACATATATGTATGTATAAATATATATATATATATATATATATATATATATATATATATATATATATATATATATATGTATATGTATATGTATATGTATATATATATATATATATATATATATATATATATATATATATATATATATGTATATATATATATATATATATATATATATATATATATATATATATATGTATATGTATATGTATATATATATATATATATATATATATATATATATATATATATATATATATGTATATATATGTATATATATATATATATATATATATATATATATATATATATATATATATAGATATATATATATATATATATATATATATTATAACCTCTAAAAGCGGGGTCATTTTTATAGCCTCACGTTGGAGTGCTATTTTGTAACGTCTCGTTGCGGCGTTATTTTGTATAGCCTAAAATTTCTTTATTTTTAATAAATATTTTATTTATTAAATAAAAGCCGTTATTTGCCCCTTATGTATATCTTAATTTCTAAGAATGGATTGAGTGGATATTAATACTGAAAGAACTAAAAAAAAACTAGCTCGTATTTTTTTTTATTGGTAGAGAATATGGGTAAAAGATAATTCTTTTACGTCTTTTGAAAACAGTCTCTATAGTTGTTTAAAGCTTTGTTATACTGTTTGGACACCATTTATTTTAGAATAGAAGTTCAGCTCAAAAAATGAAAAAATACTAAAGAGTTATTTAGTTGTTGAAATAAAATTAATTTACGTACAACCGTCCTGAAAAATAAAGCGGGTGGTTCAGTGAAACACTAAATTTAAATATAGAAGGGTATATATATTAACAAAATAAAAATTCCTAACTTTATTACACTCTTAAAATTACTTCTACTAAATAAAACCTCTTATGTTAGAAGAGTGTACACTATTGCATAGAGTCTTTAAATTAAGATCATTAGGTTTTTAATAAAAGGCTTTATAAAACACGATATTAAAAGTTTGTGAAATTAACTCCGCGGATTATGCCTGTTGAGTATTAGTTGGAAACGCACTTGTAGACAGGAAGTGTGCTTATAACTTACTGATTGGCTTCTCCTCGTGGATTTTCTATAAGTTACTTGGCCTCTCCTGGTGAGATTCTCACAAAAATATTATCTCAGCCACTACCATCTTAGTTTCATCTGGGTAGCTAAACACTTTTTGACCCGAAATGCCTGAGAATGAGCAGGATATTTCAGGAAAGAAAAACGGCCTTAAACTTGAGAACTAGAAACCGTTACTGCATTACTACATCACCGAGAAAAAAAACACTCTGGCGTGCTAGAGAAGAAAGCCACTACGGCTTACTGGGGGAACAAAGCCTTTACTACTTCATGGTGGAAAATCCCCCTTCAAAATTCGAAATGGCTGCTTAAATATCTTTGTCCCTTCTCTTTGGGTAATTTTCCGGCATGCAAATCTCGACGCATTCAATGCAAACTAAATAAGTCAAGTAGGCAACACGCGTTACACACTGCCGGTTTAAATTAAACTGCTCAAAAATTTAAAACACTGTTTTAAGCTACACTGCTCAAAAATTGAAATCACTGCAATAAATATAAAAATGTAATAAAATATAAAATTTAGGAAAAAAAACAGTGTCGTAACATAGCAAAAGGTAAGCACGAAGAGATTACACAGGCCTTAATAGAAGCGAAAGAATACTTCGGCCAAATGCAAGTCGGACTGTACGTAGGTTGATTGATTGAAGTTTTTTTTCAGATCTTTGCTAAAAACTGATAACCTGGAAATTTTTTGTTTTTTTATATACCAGATAAATTATTAAAAGTAATGCACTCGTGATAATTTTCGTTTAATCTACACCCCGTGGAGAATATTCCAGAATTTTTTAAAGATTTTTTGATCAGTACTTTTCAAGATAAGGTGGGGGGGAGAATGTTTTAGAACTTTTTCAAAATTTTTTCTTCAGTACTTTTCGAGATAAGGGCTCCCCCCAGCGTTTTTTCATAATTTTTTAAAAATAATACAAAGAAAAGTGTGTGCAAGTATTACATTATATATATTTTTGAACTCGTGTTTTTACAAGTTTTCATTTGACACCCCACTCGATAACCTCGTAAATTTTTTTTCTCACTTCCGATTTCACCTCTCCAAAAATAACCCCTTAAGTCAAAATTTAACTTTCAAAACTACACGGTTCTGATAAGGCCAATAATTCTTATATTAGTGCCAAATTTCAACAAATAGTTTCGGAGAAAATCAGGTATGACAGACGGACAGACAGACACCGAAGTGATCTTATAAGTGTTCCGTACGGAACACTAATAATTAATTAAAATCTATTACTTTAAATGCTCAACTTGTTCCCGATTCTGTTTCATGTATTTCCTATATCATTTTTGTTTTTTTTTATGTCTATCAACATGATTCCTTGGACTTGATCATTTAAAACTGCGACCTTAGACGATTCATTATCAGGTTTCTTTCATCTTCTAATTTATTTTTTGTATAGCCCCTTAGAAATGTGTCCAATACAATTAAATCTAGGCTATTTGGTGGCAATCTCAATATTCCTCAGCTGCTTATCCATAAGGAGGAAATTTGCGTAATTGTGTCTTTTTTGACTTCATAAAAAAATTCTTTGAGAATTCTGCAACTTCTAGATTTAACTTTTTTGCTCGATTCTTCAAATAAATTTGTTAGAGGAGTGGTCAATTTATAATCAATAATCCTGTGTTTTTTTTTATCTTAAAACATAACCAATGTTTTTAAAGCTAGAAGTCATGCGAAAATAAAATTTATAAATAAAGCAAACTAAATATTTTCCGTAAATGTTTATGGCCATTAGTACAAGCAACTTTTTAGGTACGAGTTATCACTTCTGCACACCAAGCATTGAATGGCACACTGGATATTCAGCTAGTGTGCAATAATCATATGTTTGCTTTTACCATAGCAATATATCATTTTTTCGATATTTTACGTGTTGGAGTAAGTAAGACTGACATCTAGAAAGCAATTTTACCTGTATATAACTGAAGTTAATAGTTTGACCACTAACAGAGGAAGTAGTACAAGTAATCTTCAATAATACCAAAAAAACCGGCCACGTGCAAGTTGAACTTGCGTAATTAGCGTTCCGTACGGTGATTGCTTTTTAAATAAAATAAAATCCTTACCCAGGTTAAGTTAATTAGGTCCCTAACTTATGATCCAATATGTATGTTTACATTTTTTTGTTAGTCAATAATGTATAAGAGTTATAGTACCTTAGCTACCTAATAGCTAATAAATCAAGATAGCTCAATCTAGAATCTAGTAATAAACCTTTAAAACAAATATTTACTACCTAAATATTTGTTTAATTATAAACAAATAAAATAAAATTCTTTTGTCTCGTTACAGGAGCGACGCGCGTGCAGTAATGTACTGAAAAGTATATTAACAAAACCTCCACAATATTGTCAAGTCACATAGTTTTCACAGTTTTTTTTATACCAGATAAATTATCAAACGTAATACTCTCGTGATAATTTTCGCTCAATCTACACTTTATGAAGAATATCCCGGAATTTTTTCAAAATTTGATCAGTACTTTTCAAAATAGGGGGGGGGCAGCGATTTTTGGCTATTTTGAAAAAAATAATTCAAAGAAAGGTGTGCGCAAGTATTACGTCATATATATTTTTGAACTCGTGTTTTCACGAGTTTTTATTTGACATCCTACCCGGTAAAAAAAAAAATCACCTCCGATTTCAACCTCCTAAACTAACTCCTTAAGTCAAAATTTAACTTTCAAAACGACACAGCTGATTGCGCCCTCAAGTTCCATACTTGTGCCAAATTTCAATTTTCTATGTCAAATAGTTTCGGAGAACATAGGGTGTAACAGACGGACAGATAGACATTGAAGTGATCCCATAAGTGTTCCTTACGGAACACTAAAAATATTTTGGGGCTTAAAATTATTTTGGTTAGATTAATACAAATTTATTAAAATAAATCACAATTTAAAAACGCAATAATATTTCACTTACAGGATTGTCTACTGGTAGTACACTCGCCCATAGTCATTTTAGTCGATCGTCACAGCTGTTTTGTTGAAAAATGTAAGAAATTATTTTGTTAACATTTAATGACTGCTTTTAAAAGTATACTATCTGATTTAAAATGCAACTAGAATTTGAGAAAGGTTCTCCTGATAGTATTTCTATTGTAAAACTGTGAATATTAAATGTCGTTTCGGTTAAATATATAATAATATTTATGTTAAAGATGTAAGCAGATGACGAATAATCTCCCATTGTATTTGTAGATTTCAACATATGTACCTGTAAAATCGTATGAAGTAAAATACATTCTTAGGCAGAAATTGATTCCACTCTACTATTTATGACAGTTGATTTATCCAATCTCTTTCTCAAGAATATGGCAAAATTTGAATTTGAGAGGCAGCCAGGTTGTATTGTATTTTATTTGAAATACTGTTTTGTCTTGTCTGTAAACACCGACTGACTATGAAAAAGAAGAAGATAGAAAATTTCATTTTTCCCATGAAATCTAAAAGCACTAACAATAAAATTTTATGAAATACTCTGCACGGTCGATCTTCTTCATCGGATTATCGCGAATTTGTTTGTAAAATAGAGGATTGGTAATGATTCTGAATTTTGATATCATGTTTATCGTTTCAGATCATCAATTACTCGTAGATCATATGTTCACTGTATCGTATAATTATTTACCGTCTAAGCCATTTTAAATCATAGTATTAAGGAATTATAGTGAAATGTTGCATTATATGTAAATTTTGTTAATCTCAACGAAGCACAGTGTGTCGCGTAGAACATGCTAGGTGGACAAAATTCATGTTATGATTTCCAGGAAATCTTATTTGCAAAACATAAACAACACCACCAAACCCCGAATTCCGAGAAAAGGTTGTTTATCAAATTTGCAAGTGGCGAGTCATAAGCGTCAGAAGTCAGGTAATGAGTTTAATGCAGCTCTTTCAATCAATCAGTTGCAATTTAGCGACACTTTCGTGCACATCTTATAGTGACATATTGTAATATTATGAAAGTTTTTGTGATGAATATTAATACTGAGGGTAAGTACTATTTTTTAATGTATTTTTTAAATCAGAATCTATTAATTTGAATTTTTAGTATTTTTTTTTAAATAGCCTATATATTTTAGCGTGTTTTTAAAAAAAAAAAAACTTTGAAAGTTCAGAATATACAGACATTCACCTCTATCCGGGCTAGTTTTTAGATATTACACAGAAATAACTTTATTCTTCATAAAAATACACATATTGTTTAGCACACTTCAGTACAACATGTTTTTTTTTTTCTTTTTTTCCAGAACACGTTTACTCTATTTCAAGGGTAGCCTTTTTTGAGGAGTGGTTGAAAACTCGCGTGTATATGACTTTCTTTCTTCAAAATTTCACTTTGGTGACATTACTGAAAGCAGCCAAAAAGAAATAAAGTTGAAGATATCCAACTTGTCTAATAAGTTTGGTGCCAAATGGTTGGCTTCAGGAAAGTCGAAGGAGCGTTTTTTAATTAAAAATAAGAATTGGTTGGATGAAGCAGACATACAGTTTACTGCGAGTTCTTTTGCGCCACAACCTTCAACATCAAGTGAGAATGTGACTCCTGCAGGAAGACCTCGCAAAGATTTTGAGGAATCGTCGTTTAAGACGAAGAAACGTCGCGTCGTGGATCTCGTAGAATCCCGAAGTGTCAGTGAATTGGTGACTGCTGACGAAATTGCTGTGCGTTCAGCAGGGCAAAGGAAAATTGCCAATGTGATTAGAGACATTAGTGAGAGCCCAGATAATATTATTAAGTCTAAAAATTCCAGTTCCGTTAATCCTAGGCAATTAAGTAGGGACGAAGCCTTAGCTTACTATATAGATTCTAAGTCAACAACGCATTCTTACAAACAAACTAGGAAGTGGTCCATGAAGGCGGGGCATAATGTGTTTCCGTCATATTTTAGTTTAAAAAAGTCCAAACAGGCCTGTTACCCTGCAGAGGAGCACATTGCTATAACAGAAACTCGTGCTGAAATAAATTTGCAAGCCTTATTAAATAAAACATAAACATAAAACATAAACAAAAACAAAAATAATATTTTGTTTTTCTTTTGTTATTGCGCTTTTTTAACGAAAAAAATAATGAATTTTATACGAAAAAAATTTTTTTCTCTCCATTAATTTCTAAATAACTCCAAAACGATAAAAGATAGAATAAAATAATATTCAATCAACTTTAATAAAATTTTGTTACGCATTTTTTAATGTTTTATTTATAAAAATCTGACAAGTTGTTCCCGAGTTATCGTTAAATATGTCTGCGTAGCTGACTAATTTAGGGGAAAAAATTAGCCACGCCCATAAAAAAAACCAACGCGATGAATTTTTTTCTTAAAATAACTTAATATGCCTAGAATATACATAAACAATTGAAATAAGTGAAAAAATAATTTTGTCCAGCTAACTTGTACTAGTCGACACACTGTGCGAAGGTATGTGTATGCAATAAAGTTATGGTAATCGATAAACTCACCTTTAGTGTTGAAAAAAAGCTGTGATAAACCAAAAAAATCTTAAAATTACTTGAAAAAAATTAAAGGTTTTACAAATTACGAACGTATAAACGAATTTCCCCAGACCCGCATCTACTTTTACCATGCCTATTTATAAATCAATATAAACAACTCTGAATTCGGGGCGTCATATAACCCTTTAATAATGCACCCTCATTTTTATTTATTTATTTATGGATTTTTTTGTTCAAACAGGGTTGGAATTAGAATTAAATGACTAGGAGGGTCTCGTTTTGCAACGTTATACTTTCTTTTATTGCCAACTAGGTTCATCTTAACAAAAAATAAAATCGATAAAGTTGTTTGCCCAGTACTTTCCTTGCAAATATGGAGTTCCAAAATAAGTACTCAAGTAAAGAGTAAGTAAGTTCCCACCTCTTTTACCTTCTTGTCCTGAAACGTTATCAATTAAGAATTATACGTTGCATCCATACTTTAACTATTATATTACCATCTCGTTCGTGAGTTACCGTGACAACGACTCGACAGGAATCAGATAGACAAACCGACGAAAATGGGAAAATAAGACGTGAAGAAAAAAAAAAACTTCGAAGGGTAATTCGGCGTGGCATATCGCAAGGATGAATGATAACAGATGGCCAAGAGATGCAGAGGACGACATAAAAAGATTCGCGGGACACGTTTGACGGAGACCTACTGTCTGCAAAAAGGCAAGACCCTGATGGTGCCGAATTGCCTGTGCCATCCAGACCAACATCCTCTAAATCTGTAGAAACAGAAGAATTGGTTGTCATTGCTAATCAAGCCGACGAAATAGAGAGCAATGCAACTTATGAACCAAGTACCTCTAATATTTGTGGGACTCACATACGAAAACTTTTTAAGTTTTGAGTAAAATCTAAATTCTCTCGAGAAAGTTGTCTGTAACTCTTTTGGAAATATTGAAAACTATAAAGCTTAGGTCAATACATTTTTAACATGTTTCAAAAAGATGTAACATATTGTTAAAAATACTTCTTGGATTTTCACCTGGAATTTTATTTCTGAGAATCTTTTAACGACAAATACGAAGAAAAATTTTGCCAAGATATTTTCAGCACGGAGAATCGATACCAAGAATAATGAAACTCTACATTATTGGCGGACTATTGTGGGACATTTAAAAAAGACCTACCTGCAGCTAAGTACTCACGAAAATCGCAAAATATTAAGTCTTTTTTTTATTTTATACTTAAACTTTTCAGCTCAATTTAAAACACTATTAAATTATGGCACAAATTTCTGTTACAAAAAAAGGTTAAATTTCCTAAACCAGTGTTTAATAGCATTAAGTAACCTAACATCACTTCCAAGAACGTATTGCTACAGAATCGTTTGATATTTCTATTTAATTAATTCGTAACCTCCTATATACAATGAACTCAAAGCGTGAAACGACTAAAACAAAAGTATACTAATATAATTTATTAAAGTTCTCAAGCAAAAATAGGCAATGAAGCGTCAAATCTTTTATAAAAATTTTGCAATTGCGAGTGGCATAAGAGTTTTGTCTACCGTTACATGGCAAAGTTAGGAATTTATATTTCTGAGTAATTTTCGCAAAAATTGGCAACATCAATTCAAAGTAGACCTCGTAATTTTTAAAGCAGTTACCGGCACTTTAAATAATCCAATTTTCTCCGACGTGAAAGGATTTTTTTTGCATCATTTATTAGATATGGATATTACGCTGATCTACTAAATTCATGTTCAGTAAAACAAGAATTGTATTTATTTAATAATATCGAGCTACTTTGATCTTTTTTTTAATAATTTTTTTTAACTTGCTAATTATATGCAGTTTTTCTTAGTCCTATAATTGGAGGGTGGCACCTGCCATATTTATTTTGGAGAAACTTAAAGAATGTAACACAAAACTGGTACTTTCTCCAGTAAAAAATCCCGTAAACCAGTGTTCATTTTAGTGCTTGAATGGCCTGATGAAATAAAAATTATATTTCATAGAATGTTTCCTAAGCGAAAGAAAAATTCAAAATTTGCCTCATCAATTCGTGGAGGTTATAATTTATTAAGGTTAAGATTATAAATCACAATTCTTTGTTAAAAACTGAATAAAATTTATGAGAATTTTTAAAATTTTCTTTTGACTAATTTTTTCGTTTATAGTTTTAGCGAAAAAATATGATTTATGGTTTTAATCCTAGTAGACTATAAGCTTCATAAATTAATGTAAGCGACACTGAATTTTTATTATGCTTAGGAAATATATAACGAATATAATATGTATACCCTCACTGCAAGTCTCCTTAATATGAAAATTTTTAACTGCAATATTTCCTTAACATTAATGATTATGCTTACCCAATATTCTTCTGCTTTTCCGTTCCGCAGATAATATTTTTTTTTTATGACAGTTCAAAGTCAAACGGAAAACACTCCTTCTGAACGCATCATAGACAACATTGCCAAATTGTTTAGGCGTTCATTGCGTAAAGAAGATTTGCAAATAACACTGGTCTACAAATTTTTTTTTTCTTTTACAAGAGCTAAATTAACGGAATATATTTATCTTGTTCATGCTGAGTTTAAATATGTTCTCAGATTTTATCCATCAGGCAGGGTTTTTTGTGGCACTTGTTTAAAGTTTTAAAATAATTAGTACTTACAAAACACTGAATAATAAATACACGGCTAATTCTGTCTAACCTAAAAAGTTTTATATGATGATTTTCGGTCATATTTTGCCTTCCGGGTGTCTCTTTTCATGGTCCAGTAGTAGTCGGCGAGCATACTGGGACTCCATTTGCCTTGGTACCTCTTTTCCATAGTAGAAATTTGCTGATATCGCTCATCATGCTCATCAGAGAGAGCCCCAAGATTTTCAGGAAGAAGTCTAGATGGGAGTCCAAGAAGTGAATTTTTAAGGACATGTTGCAGCAAATTTCTTTGTATGAAGTCAGAAGATCACTCACTATTTCACTATAGTTTCCTTCTTTATTATTGCCAAGAAATCCACAACAGATATTTTTGAATGATTTCCACGCTGTTTTTTCCGGTGGATGTAATTGTTCCTCAAATTGTTCATCATCCGATTTAATGATCTTATTTAGGGCCCAATAAAAATTCCTTCCTTCAATTTTGCATCACTTATTTTAGGAAATTTAGATTTCAAATACATAAATATAGCAGAACCTTTATTCATTTTTTTTACAAAATTTTTATAGGCCACAGTTATATGTGCAGGGGAGGTAAACACACCTTTTCAGGATACACTAATGGGGTATTTGATACATTTTTACCTAATAATAAAGCTATAACCTTCAAATCATCGCAGATATTCCAGTTATATTTACCATACTGAATTTTTTCTAACAAGAATTTCATATTTTCATATGTCTCCTTCATATCGCTGGCATGCGCGACAGGTACTGATGGTAATTCATTCCCATTATGGAGCAGTACAGCCTTCAAACTGACTTTCAATAAGTCTGTGAACAATCGCTACTCACCTGACTGGTGTTGATGTTCAAGAGCCTTCATTACTGCACAAACATCATTACAAAAAACTACATGGCCTTCTTTAGAAAAGTAGTCACTGAAATCACTATGGCGTCTATGATAAACGCATATCCTTGTATCTTTTTGGAGTAGATTCCAACCTTTGAGCCTGGAACTTAAAAGTCAGCTGACTGTTTAGACCAATTTAAATCCCGCATAAGATTATTAAGATCTTCTTGAGGTAAAAAGTGAGGTTCTGATGAACTACTTGCTTCAAATGTAGGGTCACTTCTCTCGCTTTTTCCGTCTTCAGTATGAACTGGGTCGGAGTTGTCACTTAAGGTCATGAAATCTGAAAATTTTGGTACAGGATACTCTTCACTATGTGGCACAGGTCTAATTGCAGATGCCACATTGGGGTACTTAACTTTATATTTTGTTTTGGACGTAATTCCTTTAATGTTAGTTAAACCAAAATAACAATCAGTTAAATGGTTCTTCCGTTTCCTCCAAACCATAGGGACTGAAAACGGTATATACCACCATTTTTCCAACTAGTGAGAAGCCTAACACATGATACACAGCATAAATTTGGGCCCAGTCTTTATCAAAATCACCAGCTTCACACCCAAAATAAAGCTCATAACATTTTTTCACAAACGGTGTGAAATTTCACCTCTGAGACTTCAAGGTCAGTTTACCACACACGTAGCAGAAATTGTTTGGTTGATTTACACACTTTCTGGGCATTTTGAAACGTTTATAAAAAAAAACTTACAAATAAAAACAATAAACAGCACAAAAATAAGTAGGTACCATATACGTGTTACCAGACTCACTACAATTACAGTACTGGCTACTGGCCCTCTGCTTGCTAAAAAAGTGCAACATTTGTACAAGATAGGATAGGTTTGAACATCATCAGGCCTGGACAGAGTTAAAACATGTTTCAACATGAATAAGTCTGCCTGGTGCCAAATTATTCTGAATACAAATTCCCACTTCTATATTTACAAGAATTATTTTATTTTATTTTATTTATTTATTTTACGGACAACCCAATTACAATAGTAATATAAAAACAAAATTACAATAGTAATATAAAAACAAAAAAAAAAAATGTTAAAACAATGCACATATACAATTCATAACGTGAAAACGGAGAAAAAAAAAACAAGAATTACAATAGTTTTTAACACCTCAGATCCCGATCGCGCTTACAAGCGTTTTTAAATTTGCTAACACTACAACTGAAGGGATCAAGGCTGTATGTATTAAATAATCGGCATATTCTCGTGAGAGGACTGTAATAGCCATAATTAGCACTATGAAATGGAATACTGAGCAGTACACTGCCACGAGTCCTATGAATAGTATTAAGTTGGACGCTCTCCAAAAGTGGTGGACAGGAAATAAAGCCATTCAGGAGTTTATATAGGAATAAAACATTTGCAAGATCCCTACGCTTTTCCAAAGTAACCACACCAAAAGCGTTCATAATCACCCTATAGTCAACATGATAACTTCCATCCTTTTAAATATTTATTCCAGCTTTAAAAGCTAAAGTTCGTAGAAATCTACGCTGCACTGACTCAATCTCAGCAATATGGCACTGGTAAGATGGTGACCACACTACCGAAGCATACTCCAAACCAGAGTGGACTATTGAAAAATACAACACTCTAAACGTGCTAGCCGACAATTGCTTACTATATCTGGTAACAAAACCAAGATTTCTGAGACCGAGTCTCAGAATATTATTAATATGGCCACGAAAATTAAGTTGACTGTCCAAAAGCACACCCAAGTCACGAATCTCCGGCACCGACTCAAGCAGGGCGCCGTTCAAACTATACCAATATTCCGCTTCCTACCAAAGGAAATGCAGAAACACTTTTTAACATTTAGACTTAAGCCATTTCTTTCTGACCAGTGATAGAGTAGATTCAGATCTTCCTGCAGACGCGTAACATCGTTTACACTTTCTATTCCTCTGTAGAGTTTGAGGTCATCCGCAAATAAAAGATATTCAGAATGGTTGAACATCTCACCAATATCATTAATAAACAAATTAAAAAGGAGAGGCCCACAGTGTGAACCCTGCGGGACACCTGAACTTACCGATATGTTTCTTTAAATATAATTTAATATACGTATACACTGGCTACGTTCAGTCAAAAAATTCTTGATCCACCTAGCCACGCTCGTGCCGAATCCCAAGGCTTGAAGCTTTCCCATCAAAAGCTCATGATTAACCCTGTCAAACGCCTTCGAGAAATCAATATATACAGCATCAACCTGCATACCTCTCTCAAACGCGCCCAACAGATACTGCTCGTAACTTAGTAAGTTTGTGACTATGGATCTTCCCCGAGAAAAGCCGTGCTGCTCATATCTCACAAAGTTCCTACAAATCCATGAAAGTTGATCCGCGACAAGCTTATCAAAGAGCTTCGTTATAGCCGACTGAATACAAATACCCCTGTAATTGATTATATCCTCACGATTTCCCGATTTATAAATGGGTGTCAAAAAGCTAGTCTTCCAATATTGCGGAAAAACGCAGGAGTTCAACGACAAACAGAAGATATAGTGTAGTGGTCTGCTCAGGGAAAACACACATTGTCTCAGGAATGCTGATGGAATCCCACCTGGGCCATGAGAATAACTCATCTTAAGCTGAAGCCTTCAAATACTTCGGCCAATGAGACCCTCACAACATTCACGTCCAGTGCGTTATCAATATTACAGGCTGAAAAGTCACAGTTCTGTCTCACATAACTAGCCGAAAAATGACGCGCGAACAAATCCACGATGTCATTGCCATTATTAGCAAGTGAATCCATCAAAAACATGCTATGTGGATAAGAAGTACACCTTCTGGAATTGTTAACGTGTCTCCAAAAAAACGCAGGGTTGACTCTTAAGTCATTGTCAACTCTAGACAAATATTCTTTATAGCAAGCTGATTGAAGATGTTTACATCTATCACGCAATAAAGAAAACTCTTGGTATGAGGTGAATAAACCGTTTTGTTTATACTTTTTGTGCGCAATTTTCTTTTGCATAACTAGTGTTTGTAAGTCTGCAGAGAACCACGTTGGAAAATTTGTTGTTTTAAAGCGTTTAATCGGTACGAAGATGGCAATGGCATCATATAAAATATTGTAAAAATTCTCAACACAAACATTTATATCAGTTTCATTGAAAACCGACTCCCCATGAAACATAGGCTAAAAATTCATTGATTAATTGAAAATTGCAATTCTTAAAATCGTAGTATAGACATTTCAAACTATTGTTGCCAACATAGATGGGAATGGCAATATGGTGCTGAGAAACATTTAAAATACAGTCAAGGGCAACAGAAACATTGACCTCTTGAGTGTTACAAAACAATAGATCAAGAAATCTTCCATGTATATTGGGAATAGAGTTTAGTTGTCTCATATTGAGATATCCATAGCACGCACACACAATATTCGCCGAAGAGGACGCGGGACACTGCACACTTAAACCATCGTCTCCATCCAACCAGACAGCATCAGGCAAGTTATAATCACCACAAATGATAACCTCGTTATTATTAAATCGTGCTATTAATTCAATCACAGCACTACCATGCTCATTATATACCTGCATCGAGGACTGTGGGGGGAAGTACACTGCACCAATTACAATCTTTTGACTACCGCATGTCACAGAAACAAAAACATGTTCTACAATATGTTCGCTAACGTTAATTGCAGTAGAATTGAGATTTCTATGAATTGTTACCAAAACACCACCACCCCTTAACTTGCCACTCGCATCACTATCCCTGTCCCGTCTGTACACGCAATATTGCCCCAAGCCCAATTCGGCATCACCATAATCTGCTGTCAGCCACGTTTCGACCAGTATTATAATATCATAGGTACAGAGTGCTGTGGCATGTCTCAAATCATCAAGTTTTGTACGCATGCCAGCGACATTCTGATAATAAACATTCAAAGTCTTTTTTCGTTTTTTGAGGCCTCGGGGCTTTTAGAAACCACTATTTTAGGTTCACATTCACATATCTAATATAAAGATTCAACTCAAACTCGCGCCATTTTGTTTCCTATTTTCAAGTTCCCTGTAGGCAGCTCTTATCTCTTCTCTCTGTCGCTGCGTAAGATCGGCACCTATGTTGATGTTGTTCTCCTTCAACATTCTTTTATTCTTGAGACATGCTAATGCCATATCTGAATCATGAAGTGTCACCTTTAAAGGTCTGGGTTTATTGCCTGGACGACCCAAACGAAAAGCCCTGTAATTGTTACAATTCACATGTACTCTATCGAGTATGCCATCTATTTTGGTCTTGTCGTGAGCAATTCGTTCTGCTGGTTCGTGGGCGGAACTTTCAGGTACATCATACAGCATAATATTTTTCTTTCTATTTGCGCGATCCTGCATTTCAGAATAGACGTCCTCGGTTGTTATCTCGTTAACAACGATATTTCGGGAGCATGTAAAACTCTTCAATTTATCCATATCTTCACGTAGAGACCGCATTTCATCACGTAACTCCATAATCTCATCATTCTTAACTTTATTCATCTCTCTAATGTCTTCTAAGACACCCTGTATCTTCTTATTCTGATCACTAATCGCGTTAAAGAACTGGAGGATTATTATGACAATATCGCTCATATCCACATTTTTTTTGTTTACCAGTGTTTCCTGGATTTTTGCACCAAGGTCATTCCAAGAGTTGTCATTGTACTTACCCTTGATACATGCATCGCAAGGCCAATTATGCCTTTTATGGTTTTTAAATTCAGTAAATTCTGTTGCAGTGAGCTTGGTACACCCTCTGTGGTACCATGTCAAGCACAGGCTGCAGGAAATGCAGTTATTCCCTGCCCTCGATGAAATAACACGTTCACATTTACCACAAGTATTTTCATTCGCCATTATGTTAAGCAAGAATCACTGAGTTTAGTATGTAAAACAGCCTATAATGGTTTCCAAAAAACACATTTATATTAAATATTCCATATATATTTTTTTGTCCACTCTTAACCATAATTCGGTATAACTGTTGGTAAAGTTTAAGGTTAATAACATCAAAATCGAGTACTTATTAATTTTGAAATTATCCTATCATCTAAAATATTTTTTACTAGGTCATCGAGTGTGGTGTCAAATGAAAACTTGTGAAAACACGAGTAATATATATATATATATATATATATATATATATATATATATATATATATATATATATATATATATATATATAATGTAATACTTGCGCGCAGAAAAAACCGATCCAAAACTCCTAATCATAAAATTGGATTTTTTTTCTTCCTCTCTCATACTCTTAATTGACAAACACGTGTCAGAGAAGGATTCCTGTCATGTATAATAATGGTAAACGTTTCGATAATAAAACCTCTCTGATACAGTAAACATAAAACACAGTAGCGATAGTCCGACTCCGGCACCTTTGATCTCAAGGAGTTCGAGTTTGTAATGATCACATGACCTGCTGTGACATATTGCTGATATGATGCCCGCAAGTTTTTGAAATATTCAAATTCCTTCTTTCAAGAAAAAATCCTATTCTGGAGACTAAAAATGAATTTTACTGATTGAAAGGAAAAAAAAACGAGAAAAGAAACATTTTTTATCAACGTCTGATTAAAACAGGTATATAAAAAACAGAGAAAGAGGCAAAAATTACAAGAAAAAAATACATTTGGCTTCAACGGTTTTAATACGTTATTCATTTAATTATCTCAGTGTTGAATTTATATTTTCAGTGTTCCGTACGGAACACTTATAAGATCACTTTGGTGTCTGTCCGTCTGTCAACCCGATTTTCTCCGAAACTATTTGTCATAGAAAGTTGAAATTTGGTAGTAATATAGGAATTGATGGCCTCACCAGAGCCACGTAGTTTTGACTTAAGGGGTTAGTTTTGGGGGGTGAAATCGGAAGTGAAAAAAAAAAACTTTTTTACTAGGTAATCGAGTGTGGTGTCAAATGAAAGCTTGTGAAAACACGAGTAAAAGAGTAAAATATATATATATATATATATATATATATATATATATATATATATATATATATATAATTATGTAATACTTGCGCTCACTTTTCTTTGTATTATTTTTAAAAAAAATCGCGAAAAAAATCGCTGTCCACCTGCCTTATCTCGGAAAGTATTTATCAAAAAATTTTTTAAAAAATTCTGGAATATTCTCAACGGGGTGTAGATTGAACGAAAATTATCACGAGTGCATTACCTGTAATAATTTATCTGGTATATAAAAACAGAACAAAACAGAATAGAAATTTCAAGGTCATCAATTTTCAGTAAAGATTGGAAATAAACTTTGTTGAAAACTTATTTGGGGTGTGTTTTGTGAAGTCACTGATAATTTTATATCACAGTAACATAAATTTTGACTTAAGGGATTCGTTTTGAGGGGTGAAATCGGACGTGAAAAAAGAATTTTTTTACTAGGTCATCGAGTGTGGTGTCAAATGAAAGCTTGTGAAAACACGAGTAATATATATATATATATATATATATATATATATATATATATATATATATATATATATATATATATATATATAATGTAATACTTGCGCACACTTTTCTTCGTATTACTTTTAAAAAACCGTGAAAAAAATCGCTGTCCCCTACCTTATCTCGAAAAGTACTCACCAAAAAATTTTGAAAAAACCCTGGAATATTCTCCACGGGGTATAGATTGAACGAAAATTATCATTAAATTTAATAATTTATCTGGTATAGAAAAAAAAACCAAAATTTCAAGGTCACCAGTTTTCAGTAAAGATTGGGAACAAACTTTGTTGAAAACTCATTTGGGGTGTGTTTTGTGAAGTCACTGATCATTTTATACCACCCTAACAAAATTTTTTATTTGGTCATCGAGTGTGGTGTCAAATGAAAGCTTGTGAAAATATATATATATATATATATATATATATATATATATATATATATATATATATATAATGTAATACTTGAGCTCACTTTTTCTTTGTATTATTTTTCAAAAATCGCGAAAAATCGCTGTCCCCCCACCTTATCTTGAAAAGTACTGATCAAAAAATTTTGAAAAATTCTGGAATATTCTCCACGGGGTATAGATTGAACGAAAATTATCACGAGTGCATTACTTTTAATAGTTTATTTGGTATATAAAAAAACAAAAATTTCAAGATCATCAGTATTCAGTAAAGATTGGAAACAAACTTTGTTGAAAACTCCTTTGGGGTGTGTCTTGTGAAGTCACTGGTCATTTTATATCACCGTAAAATTTTTTTTTATTTTAAAAGCAATCAACGTACGGAACACTAATTGTGCGAGTTCAACTTGTACTTGACCAGTTATTTATAATTATTTTCAATTATAACGTGAAACGAGTCATTTACTTATTGGAAAATTATTAATAATGAATTTCGGAACACGTCATAAAAATATTCTCCTTAAAGTCCAGATGTAAACACAACCAGCGACCGCGCTGGCAGCCATGTTGTTGGTATGATAGGTGATGCATTCATGATAAAAAAAAAATAGGATCTAAAGATTTTCTGGAGCGTCGCTACTGTTTTATGTTTACTGTGTCTCTGACATGTAGGTTATATTCTACGCTATACAAATTGTGAAGGAGTTTCCACTTTTTAAAAAGTGTTGCAAGTACTAAGTAATGACAATGCTTTATCTAAATAATCTAATTTTTGAGTGCAAGAAATAAGGGAGTCAACAGTATCCTAATAAATAATACCGAATTCTAAAGTCTGGCCAACATGTTACGGTGTCTCTATATAAAAGTATGTAAGAGGAAAGAAAACTTAATTAACAAAATTTATTAATGATTTAATTCACTGAAAATTCTATTTTCCGTATTTCGTTATCTTAAAAAATGTCTTTCGCTTACATTAATTTTTAATTTGAAAGAGTCTAGATCCATTGAAAAAATCCAAAAAAATGAAGCGAGAATAACTAAACTACATTTCAATATTTAACTAGACGTTTCGGCTTAAAATGGACAATGGAGTGCCATATTCTTTATGAAGCTTTCCACTATAATTGGACGTCTTTGAACAAATGTATCAAGAAAGTCATTATCTGATATTCTCTACTCTACTCTTTTAGAACCGCTCCAAATGTTGTAAATATTAAATGTCAACTATCGTATTATAGAAATAATCTAAGAAACCCGCACTAATCTTATGGAAAATGGGGCCCAACAAATTTTTTTTATATAGTGTTCACGGGCACAAAGTATATATATATACATATATATATATATATATATATATATATATATATATATATATATATATATATATATATATATATATATATATAATTTATGCGTATGAGCGCTTGTTAGCGAGTACAATTGTACAGATACATGTAGAAATATCTATGTTTTTGTGTGAGCATATGTGAAGGTTCGCACTTTGTGCCCGTAGAGGCATTTAATCAGAGCTAATAAAGCTACAAAAAAATGCAATATAAAAAAAAAATTGACCAGGCCCCATTTTCCATAAAATTAGTGCGGGGTTCTTTTTTTTGTTCCAGAACTAAAAATGTTTAAAATATCCAAAGAGTTTGATAATCTGGTTGTCACGGTGGGGTTTCCAAAGACAAAAAAACTCTGTTTAGAAGTATTTTATATTCTCTTTTATTTAACTATATCAGCTAATAATTTAACTCCCCAGCAGTTTATTTTAAAAAAACTTTATGTCAAAAAATCTGTTCGATTTATATTATTTTTTAATTCGGGAGTGACTAATTCCCCCAGGGTATTCCAATTAGCGACTGGCTGGATGGCAGTACTGCGTAAGCTAAAATAATGATAATAAAAAAAACCCAACATAGTAAAGCGATAACAATTAAACTATATTTAAATACTTTCTTAAATTTTTCAGTAAAAAACGGAAAATAGCGAGTCACATTCTTAATAAAGTTTTCTACCACATCTGACTGGCTATTAAAAGATCCTTAGAGAAAGTCATCATCATCCGACATTCTCTTTCTATAAACTGCTTTTTCAAAAAAAAGTGTTGGAAGTATTAAGTAACGATTATTTCTCTCTCTCTCTCTCTCTCTATTATGTAAGTAGTCTACTTTTTTAAGCATTAATAATAAGAAACGCCTAAGTACAGTTGGACCGTCTGAACAACAGGGTAAGGCTTCCTATGAATAACACAATATTTTATTAAATCTATAATATATATAAAATGCCACGTCTCTCTGTCTGTCTGTCTGTCTGTCCGTTAGTGCGCTTATCACTGGAGAACCACTTATCCGGTTTACGTACTTTTTTTTTAAAAGATACATATGTTCTCTGGCCAGGTTATAGGCTATATTTTATTTCGATAGGTAGCATAAGAAATGAGCAGTGACGATAATAGTGAATGAAGTCGGAAAAAAATTTGCCGCTAGCGGGTTGCCTTGCAATATACAGCCTAAACCATTAAATATGGAACAATATTATGTAGCAGAGAATATCTATAATCTATAATATATATAAAATGCAATGACTCTCTGTCTGTCGGTCTGTCCATTAGTGCGCTTATCCCTCGAGAACCACTTATCCGATTTACGTACTTTTTTTTTAAAACATACATATGTTCTCTGGCCAGGTTACAAGCTATATTTTATTACGATAGGTAGCATAAGGAATGAGCAGTCACGATAATAGTGAATGAAGTCGGAAAAAAAGTCGCTAGCGCGTTCTCTTGCAATACACAGCCTAAACCATTAAATATGGAACAATATTATGTAGCAGAGAATATCTATAATATATAAAATGCAACGTCTCTCTGTCTGTTTGTCCGTTTGTGCGCTTATCACTGGAGAACCACTTATCCGATTTATGTGCTTTTTTTTTAAATATACATATGTTCTCTGGCCAGGTTATAGGATATATTTTATTATGTTAGGTGACATAAGGAATAAGCAGTGACGATAATAGTGAATCAAGTCGGAATCTTTGCCGCTAGCGCGTTCTCTTGCAATAAACTGCCTAAAGCATTAAATATGGAACAATATCATGTAACAAAGAATATAATATATATAAAATGCAACGTTTCTCTATCTGTCTGTGTGTCCGTTAGTGCGCTTATCACTCGAGAACCGATTTACGTGTTTTTATAAATTTATACATATGTTCTATATAATTCGATATAAGCCTAGACAATGGGAGATAAAGTGAGATAATGGGAGATAAGTATAAATAATGGGAGATAAGGAAAAATAATGGGAGATAAACAGAGATAAGTCTAGATAATGGGAGTTATGGTGAGATAATGGGAGATAAGGAGAAATAATGGGAGATAAGGAGAAATATTGCGAGATAAGTCGAGATAAGCCTAGATAATGGGAGATAAGGTGAAATAATGGAAGATAAGGAGAAATAATGGGAGATAAGGAGAAATAATGGGAGATGAGCAGAGATAAGCTTAGATAATGGAAATTATGTAAAGATAATTGGAGAAAAGGGGAAATAATGGGAGATAAGGGGAAAAAATGGCAGATATTTTATTACGTTAGGTAACATAAGGAATAAGCAGTGACGATAGTAGTGAATCAAGTCTACGCGAGCGGAGCCGCGGGCACTGCTAGTCTAATATACAATTTGAATTCCCACATTCGATTAATACTTCAACTATTTCAAAATCTTAGTTTCAAAAATATAATTCCAAAAAATTTATTTAATTTATATAATTGGATAGATTTGGCGATTACTTGACGAAAACCCATTTTTAGGAAATTAAAAGAAGACTTTTAATTATATTTTATTAAAAAAAAAAGCATTTGAGAATAAGACCGAAGTTTCACATTCGGCCTCTCATTCAGTTTCTGAAAATCATAGTTTCGATGAAAACTTTGATATATTACATACCACTAACAAAAATAAAAAGTTGAATTTGCTTGAATCATTGGAAATTAACAAATTGAAAAATTCCGAGGTATTGCTAAACAATCAACTAGATTTATGTAACACTCCTTTGTTAAATCTTAAGTTCAGGTAATTTTCTTCCTATTGTACTATGTTAAATCCCTTCAAAAATATTAATTTTTTTAGAAGTCAATTTATTTATAACACCTTTAGGAAATTGCATCTAATTAAGGTAGATTTTAAATAATTGTAACTAATTTAGTTATTAGACAAATCAGTAACACGTAGGTTGACAAATTTTTGGTCTAGCTACTTAAAACATATTTGTTTTGCAAAATTTGACTTTATTCATCAATATTTAAGGGTGATACAATCAATCCAACGCTTTTCTAATATTTCAGTACATTTCTTGTAGAAGGATTCGTCTTTGCCTTCAAAACAGGTCTCAGCTTCGGCAATAACTTCTTCAATGGAGCCAAATCGCTTTCTCGCGAGCATTTTTTTGAGGTCTGCGAATAGATAGTAGTCGTTGGGGGCCCAATCTGGAGAATACGGTAGATAAGGAAGCAATTCGAACTTTAATTCATGCAATTTTGCCATTGTAACCATTGTCTTGATGAAACAGCACTTTTTTCTTGTTAATTTGGGGCCGTTTCTTTGCGATTTCTGCCTTCAAAACGCACCAATAACTTTATATTATATTCGCTATTGATGTTTTTTTCCTTTACAGCGTAGTCGATGAAAATTACTCCATACGCATCCCAAAACCTTCCCAGCCGACTGGTGTGTCTTTGGTCGCTTCGGGCGGCTTTCAACGGCTGCTGTCCGTTCAGTTGACTGCCGATTTGATTCCGGAGTGTAGTGATGGATCCATGTTTCATCCATTGTCACATATCTCATGAAAAAATTATTTTTATTGCGCTTAAACAAGTCCAAATGGCGCTCAAAATCATCAACACGTTGTTTTTGAACCACTGTGAGCAAACGCTGTACCCATTTCTAACAGAGCTTTCTCATGTCCAAATATTCCTGCAAAATTTGACCAACACGTTCTTTTGATATCTTCAGGGTGTCAGCTATCTCACGCAATTTCACTTTACGGTCATACAAAACAATTTTGTGGATTTTTTTGATGTTTTCCGGGTGTAACTACCTTATTTGGGCGTCCAGAGCGTTCAGCATCATTTGTATCTGTATGACGGCGTTTAAATTCAGCATACCAATAAATGATGAATGATTTTCCAGGTACAGAGTCCCCGTAACACTTATCAAGTCATTGCTTTGCTTGAATGGTGTTTTTTCCCATCAAAAAATAGTGCTTAATCGACACACGAAATTCGATTTTTTCCATTGTTTTGAAAATATCAAAAGTAGCATCACTAAAACCACTGTAACTTATAAACTAACCGTCGAAATGTCATGAAATTTTGACGCGTATCGTTTGAGGGTTGGTATTTCCTAAAAATCATATGAATTTGTCAGACCAAAAACTTTTTAGCCTACGTGTTAGAAGTTCAACTCCCGTTTGAGAAAGGTATTGTGTACCGAAACATGTCACGGCTGATTTAAGTTATTATTTTATTTATTTCATTTTGATAAATAAAATAAAGTGAAAATCTGAACAACAGTTCTATTAATTTCTTAATTTATATAAATTTTAAATTCCTAAGTGCTTAAATCCATTTAACATACAAAGATTAAAATACCAATAATTCAAGCACATTTGAATATTTGATTACAGTTCTCGAGCAAAAATAGACAATCGAGCTTCGAGAGTCGCATTTGCCTACTCTTAATAAAGTTTTCACTATAAAGGAATGGCTTTAGAAAAATGCTTCGAAAAAGTAATTATCTGATATTCTCTACTCTCTCTAGTTTTATGCACGTGCTTTTAAATTCGCTGCAAGTATTAAGTAACAACTACGTAATTCTTCGAGTGCTAAAAATGAGGAAGTTAAAAGTATCCACATAAAGAGTAGCTAGTTTAATAGTCTATCTAACACGGTGGGAACTCTAGTGAAAAAATATTCTACTTAGAAGTAATGAAGAGAAATCCCTAAAGCGCTACAGGAGTGACGCGTATGCGGAAAAAGCGATTCACGTTGGTCTCGAATCTGTTTAAGTTGTATTCGGTGGGAAATACAGTCCTGGCCGAATTATTCCAAAGGGATGATATGCTCCATATAAAAGACTGCTTGCAAAGGGTCATATGAGAAATGACAAACGGATGTGAAGTATTAGAGTGACATGTATTCCTAGTATGCCCCGCTCTGGGAGAAATTAAGTGGGCCACATCCATAGAACACTTGAAAGTACTTGTAGAACAGACTCAAGTTGCCACCGTTCTTTGACGTTCCAAAGGATCAGCGTTGCTGATGAGTTCGGGGTCTCCAATCAGGCGAACAGCTCTCTCTCTTCTGAATAGAATCCAACAAATGCAGTATATGTTTGGGAGCAGAGTCTCGAACATGGGAGCAGTATTTTATCATTGGTCGAATTTGACCCTGTTGTGAAGTGTGAAGCTTTCTAGTTCGAAATATTATTTTTAAGACTTTCCATGAAAAAAACTATAATATACACTTTTAATTATCACCAGCAATAAATAATTCAAAATCCTCCGAAAGCTTATTTTCAAATACATACAGTCTGTCAAGTAAGAACGTGCCCGCTCGTATTCTTGAAAATATATATGTGTCTCGAGAAAATGTTTTGCCATCAATGTATTCTTTGGTGTGTTAACAACGATGCAATTACCTTAGTAAGTTGTCCAATTGCCTCCTGCATCAATAATCGCCTGGCATCTTCGAGGCATGAGGTCGACGAGATTTTCTGCATACCCTGCAAATTTTTCGAATGTCACGAGACAACTGAGTCAAAGTCCTCAGAGTCTTTCCTCTGAGCTTTCTTTTTACAAAGGACCAAACGTTTTCAATAAGTTTGGCGTCCGGCGATTATGAGGGCCACTCGAGTATCTTATCGTGGGCCCAAGCGAGCAGCTTCGCGACGGCATAATTTTCGCCTAGCAAAGGTTACTTCAACGTACTTCGGAATATGACATCATGACCACGAAGATGTTGTCGAATGGACTCATGAGATATATTCAAACCCGATTTTCTTAATTTTGCAGCTCCTTGACGCGGCGCCAATTTCGGGTCCCGTGAAAACAAAAGACACCATTCGTTTTTCGACTTTCGAAATGACTTTGTCTACCGAGTCACGTTTTCGCACGATTTACTCACTTCTTTACAAACACCACCAACTTTTTAATATATTTAGCGATCGCGGAATGTCATTTAGGCCCCTTTGGATGGGAACAAAGAAAGCCTCGAACCGATGGGCAAACAAGTGACTCATTTTGGATTTTACGTGATTTCGACGAAAGTTCGGAATCGACTGATACTTTTACTGAAATGCGCCGAAGACAAAGGTTCGCTCTACCGATTTTTTGTTGAATCTATAAAATCGCCTCAACCAAAAATGAATTATCGCAAACACGTTCTTAGTTGACAGACTGTAATGCCAAAAGATTCGTTTAAACAAAAAAGTATATAAATCAACTGAGTAGCTCTCAAAGGCTGTAGCGACATTAACTCAACCACATTTAAACACCTCGGTTTTAAATTAGCAATAACTAAGTGTCGAGAAAGTCATTATATTCTTTACTCTACAAATTACATTTTTAAAGAATTTTTATATAAGTTTATTTAAAAATATTATAAATATTTAGTAATCCTATTATGGAAGTAGTTAAATAAAGAAGAAAAAGTGTTCGATAGTCTAACTAATACAATAAGAGTTCCACAATTTTTGATTCTCCGAGAAGTCCTTTTTAGGAATATTATATCATTATGCTGATATTAAACTTTAAACCAAAAGTTCAGAGGCTAAGTTGGAAAGACTGAAGCGACAACAATTATACTACACTTAAATATTTTATGAAACTTTTCGGTTTAAAATAGACAATGGGATACCACATTCTTGATAAAGTTTTCCACTATAATTGGACGGCTTTATAAAATTATTTCGAGAAAGTCAATATCCTATGTTTCTTCTCTACAGATTGCATTTTCCAAGCATTTTTCAGTTGTATATAAGTTTATTTAAGAGTATACTTCGGATGGTTGTAGCGTCTACTTGATGGAAATTCATTATAAATATATAATTAAAGACTGTTTTTAGTCAATTTCCACTGGTTTATTTAAACTTTGATGAGCCGTTTCGCTGTCGATGCAGCTTCTTCAGATCTACATTTTACACTGTCAACTTAGGTTTAATGTTTACAAATTTATATAATTTTTTAATTATAATATTACACCTAATTAAATTACATTGATAGTATTGGAAAACCCACACAGACATGGAATTAGGAGAATAAATTCAATAATGACGAATTGTTTAAATCTACCTGGACGTTGAGTAAAGTACCTGTAGTCCTTACTCGATTTATTTGCATTGTCTCTAAAAGGTTTAGTTTTAAACCTTTTTGTTGGGTATGTAAAATTTTAAAATTCTTATTAAACGTGTGATTTTCTGTTAAAAGATAATTAGCATATGTTGAATTAGACTTTCTATGGATGAAACTTTTTTTGTGTTCTGTAATTCTTTGTATAAATGTACGTCCAATTTGTCCTATGTATGTTTTAGGACATGACCTACATGTTAATTGATAAACCCCTGATTTATTATCTTTATTAATTTGTGGTTTGTAGTTTTTGAGATATTTCCCTATAGTATTGTTAGTCTTGTAAGCTATGTTGATATTTTTTTGACTTAAAAATTTTTTCTCAGTTTTTCTGTTGGTTTGCCGAATAGGTTAAGCTATTTCGGCAAACCAACAGAAAAACTGGGAAAATTTTTCGCTCAAGTGTCTTTTTTCGGAAATTTTATACCATTATATATTATATACATATTATTATATATTAAACCAGAAGTGCATAGACTAAGTTCCTAAGGCTGAAGCGACAACAATTATATTACATTTAAATGTTTTATTAAAGTTTTTAGTTTAAAACACTCTCCTGATAAAGTTTCCCACTATAATTAATCGACTTGAGAAAATTATTTCGGGAAAGTCGTTGTTCTATTTTTCTCCGCTATGTATGTAAAACGCTAAAAAATGATAGAGCTCCAGGACCAGGAAACATCCCAGGAGAGATAGTAAAATACGGAACTGAAAAGCTATTTAGCGCTTTGAGGAACTTATTCCAAAGATGCATTAACACATCAGAAGTACCTGAGGAATGGAAAATATCATACATATCAACAATTCATAAGAAAGGAGACAAAAATAATTGCGATAACTATAGGGGAATAACGGTTACAGGATCTATTAGCAGAATATACGAAAAAATACTTAAAAATAGAAAAGAAAATGGAATACGCGGACGTAGAAGCTGAAGAACAGGCAGGCTTTAGAGCAGGAAGATCCACAATAAACCATCTCTTCTCACTGACACAAATCCTAGAAAAGAAAAGCGCATTTGATCAGGAAGTCCATGTCTTGTTTGTTGATTTAAAAAAGGCTTACGACAGCGTGCCCCTAATGAGATTGTGGGAAACACTACAACAGAGTAATGTAAGCACCGAAATAATTAAAGCCGTAAAAATCCTTATACCAAGACGCAAGAAGTAGTGTGAAAACCAAATATGGTATAACAACAGGGTTCCAGGTCACAAAGGGTCTCAAACAGGGCTGCTGTATATCCCCAATGCTATTTAAAATCTATTTGGAGAGTGCACTGAAGAACTGGAAAAGGAAATGCAGCAGTATGGGATTACCACTGGATGACGATACTACAGTGTACACGCTATCATTTGCAGACGACCAGGTAGTAGTCGCTCAGGACATCGATGATATGGAATACAGGACACGAAAACTTATGGAGGAATATGAAAAATGGGGTCTAGAAGTCAATATTAAAAAGACCGAGTACATGTGCGTCGGAGGACAACAGCAGGACTTGAAACTGGCCACAGGACACACCATCAAACACTGTGCCAGTTATAAGTATTTGGGAACGAGAATATCTAGGGACGGAACACTGGAAGAAGCAATATTCGAGAGGAATATCCAAGGAAGAAGAGCAATTGCAATGCTTAATAGTATACTATGGGACAAAAACATAACCATTGAAAATAAGAAGAGAATTTACAACTCAATAGTAAAAAGTATAATAACTTACAGCTCCCAGGTGTGGCCATTGAAGGAAAGAACAGAAAAAATACTAAAAGCTACAGAAATGGATTTCTGGAAACGAGCAGCCAGAAAATCCAGAAAAGACCGCATACCAAATGATACGATAAGACGAGCTTTAGAAATAAAACACGATATAGTGGACGAAATCAGAACCCAACAGTTGGTATGGTACGGACATGTACAGAGAATGTCACAAGACCGACTACCTAAAAAGATTTTAAATTGGAACCCTCATGGAAAAAGAAAGCGAGGAAGACCACGCCAAAGCTGGAGAGCAGGAATCAACAAGGAAGTACTAGAGAGCGATCTGGAGGAGGAGGGATGGAGAAACCGGGAGGAGTGGAAATTAGGCATCGGAAGACGGAAGACGTTATAAAACCGATTGATATATATATATATATATATATATATATATATATATATATATATATATATATATATATATATATAGTATATATATATATGTATATATAAAAGTGTTCGATAATCTAACTAACACAGTAAGACTTCCACAATTTTTGATTCGCCCAAGAGTGTTTTTGGGAACGTTCTGTCATTACACTAATATTAACTTTTAAACCAGAGTTACATAGACTAAGTTCCAAAAATTGAAGCGGCAACAATTATACTACCTTTAAATATTTTATTAAACTTTTCGCTTTAAAACAGACAATAGGGTGCCACATTCTTGATAAAGTTTTCCATTATAATTGAACTGCTTTAGAAAATTGTTTCGAGAAAGTCATTATCCTATTTTTCTCCTCCACAGAATGGATTTTTAAAGAATTTTCCAATTTTATACACGTTTATTTAAAAGTATTTAGTAAAGACTAAGGATCGTATTATCGAAGTAGTCAAATAAAGAAGTAAAAGTGTTCGATAGTATAGCTAACACAGTAAGACAACCACAATTTTTGATTCGCCCAAGACTCTTTTTTTAGGAAATTCTATACCACTATACTGATATTATATATTAAACCAGAAGTGCATAGACTACGTTCCAAAAGCTGAAGCGACAACAATTATACTATATTTAAATATTTTATTAAACTTTTTAGTTTAAAACACTTTACTGACAAAGTTTTCCACTATAATTGAACGACTCGAGAAAATTATTTCGGGAAAGTCATTATACTATTTCTTTTCTATAGATTGCATTTTTAAAGAAATTTCCGGTTTTATACAAGTTTATATAAAAGTATTACAAATATTTAGTAACGACTAAAGATTGTATTATCGAAGTAGTCAAATAAAGAAGTAAAAATGTTCGATAACCTAACTAACACGGTAAGATTTCCACAATTTTTGCTCTGCCCAAGAGTTTTTTTAGGAACTATGTATCATTATACTGATATTAAATTTTAAACCAGAGGTACATACACTAAGTTCCAAAAACTGAGACGATAACAATTAAACTACATTCAAATATTTTATTAAACTTCGGGCTTCATACACTTGTTTCACCTATCTATCATCCTTCATTCTCTGTATATGTCTCCACCATTCCAGGTGTCTTTGTTGTATATATTCCATAATTGATTATCCTTATTTCTGTATTTCTTATTCTTCCTTCTGTATAGCTCCTTGTGCTGCTTTCAGGTATTTCATTTCTGTCTGCCTGTCTGTTAGGGTCCATGATTCACATCCATATGTTAGGATTGTCCTATAAATTGCTTTGAACACTTTTATTTTTGGTTGTTTCGTCACTTCTTTCTTCCTAATGAATTTATTATTTATTGCATAGTAAAGTTTGTTCGTTTTTTAGATTCTTTCATTAATTTCTTTGTCTTGTTTTCCAGTTTCATCCATTATTACTTCCAAATACTTATACTGTTCCACTCGTTGTATTTTATTCCCTTCTATGTAAATGTTCGTTTGTTGGTTTTCCATTGGCATTACTTTTGTTTTATCTATATTAACTTTCATACCTTCTTCTTTGAACGCTTTATTCCAAATATCGAGGTTTCCTTGTAAATATCTCTCATTTTCCGCCACTAGCACAATATCATCAGCAAAAGCCGCTTCAGATATTTCTATTCTTTTTAGCTTTCAGTAACCAATTGTCATTCTTTTCACTTCTATTTCACATTTCTTGATTATTTCATCCATGTATACAGTGAACAATGTTGGGCTCAAGCTTCTTCCCTGCCTCAAACCTTCCTGTGTTGTAAATCCCTCCAACTTCATATTTTTTATTACATACTGCACATTGTTGCTGTATATTCCCTTTATGATTCTTATTGTCTTCTTGTTTATTCCCTTGTTTTCCAGGCTTTTCCACACTTTCTTTCTCGGCACACTGTCAAATGCTTTTTCTAAGTCTATGAAAGCAAGGTGTAGAATTTTATTTTGTTTTGATCTGTTTTCGATAATCTGTTTCAGTGTAAATATGTGCTCTTGTGTACTGCTTGCTGGTTTAAATCCACTTTGCGATTCCGATAGTTGTGGTTCTATTACTTTCTTTATCCTATTATTAATGATGCCCTCATAAATTTTGACAATTGTGTTCAGTATAGTAATTCCTCTGTAATTATTGCAATCATTGTGATCTTCCTTTTTACAGATTGGTGTAATAAACGATATTCCCCATTCGGCCGGAAATTTTTCTTCTTCCCATGCATTATTAATTATTTCTAACACTATTGTTTTTTCCTTCTTCCCCATATCATTTCAGACGTTATCTTATCGCTGCCTGAGACTTTTCCATTTTTCAATTTTTTTATGACTTCCTCCAACTTTTTCCATTCTATTTGTTCCTCATTTTCTGTTTCGTCCATATTTTGTTGTTCCATTTCTTCATAATTTGTATTATCTTTTTCTTCATTACCTCTCAATAGTTCCTCAAAGTATTCTTACCATCTTTACATTATTATTTGGATTTAATAAACTTAACAGTGGGGTGTCATATTCTTGATGAAGTTTTCCACTACCATTGAACAGCTTTAGAAAATTATTTCGCGAAAGCCATTACCCTATTTTTCTCCTATAGAGATTACATTTTTAAAAAAATTTCCAGTTTTATACAAGTTTATTTAAAAGTAGTATGACTACTCAGTAAAGATCCTATTATCGAAGTAGTCAAATAAAGAAGTAAAAAGTGTTCGATAGTCTAACACAGTACCATTATGGGGTTACACACCCCTCGAATTTTCCAAAATTCGTTTTTTTCTAGGGTTTTTTATTTTCTATACTTCTGAGAATTGTTCAAAAAAATAATTTTGGAAAATTCCATTCCATTACAAAGTTAAAGCATTAAATGTGACATGGCGTCGGATTGGGAACGCTACCTGTTTTCAGACACTGACTGTAATATTACTCAGTCAACTTTCATATATTTTTTAATTTTTTTTTTTAAATCTTAATAATTACTTTTTTTACAAAATGTCTAGAGGTTTTTGAAATTTTTCTAATAGATAATTTTTTTATAAATAATTAAACCTAAATTTTTTTGACGAAAATTGTATACAACGTAAATTTTTTATTTTTAAAAAAAAAAAAAAAAACTTTGGACAGTTCTTAACTACTACATTATTTTAAAAGATTAATTTTTATTTTTGCATATTGAATTATTTTTTGTAAAGTTATCCTGCAGACACAGATGCGTCATAGTTTTCATCAGTGGTCCATTTAACCCCATAATAAATAATATTAACATTTAAAACACATTTAATTTTTTTTTTCTTATAATTTAAAGTACAATAAAAATATATAATCGCCATTCTCTTGTAACCTTTAAAATATTTTTTATAAATATACATACTTTTCGCAGTGTGTATGTAACTTCTTATACTGATTTTAAATTTTAAACTAGAAGTGCATAGACTAAGTTCCAAAGACTGAAGCGACAACAATTAAACTACATTCAAATATTTTATTAAACTTTTCGGTCTCAAATAGACAATGGGGTGCCACATTCTTGATAAAGTTTTCCACTATAATTGAACGGCTTTAGAAAATTGTTTCGAGAAAGTCATTATCCTATTTTTCTCCTCTACAGATTGCATTTTTAAAGAATTTTCCAGTTTTATGCGGCGCTTTCAAAAGCGCTGCAAGTATTAAGTAATGGCTATGGATCCTATTATGGAAGCTTTTATTTTTTAGTGGTTTCCTAAAAGGTCTTGTTCACTTCTTCTGAAAGTTTAATGCTAATAGAATTGCTAAAAGATAATGACAAAACATAATATGAACAAATTACTCTGAGAGCAGTAAGCTTGAGTTAAACTATTGACGAAGTAAATTAGTTTCCAGTTTAAAGAAAATAAAATTTCTTTTAAAGTAAATGTCTGCAAATAAATAAGTAAAAAACAAATAGAAGAATTTAGAGATTTGCCAGAGAAGTTTTAATGGTACAATTTGAAACAAAGTAATGACATAACAAAATGCCTGTTTTTGTCAATGGTCTGCATATCAATATTATATAATTATTTGCTTGGCTATAATGCAAAAATATAAGGATGGTCATTTTAAGTGACACACACCATATACATTTACTGCTATATATATTACATACCACACCACAGTTATAACCGCTATGCCAAATATTTTATATTTGCAGCTGACGCGCGTTTCGCTAACCATGATGGCATCATCAGGAGCAATGATTAATTCAATTGGCTTAATCGGAGAGGTCAAACCATTAATACCTTTCACAAATGCTCTATATAGTCTGGGTTAGTGGTTCGGGTCATTATCTTATTGGGACACAAACAAATTCTTAGTATCTTATTATCCCACTTACTTTCACAGATCATTGCCGACGAAACAGCCCCAAGTATTTGATAATATCCATTACCTTCTCCATGTTTTATTGTCGGTACTAGGCAGTCTTCATCGGACATCTGCGCAGGAAAAACACTCTCCCAGAAGACTATTTTCCACTATTCCGAAGTCCAATGCTAATGATGATGTGCCTACTTATGAAGTCGTCGCAATGAAGATTTTTTACTACTACACACTCAGGTAAGCCTACAGATAACGGACGATTTTTAACAGAATACAAATACTTTCTTCATCCGCGGATTATTTAGTTCCCGGCCAATATTTGGAGCTGTAAGTCAGTCACTTGAATTTGTCATAATGAGCTTCTACACTAGTGGTGGCTCTCGATCTATCGCTACGTTTTTAGTGTTCCGTACACTTATAAGATCACCTCAGTGTCTGTCTGTCACATCTGATTTTCTCCGAAAACTAGTTGACCTAGTTGACATAGAAAATTGAAATTTGGTACTAATATAGTGAAAGTTAAATGTTGGCTTAAGAGGCTAGTTTTGGGGGGTGAAATCGGAAGTGAAAAAAAAATTTTTACCAAGTCATCGAATGGGGGTGTCAAATGAAAGCTTGTCAAAACATGAGTTCAAAAATATATATAATGTAATACTTGCGCACACTTTTCTTTGTATTATTTTTAAAAAATTGCGAAAAATCGCTGTCCCCTCCCTAATCTCGAAAAGTACTAATCAAAACATTTTGAAAAACTCTGAAATATTCTCCACAGGGTGTAGATTGCATTATCACGAGTGCTGGTATATAAAAAAAAATTCAGTCATCAGTTTTCAGTGAAAATCGGAAAAAAAACTTGTTGAAAACTCATCTGGGATGTGTTTTGTGAAGCCATTGATCATTTTATACCTCCGTAACAAAATTTTTTTATTTTAAAAGCAATCAACGTACGGAACACTAATTGCGGAAGTTCGACTTGCACTTGGCCGGTTATTAACAGAATACCAATTTCTTTCTTCTACCGACGATTATTTAGTTCCCACTTAATATTTGGAGCTGTAAGTCAGCCATTTCAGTTGAATTTGTAATAGTGAGTCTTTTCTCTACACTAGTGGTGGCTCTCGGTCCATCGCAACGTTTTTTGTTATTAAAACCTACAGTATCCGGTTTCTTGTCTAATACTTAGGGTACTCATACCTTTTGAAGAAATAGCCTCTGTGCGATATCTTTTTCTAAATAGCCTCCCCTTCTTAAAGTAATTTCTGTAGAAGGCATTTCAGTCAATAATACTTTTTTTAGTGTTATAAGATCACTTCGGTGTTTGTCCGTCTGTCGGTCACACCAGATTTTCTCTGAAACTATTTGACGCAGAAAGTTGAAATTTGGTACTAATATAGGAATTGATGGCCCCATCACAGCCGTGTAGTTTTGAAAGTTAAATTTTGACTTAAAGGGTTAGTTTTGGGGGTGAAATCGGAAGTGAAAAAAAAAATTAACTAGGTCGTCGAGTGGGGTGACAAATGAAAGCTTGTAAAAACACGAGTTCAAAAATATATATAATGTCTTACATGCGTACACTTTTCTTTGTATGATTTTGAAAAAATCGTTGTCCCTCCCCTTTATCTCGAAAAATACTGATTCAAAAATTTTGAAAAAATTCTGGAATATTCTCCACAAGGTGTAGATTGAACGAAAAGTATCACAAGTGCATTATCTTCAATAATTTATCTGGTATATAAAAAAAGGCAAAAATTTCAAGGTCATCAGTTTTCAGTAAAAAAAATAGGATACAAACTTTGTTGAAAACTCATTTGGGGTGTGTTTTGTGAAGTCACTGATTATTTTATACCTCCGTAATAAAATTTTTTATTTCAGAAGCAATCAACGTACGGAACACTAATTGCGCAAGTTCAACTTTCACTTGGTCGGTTATTTCAGCACTTTAGTGGAGGATGCTATAAAACTCGTAAAATCATGGTCTCATACATGGTTTCTATGAGTGAATAACATAGAAAATGCATTATGCAACTGTCAGTAAAACGTCAAAAAGTCATTCCGACCAATTAAAGCATTCATTACATAATATTACAAACTAAGGGATCCCGTAAAATTAGAGTTGTGTCACATTTTGCGATGATCAATAAAACGTTGTGATACGTTATTTACGAAATGTTTGCGTGCAACACACCACTATTTTAATGAAATTCTAGTTCGTTTATATACATTTTAATTAACATGATTAATATAATAATAAATATTTTGCAAAAACGGAGTTATTTATTTATGAGTACTTTGGAATTGCAACTTAATTATTTTAATATTCATAATTTGATGCTCTAAAGCGTTTCCTATTAGTGCCTTTATTATATGAATTTAATTTATAATATTTCAATTAAAGGCCTTTCTAAATTTTTGCTTGCATATATTTTAAATTATTCTGTAACTATAATTTGCATTTACATCGTAAGGGAGGAGTGATGATAAGGCCACTAGAGCATATTCCTCTGTTACTTTCAGATAGGAATATTTTGTATATATACAGGGTGTAAAAAAGGTTTGTTATATTAAAATATCTGATTCCTTGACTTAATATCAAAAATCAGTTGGTTCCACAAACGTATTAGGAGAATACTTAATACACAATATGTTAGGTACTCTGTTTCAAAATATGGATACGAAGGGGGCTTATTTAAAAAACAAAAGAGAACACTAAATGTAAAACTACTTTTACGGAGGGAGGAACAATCAACGAGAGAGAGAGAAGTCAAAGGACAATCGGGAACCCCTTGATGAAAAAAAGATCCTCGTTTATTAAAACTTTTGAAGCTTAGATCTCTCCTAAAACAGTAAACTAAAAATACCAGACTGGGGAAGCAATTTTTTACAAAAAAGAACTCTATGCCTACATTGGAACTCTAATAATTTATATACAATTTATAAATTGGTCCCCTGAAGGGGAGGGAATATTTTTCATAAAAAAGGACCGTTACCTACAATGAAACTCTAACAATTTACACAATCGACGGCAAGGAGAGGATTTTTTACAGAAAAGAACTCCTAATAAAAAAATTAAGTTGTTTTGTTAATAGTGGGTAGAGGCTCCCTCCCCACTGTGGCTATGCCACAGAGATATATATATATATATATATATATATATATATATATATATATATGCACATATATATATATATATATATATATATATATATATATATATATATATATGCACATATATATATATATATATATATATATATATATATATATATATATATATATATATATATATATATTATTGGCGGTCGCCGTCTTTTATAGGTCGGCGTCTACGCAGATTGTAGGTGGGGGTTCGGAAGTATTCGTCCGGGCACCGATGCTATGCTGACTGTTGCCTTCTCGATGTTTTGGTTATTTCTTGGTTTTGCTAGTAGACCCTTCCATATAGCCGGGATATTCAGCGCATCATCCCGCTTATTTAGCTGTCCATTCTTTTCGATTTACAAGGCGTCTCTGATTATGCGTGTTCTATAATGTGAAATCGAGGCTATTTGTTTAGATCCCTCAAAGTTGATGTTGCGACCAGTATCATGATGGTGGTGAAAAAGAGCTGATATTGTTTGTTTGTTTTTGATATTTATTTTATGTTTTTGGATCTGGGTGGAGATTCCGCTGTTTGTTTGCCCTATGTACAATTTGTGGCAGTCTCCGCATGGGATGCTATAAACTCCATGGTTTTCCAGTTTTCTCTTTTCCTTGGGGTTACTCAGGATGTCTGCCAGAGTGTTTTGTAGTTTGTATGCTGAGCCTATGTTGTGTTTTCTTAGGACTCTTCCAATTCTATCTGTAACTCCTTTCACATACGGTAAAATGACTCTACTTTGGTTGAGGTCACGTTCTCCTGTCCTTGTCTGTGGATGGCATTGTCTTTCTAATGCTCTCCGTATGAACTGATTTTTATATCCATTTTGCTTAAGGCCCCTAGTGATTTGGGTTATTTCTTGCATGATTAACTAATCATGCTTTATTAATATATATGTATTCATTAGAGGTATTTGCAATTATTGCACAACTGAAAAAAATAAAAACTTATTAAAAACTAAACCTTTGGTTTGAAAAACTTATCAATTCGAGTTTGTTTTGCTTCTTTTGTTTGCTTTCATACATGTCTCGATAGAACTGATAGGCAGCAATAATATTGTTATTAGTATCAGAACTGCTTTCAAAATTTAGATCATTTTCCTCAAAAATATTCATCGCATTCTATAAACTTGCAAAGGCTTCTGAAAATTTTTTCAGTGTGAACTCCTTTTCAGTGCTAGCATGATGATTTCTGCGACAACTTCTGTGCTTCCACTTCAATAAGATCCACATCAATCAGTTCGTGAGTATGTGACACTAACAAATCTTTAATATCATCAGTAGTTACTTGAATATTGGGCATGTTGTTAGCTAAATTAACAATGTCAGGTGTTATATCATCGATGTTCGGCTGCTCTATAGTTCATGGACATTTAGGTGACTTAAAGAAATGCGGACATAACTTTTTCCACACTCCTTCCAAATTGCTAGATTTCACCTCTTCCCAGGATGCAGAAATATTTTTCAGGCTTGAATTCAAGTGTTTAACAATTTTTTCATCTCAGAAATTAAGTGTTGCTTTTACGTATGTACTATTTGGAGATACAGAATGTTGTAAAGCTGTGAGAAGTTTTTCTTTTTCTTGTATTATTGTTTGCACAATGGTGCGTGACAGATTAAGCTGTCGTCGTCCAATTAATCAAGAAGATAAACCGCGATCTTTCAGTTTTAAAATCTTAGATTTATTCTCTAAAGTGATTGCTTTTCTTAGTTTCCTTTGTACATCATTATCATTGATACGCTTAGATGGTATTGTATTGACACAATTTTGTTAATTGCAACTTGATTTTAAACCAAATAACAGTAGTAATACGAAAAAACACCGAAAGAAATAAACAAATATAGTGTTACAAGGTTAAAACACCCCCGCTCGCCGCACAAATCGCACAATCGCTTGACAAGTGAATTAGCCAGTGACGCGCTAGATTGAGGAATGGGTCAATATATTGTTGGAGGTAAGTCGAAACGACATAACTCGGGGACTATATATATATATTATATATATATATATATATATATATATATATATATATATATATATATATATATATATATATATATATACATATATACATATATACATATACATATATATATATATATATATATATATATATATATATATATATATATATATATATATATACATATATATATATATATATATATATATATATATATATATATATATATATATATATATATATATATATATATATATATATATATATATATATATATATATATATATATATATATATATATATATATATACATATAAATATATATATTTTTTTTTTTTTATGGGTCTAGCTCACGTGCTGCAGGGAAGTCCCTAAAGCGCTTCAGGAGCGGCACGAGTGCGGAAAAAAAAAATAAAAAAATAAAAAAAATTATGCGATTCACGTTGTTCTTGAATCGCTGTAAATTGTACTCGGTGGGAAACACAGCGCTGGGCAAATTATTCCAAAGGGATGACGTTCTCCATATAAAAGATTGCTTGAAAAGCGTTGTACGCGGAGTAACAAGCTGAACCTCATACGGATGCGAAGCACCAGCGCGACGTGTATTTCTAACATGCACCGCTTTGGGAGGAATTAAGCGGGCTACATCCTTCGAACACTTTCCATGAAAATACTTGTAGAACAGACTCAAGTCGCCAACCGTTCTTCGATGTTCCAGCGAATCAAGGCCGCCGGTCAATTCCGGGTCCCCAATCAGACGGACCGCTCTTCTCTGAACAGAATCCAACAAATGCAGTGTATGTTTGGGAGCGGAGCCCCAAACGTGGGAGCAGTATTCCATAGTTGGTCGAATTTGGGCTTTGTAAAGAATTAACAGTTGCTGTGGGGTGTAAAGCTTTCTGGTTCTAAATAATATTCCCAACTTTTGAGAAGCTCTCCTTGCTATGCCTGCAACATGTTCATGCCAAGACATATTTGCTCCCAAACTAACGCCCAACAAATTGAGCGACGATGCTAGGGGAATGGAGTGCCCCGACATAACTATGTCGGGTTCAGCAACGTTAACTTTTTTAGAAAAAACTGCCGCTTGGGTTTTTGTAGCGTTAAATTCCACTTGGTTACTGTCACCCCAAGATAGAATTTCTTCCAGGTCTTTGTTAAGTTGAACGACCTCCTGCTGTCTGCGGATATTCGCCTGAGCAGCCGATGTCCGAGCGTTCAAGGTGAATGAAGAGACAAGCGTAATGTCATCTGCAAAGCTATAGATTGGATTCCCGGTTTTTTCCAGCAGATCGTTAATGTAAATGAGAAAGAGAGTAGGAGACAGTATGGAGCCTTGGGGCACACCGGCGTTGATAGTAAGGGTGTTAGAAAGAAATCCGTCGACCGCCACTCGTAAAGAACGCTCTCTGAGAAAACATGAGAGCCACAAACAGAACCTTTCAGACATACCATAAGAGCGTAACTTAGCCAACAGTCCATCGTGCCAAACACGGTCGAATGCCTTAGATATGTCAAGAGCAACCGCTCGAGATTCTCCAAAGTGTTCAATTGCGTTGTTCCAAACATGTGTTACATAAGTCAGAAGATCTCCTGTTGATCTATGTTTACGAAAACCATATTGGTGATCGCTAATAATATTGAATCGTTTAAGATATTTTAGAAGATGCTGATTGATAACCTTTTCCATGACTTTCGATATTATTGAAAGCAGTGCAACTGGTCGGTAGTTATTTGGCAAGGTCTTCTTACCTTTTTTAGGTATCGACTGAACCGTGGCACATTTCCAGCAGGACGGAAATATTCCCTTTCTGTAGGATAGGTTAAAAAGTCTACAGAAAACTGGTGTTAGTTCCCTTGCACAGTTTTTGAGAACTATGGCACGTATTCCGTCAGCGCCAGAAGCCTTTTTGGTGTCTAGCTTCATTAAAATACGCTTTATGATGCGCTGTCTGAAAACAACATCGGGCATCCTCGACTGCAATATGGGAATAGTAGGTGGTGTTTTTCCTTGGAAATCGACAGTAGAATGTGAAGCAAAGAGTTCAGCCAACAAGTTCGCTCTCTCAACAGGTGTGGTTGCAATGGAATTATCTGGCCGTGTGAGTGGTGGTATGGTCGATTTGGTAAAATTTTGACTAACTGCCTTAGCGACTGCCCAAAAGGACCTGGAATTGTTGGGACAAGCGAGAAGTTTGTTTCTAATTCGTTGATTGTGTGCCTCCTTGGTTTCGTCGATAATTCCTTTGCATCTGTTCCTGGCACGAACAAAGATGTTACGATTTACGGTGTTAGGATTTTCACGCCATTGTCGGTAGGCAATATGTTTAGAAGCAACAGCTTCTTTGCATTTTCGGTCGAACCAAGGCTTGCCGTTGGAGGAGCATTTCTTCGAAAAAGGGATGTAAGCTTCCATACCAGCCAAAAATAACATCGGAGACCTCCCTGGCGCAGTCAGATGGGTTATCGGATCGAAAACAAATGTCCATCCAAGGGAAAGTTCGAAAGTATTCCATGAGATCTTCCCATTTAGCAGATTTGTAGTGCCAAATCTTGCGCGGCCTAGGCGCCTCTCTGTCACTGATTGGCAGGATACTCGATGTCGAAAGCAGTTTATGGTCGGAAGAACCTAACGGCGGATTTACGGTGACCGTGTAAATCTCCGGATTGGTGGTTAAAAACAGATCAAGAAGACTGGCGAACTCCCCGTCTCGATCAGGGATCCGTGTTGGTTCGTCAATAAGCTGAGTTAAGCCATAACTGATTGAGATGATTCAGCTTCACGACCTTGTTCGTCGGTAGTATTTGAATATTTAAGCCAGTTGATATTGTGGACATTAAAGTCGCCCAGGATGGCAATTTCGCCACTTGGATAGTTACTTTGTAAATGATCGATGGTGTCTGCAAGAGAAGCGAAAAGTGTTCGAAAATTATAATAATATATATATATATATATATATATATATATATATATATATATATATATATATATATGTACATATATATATATATATATATATATATATATATATATATATATATATATATATATATATATATATATATGTACATATATATATATATATATATATATATATATATATATATATATATATATATATATATATATATGTATAATATATATATATATATATATATATATATATATATGTATAATATATATATATACAATGCAATGCAACGTATCTCTGTCTGTCTGTCTGTCCGTTAGTGCGTTTATCACTGGAGAACCACTTATCCGATTTACGTGTTTTTTTTTAAATTCATACATATATTCTTTGGCAGGTTATATAATAATAATAATCTATATCTTTAATATATATATATATATATATATATATATATATATATATATATATATAGAATGCAACGTCTCTCTGTCTATCTATCTGTCCGCTAGTGCGCTTATCCCTCGAGAACCAGTTATCCGATTTACGTGATTTTTTAAATTCATACATGTTCTCTGACCAGGTTATAGATATATATTTTATTACATCTATAATATATATATAAAATGCAACGTATCTCTGTCTGTCCGTTAGTGCGCTTATCACTGGAGAACTACTTATCCGATTTTCGTACTTTTTTTTTTAGAACATACATATGTTCTCCGGCCAGGTTATAGGCTATATTTTATTAGATAGGTAGGATAAGGAATGAGCAGTGACGATAATAGTGAATGAAGTCGGAAAAAAGTTTGCCGCTAGCGCGTTCTCTTGCAATACACAGTCTAAACTAATATGGAACAATATTATGTAGCAGAGAATATCTATAATCTATAATATATATAAAATGCAATGTCTCTCTGTCTGTCCATTAGTGCGTTTATCGCGCGAGAACTACTTATCCGATTTACTTGTTTTTTAAATTCATACATATATTCTTTGGCCAGGTTATATAATAATAATAATCTATATCTATAATATGTATAAAATGCAACGTCTCTCTGTCTGTCTGTCCGTCCGTTAGTGCTCTTATCACTGGAGAACCACTTATCCGATTTACGTGTTTTTTTTTTTAAAGGTACATATGTTCTCTGGCCAGGTTATAGACTATATTTTATTACGTTAGATAACATGAGGAATAAGCAGTGACGGTAATAGTGAATTAAATCGGAAAAAAGTTTGCCGCTAGCACGTTCTCTTGCAATACACTGCCTAAACCACTAAATATGGAACAATATCATGTAGCAAAGGATATCTATAATATATATAAAATGCAACGTTTCTCTGTCTATTTGTTCGTTTGTGCGCTTATCACTGGAGAACCACTTATCCAATTTACGTTATTTTTTTTTAAATGCTAAACCTTTAAATATGGAACAATATCATGGAGCAAAGAATATCTATAATATATATAAAATGCAACGTCTCTCTCTGTCTGTCTGTCCGTTAGTGCGCTTATCACTGGAGAACCACTTATCCGATTTACGTGCGTTCTCTGGCCAGGTTATATGATATACAGTCGACACTCTATATAGTGAAAGACCAAAATGTTGACCGAAATTTCACTATAGAAAGTTTTTCACTATATAAAGAAAAAATCCGTATATATTGCTATGTATGTATGTCTTGAAAAAATTGCACTATAAAAAGTTTTTCACTATATAGAGTTTCACTATAAACAGTGTCGACTGTATTTTGACATAAGGAATAAGCAGTGACGATAATAGTGAATCAAGTCGGAGAAAAGTTTGCCGCTAGCGCATTCTCTTGCAATACACTGCCTAAAGCCTTAAATATGGAACAATATCATGTAGCAAAGAATATAATATATATATATATATATATATATATAAATATATAATGCAACGTCTCTCTGTCTGTCTGTTAGTGCGCTTATTACTCGAAAACCACTTATCTGAATTACGTGTTTTTATAAATTTATACATATGATCTATATAATTCGAAATAAGCCTAGATAATGGGAGATAAGGTGAGATAATGGGACATAAGGAGAAATAATGGAATACAAGTCAAAGTACAAGGAGAAATATTGCGAGATAAGCCTAGATAATGGGAAATAACGTGAGATAGTGCGAGATAAGGAGAAATAATGGGAGATAAGGAGAAATAATGGGAGATGAGCAGAGATAAGCCTAGATAATGGAAATTATGTAGAGATAATGGGAGATAAGAAAAAATATTGGGAGATAAGGGGAAATAATGGGAGATATTTTATTACGTTGGGTAACATAAGGAATAAGCAGTGACGATAGTAGTGAATAAAGTCCACGCGAGCGTGTATATATATATATATATATATATATATATATATATATATATATATATTTATATATATATATATATATATATTATATATATTTATATATATTTATATATATATATATATATATATATATATATATATATATATATATATATATAGATATATATATATATATATGTATATATATATATATATATATATATATATATATATATATATATATATATATGTATATATATATATATATATATATATATATATATATGCATGTATATATATATATATATATATATATATATATATATATATATATATATATATATATATATATATACATATAAGCATGAAAAGTATTTATACGACGAGCATTGACAACTAGTTAGCCTAGGCCACTTCTCATTGTCAAAAACACAAGCAGTTACTATGGATAGTAGTTTGATATTTTTTTAGTATTCTGTACGGAACACTTATGGGATCACTTCCGTGTCTGTCTGTCTGTGCGTCCGGCTGTCACATCCAATTTCCTCCCAGTTAGAGCCGTGTAGTTTTGAAAGTTAAAGTTTGACTTAAGGAATTAGTTTTGGGGGGTGAAGTTGGAACTGAAAAATTTTTCGTTGAGTAGGGTGTCAAATTAAAGCTTGTGAAAACACGAGTTCAAAAATATATACGATGTAACACTCGCACAAACTTTTCTTTATAGTATTTAAAAAAAAAAACGAAAATCGTTGTCTCTCCACCCTATCTCGAAGAGTACTATTCAAAAAATTCCTAAAAAATTCTGGAATATTCTTCATAAGGTGTAGGTTGAATGAAAATTATCACGAGTGCATTAACTTTGATAATTTATCTGGTGCATAAAAAAAAATATTCAAGGTTATCATTTTCAACAAGGATCGGAAACAAACTTTGTTGAAAACTTATTTGGTACAAAATTTTAAAAGCAATCACCGTACGAAACACTAATTGCGCCAGTCCGACTTGCACTTGGCCGGTTTTTTTAAATACGTACATAAAGTTTTGTCGTCCAGATTTTACTGTGCTATTTATAGTGAATTTTTGAAGAACAGTTGTAAACTGAGTAAAATCGAATATCGCTCGGTAATAAAGTAACTCTTTTTGAAAAAAACTATTCGCTAAAGAAATATACAATGACTTACTACACTGAAGAAACCATGTCCATCTTACGCCACTATCAAGAATTCGGTTACGGGTTTTAAGAAAGAAAGAACGGATATCGATGATGAATACCGTGCTAGAAGACCCCTTTCTGTATCTACCCGTCAGAATGTTAGGGCTCTGTATTCTTATATTTTGATGTTCTATCACATCCGAAAGGATTTTGGACGCGGAACCTGACGCCCATTATATCACTAACAGAAGCAACATCTAAAGTACACAGTTACTTCAGGTTGCCAACAACAAGTGTAACCTTGAAAAGAGCTCCATAACCCAAATATATCTTCTACTTGGATTAGATAAACGTGGAGTATTAGGTCTAAGTGGCTTATTATAAAAAGATTTAATCGAAAAAAAACCCCTTCGTTCTAGACAAAATGGAAAATCCTTTTTTTTTGTAGTGTTTGAAAGTAAATTATTAAGAACAAAATTTATTATTCTTTTTAAATTTTAATAACACAACCCTCTAATGAAAGCTTATAATTACATAAAATATCAATTTACATTTAAATGAAAAACCCTTGTTTATAATTTTACCACAATAATTAAATCCATTAGTGCTGATTAGAGCAACTCGCCCTTTTTTTTTAAAAACTTTTTTAATGGTATGTACCTTCCCATTTTACAAGCAAATGTTAAAATAATTTTGCGTCAAAGAAAGTTTCATCTTATTATTAAAAAAGTTTATATACTATATATAATATGTCAAGTAAAAACGTGCCCGCAATAATTCATTTTTAGTAGATGCGATTCTAGCGATTCAACAAAAAATCGGTAGATGGAACCTTTGTTTCCGATACATTTTAGTAAAAGTATCAGTTCATTACGAACTTTCATCGAAATCACGTACAATCCAAATGAGTCGGTTCGAGGCAGTCTTTCTTTGTTCCCATTTAAAGGGGCCTAAAATGACACACTTCGCGCTCGCTAAATACATTTAAAAGTCAGTATCGTTTGTAAAGAAGTAGGTAAATCATTTTAACGAGACGAAAAATGTCAACGACTTGCCAAAACGTGGCTAGGTAGGCAAAGCCACTCCGATAGTCGAAAAACGAATCGTGTCTTTGTTTTCAAGGGACCCAAAATTGACGCTGCGTCAAGGAGCAGCAAAATTAAGCAAATCGGGTTTGAATGTGCCCCATGAGACCATTCGACAACGTCTTCTAGCTCATGATGTCAAATTCCGAAGCACGTTAAAGAAACCTTTGCTAAGTGGCCTTCACAATCATCGGACGCCAACCCTATTGAAAACGTTTAGTCCCTTGTAAAGCTTAGAGGAAAGACTCTGAGGACTTACTTGTATCGCGAGATTCGAAAAAATTGCAGAGTATGCAGAAAATCTCATCGACAGCATGCCTCGAAGATGCCAGGCGATTATTGATGCAGGAGGCGATTAGACAACTTGCCAAGGTAATTGCGACGTTGTTAGCACACCAAAGAACAGATTGATAGCAAAAAATGTTCTCGAAACACATTTTTTCAAGAATACGAGCAGTCACGTTCTTACGTGTCAGACTGTAAGTATAGGGCTATGCCATGGTACTACGCAACAATAAAGCGATTGGTTGAGGAGTTTTTAATACTACTTCAACAATATTGCGTGGAAAATTTTATATTTTATTAATGTTGCTTTATTATTTGCTTAAAATATAAAATTGTTCTCGAAAGCTGGGTAAAAGATTTCAAAAAATATCACCGAAAAATTGTATAAAATCGTATGTAGTCTGGTCGATAAATTAGATAAAAATACTCATTCACGTAATGAATACATCACGTAACAGTATCATTGTTGTACTCGATTGATAAGAGTCCAATTTTTATTTAATAAACAAGCCGAAAGTGAAAGTCAAAGAGCGGACGAGATCAGTGATCCATTATAATAACAGGGAAACTGGGAATTATTCAGGTCAGCACTTTTCAAAGAGCTGCTCTTGCTTCTTATTTCACTTTTATATAGGTTATATTGGACGAAGTCACCTGTTTTAGTGAGTACTACGAGAGTTGTACGTTAAGTACCTGGCCTCGACCAAAGATGCGCTACTACTATTTAAAAAATTATATTTTTCGTAAACATAACCATACCCATAAATGGCTGCGCGATTAAGTTTGTGAGTGACAGCCATTTAAATAGAACAACTTTTATGATTTTACAGCAATAGAAAAAACCTCAAGCAGTGATAAAATATTTGTTTTTGAAAAAGAAAACGAACGATAAGATAAAACCGGAACTCGAAGTTTATGGGGACTCTGTGCTTTCGTTATCAAGCATAACATATTGGACAGCTGAATTCAAATGTGGCTGTACAAGCATTTTTGATGCAGAATGTCCAGGTCGTTCAAATGAGGTCACCACATCAGAAATGATTGAAAAAATCCACGATATAGTGATAAATGATCCGAGAATGAAAGTGCACGAGAATGCTGAGGCATCTTAACTGAACGGGACAGAATATTTTAACAACTCATTTGGATATGACAAAATTTTCCGCAAGATAGGTGCCAGGATTGACAAGAAACACGCCCGTATGTTAACTTCAAAAAAATGTTCGGCGATGTTAAAGCGTAATGGGAATGATTTTTGGCGTCGATTTATAACTGTTTACGAAACATGGATTCATCACGGCACCCCAGAGATCTAAGAACAGTCCAAACAGTGGGTTTTCCGTCGCGAACCGGTGCCAACAAAGTCATGGCCACAGTGTTTTGGGCTGCACATGGCATAATCCACGTCGGTTATCTTGAAAAGGGCAAAACGATTAATGGACAGTATTACGTCAAATTATTGGATCGTTTCAACCATGCTGGGAAAGAAAAAGTCCGCATTTAGCGCGTGCACGCTTATGTAATCGCCATGACAAAATTCCACGAGTACGAGACGAATTGCTTCTGCATCCACCTTATTCGCCAGATTTAGCCTCCAGTGATTACTTCCTATTTTCGAATATGAAGAAATGGCTTGGCGAAAAAAAAAATGGCTCAAACGATGAGGTGATTGCTGAAACAAACGCCTATTTTGAACGGTTAGAGGTATCGTATTTTATAAATGGAAAACAAAAGATAGAAAAACGTTAGACTAACTGTATAACTATTTTGAAAAATAAAATAAATTTTATAAATAAAAATATTCTTTTCTTGTCAAGGCCAGGTACTTACCATACAACCTTCGTATAATCTATTAAAATAAATGCGTGGTGAACATTCTCTATCATTTGTCTTGTATTTAAAATTCTTATAAAATGTACTTCAATTAATATCTCACTAGACAGGTTACAAACATGTTTAATTATTCACGTTGGATAGAGAAACCTACCTGTGCTAAACGATTAGTCTTATGATGTAGAGAGTGGGTTCTATGGTAGTTGTAAGGACGCTCCTAAATTGTCTTTTTTAATTATTTTGGACACCACCTATTTTTATTCAGTAAATATGTCTGCCAAGCATAAAAATTGGAAATGCTAGGTCCTATAAATGTTGTTAAAATAAATATAATTGATATGTTACTATATTAGACAATAAAACAATATTTATACGTGTATACGTATCAAACTTGTAACCCAGTGTAGTTTATGTCTTATAAAAACGGTTTTTAGGTTTACAGAATATTGCTGGCCTTAAAAAAAAATGCTCTCTTCACTCATAATTAAAGAGCTCTTCTGCTTAGGCCGCGGCCGGTGGGTTGAAGTCTTGGTAATAGGAGTCCGAAAGAACTAGCAAAGAAATCGGAAAACAGGAGAATATCCGAAAGAAAAACTAAAGAAGATTTAAAAAACCTCTTGTTAGAGAATTGTAACTGGTGGTAAAAATTATGGACAACAAAAGTAGCATTAAAATTAATAAAACCATAAAGTCATAAAAGTCATAAAACCATAAGACCATAAAACCGGCCGTAAAACCCTGAAAAGAAAAGAAACATTGTACCACCAAAAAATCTTAGGCTTCATAAACAATTTTATCTTCTGTACTCTGCAGCATGTGGCCAAAGGTGTTTGGGAGGAATGCGGTACTGCAAAGTGGCGTCGGCCAGACGAAATAGGCAAAAAAAAAAGAAACCAGGAACTTACCAATAGAGGAGTGTTCTAACCCAGAAATGACAGAGAAAATTGCGATTTTAGTATGCAGTGTCTTAAAAAAACAGGTGCATAGAATTAAGGTAAAATGCCTATCGTTTGACGCTCGCTATTGCGACGTTGTTAGCACACCAAAGAATACTTAATGGCAAAAAATGTTCCTGAAACACATTTTTTCAAGAATACGAGCGGTAACGGTCTTACTTAACAGACAGTAAATATTTACCGTAATATCACTAAGAATTTTGATTTTTTTTTATCTATTTCATAACAAAATCCATACAGCAATTTAGATGCTATGAAAGATCATAAATATTTTTTTCTTACAAAAGTTGAATTTGAAATAAACGAAATATTTTCATTTGACAACAAAAATTTATTTCTCAACACAATCTCCATTGAGCTGATATTTGGACCAATTCCAATTTTTTTATTCCCTCAGAACAAAAAATAATTTCTAAATGTGCAAATACTTGTTTACAGCACAGATAACCTCTTCATCAAATTTTTCCCTCGTAGCCAATTTTTAAGGTTAGGAAACAAAAAAAAAACATTTCAGGCCAAATCTGTGGAATAAGATAAGTGTTGTGAGTCTCAAAAAACAGTTGCCATCACTTTTCACGTCGATAAAACTGTCTTTAACACGTAGGCTGAAAAGTTCTTGGACTGAGACATAGATGTCGCCCTTTTCAAAAAATTCATATGATTTTAAGGAAGTACCAACCTTCAGACGATACGTGTCAAAATTTCATGATATTTCGACGATTAGTTTACAAGTTACAGTGGTTTTAGTGACGCTACTTTTGATACTTTCAAAACAATGGAAAAAATCGAATTTCTTATATTGATTAAACACTGTTTTTTGATGGGAAAAAATACTGTTCAAGCAAAGCAACGGCTTGATAAGTGTTAAGGGTCTATGCCCCTGGAAAATCATTCAACGTTTACTGGTATGCTGAATTTAATCAGGGTCGTAAAGATACAAATGATGCTGAACGCTCTGGTAGCCAAAATGAGGTGGTTACACCGGAAAACATAAAAAAAAATCCATAAAAATTGTTTTGGATGACCGTAAAGTGAAATTGCGCGAGATAGCTGACGCCCTGAGAAGGGAACAACCATTAATAGCGAATATTATATAAACTTATTGGTGCGTTTGAAGGCAGAAATCGCAAAGAAATGGTCCCAAATGAACAAGAAAGAAGTGCTCTTTCATCAAGACAATGCACCGTGTTACAAGACAATGGTTACGATGACAAAATTGCATAAACTGAAGTTCGAATTGCTTCCTCATCCACCGTATTCTCCAGATTTCAAAAAAATGCTCGTTCCAATGAACAAGTTAACGCCGAAACTGAAGCCTATTTAAATACAAATCCTTCTACAAGAAATGTTAGAAAAGCATTTGACTGATTATACCGCTCTTGAAAGAGACTATGTTGATGAATAAAGTCAAATTTTGCAAAAAAAAAAAATATGTTTTAAGTAGCTAGACCAAAAACTTTTCAACCTACGTGTTAGTTTTTTTCGGTGCACTTCCACCTTCACAAACTCACTGTTTTGACTGTCGTCTTATCTCCCGAGTGTAATGGTGGATCTACGTTTCGACTACAGTAACAAAATGACGCCAGAATGCTAAAGGCCAAATTACGCTTCAACTTTTCCAAACATGATTTTGAAATATCCTTTTTCGTGCGTTCTTAAACTGGAGTAAACGCGTTTGTTGACTTCAAATATATCGCAGAATCAGCTCTTTCATTTCTAGAACTTCAACCGGATATTACGTACCAGTTTATATGAGATGCCTGTCATCTCAGCCATCTCACGAAGATAAAAGCGACGATCTTCCATCACGATACCATGAATTTTATCGATCATGTTTTCAGAAGAAATCTCAATTGGGAGTCCTACACAAGCAGCATCTGCAGTGTCATACGCTCCACGTTTAAATTTATTTATCCAGTAATAAATAGTCTTGAATGCTGGTACAGAATACCCATGAACTTCCGTCAGTTCGGTTTCTACCTGGGCGGGTAGTCCACTTTTTTAAATAAAAATGTTTTATCACTGCAGGCTACTCGGCTTTATCCATTTATACACTGATCAAGTACCATTGCTACTAACAAACAACTGCGCTTTGCATCTGTTTGAAACTTTGAACATATCGGTTACAAGACTCACGCTTACCAACACTCATGCCGCTTAACAAAATTCCCCGCCCTTTTTTTTTTTTTAATGGGTCTAGCACACGTGCTACAGGGAAATTCCTAAAGCGCTACAGGAGCGACACGTGTGCGGAGAAAGCGATTTACGTTGTTCTTGAATCGCTGTATATTGTACTCGGTGGGAAACACAGTCCTGGGCAAATTATTCCAAAGGGATGATGTTCTCCATATAAAAGACTGCTTGAAAAGCGTTGTACGAGGAGTAACAAGCTGAACCTCATACGGATGTGAAGAATTAGCGCGACGTGTACTTCTAACATGCACCGCTCTGGGAGGAATTAAGCGGGCCACATCCTTCGAACACTTTCCATGAAAGTACTTGTAGAATAGGCTCAAGTCGCCAACCGTTCTTCGATGTTCCGGCGAATCAAGGCCGACGGTCAGTTCCGGGTCTCCAATCAGACGAACAGCTCTTCTCTGAATAGAATCCAACAAATGCAGTGTATGTTTGGGAGCGGAGCTCCAAACATGGGAGCAGTATTCTATAGTTAGTCGAATTTGAGCTTTGTAAAGAATTAACAGTTGTTGTGGAGTATAAAGCTTTCTGGTTCGAAATAATATTCCCAACTTTTGAGAAGCTCTCCTTGCTATGCCTGCAACATGTTCATACCAGGACATATTTGCTCCCAAATTAACGCCCAACAAATTAAGTAGCGATGTTAGAGGAATGGAGTGCCCCGACATAACTATGTCGGGTTCAACAACGTTAACTTTGTTAGAAAAAACTGCCGCCTGGGTTTTTGTAGCGTTAAATTCCACTTGGTTACTGTCACCCTAAGATAGAATTTCTTCCAGGTCTTTGTTAAGTTGAATGACTTCCTGCTGTCTGCGGATATTCGTCTGAGTAGCCGATGTCCGAGCGTTCAAAGTGAATGAAGAGATAAGTGTACTGTCATCTGCAAAGCTGTAGATTGGATTCTCGGTCTTTCCCAGCAGATCGTTAATGTAAATGAGAAAGAGAGTAGGAGACAGTATGGAGCCTTGGGGTACACCGGCGTTGATAGTGAAGGTGTTAGAAAGAAATCCGTCGACTGCCACTCGTAAAGAACGTTCTCTGAGGAAACATGAGAGCCACAAACAGAACTTTTCCGACATACCATAAGAACGTAGCTTAGAAAACAGCCCATCGTGCTAAACACAGTCGAATGCCTTGGATATGTCAAGAGCAACCGCTCGAGATTCTCCAAAGTGTTCAATTGCATTGTTCCAAACATGTGTTACATAAGTCAGAAGATCTCCTTTTGATCTATTTTTACGAACGCCATATTGGTGATCGCTAATAATGTTGAATCCTTCAAGATATTTTAGAAGATGCTGATTGATAGCCTTTTCCATGACTTTCGATATTATTGAAAGCAGTGCGATTGGTCGGTAGTTATTTGGCAAGGTCTTCTTGCCTTTTTTAGGTATCGGCTGAACTGTAGCACATTTCCAGCAGGAAGGAAATATTCCCTTTCTGTAGGATAGGTTGAAAAGTCTACAGAAAACTGGTGTTAGTTCCCTCGCACAGATTTTAAGAACTATGGCAGGTATTCCGTCAGCGCCAGAAGCCTTTTTGGTGTCTAGCTTCATCAGAATACGCTTTATGATACGCTGGCTGAAGACAACATCGGGAATCTTTGACTGCACTATGGGAATAGTAGGTGGTGTTTTTCCTTGGAAATCGACAGTAGAATGTGAAGCAAAGAGTTCAGCCAACAAGTTCGCTTTCTCAACAGGTGTCGTTGCAATAGAATTATCTGGCCGTGTGAGTGGTGGTATGGTGGATCTGGTGAAATTTTGACTAACTGCCTTAGCGACCGACCAAAAGGACCTTGAATTGTCGGGACAGGCGAGAAGTTTGTTTCTAATCCGTTGATTGTGTACCTCCTTGGTTTCGTCGATAATTTCTTTGCATCTGTTCCTGGCACGAACAAATGTGTTACGATTTATGGTGTTAGGATTTTCGCGCCATTGTCGGTATGCAAGATGTTTAGAAGCAACACCTTCTTTGCATTTTCGGTCAAACTAAGATTTGCCGTTGGAAGGGCATTTCTTCGAAAAAGGGATGTAAGCCTCCATACCGGCCAAAATAACATCGGAAACCTCCCTGGCGCAGTCAGATGGGTCGTCGGATCGAAAACAAACGTCTAACCAAGGAAGAGTTCGAAAATATTCCATGAGATCTTCCCATTTAGCAGACTTGTAGTGCCAAATCTTGCGCGGTTTAGGCGCCTCTGTGTCATTGATTGATAGAATACTCGATGTCGAAAGAAAGTAGTTCATGGTCGGAAGAACCTAACGGTGGATTTACCCTGACTGTGTAAATCTCCGGATTGGTGGTTAAAAAGAGATCAAGAAGACTGGCATTAAAGTCGCCCAGGATGGCAATTTCCGCATTTGGATAGTTAATTTGTAAATGATCGATGGTGTCTGCAAGGGAAGCAAAAAGTGTTCTAAAGTTAGTATCACTTGGTGGTCGATAGAGGATACAGATGAACCCTGTGGTTGGTTGAGTCGTTATTTTTAACCACATAACATCAAAGTTTAGGGGCTCCAGAGCCTCTTCTCGTTGGCAAGAGAGGTCGCTTCTGACATAAAGACAGATTCCAAAGTTACGCCTAAATCGGGAATAGAAGTCGTACCCAGGAAAAAGTTTACTGTACTGGTCGATGAACTGACCTTAGTTTCACAGAGAGCGAGTACATGAGGTTTATTTGATTGCAGGTGTTGGTGCACTGAATTTATGTTCGTGTTTAAACCTCGTATGTTGCAAAAATCCATTCTGAAATTCTGATCTCTGCATGTCGACGCCCCTGAACCAGCCCCCACCCGGAGATCCGAACGGGGGGCTATTTTACCTCCGGAACTTTTTGTATCTAGGTGCCTCATCACGCTATTTGGTCCCACCGTCCGGGACATCGGCACAGCCACGAAAAGTTAAGCAACTTCACGCAGTCTAAGCCGATGCGATGGTATCACACCGGGCGATGCTGGTGGGATCTGGGCATCTACCATCTAGAAATTTACCAGGCTTAGTAATCCACCTTCGTACATTATACAGCCGGAGCTATTTGCGGAATCACAATAAATCTTTTTAGCCTTTTTTTATTAAAATCCAATAGAAGTTTGAGCGCTATGAGCGAATAAAGAAACATAAACACAGAGAGACAGAATACATCGTATTGTAAATAGAAAGTGGCCTAGCTGCTTATTCAATCAACTTATAATCCAATACCTACAATGTCGTTTAAAAATCAATATTGATCACACACCGAAGATATTTAAAGTAAAAAGGGTACGTGTCAGTTCAAAGAAATCCTATGTACATATTGGCTCGAAATCACTCAACTAAAGCCCGATCTATATGTCTTGGGCTTATGGTAAATAATAATAATACGTATATTTCTCTTTCTCAATATCATAAATCCACATATACGCGTCAATATTTGATAGGTCTCATGACTAAGAACAGAAAGGAAGAAAATACTTCGGTCTCTACGGAGGATATTTGTTTGATTTATCACGGACGTCTTATAGATACAGCTCGTGAATCAAAGGCTTACTACAATATCCCTATTTGCATTCGGGAAAAATGTTTTTTTTTCGTAAAGAATTCCGAGATAAATAGGGTAGCGTTAGTACTACAGGTGCTATAAAATTAAAACCTAAAAAAAATAAACCGACTCCAAAAATTACAAAATAATATGTTTTTTAAACGTAAAACCAAATACAGTAGAATCTCGAAAAAGTTAACTCGCGTAAATGTTAATCGCTCGGGTAAGTTAACCGTATTTCAGCATCCACGTGCCGCTCTAAAAACTCTTCAGTTAACTTTTCAGAGCGTATGAATTTTTCAAAACAACGGTTTTTTTTCCGTTCATAAAAGTGGCAATTTGGCCACTTTTAAAAAATTCTCAGTGGCAGCACTGAGCTCTAAATTTGTTTGTTGGATTATGGTATTCCCCGAACTTCTTTTCTATTTTGAGCTGCGAAAACCTATGATCATCGTTAGCGTTTGAGTTTGTGAGTTGTGTATTGTTTACTTAAAAAATGTCAAAGCAGAACAAATCATCACAAATCAGATTAGATTTGCAGCAGAAAGTGGAGATTTTAAAAAAGATTGATCAAGGTATTCACGGAACACGATTGGCATTGAATTATGGTGTATCTAAAGTAGCCATCTCAAAAATAAAGAAAAAATGCCATGAAATTTTAGAGGCTGTAGCGAACACATATGAAAAAGCACACAAGAAAAAACACTACATAAACCGGAATATGCTGATCTTGAGGCAAGGTTGTATAAATGGTTCTTGAACCAACGACAGCGTAACTGTGCAATGACTAGTCCAATTTTAAAATCAAGAGCTAAGCACGAATTCGCCATACTGCACCCTGGAAAAAAAAATTTAATGCCAGTGATGGATGGCTAGCAAATGTTAAGAGAAGACATGGTATTCGCCATCTCAAAATTTGTGGGGAAATCCCTTCAAGCGATACGTCGGATGTTACATCTTTAATTCATAATTTAAGAACAAAAATTAATGAAATGGACATCTCCGACTCGAAACTATATAACGCGGATGAATCTGGACTATTTTATCGTTTTTTACCGGATAAAAACATTTGTCACAGCAAACGAAAAGACCGCACCGGGCCGAAAAATTGCAAAGGAAAGAATCACATTTTTGTTGTGTGCTAACGCAGATGGTTCGCACAAGTTAAAGCCGTTGGTCATTGGTAAAGCTGCAAATCCACGTTGCTTTAAGGGATTTGCAAACCCATTGGAATACGCCAATTCGAAGTATTCGTGGATGAATTCAGAGTTATTCTTCAACTGGTTCCATCATTCATTTATAAAACAGGTAAACTTATTTTTTTTAGTTTCATAAAAAATTTTGCAGGTTATTGCATAAAAATTTTTGCAGGTTCGCCAATTTTCTGCTAAAAATAATTTACCACCAAAGGCATTGTTGCTGATTGATAACTGTACTACCCGTAAGCCAATTGACATGCTAGAGTCTGATGATGGAAACATTGCTGCAATGCTTTTACCACCTAACGTAACAGCGGTTTTGCAACCCATGGATCAAAATCCCATAAGATTGGTCAAGTTAGGATAACGCAACATTGTCGCACAAGAAAATGTTCCGATTGAAAATATTTTGAAGGCACATACAATTCGTGATGCTATTTTGCTACTTAAATCAGTGTGGGTCGAATTGCCGTAAGCTGTTCTTATAAAAGCGTGGAATAAGATAAAAAAGTGGGATGATGATCAGTACGATAGTGAAGACGACATTCCGCTCTCTAAATTGATTACATCAAATAGTGCATACAACGATACACTTCGAGAAGTTCAATTGTTGATGTCAAAGGTGGGTGATAATGTTGACATCAGCATTGATGACATTGAAAATTGGAACAATGATCAAATTTCAGAAGATAACGATGATTTCGAAGTGTCCGATAATGATAACGACGGGTCAATTATCGAGCAAGTTATTCAACAACCAAAAGCATCAATACCTTGATAAAATGGTTTGAAAACAATAAGGATGCAAATCAGGTGGCAGACCTTGTCAATATGCGCACGAAAATGCTCAAGAGCTATTACACAAAAGAAAAAAAATAAACAAGTCTCGACTGCTTCTTTAAACCACTCCTTACAAATTAATATAAAGTTACTGCGCACGAAAATATTCAAGAGTGACTGTGAACTTTAAACCAACCGGTACAAATTAAATCTAAGTTTCTTTTTTGTAGTGATGAAAACTAAGTCAATGAAATAAAGTTAGCATTTCATTTCCAAAAAATCCAGGTTTATTATTATATTTTTTTCAATTTTGAAAACCGCTTAGAAAAGTTAATAGTTCGAGAACGTTAATTACCCTTGGAACATTTCGGTTAACTTTTTCGAGATTCTACTGTATAATCAACATACAAAATTAAGTAAAATTTTGAAGTATAATATTTTTGTAATATTAATCTTACTAAATATATATATATATATATATATATATATATATATATATATATATATATATATATATATATATATATATATATATATATATATGCATCATCAGCCTGTATCGATCTATCTTTGTCGGTCTATCGGTTTTCCTCATTCGTCTCCAGTTTTGTCAGTTCTGCGCCTCCCGCAGTCATGATATTACCGCGGTTCGCTTGATATCATCCATCCAGCGCATTGGTGGTCGACTTCTTGACCTCTGCCCCAAATATGGTCTCCATTAGAGTATGGTTTTTGTCCATTTATCATCATGAACTTCTTTTCTTTTTTTATGGGTCTAGCACACGTGCTGCAGGGAAGTCCCTAAAGCGCTACAGGAGCGACACGTGTGCGGAAAAAGCGATTCAAGTTGTTTTTGAAACGTTACTCGTTGGGAATTACAGTCCTGGGCAAATTATTCCAAAGGGACGATGTACTCCATATAAAAGACTGCTTGAACAGCGTTGTTCGAGGAGTAACAAGCTGAACCTCATACGGATGTGAAGTATTGGCGTGACGTGTACTTCTAACATGCACCGATCTGGGAGGAATTAAGCGGGCTACATCCTTCGAACACTTTTCATGAAGTTACTTGCAGAATAGGCTCAAGTCGCCAACCGTTCTTCAAAGTTCCAGCGAATCAAGGCTGCCGGTCAGTTCCGGGTCTCCAATCAGACGAATAGCTCTCCTCTGAACAGAATCCAACAAATGCAGTGTATGTTTGGGAGCGGAGTCCTAAACATGGGAGCAGTATTCCATAGTTGGGCGAATTTGAGCTTTGTAAAGAATTAACAGTGGTTGTGGAGTGTAAAGCTTTCTGGTTCGAAATAATATTTCCAACTTCTGAAAAGCTCTCCTTGCTATGCCTGCAACATGTTCATGCCAGTAGCGTTAAATTCCACTTGGTTACTGTCGCCCCAAGATAGAATTTCTTCCAGGTCTTTGTTAAGTTGAACGACCTCCTGCTGTCTGCGGACATTCGTCTGAGCAGCCGATGTCCGAGCGTTCAAAGTGAATGAAGAGATAAGCGTACTGTCATCTGCAAAGCTGTAGATTGGATTCCCGGTCTTTTCCAGCAGATCGATAATGTAAATGAGAAAGATAGTAGGGCACACCGGCGTTGATAGTGAAAGTGTTAGAAAGAAATCCGTCGACTGCCACTCGTAAAGAATGCTCTCTGACGAAACATGAGAGCCACAAACAGAACTTTTCAGAGATACCATAAAAGCATAGCTTAGCCAACAGTCCATCATGCCAAACACGGTCGAATGCCTTGGATATGTCGAGAGCAACCGCTCGAGATTCTCCAAAGTGCTCAATTGCGTTGTCCTCGCAACATGTCCCGCGAATCTCCATTTCAGTTAGGTAATATATATATATATATATATATATATATATATATATATATATATATATATATATATACATATATATATGTTATATATATATATATATATATATATATATATATATATATATATATATATATATATATATATATATATACATACATACATATATATATATATATATATATATATATATATATATATATATATATATATATATATATATATATATATATGTATGTATATATATATATATATATATATATATATATATATATATATATATATATATGTATGTGTGTATGTATATATATATATATATATATATATATATATATATATATATATATATATATATGTATGTATATATATATATATATATATATATATATATATATATATATATGTATGTATGTATATATATATATATATATATATATATATATATATATATATATATAACATATATATATATATACATACATACATACATATATATATATATATATATATATATATATATATATATATATATATATATATATACATACATACATATACATATATATATATATATATATATATATATATATATATATATATATATATATATACATACATACATACATACATATATATATATATATATATATATATATATATATATATATATATATGTATATATATATATATATATATATGTATATATATATATATATATATATATATATATATATATATACATACATATATATATATATATATATATATATATATATATATATATATATATATATACATACATATATATATATATATATATATATATATATATATATATATATATATATGTATATATATATATATATATATATATATATATATATATATATATATATATATATATATGTGTGTTCGATACTCTCGTAATAAGTTTGTAAAAACTGATTTTTGATATTAAGTTTTCTAATTTACCTATGATATTTTCTCCTTACATTTCTTAAATTTTCAGTTTAGAGTGGCAACTGCGAAGATTTCTTTTGTTAATTACATATATTGTTAGTAGAGCAAAATTTGAAAATTTTAGTAGCCAATATCCTACGAAATAAATTAGATCTGAGCATTTTTTGTCTAGAAATAAAAATTTTGTTGTTTAGAACAGCAATTTGGACTGCACAAATCCATTGTCAAATATATTAGAATTATTAGTAGATGGCAGTCATTAGAAAAACTTCGTAAACAATTTATAAAACACGTAAAACCAAACTCGTGTTTACTTTTAAAATACAGAATCTGTAACAGAACGAAGTGTTAAGAAGAAAAGGCGTTTTGGGTTTAATGCACACAGATTTATTATTGAAACGAGCTATTTTAGACACAGTGTTTGTTCGAAACCTCTTGAAAACTTAATGAATTAATAATAGACCCACTTTCTTAAGAAGTAAAGATGCGAAGACGGTGCAGCTGACGCTTCCCAACTTAAAGGTTTTTAAATTCTTTTGATTCTATACTTGAGCTTTGTTATCTTACTTTAATTTGTTTTTGTATCAGTGCGTTTTTAACTAATAACAATTAGGCATTGATTTATATTTTTGCAGTAATATTAATCAAATCGAAAACTTATAAAGTTCTAATAAATTAAACAGACAAAGAATTTCCAAATTACTTCTATTAGATGTAAAAATACTATTGTAAAAATATACAGAGTACTGTCTGTGAAGTAAGTATTTTTAAAAAATGTGTTTCGAGAACATTTTTTGCCATTACTGTATTCTTTGGTGTGCTAATAACAGCGCAATTACCTTAGTAATTTGTGGAATCACCTCCTGGATCAATAATCGCCTGGCATCTTCGAGGCATGTTGTTTTCTACATACTCGGACAATGATCATCAAATTTTTCGAATCTCGTGAGACCACTGAGTCAAAGTCCTCAGAGTATTTCCTCTGAGTTCTCTCTTTTTAAGAGACTAAACGTTTTCAATAGGGTTGGCGTTTGGCGATTGAGTACGAAAATGGCGAATAGTCTCATGGGACATATTCAAACACGATTGTTTTTTTCAACTTTCAGAGTGACTTTGGCTACTGAGCCACATTTTAGTAAGTCATCGACATTTTTCGTTTTGTTAAAACGACTTATCCACTTCGTCACAAACGATACCGAGTTTTTAATATATTTAGCAACTGTGGAACGTGTTATCTTAGGCCCCTTTGGATGAGAACAAAGAAAGGCTGCCACGAACTGACGCACAAATAAGTGACTCATTTTGCATTTTACGTGATTTCGACAAAAGTTCGGAATCAACTAATACTTTTACTAATATGTGCCGTAGACAAAGGTACCAAAAATGAATTATCGTGGACACGTTTTTACTTGACAGACTGTAATTTAAGAATAGTATAATTAAGATGAGTCACAATACATATTTTTCATAAATTTTTAAAATATGTAGTTGAAAATTCTACAAAGTAGGGCGACTACGTGAAAAAAAAAAAGTATTTTGACTACACAGGTTCCTGTCTAGGTAAAAAACACTGAAATACATTGGAGAGAATGAGCGAAAATTGTTAAAGCAAAAAGAGAAATAGTATATTTCTATACATTAAGGCTCCGTCTTACTTCGGATACCAAAATTTCGGGCCCCTGCTGAGTTAAAACTAAGCCCTATAGGAATTTTTCCCCCACTCTGTTGAAGATCTTGAAACGGGTTTTTCGAAACAAAGATTCATATGTCCATGACTTACTGCCATCACTTCAGTTTGGCTTTCGTAAAAAAACAACTGTGCCACGGCTCTTTTAAAAGTTATGGATAATATCTTGAGGGCAACGGACTCGGGTGAGCTTACAGGGTTTGATTCAATGATTCGCCGATTTTGATATACTTAAATAATATGTAAAATTTGTTTAGGCTAATAAAAGAAGAAATAAATAAACGGTCAAGTGCAAGTTGGACTTGCGCAATTAGTGTTCCGTACGTTGATTGCTTTTAAAATAAAAATTTTCGTTACGGAAGTAAAAAATTATCAGTGATTTTACAAAACACATCCCAAATGAGTTTTCAACAAAGTTTTGTTCCAATCTTTACTGAAAACTGATGACCTTGAAATTTTTGTTTTTTTATATATCGGATAAATTATTAAAGGTAAAGTGATAATTTTCGTTCAATCTACACCCTGTAGAGAATATTCCAGAACTTCTTCAAACTTTTTTGATCAGTACTTTTCGAGATAGGAATTTATCATTAGAACATTAGCTATAATAAATAATGCTATAGCAACAACAAAAGTAAAACAATTTTTTCAAAAGGATATTTCAGTTAAGTAATGCTTCTTTAAGTATCAGATTCAGAAAGCGAACTTTGTAGTGCGAGTAGGCATGTTTCAGGAGAACGCTGTAAGCGGAGTTCTGAAACCTTATGAGTCGTGGCACTTTTTAACTATGACGCGTATGACATTCTTTGGGTATTCGTGATTTATAAAAATAATTAATGTTATTTTGTTGCCTTGATAACATATTCAAGCATTACTGTTTGTTCTGTGAAGGGAGAAGCGATGAAACAGATCTCGGTGTAGCAAGCTGCAGCAGAGTCGTGCATATCTGGAGATCGTGAGCTCGATCACCGAGAAACATTTCTTTTTTAATTAACTTGTAGTGGTGTATTTACCTTAATATCTTTGTTTATGGTTTCGGTGACCTCAAAACGATAGTAAGTTCTGTCAACTTTAATTTCGTTTAAGAGTAATTTATAACATATATTGTAAACCAATGGACGAAAGAATAAAATGACGGCTCCGATGTTGTGTCCGTTTACTGACGACGCCAAAACGCGTTATGTTGAGTGAATTAAAAATTGGTTGTCGCCTGTGGGGGAAAGTGATGATTTACGAATGACAGGTGGCAGTAAAGCAATGATGACTTGGTTTATTCAAATGCAGTTGCGCATGGTATAAGATCGTGGCTTCAAACTGTTTTAATTCTCTGGTGGTTATTTCTTTACTTCATATAGTTTTCTTCATATATTTTTTTAATTACACAGGACCACAAAAAAGATTTTGTAGTTGAAAGGTGAGATACCATACCATATGTTTTTTGGTATGCTGAAAACGAATCCGAGGTCAGAATTGATCCAAGGATTTTGACATAACCTCAAAAAACACCTCGAAAATGACTAAAAATACTTTTACAAATAAATTAAAACTGTAAAAGAGCAAACCACTATATCTATTCGTATTTTAAGGTGTATCTCCTCGCTTCTCGCCCACTGGATGCTTTATTAAAGTGTCTCCCCAATGGTGAGAGGCGAGGGGACTCACTTGAGCAAAGCACCCTGGTGATAAAAGGCGAGGGGATACACTTAAAGCAACCCAAGGGTAAGAGACGGGGAGAATTACCATAAGAAGGCACATCGTGGATAAGAGGCGATGAGGTTCACTTTAAAAAAGCACCCCGAGTGTGAAAAGCGACGAAACTTACCATAATTCAGGATCCTGTGAATGAAACGACTGAACTGATTGAGGATATTTCAAGACCCTGACTTACTAAGGTTAATTCTGTTGACTTTTAGCTACCCAAAATACGTATAGTTATGGTGATCTATTTGGTTTTTTTAGCATTAGGTTATGTTATGGTTATAGTTTAACGTTCTTGATGTAAGTTTCTTCTATTAGATTATATTAGGTTTAGAGTTCTTCGTGTAAGATTCTTGCATTAGTTTATGTTATGTTTAGGGGTTTTTGGTGTAAAGATTTTGGTATAAGTTGCTTGCATTAGGCTATGTTAAGTTTAGTGTTTTTGATGTAAATTTCTTTCATTACGCTGTGTTAGGTTTAGAGTTCCTGGCGTAAAGTTCTTGGTGTAAGTTTCTTGCATTAGGCTATATTAGGTTTAGATTTCTTGGTGTAAAGCTCTTGATATAAGTTTTTTGCATTAGGCTATGTTAGGTTTAGAGTTTCTGGTGTACAGTTCTTCCATTAGGTTATGTTAGGTTTAGAATTCTGGATGTAAAGTTTTTTCATTGGAGTGAGAGGCGAGAGGTCGCGGGGGTAATGTGCGAGAGGAATCATTTTAATAAACCATCCAGTGAACGAGAAGCGAGGAAACACCTTAATCCAGCAACCTGTGAATGAAAGTACTGGACTGTTTTGAGGTTATTTCAAGATCTTGACTTAATAGGTCAATTCTTTTGGCATAATTGGTTTAAGCACACCCCAAAATACATATAAATGTGGTGATCTGGTCTTTTAATTTTTTAATTTACCTACAGACGTATTTCTGGCCATTTTTGAGATGTCTTTTAAGTTATGTCAAAATGATGGTTGAATTCTAACTAATTTTAGCGTCCCAAAATACATATAGATATGGTGGTTTGCTCCTTTATATTTTTAATTTATTTGTGAAAGTATTTTAGGTCATTTTCAAGGTGTATTTTGAGGTTATGTTAAAACCCTTGTGTCATGAGTCAATTCTGACCTCGAATTCGTCTTTAGCACGCCAAAAAACATATGGTGTGGTATCTCACCTCTCCACTACAAAATTTTTTTCTTGTGGTCCTGTGTTATTATTTGAATTCATATTTTACTTTTATTGGCTTTTCTAACCACATGGCACGCTTAATATTACATAAAGATTCTTATTGAGCAATAATAAGGGTAAGACTACTGGCGACCTAAAAAATAATAAGAAAGTGATAATTTTTCGAACAAATGGTGAAGAAAGTCAATTGTGTTATTACTTTATCCCACAAATAAAAAGTAAAAATGAAAAAAATCCATTTAATATAAAACATTCTTTTCTAGGTTATAAATATAATGCAAAAAAATGCAATGAGTAACGAATATATGAATATTAAACAAAAGCATGGAAAATTCTACTGATAAGAAGTAAATGTATTTTTCAAGTTCCACTATTACCGAGAGTGATAAAATCGGTAATACGATACAGTTTTCGCAAACCCTCATAATCGGAACCACACCCTAATTTTAATAGTCTTAATCTGGACTTCTTTTTATTCCGTTTTGGCCCCATATTGTTAAAAACTTATGGATACGAGCATAATTGCTACATGATACTATAAGGTGGTTGAACCTATTAGGGCTACCTTTTTCCGTTAATAAAATATTTATTTGTTTATGAACAGAATAGAACTCGAACAAGAAACATAGTTTCCATTGTTCTCCAAACAGTTTGCCAACCTTTCAGGCAGCTCACGAATTCCCTCTCTGAAAAAAGATAGTGATTTCGAGTCGACGAATTCGGTTATGCTTTTTTCAACGTCCTTCAATAAACTGAAGTAGGACGGCCATCTCCGGTGAGTACGCTTCGTGAGTAAGAACTTCTTTCTCATCTTAAAAAAAATAACATCTCGCGTCGTTTTTTGCCGTTAGTAGCATGGCATTGCCCAGAATGTTGACGAGCTGAAAGATCAAAATCACCACATCAAAATCACTTATTATATGTTTTTCACTAAGAAAATAATGTCAAATAACAAGGACTCCTGAGGACAAAACAACGTTAAACAGAGCAACGCAAGAACCTAAAAGACTTCTCAAAGAGCACAAAAACGATGGCATCGAGTTCTATTTAAGGAACTTTATACCTACTGAAACCACGGAATATTAACTTTGGAAATCTGCAAAGAAGATACATCGCTCTCAAGCATATAACACACCCATACGCCAAAAGGATAGACAGTGGGCCAAAAGTACCAGTGAAAAGGCAGCTTTCTTCGCCAGACATTTAGAAAACATTTTTTAGCCGTTTCCACAGAATCTTATGGATGATAGTGAAGGAGAAATCAACGCATTCTTAAGTATTTCTTATTCTTATTCTTATCAAATGCAGTTGCCATCTGAAAACTTCACAGTTAAACAAGTCACAAAAGCCATTGCCAAGAGACTTAATCCTAAATAACCGGTCAAGTGCAAGTTGAACTTGCGCAATTAGTGTTCCGTATGTTGATTGATTCTGAAATAAAAGATTTTGTTACGGAGGTATAAAATGATCAGTGACTTCACAAAACACACCCCAAATGAGTTTTCAACAAAGTTTGTTTCCGATCTTTACTGAAAACTGATGACTTTGAAATTTTTGTTTTTTTTTATATACCAGATAAATTATTAAAGGTAATGCACTCGTAATAATTTTCGTTCAATCTAAACCTCGTGGAGAATATTCCACAATTTTCTCAAAATTTTTGGATCAGTTCTTTTCGAAATAGAGGGGAGGGACATCGTTTTTTCACGATTTTTTTCCAAATAATACTCGATGACCAAATAAAAAATTTTTTTTTTTCACTTCCGATTTCACCCCCCAAAACTAACCCTTAAGTCAAAATTTAACTTGCAAAACTAGATGGGTCTGAGGAGGCCATCAATTTCTATATTAGTACCAGATTTCAACTTTCTACGTGAAATAGTTTCGGAGAAAATCGGGTGTGACAGACGGAGAGACAGACAGACAGACACCGAAGTGATCTTATAAGTGTTCCGTACGGAACGCTAAAAAGTTTTCTGGATATGACATGATCACCGGAAGAATTGTCTCATAAAGCAAAAAGAATACTTACATTTATATTTAATACTTGTATAAAACTAAATTATTTTCCAGCTCAGTGGAAAGTAGCCGTAATTATATTAATACCAAAACCTGGAAAACCTGTCGAGTTTTCCAGGTTTTGGTTTTAATATAATTACGGCTATGGCTATTATGTCATATAGACCAATAAGTTTGTTTCCGATAACATCGAAAACTTTTTGAAAAGCTACTTATTGATATACTAGCAATAATCGAACAAGACCAGCTAATTCCAGACCATCAGTTTGGTTTCAGGCATGAACACGCCACAATAGAACAAATTCATCGAGTAGCAAAAAAAATCAGACAAGACTTAAAAGACAAGAAATACTGTGCTGGTTTGGCATGCTGCGCTCCTGTACAAATTACGAAAAGCATTACCTCTTGCCTACTTCCTCATTCTTAAATCCTACTTTGCAGATCGTCACTTTCTTATAAACTACCAAGGAGAATCAACATCTATCCACAAAATTGAACCTGGAGTTACACAAAGCAGCGTCTTGGGACCTCTGCTTGATCTTTTGTATACAACTGATTTGCCAACAAGTGATAGAAGTCTAGCAGCGACATTTGCAGATGGCCTTGGCCTCACTCAAGGACAAGAATCTTGCCTCAGATATTCTGCAAAATCACCTTTACAGAATACAGCAGTGGCTAAACAAATGGCGAATCAAAGCAAATGAAGCCAAATCTGTCAAAGTAACCTTTACAAACAGAAGAGGCGATTGCCCTCCAGCTACACTTAATAACCACCAACTGCCCCAGCGAGACGAAGCTAAATATCTTGGAATGCATTTAGACAGACGTTCGACATGGAGAAAACATATTTTTACAAAAAGAAAGCAACTTCGTCTTAAGTTTAGATAGCTGTATTGGATCATTGGTCGCCAAGCTGCGCTTTCAATCAACAACAAGCTTTTGGACTACAAAGCGATCCTCAAACAATTTGGACCTAGGGCATTCAACTGTAGGGTACAGCATCCACATCAAATATTGAAATATTGGAAAGGTTTCAGTCCAAAATACTACGAACTGTAGTAAACGCGCCGTGGTTCGTTCCAAATAGCATGATCGCACGTGATCTTCCAGTCAACTCAGTGAAGTCAGAAATAAGAGACTACTTCAAAAACGATTAGACAAGATTAAGTTCTCACCTAAATAGACTTGCTTCAAATTTGATGACACAACCAGCAGCACAAAGAAGACTCAAGCGTCATACACCATAAGATCTTATTACTAGATTTTAAATATTATGTATTGTCATAGTGATTCCCAAAGTTTAAACTAATTATGTTCTAATTATAGTATCGAAAGAAACTACCACTGGGTAGTTTCTTACTTATTCATAATAATACAAATCATTTGCTTATTGTATGATAACTTACAGATTGCAAATAAATGGGGAAATAAAAAAAAAGTATTTTTCACATCTTGAAAAGACGCATTTTTGCATTCGAAATGCAGTACCTAAAATGCTACTTGTAGAACAACATTAATTTCCAGACTATATTTTGAGGTTATATGAATAAAAGCCTGACGTGGTAACTTTGCTTCTCTAGAATTGGTACTTCCATACAAAAAAGTGGCGGAAAATAGTTTGAATTTGAAATGGAATTTTGAAACATATATTTCAAAGATACCGAATAATTTGTACCTCTAATAGTTTATAATTAGCTACGCACACTTTCCTGTTTTCAGGCACAATAACAAGCACCGTCATTCTTAAGATTTAAAAAATACACCTAGTTTCGAGCAGTCAACTGAAGATGAATGAAGTTCTGCTTGATATTGTTCGAATATATTTCTTGCCAACGTCAGCCTGCAATGTTGGTGAAATTAAGCAAAGGCAGGATAAAACATCTTAATAAACTATGTCTAATATCGTTTTCTATCCTTATATCCCTCTATATTATATATAATGCCTCTGTAATATTCCCATAAAGCTGCTAAATATTTCTGGAGAACTTTATATTTTTACTTCAATCGACAATAATACAAAACCAGAGACCGATTTTAAAATAAAAACTAGAAAACTACTCCTTTTTATTTTAAAATGGCGTGCAGTGAGCCCTAATCACATCTTGTTAATGTATATTGAGATTATACGGTTTCAGTAAAACTTTATACACGTTTATAAATAACTATGTAATGAGGTTCACATTCAACAGCATAATGTTCTCGAGAGTGCAATGTGTGGGTATATGTCTGATAGGTATGTAACTTTGTTGTGGCTGCTAGAAAGAAATTTATTGTTTCTTTATTACGGGACTAAGAAGAATATAAAACTATTTTAGAAAGAAAATCCCAGGTAGTGACTAATTAATTCGTAAAACTTTGTGCTATCTGCGAAGATGTGTAGTGCCTGCTAGAGTAGGGGCATCTACGATAAAATAAAAAAAATGTAGTTATTTCCCTAATACTTCTCTAGCAAAGACAAGCTGTAAAGTCAATATATACCTATTAATTTCATGATCGATAGATAGCACGTTTAGGTTGTCCTTTACTTTTGGTATCCCGTACTTTCAATGTAAGGACAAAAGTCACTGACGGTTTTGGTCCGCTAAGCCCTTATATACCTTCCTCTTCGACATGTTTTTTACGAATGTTAAATATTTACTTTGTTTATGTTCGGTTAGAGGGAATAGCTTCAAATGTGTTGTGTTCCTTTTTTTCAGGGGTCTCGGAGTTTAAAAACCTGAAAATTCTGTTATTTTTTAACTTTAAATAAATAATATATATATATATATATATATATATATATATATATATATATATATATATATATATATATATACGTTTGAAAAGTCCGTGCAAAGTCCGAGAGATGGCACCACCGGCGCGTATCGAGGTCATGTTTAGTTAGTAGCATCTCTTGAATGAACGCACACCAAGTTTCAGCCATATTGGTCTATTTCTTTGTGTTTGGCATTCGTGTGAATTTTGTGATTTTCAAGAAATGGATGAAAAAGAATTTCGTGTGGTGATTAAACATTACTTTATGAAAGGCAAAACGCCTCAGGAGACTAAAGAGAAGCTTGATAAACATTATGGTGACTCTGCACCTTCGATTAGAACAGTTTATAAGTGGTTTCAAAATTTTCGGACTGGCCATATGGGCACAAGTGACGCTGAACGTTCTGGACGGCCTGTGGAGGTTATGACTCCAGAAATCATTGATCAAATCCATGATATGATGATGGATGACAGAAGAGTTAAGGTGCGTGAGATTGCTAGTGCTGTGGGCATCTCGACTGAACGGGTACATAATATTTTGCATAAACATTTGGACATAAGAAAGCTATCCGCAAGATGGGTGCCGCGATTGCTCACGCTTGACCAAAAACGGAATCGTGTGAAGTGTTGCAAGGATGGTTTGCAGCTGTTCCAGAAGAATCCGGAGGACTTTAAGCATCGTTTCGTCACTGTGGATGAAACATGGATACATTACTATACTCCTGAGACCAAACAACAATCTAAACAATGGGTTACCAAGGGGAAATCTGCACCAAAAAAGGCGAAGACCGTTCCTTCGGCCGGAAAGGTTATGGCGACTGTCTTTTGGGATTCGCAAGGGATAATCCTCATCGACTATCTGGAAAAGGGTAAAACTATTACAGGTGAATATTATTCATCGTTATTGGACCGTTTGAAAACCGAGCTGCAAGAAAAACGCCCGCGATTGGCCCACAAGAAAGTCCTTTTCCATCACGACAACGCACCAGCACACACCTCAGCAGTTGTGGTCGCAAAATTAATGGAAATAGGATTCCAACTCGTTTCACATCCCCCCTATTCTCCAGACTTGGCTCCCTCGGACTACTATTTGTTCCCCAATTTCAAGAAATGGCTGACGGAACAAAGATTTTATTCAAACGAGGAGGTGATTGCAGACACTAATGGATATTTTGCAGACTTGGACAAATCCTATTATTCGGAAGGGATCAACAAACTAGAACATCGTTGGACGAAGTGTATAAGCCTAAAAGGAGACTATGTCGAAAAATAAAAAAGGTTTACCCCAAACACATAAGTAGTTTTTATTTTTGCACGGACTTTTCAAACCAGCCTCGTACATATATGATGGAAAGAGAATCTATCGGGTGTCGGTCTGTGCCATGAAAATGAAAAATATAAAGCATTAACTTACTAATTGCGAGTTGGACCTTCTTTTTCTTTAAAAACATAGTAAACATCTACTTTACAACAGTGTTCAAGAACCACGGAATTTGTTTATATATGGATAATAAATATATTTTTTTATCTTTCTCTCTCTTCCTCCTTTTTTGACATTACTGCGTGTCTCAAAAGTATTATTATGTATTAGTCATTATTAACAAATAATCTTCTTTCTACTTATAGCTAGGCACTATTGCCTGTTTTCTTTGTTCCCTAATCTATATATCGTCGCTCAATCTCTTTCTTGGATGTCCCATTGATCTTCAGCTACTTGTCTCTCGCTATTCGGACTGTTCTGTTGTTTGTCATTCTTCCTATGTGTTAATCTTACTCCACTTTTCTTCCTCTTATCCTCTGGTTAATATTTTCTATATTACATGTACGTCTTATATCTTCACTCCTTTCTCTATCCCTCAGTGTCTTGTTTCTAAGTATTGTAATTTCAGTTGATTCCAGCATCCTCTATGTTACACTTATATTGGATCTTGTTTCAGATGTGGAAGTCATCGCTGGTCGTATTACGCCCTTGTATATTCTTATTTTGGTCTCAATGGAGAGGAATTTATTTCTAAATATTGTATCATTGAGGCATCCGGCTATCTTATTAGGTTTGTTGACTAGATGTTTTACTTCTTCCTAGATTTATCCGATACTAGATATTTTGATGCCCAGGTAATCGACCTCCATCACCTGTTCTATTGGTTTATCTTCCACCACCAACATGCACCTGATCGGCTATTTTACTATTACTCTTGTCTTAGTTTTTTTGGTTGAGACTGACAAATTATATTGTTTTGCTGCTATATAGAATTTGTATAACAGTCTTTGCAGATCGCTCTCGGTCTCAGTCATTATTATCGCGTCATCTGCATAACATCTAATTTTAATTTCTCTGTTACCCATTCTACAGCCCTTTTTTTCTTTTGACATACTTTATAATTTCATCCATAACAATATTAAATAGGAGAGGACTCAAAGAGTCCCCCTGCCTGATTCCGGATTCATAGTTGATTGGTTTTGTCATCCCTTCTGCTAATCTTGCAACTACTTGATTGTCTTTATATATATTTTCGATATTTTTTATTAGGTCTAATGGGGTGTTCCTGTTATATAAGAGATGAATAACGTCTTCTATTTACACATTGTCGAAAGCTTTCTTTAAGTCTATCAGGCACAAGTACGCTGGAATGTTGTATTCTATGGATTTTTCTTTTACCTGTCTCACAATGAATACGACATAGGTGCATGCACTTTTGAATTCTTGTTATTCTTCCAGTTGTATTTTCGCGTTTATTTTTTCCTTCTTCTTCAAGAACTTTTTTCTATGGAGAAACTCCCTTTGTAATGACGGTCTGCGACCGAATACAATCTGCAACGCCGTTGTGGCAATTTAGGAATTTTCCTGTAGCGCGTATGCGGCACCCATAAAAAAAAATTCGAGTTATTTTTTTGTGTTTGTTTTATCTGATTAAAGCAATATTTTGTTATTTGGCTTGGGGTGTCAAAACGAAATTACTTTTCGATGTTTTCGCCTTGAAAAACCAATAATCGCTATTATACTGAAATTATACGCGGTCACAATCAATCATCTGGGAAAATAATGCGTTACGTTACCTTCATCGCTTTTAGACGTTATTTCCGTCTGAAAGAATCGAAAGAGCGGCACTGTGGCTATGCTGAATTTTTAACGATTCACACTGGACTGGGTAATGGAGTTTGCATTTTAAATAAACTTGATTAGGTTATTCGTTTTGCTGAATAAGTTAAGTTTGATGAATAGCAACGAAAAAATGGAGGCGAGTGAATGGAATTACTGAAGAGATACAAGCTACGTCAATTGAGAAATATTAGTTAAAGTAAAATGCTTAAATAAAATGATTAAATAGAAAAAAAAGAATCTCAAAGTACTATTTATCTGACACATAGCGTAAATCACCATACGTTAGGCAACAGAATAGATGATAATATTATATAAGAGATAATAAATTAAACTCTCCGTACTTTTTCGAAAGTTAGGTTTTTAATGCCATCTCTAAAAATAAACTGAGTTCAAAAATAATTAATTTCTGTAATAACACCGTTATTATTAGAACTTTATAAAATATTATGATGAATATCCCTTGGTTCCAACAACCATAGTTAGGGTATCTTTATACTTGTCTCTAGTTAGTACTGACAAAGAAAAAGAGAACACAGTTGCATCATCATTAATGCCTTTTCACATCTAGCCTACCCCCATTACACATAATAAAGGCTTTTTAACCGAGTCTAGAACACACCTCAATATCATAATAAGGATCTTTCGGTCAACCAACATTAACGCCAGTTTGACCTACAACCAACACCACATTCACACACACACACACACACACACACAACACCACGACGGAGATGATCATCTTCAGCCGAAAAAATACTTCTTTACGTAGATTTGGCGACACTGTCTCATGACGTTTTTTGACATCTACACTAACAATACTCTAGACAACCGAAAAACTGCTTCTTCACGTAGAGTTAGCAACAGTGTCTCACCTCTGGGCATGCGAACATAGACCGGAGTGGGTCCAAAAATAGCACAAAAAATACAGATTTGAGGCCAATAAGAAAATGCATGAGATACTGCGGCAGTTCTGTTATTGTTTTAAATCTTCTATGTCTATATATTCAAGCAAGAATTTTGTTAGAAAACATTTAAATATAAGTACATCGCACTCCTATATAGGAGCGCTGTATAGTATATTTTGTGAGAAAATTCGTGTTGTTTAGGATATGGATTTGAAAAACCGCTTATTTCGAAACTTGGAACTATGGCATAATAATCGGCCGAGGGTTAACGTTGACAACCAAATATACAATCCATTGTATGCTGCCTATATTAGAGCCGAAATTATATATTTATTGTTTATCCTATATATTATTATTATTATTACTATATATTAATTTTATGTCCTTCCCAAAAGTCCAGGCTACACACCAGTAAAAGGTTTTTTTTAATCGGATTGGTAGTTTCAGAGATTACCCCCAACAAACAAACATACAAAACATCTCAGGAGACTAAAGAGAAGCTTGATAAACATTATGGTGACTCTGCACCTTCGATTAGAACAGTTTATAAGTGGTTTCAAAATTTTCGGACTGGCCATATGGGCACAAGTGACGCTGAACGTTCTGGACGGCCTGTGGAGGTTACGACTCCAGAAATCATTGATCAAATCCATGATATGATGATGGATGACAGAAGAGTTAAGGTGCGTGAGATTGCTAGTGCTGTGGGCATCTCGACTGAATGGGTACATAATATTTTGCATAAACATTTGGACATGAGAAAGCTATCCGCAAGATGGGTGCCGCGATTGCTTACGCTTGACCAAAAACGGAATCGTGTGAAGTGTTGCAAGGATGGTTTGCAGCTGTTCCAGAAGAATCCGGAGGACTTTAAGCGTCGTTTCGTCACTGTGGATGAAACATGGATACATTACTATACTCCTGAGACCAAACAACAATCTAAACAATGGGTTACGAAGGGGGAATCTGCACCAAAAAAGGCGAAGACCGTTCCTTCGGCCGGAAAGGTTATGGCGACTGTCTTTTGGGAATCGCAAGGGATAATCCTCATCGACTATCTGGAAAAGGGTAAAACTATTACAGGTGAATATTATTCATCGTTATTGAACCGTTTGAAAACCGAGCTGCAAGAAAAACGGCCGCGATTGGCCCACAAGAAAGTCCTTTTCCATCACGACAACGGACCAGCACACACCTCAGCAGTTGTGGTCGCAAAATTAATGGAATTAGGATTCCAACTCGTTTCACATCCCCCTTATTCTCCAGACTTGGCTCCCTCGGACTACTATTTGTTCCCCAATTTGAAGAAATGGCTGGCGGGACAAAGATTTTATTCAAACGAGGAGGTGATTGCAGACACTAATGGATATTTTGCAGACTTGGACAAATACTATTATTCGGAAGGGATCAACAAACTAGAACATCGTTGGACGAAGTGTATAAGCCTAAAAGGAGACTATGTCGAAAAATAAAAAAGGTTTACCCCAAACACATAAGTAGTTTTTATTTTTGCACGGACTTTTCAAACCAACCTCGTATATATATACATATATATATATATATATATATATATATATATATATATATATATATATATATATATATATATATATATATATATATATATAATTTACGTTGTCACTGATAGTATTTCTTTTAGTTATCTGGAGTAGTTAACATGTTAATGCAGTATAAACAGTGTGTAACTGTCCCTAAATTGCACACAATGCATTAAAACGTCAACGATTCATGATTCTTTCAGGTTAGAAATTCCAAAATTTGACGAGAAGATTTGGTTTTATCTCACCCATATCGACCGGAGACATTTAAAAATTACTCTTTCATAACTTATATTATTTATCAATTTTTAAGCTACAACAATACATGAAAAATATAACGGTAACCGAAATATTTTTTTTTCTTCTAAAAGGCCTTTTCTTACGACACTAGCATTAGCTATAAAATGAATTTTATGTACGTATAGTAGTTAATAATGTCATTTTTTTAAATTTGACACATATTTATGTAACATTTAGGGCAATTTTCTTTTAAAGCTCGCTTTTAACATACCGAAATTTATTTAAAATGCAAACTCCATTACCTGTTTCACCGCCAGGGGGTATTAAAAATTTAACCCAGCCAACACAATGTCGCTCTTTCGATCCGTTCAGACGGAAGCGATGCCTAAAAGCAACCAAGGTGGCGAAAACCATTGTTTTCACAGATGATTGATCAGGATCGCATATAATATAGGTGCTGTATTGTAATGTTTATTGAATTTTTCAGAGTCGGATTTAGTTACAATTCAAAAATAGATAGTACAGTATACACGTGAAGTGTATTCGTAAAAAAACTGTAAGTTCATTTTGCTTGTGAGCTGAAGCACAGAACTTCACGTAAGTTGTAAAAATAATCATTACAATCACTTTAAATTTTTTTTATAAATTGTAGAAATGGCTAATTTACGGAGCTCAAGTAATTATACTGCAAATATTATAGTTATACCATTAAAAAAATTACTATGTTCTTTTATGTTCTCTAGGCTTCCATTCGACCATACGACATGTCCATCTGTTATTATTCTCCTTGCGATATGGCACGTCCAATTCCACTTTAATAAACATATTCGTTGTATGTCACTGTCAATGTTGATCTTCTTCGTATCTCGATGTTAGGAATATGATCTTGGAGTCTAATATTACCTGAAGTTTATAAATTATACTTTTATTTAATGCGCACGTTTCAGTGTGATAGGTTAATTCCGGCAGTACATATTGATCAAATACTCTGGCTTTTATTGTATTTTGAATATCCAATTTAAAAGTGGATTGTAACCTACCGAACGCAGACCAAGCTAACGAAACCCTTCTGTCCAAATTAACCATTAAATTATTTTCTATTATTTTACCTTCTATTAATAGTTCCTGGCTGTTACCTTCAGTTTCGTTGTTCAAATATTTAGTTTTGATGAAGTTTATTTTTAGACCTATTTCTCTCGAGACTTGTTATTAATTCCATCAGCATTTCTTGTAATTCTTCTTTTGTGTTAGCGATCTGAGTGACATCATCTGCGAACCTTAAGTGATTTAATCGTTCGCCGTCTATTAGTATTTCTTTATTTTTCCACTTTAGCGATGTAAACATGTCTTTTAGAGTCAACGTGAACAGCTTTGGGGATATTGAGTCGCCTTATCTAATTCCTCTTTTAATTTTGATTTTATTTGTTTTTTCTTCAAGCAATATTTGTGATATGGCATTTTTATATATGTGTTCAAGAAGAGTTGTGTATCTTTCGCCGACCCTGCTATTTCTTAAGGCGTTAAAGACTGCCCATATCTCTACCGAATGAAATACTTTCTCGTAGTCAACCAATCCACAAGGTGACCTTATATTCATTTGCTTTTTCCACACACAAAATTTATTATTGTTCACTGTAAAATTGACCATTAATGTTTTATACTTACAAGGAATATTCATGATTTGAACTTAAACGGTTATACTGTTCGAAGAAAATACTTACGATAATTGTTACGATACTTTATTTCAATATATTAAACTATTTTTATAACACCCCGTATATATACGACTATCCGACGAGACCCGATAATGACGACGCGGCGTCAATCTCCTGGTTGGGTGATCTTTAACAATCCCTGAGCTAGATTGAAAAAATGAAGCAATTAGCGATAGCTAGCAATATTTAGTTTAGATATTATCTTCCCACATTATTCCTTTTCGATATAGATATTCAAAATCATTGTGTATTAAAGATTTAATACTAATGCAAATCCTATCGTCCAATCCTGACCATTTACGGTAGCGTGTTCAGATCTGGAAAGCATCAGAACAGTAACCGAAGCATTACACTCATTAATAATTCGTGAATCCTTTCAGTCTGCTGCCATTATACCTAATTAAATTAGCTGTTGTTCTCTCTATCATCCTGCCATTGCTACTTCACCGCTTTGTAAGCTATAGTCTAGGAGTCAAAAATTGATTAATCATGTAGATGTGTTAGTGTACTATAATAAAGTTGACTACAAATGGGAAAACCTAAACAATTCCAGATAATTTAATATACTCGTTATATATATATATATATATATATATTATATATATATATATATATATATATATATATATATATATATATATATATATATATATAATAGTGTTTCGGTTAATAATGTTGATTTTTTCGCAACATTTAAACGTTTATTTCCATTACAAGATGTATTACCCTAATAATCAAAGTATTGGCCATCGTTAGCTATGACTTTTTCCCATCTTTCTGACAAAGAATGGATTCTGCACCAGAAGAACTTTTCATCTTTTGAGGCCAACCATTCATCAAGCCAAATTTTCACTTCTTCGTAAGAATGTAAGTGTTGTTCTGAAAGTCCATGCTGCATCGATCGAAATAAGTGGTAGTCTGAAACGGCTAAGTCCGGTGAATACGGCGGGTGGGATAGAATATCCCGTTTGACGTTTTCCAAATAGTTTTTAACACATTTTGGAACATGGGGCCCAGCAATGTCATGTTGAAAAATGATTTTATCGTGTTTTTGGGCGTATTCTGGTCGTTTTTCCTCCAATGATCGGTTCAACTTTATCAATTGTCGGTATCGATCTCCAGAAATCGTTTCATCAGGTTGCAGCAATTCGTAACACACAGCTCCTCGACTATCCCACCAAATACACAGCAAGGCTTTCTTTTCCTGTATATTGCGCATTGGTTGTGATGTTGAAGGCTGGCCTGAGTCTACCCAAGTTTTTTAGGTTGGAGCATAAGCTTCAACCAACAATCGATAATTTTCAGTAGCTGTTTTCTTCAAATGAAAGAAGGTTATTAAACTTCTCCGCAAAACGCCTTTTTCTGGTACGAAACACGACATATTCTATGAAGAACTATGTTTTTCGCACAATGACAATTAACTGGCTTTTGGTGGCGTATGTTTATCTTTCAAAACGCAATAGATATCGCTAGTCTATACCAACAAGTACATTAGTAACGCAATCTCTTAGCAAAATCGACATTATTAACTGAAATACTTAGGGTTAACAAACACAATAATTCATTAATTAGAAATCGTTTAATTTTCATAATTTTCAACAAAAAAAAATCTATAGTAATTAAGATATTGTAACATTCATTTTTTCCTAGATTTTAAGACCATGTAATGTTACTGATTTTTCACTTCAAATTGTACTTATTTTCATTTTTGTATCGAACGGTATATTAATAAGAAATTCCAAGCCGTTCGATATATAGTGCGCTGTGCGGGTTTCTGACCGAATCTACCGCTACGCCCGCGATTGGTGAAATGTGTGTATCCGCAGTTTTGGCTCCGGCGTCGCCATATTACAGGCAGAGTTCGCACGGTTTATTTAAGGGTCCGAAGAACTACTGTCTTGGCTTATTTCCATCTAGCCGCCGAGGCTGAGTACCATCAAGCCGCAGCCAGGCTAATTTTCATCGGAGCCGCCAAGTAGGCTTCCTTCGACTGAGCTGCAGTAAAGGCTCATAACAACAATCATGAGAGCTAAATAAAGCACAAGTTTTTTAACGAAAAGCCGTAGTGGGCTCTCTAAGTGTTTACGAGAAAAGTGTGAAATCGGTTGTGTTCCATCGAAGCCGAAATAAAAACAGTAAGTTACCAAAACATCCTTCCATAGACCTACCCCTGAGTAGTGCCTTAACAGCAATTTTAACTGACTAAAAAGTGAAGTGAAAAGCACTATTCTTCGTCTTCGGGAGTAGTCAGAGTTTAGAATTTAAATGTCATAACTACCTGTTAGGCTAAAATTTTTTGTAATCCTGTAAAACTGCAAAGGTTAGAACTTTTTATTTTTAAAAATCATGAATAAATTTTCTTTTTGTTGATTAAAGCTAGTGTCTCACTGAATACCTATTTTTCTTTTCAGGATAAGTTGTACTAGACTAATTCTTTTTAGTAATACCCATAAAACCCTTCAGTATTTTTTCATTTTTTTAACTGAAGTTAGATCCTTTCTATTTTAAAATGAATGGTGCCCAAAAAAACTTGTACAACTGAAGCTTTTTAAGAATAGAAAAAAATTCCAAAAAGACGTACAAAAATTATCTCTTACCCATATCTCTCTACCAAGGAAAACTGAGCTAGTGTGTGTTTAATTTCTTTAGTTCCTTTAAAATCAGGATTCACTCAATTCATTATCAGAAATTAAAGCGGGGCTGCAAGAAAATTGTGCTCAAGCTTGGGGCATCCAATTTTCAAACGGTACAAAATTGCGCTCAAGCGTAGGATAAACAACTTCTCACAGGGTACAAAAAAAAAAAAAAAGATGCCTCAAAGTGAGGACAATTTACACATGTTACAAATGGCGCCCAACGTGGGGCTTTTGGAATTTTATTTTTTAAGGGTTCAGTGTACTAGCTTTCGAACAAAGTAAAAGCTCTAACTTTGCAGATATTTTTATTTCATAATATTTATTAAACGAAGCAGGAAATCTGTAGAATTTTTTTTATTTCAATTTATCTGATGGTGGTATAGATATTTGAATTTTGTTAATTGACTCTAAGATAAGTGATCCCTGTTTTTTTCTTAAAAGCTAGCTTTATAGTTCAGATTAGCAGATGTGCTGGTTTACTTTAATTTTTTGCAGTGTTAGATTTATTTTGCGGTTAACCGAACAAAAAACTGTTCTTTCTTCTCACCGATGTTTTGCATGAATATTAAAAATACTTAGCTGATACGAAACGATATCTGGAGATTTTTTGTTGAAAATTCTTAACATATTTGGTAAAAGAATTTTAATACAAGGCGATACTTAGAAATTTTTTTTGAAATTGTCGAAGATTTTTTTAAATGTTTGGTAAAGAAGTTTACATATTTTAAGTGCCTTTACATATTTTTTTATTTTTTTTGACTATTGGGAGCACAGGAGAAATATTTTCAAGACTTTTTAAACAGCTCTTTTAAATTTTATTCATTTATCATGGAAGCCTTCAATTTTAAAGTCAATCACCTACTGGAAAATGAATTAGACTATGAACTGAAAATCCGCCGTACTTTCTCAGTACGTCCGATGGCGGATAAAAGAAAGATTCTAACGAGGATCTTAAGTAAAGAAATATTCCAATAGATCAGATTGGACTAAATGGTTACAAAAAGTTTCTGATTTTTTAAGTCTAATAAAAATTCTCCTTCTCAAGTTTAAAACTCCTACTTCTCCAAATGGTCACATGTCTCCTTTATTCGTGCATAAATATTTAGATAATGGACCGCATATAAAGATAGATCTATTAGGTGCCCATTTCTCGGCTTTATTTGACTCTCGTGCAAATACCTCCGTTGTAGGTCAGAATGGTATAAAAATTTTAAGTCGTTTGAGTATAAAAATATGCCATGTCAAAAATAGAAGTGTTACCACTGCAGATGGCAGCCGTATAAAAGTTTTAGGTACGGTTGAGTTGCCGCTAGTCTGCAATGGTCATTGTTTAGTAATCTCTGCTCTAGTAGTACCTTCTCTATCACATACTTTGGTTCTAGGATGTGATTTTGCACAAAAATTCGGAATTTTTGTAAATTTTAAAGATAATTCGTGGTATCCACAGTCCCTAGAAGTCAATTATCATACAAGTTTTAAAGATTGTTATTCAGAAAGTCCTTTAGAAAACCTTTTCTCGCGTCTATGTACCTTAGATGATCTCTTGCGGACGGAACGCTTAAACGCAGAAAACGTAATAAGCTCTTTCAATGAAATAAGTAGTAAAGATAGGTTAGGCCGAACGAATAAAATAAGGGGTTAGACGAAATGTTGAAACTCGGAGTGACTTCGTCTAAGCTATGACGGAAGAAAGCTCAACGAGGTCAACAAATTTGATAACTATCCATTACCGAACATCGACAGATGTCTATAGATACGGCTGATGCCAGTCCTGTAAAGACAAGGCCCATCGCCATGTCTCCGTATATGTCAAAAGTATTAAATAAGGGGTTAGACGAAATGTTGAAACTCGGAGTGACATCGTCTAAGCTATGACGGAAGAAAGCTCAACGAGATCAGCAAATTTGATAACTATCCATTACCGAACATCGACAGAATTTTGACATCACTCAGGAATGCTAAGTATGTATCTTCGATAGATCTTAGAAAGGCTTTCTGGCAAATTCCTTTAGACAAATCCTCTAAGGAAAAGACCGCTTTTGCAGTAGTAGGCCGAGGTCTATTTCAGTTCGTCACTATGCCGTTTGGTCTAAAGAACGCTGCTCAAACTCAGCAACGTTTAGTGGACGCTATATTTGGTCCGAAATATGAGCCACATATTTTTACCTATCTCGATGATATTTTAGTAACATCGGAAGACTTCGAATCGCATATTCGCTTACTTAAAGAAGTAAAAGATAAATTGAAAGAGGACGGACTGACGCTAAATTTGAGCAAATGTGATTTTTTCAAAACTTCTATAAAGTTTTTAGGCTATATTGTAGGCTCAAATTCCTTGCGTACCGATCCGGATAAAGTAGCAAGCATGGTTAATTATGCGAGACCTACTAATACTACGGAAGTTAAGCGCTTCGTAGGAATGTGTTCATGGTATAGACGTTTTATTGAGAATTTTTCTACCCTGTTGTCGCCTATTAATGATCTTTTGAAAGGACGAAAAAAAAGGACAATCGATAGATTGGACAAAAGCAGCAGAAGAATCTTTTATAAAGATTAAAGAGCTATTGGTTTCAGCTCCAATTTTATCCCAACCAGATTTTTCCCAACAGTTTTATATTTCTAGTGATGCTTCTAATACCGGTTTAGGGGGCGTCCTAACACAGAAAATCAATGGTGAGGAAAGAGTGATAGCGTATGCCAGTAGAACTTTGTCAAAGGCTGAACGTAACTATTCGGTTGTTGAAAAAGAATGTTTAGCAGTACTCTTTAACATCGAAAAGTTTCGACCTTACATAGAAGGTGTTCCTTTCACGGTCATAACAGATCATTATAGTTTATTGTGGCTTAATTCTATTAAAAACCCTAGTGGCAAACTAGCGCGTTGGGCGATTAGGCTGAGACAACATACATTTAATTTAATTCATAGAAAAGGAGTCCACAATGTTATTCCTGACGCTTTGTCAAGAATCCCAGATCTTACAGCGGACGAAGACAGTCTTAATGCAGAGATTGGCGTAAGAATTGATACAGTTGACATAGATCGCATTGACCCATGGTACGACAATTTACGGCAGCAAATTAAAGAATCTCCTGAAAATTTTCCGCAGTGGAAAGTGGAAAATGATTTCGTGTACAAGTTTATCCCAAACCAGTTGCCTTTAAAAGTTAATGTACCCGAGTGGAAAATACTAGTTCCTAAACCACAGAGAGAGGAAATTATAGACATGTGTCACACTCCTCCTACTTCTGGTCATTTTGGCTTTTATAAAACTCTTCACAGGGTTCAGGAACAGTATTATTGGCCAAAAATGCGTTTTGACATCGTAAAGTTTGTGAGGACTTGTGAAGTATGTGGAGCGCAGAAATCTCCAAATGCACTACCTATGGGACTGATGGGAAAAGAGAAAATGGTTAATTACCCTTTTCAAGTCATAGCAGCTGATCTAGTAGGCCCATTCCCACGTTCAAAAAAGGGAAATAAATGGCTTCTCGTGGTTTCTTGCTGGTTTACAAAGTATACCATGCTATTTCCTGTGAAAAGCTCTAAAGCTGGATATATAGAGAGAATTTTGGAAAATAATGTCTTTCTAATCCACGGGGTCCCATCGCTCTTAATATGCGATAACGGTACTCAGTTTACCTCTAAGAGTTTTAAGAGCTTAAGTGAAACTTATGGTTTTAACATCCGTTTTAATCCCGTGTACTCTCCCCAATGTAATTTTGTTGAACGTAATAACCGAACAGTCGGGACCGCTTTAAGAAGTTACGTGGATTCACATGACACTTGGGATGGCAATATTTCCAAAATCCAACAAGCAATAAATACCGCAAGACACGAAGTAACAGGGTTCACACCGTCTTTCTTAGTTTACGGCAGACATATACCTCTATCCGGATCGTATTATAAAAATGTAGATTTGGATGTCAATGTTGACAGCGAAATAATTCCGGGTAACAGGGGTGCGTACGCCGAAAATTTGAAGGGTTTAAAAGATATTTTCACCGACGTGCGTAGTAGGATACATAAGGCTTATGAACGGAACAGTAAGTCTTACAACCTTAGAAAAAGGGATTTTGCCTTTAATATAGGTGATCACGTTTGGCGAAAAAATAAAATTCTTTCCAGTGCAGCAGATAAATTCACATCTAAGTTGGTACCTAAGTATGTGCATTGCGTGATTAGAGAAAAGATTTCAGATTTAGTTTATGGTTTAGTTAATTTAGATGGGACTAAAATAGGACGATGGCATATTAAAGACTTAAAACCATTCAATGGACCTAACCCTAATGAAAGTTTGTCAGAAGAAGAATAATTTATATTTACAATATCTTAATTGCTTAAATTTTTTTTTGATGTTGCTCTGTAGAGGTGACGACCTCGTTTTTTTTTGACTGTTATAAAAGTTGAGCAGAGAATAGCTTACTTTTATTGTTTTATACCAAACTAACTCTAGTGGGCGCTAAATGATCTTAGCTGTCGATGCGCCCTGCCCAACAAAAACAAACAAACCAAAAAAAAAAACTTTTATTGTTTAATGCTAAGGTTTTGGGTATTGGCCATATCCCAAACTTAGGTTGATTGTGGTTGATGTTTAGCATCGACTCAGTTTTGCGAGCTTGCGAAGGAGTCACACTCAGGATATATCATAAGACTGGTATGTCGGCGGTCGCGGGATTTGATTTGCTTATGACCCCAAATAATATCCAGTTCTTGACACTTGGAAGCGAAATTTTGATTAGAGGCAATCCAAGGTGATCTTGAGTTAGGACAAGCGCAAGATGTAGCTCGTGTAGTGTGATGTAGAGTCAAAATTTTTATGAGCAATTTCAAAGTTTGTTACCCGAGTGGGTGTATTTCTATTACCTTAGTGGTATATGTTGGGTGCAATTAAGAGTAAATTGATTTTGGTTTATCCAGTAAGTCTAAGACTTGGATTATTTTGATTTAGATCTTCTTCTGAATTGACAAACTGAGGGTATATTCTATTTTTTTTCAGGGCCGTTTAAACGTTACCTTTGAGTCACTAATTTTTTTAAAAATTTTTTTTGCATGGACTCATAGGCGTATGTTGAGTTTTTTCGGTTTACTATCAGATTGATAGAAAATTGAAGTTCTGCAAGAGAACTAAAGGCTGATCATTTACAGGAGATGAGAGCAAAGTAAGACAGTCGTTTTACAAAGAAATGATCAAAATCTAATACCGAGATGAGAACCTTGTCAAGAGAGGCTAAGCGCAGTGAAGGAAGATTCCTAACCGAATTTTTAGATTTCCAAGAGGTAATCTAGAAGTTTGGGCTGACAGAAAACGGTTATGCCTGATACCTGTAGCAGTTTCCTCCTAGAGGCTATTGTCTAGGGAGACGATTAACACCATGATCGAATATTTTAGCTGTCAACGATGTTTTCTTCTTGTTTCTGATTAAGCTGGAAAAGCTCTTGTCGTCTTCAAAAGTTTTGTTGCGTTGCCACCGAAAATTTGAGAAATTTTTGCTTCATGTAGCTTTTTAAGCTCATTTTCGTTTTTTTAAAATTTCGTTAGAAGCTTGGCTAAGTCAACCTTGTAAACCTTTTAGGTTGTATCCCATGAGTTATCTGTTTTTACAGGCTGTGATGCACCGGGTGCTAACAGATGCCGTTACGACGTTTGGCAGGGAGTTAGTCTTCCTGAGGAACAGACTGATTGGAAGGGTAGTCTATGGGGGGTGAACGTTTGACCTTTGGGACCTTTAGGGTTTTGTTACCCAATGGTTATTTCTATTTGAACCAAAGGAGAGCCTAACTACTGTAGTCGACCTCAGCTCCAATTAGCCTATTAGTGGTGACAGGCTGTTGGCAGTAGTGTGTTTCGGAACACCCTATTGATTAATTTTTTTGACTTATGGTGGTGTGGTAGACACCGTTTCAGTTAAGTGGATGCTATAATCTACTCCCTTTTGTTGGTGGACACCAGGGTCACCAATTCTGTATTTTATTGTCTCCACCATTCAGTATATCGTGGTGAGGTGTTTGTCTCCTGTTATGTGGGATGGATTGAATGTTTTTCGTTGTTGTTCTAGGGCGAGACCAGTACACGAGGGTTCTTCATGCAACTTGGAGAAGCGCAATGCTGGTTAAGTTTTATATCTCTGTATAGCCACCCTGAAGAATGACGGAGGGCGTTTTTTTTTTCCGGCTCATGTTTCTAGGCAGATTTGTCACTTTGGTGCGATGTGCCGAAGATTTGATTAGCTTTTGCTAAGAGCTTTCACCAAGCTCAGTATGGAGTTATCATAACCAAGAGTTTGGGATTTGAACTCCTGTATGTATTTCTGTATATATTTCTGTATATATTTCTGTATATATTTCTGTATATATTTCTGTATATATTTCAGTGTATGTTGGTTGCCTGAGGGCATGTGCTCAAAATGTGTGATTTTGAGTCGTTTTGTTTATGGACTCCTATATATAGGATTATGACTTTAGGGAGGTCCTATTTCGAGACTAGCTGTCTCATATAGTTATGTTGGGAATGTTTCCTTGAATGTTAGTTGTGCGCAGACTAATCATTCTGTTCTTAGTGAACATTGCTTTTGAAGCAGGATCATTCAGTTTGGTGAATTTTAGCTTTTATAGCTATTCACTGTGTTTAGAGTGAATTTTAGCTTTTATAGCTATTCACTGTGCCTATAGTGGTATTGTTAGCTTTTATAGCTGCTCACTATGTTAATGGCGAGATTGTTCTTTTAGAACGCAGGCTTTGTGTAGTCGAGGACTATTTACAGAGTGTTTTCTTGGCGAGGAGCCGAGTTTTTTCTGGCGATATACCAGAGTGTTTTGTTGGCGATAAGCTGACGTGTTTTCTGGCGATCGACCAGAGCGTTTTCCCTAGCGATTTTAGCATGTCTAGATGTCTTAGGACGTCGACATTGCGCGATAGAGTGCGATTATTTTCCGAGTGCGACTAGTAGTGATACTAGATTTAGAATGTTCTCTTAGCGATGAGCTAGAGCATGGATGGCGATTTTTCCCGAGCGTTTGTCTGGATATTTATCCAGATTTTTTTTTTTTTGGCCTCGTGCTAAATGGTCTGACAAGACTTTTTCTTTTTAGTGTAAGTGTTTGCACTAGAATCATTTTTTTATTTTTTTCTTTATTTAAGAATTTTTATAAATTTCTTTTGCTGAAATAGAAAATTTTCAGACAATCCTTAAAATATTTTAAGGGGGGTGTTCATATTTTATTTCAGTTCACTTTTTTGATTTAGACAAGAGTCTAGACAAAGTTATATTTTTTGTTTTGGTAACAATAACAGAGCTGATTCTTTGATATAAGAAGACCGCGATTGTTATTTTGGAAAGGTATTTCTTATGTTCATGCACTTAACCTTAGTGTCTAATTAAGTTAAGTCTAGTTATAAGATTCTTGTGTACATGCAAAGATTTTCATTTGGTTTTCATTGTACTTAATATTAGTGCTTAATTGAATTAAGTCTAGTAGTAAGGTCCGAAGTTTGTACTTTTGTTTTTTAAGTTCTGACCTTAGTATTAAGTGATAGTGTACCACTTTGTACCTTTTCATAAGTAGCCTAAGTTTAATAGACTAGTGTAGTCTATTTCTTTTTGGAAGGGGGTAAATGTAACATTCATTTTTTCCTAGATTTTAAGACCATGTAATGTTACTGATTTTTCACTTCAAATTGTACTTATTTTTCATTTTTGTATCGAACGGTATATTAATAAGAAATTCCAAGCCGTTCGGTATATAGTGCGCTGTGCGGGTTTCTGACCGAATCTACCGCTACGCCGCGATTGGTGAAAAATGTGTGTATCCGCAGTTTTGGTTCCGGCGTCGCCATATTACAGGCAGAGTTCGCACGGTTTATTTAAGGGTCCGAAGAACTACTGTCTTGGCTTATTTCCATCTAGCCGCCGAGGCTGAGTACCATCAAGCCGCAGCCAGGCTAATTTTTATCGGAGCCGCCAAGTAGGCTTCCTTCGACTGAGCTGCAGTAAAGGCTCATAACAACAATCATGAGAGCTAAATAAAGCACAAGTTTTTTAACGAAAAGCCGTAGTGGGCTCTCTAAGTGTTTACGAGAAAAGTGTGAAATCGGTTGTGTTCCATCGAAGCCGAAATAAAAACAGTAAGTTACCAAAACATCCTTCCATAGACCTATCCCTGAGTAGTGCCTTAACAGCAATTTTAACTGACTAAAAAGTGAAGTGAAAAGCACTATTCTTCGTCTTCGGGGGTAGTCAGAGTTTAGAATTTAAATGTCATAACTACCTGTTAGGCTAAAATTTTTTGTAATCCTGTAAAACTGCAAAGGTTAGAACTTTTTATTTTTAAAAATCATGAATAAATTTTCTTTTTGTTGATTAAAGCTAGTGTCTCACTGAATACCTATTTTTCTTTTCAGGATAAGTTGTACTAGACTAATTCTTTTTAGTAATACCCATAAAACCCTTCAGTATTTTTTCATTTTTTTAACTGAAGTTAGATCCTTTCTATTTTAAAATGAATGGTGCCCAAAAAAACTTGTACAACTGAAGCTTTTTAAGAATAGAAAAAAATTCCAAAAAGACGTACAAAAAGTATCTCTTACCCATATCTCTCTACCAAGGAAAACTGAGCTAGTGTGTGTTTAATTTCTTTAGTTCTTTTAAAATTAGGATTCACTCAATTCATTATCAGAAATTAAAGCGGGGGGCTGCAAGAAAATTGTGCTCAAGCTTGGGGCATCCAATTTTCAAACGGTACAAAATTGCGCTCAAGCGTGGGACAAACAACTTCTCACAGGGTACAAAAAAAAAAAAAAAAAAGATGCCTCAAAGTGAGGACAATTTACACATGTTACAATATCTTGTCATAATGTTAAATTAATGGGTTACATCATAACTAACAAATCAGTCATCTTTCGAGTAAATTTTAAAACAAAATGTCATTATTTGGTACGTAACTGTGGAATTGACGTGTGTTTGGAACTGATTGTCCTCGCTTAAAACGAATTTTCAGGAATTTAGCATGAGTTTCATATTGCAGTTTTGTACAGTATTCAAATTTTATATTCTTAAAAAGCTTTCGAGCCCAAATATACAGATCTTCGGCACTGAGAATTTTCGCACAGTCAATTTGACGCAAACTTGCAAAATATGCTTGGCGTTTTACGGTATTACCTATATCGTCATACGCAACTTTACCGTGCGCAGTAGCAAAAAATGCCACTCCGTTTATACTTTAAAATCTAACTTATGCTTTCACAAATTAGGAAAACTGAATTTATTTTTTTATGGGCACCGGATCCATCCGAAAAATAAATTTTTTTTTTACACTTTGACAACCGTGATTTTCTTTTATGTACGCGACTAACCTCTTGTTAAATAAATTTGTAGCTCTGTATATATATATATATATATATATATATATATATATATATATATATATATATATATATATATGCGATTATCTTACGTTGCGCCACACCACGCTCAACGCGGTGCCTTCGCTTATAAAAAAAAAAACCGGTCAAGTGCAAGTTGAACTTGCACAATTAGTGTTCCGTATGTTGATTGTTTTTTAAAATAAAAATTTTTGTTAGGGTGGTATAAAATGATCAGTGACTTCACAAAACACACCCCAAATGTGTTTCCAACAAAGTTTGTTTCCAATCTTTACTGAAATCTGATGACCTTGAAATTTTTGTTTTTTTTATATACCATATAAATTATTAAAGGTAATGCACTCGTGATAATTTTCGTTCAATCTACACCCCGTGGAGAATATTCCAGAATTTTTTCGAAATTTTTTGCTAAGTACTTTTCGAGATAAGGCCCGGGACAGCGATTTTTCGCGAATTTTTAATAATAATACAAAGAAAAGTGCGCGCAAGTATAATATTATATATATATTTTTTACTCGTGTTTTCACAAGCTTTCATTTGACACCACACTCGATGACCTAGTAAAAAAATTTTTTTTTCACTTCTGACTTCACCCCCCCAAAACTAACCCATTAAGTCAAAATTTAATTCTCAAAACCACATGGCCCTGATGAGGCCATCAATTCCTATATTATTACCAAATTTGACCTTTCGATGTCAAATAGTTTCCGAGAAAATCGGGTGTGTGACAGACAGACAGACAGACAGACAGACAGACAGACACCGAAGTGATCTTATAAGTGTTCCGTACGGAACACTAACAAACGCCATTTGAAGAACAAATGAGGGCCGAAAGATTTTTTTTCATTTTCTGCAGAAAACATTGTCGCATCTACGGAATCAAATCTATTGTCGATAAGTGGTTAAGAACGTAAATTCCAATTTGTTTATAACAAAGTGATTTTTTTGTCATTAAATTTTTTTTTTTTCATTATGGTCTCAACTAGAATTTTCATAAAAAAATCAGTTTCGGAGTTATGAATTTTTGAAAAAAAATTGACCTAAAACTTGTATTATTTATAACAATTATAATAATCAACATCAACCTAAAATATTTCAGAGCTAGTGAACAACTAGCTACGTAGTATTAAAATATATATTTTTTTTAAATTTTTTTTGGCCTTGAAAAAAAGCCCATTTAGCAGTGAGTTTTATTTATAAAGTAATCCAATATACCTAAACCTAACTTAACCTACGACAAACACAAGACCCAAGCAAACAGGCGGAATCGAACCGCCGACCCTCTTGATAACAGTAAGTTACTCTACCCACTGCGCTGAGGGCATCGCCAGTATTAAAAATAAATTATAGTTAGGTTAGGTTAGAGGTGTTCCGTTTCTCGTCATTCTGTCTTCCTATTGGCCCTTTTTAGATCTCCCAAGCTCAATGCTTCTACTATTTCCTCTCTCCATGTTTTCTTCCGTCTTCCTTTTTTTTACGAGCTGTTGGTATAAAATGCATAACTTTTTTCGATCGTCTTGCATCGTCCATTTTTCGAATGTGCCCGTGTCAAACCAGTTGTTTTCTTTCGTTATCATTTCAATTACAACCCATTGTCCCGATTTGATGTTTTATTTCATTGTTCCTTTTAGATATTTCCGAGATGTGTCTAAATACATCCATTCTCCAGGGCTCCGCCCCATAGAGCAAAACGTAGAGGTTCGTAGATGATACACCTCCTTTTTCTTCAAATTTCATCACTCCCGAGAACTCCATTCAGATAGCCGGTTGTTCTCCTGCCTTTGTTATCCTCCAATGGCGATACCACCATTCCAGTTATTGACAACTTCGCCCATTACGTACTCCGTATAAAAGTTGAACAGTAGTAGCGAAATGCCAGACACCAGTTTTCGTGATGAAGCTTTCTATGTACATGTTATTAACACGCACTTTAGCTATGTTGAATTCGTAAAGCGTTTCTATTAGCTTTAATATTGTGGCGGAGTTCCCATTTCTTTCAGAATCGACCATAGTTTCGGTCATCTCACCTTGTCAAACGCTTTCTGATAGTCGATGAAGCAGAGATTAATTTTGATGTTATATTCTGTTTCTTTCTCTATCAGTCGACGTACATTTAAAATTTGCTCCCATGTTCGCTTTCCTGGTATATAAAATAACCTGTCTAAAACATAAAACAATAAAGAGAATAGAAAGGGAGCTCTCGCCTTCAGTCCTGCGAAAATTAAAAAAAATTCTAGTATATACAGATATCTCCTTCAAATTTTCCGATCACTTTTGTCCCTTCCTTTAATCATTTGACATTCTTCTCATAGCTAGAAAGTTGGAGTTGATCGTTTCATTTAAAATGTTCCTTCTTGTTTAAAATTTAAGACAAAAGGTATTGGATTTGGAAATAGATATTTCTTTAAATTTTATAAGTTCTATTACATTAATCAACGATCTCAGTTATGAGTGAAGCAGAAATAATCTAACAAACGTGTTAAATAAGTACGAGTCGTGTAATTAAAAAGGTCGTGAGAGAAGAAGGGACGCGACATTTATTTCCAAAAAGGCCAGAAATCTACTCCTCGACTGATTTAATTCTGGAAACAAATAAATCGTTTGCAAATGACACATTTCTGCTACAAAACTCTAATCCAATAAGCTTCCATTTCCTTCTATTGTCCAAGTAACAAGTCCTTTTCGTCGGAAAATACAATATTTCACAGGATTTTGTAATCGAAAGGCACATATCCAATCGTAAATCAAGGCAAGGGTCATGCACCGCACTCAGTGGTTAAGCCCACTCCCTGATATGGGGATTAGGCCCCATACAATGACTGGAATTAGTGACTTCTGGCCCAGTTAAAACGAACACCTGTATGTAAAGCTTACCTTTGTGCTCTTCTTACAAATTTAAAAAGTTTAATGCAATGTTACGGGAGGATTTTAGTTTATTGTGTGCGGTCTTTTTTCACTGTCACATTATTACATAAATACGTACTCTGATAATCTATATATGGTAGGCAAATAAATCTGTCTGCTCTGGTAATATATTAACTGTTATTTTTGATGACCTCTTATCACTTGTGCGATAATTTTATTATGAATCAAAAGTAGACATTATCGAATTATTCGGCTAAAAACCAATCGAAGTGTCTTCCTCATTTGCACAGATTTTCTCCCCATTGAATAGATATAGACGATGTCCGGCGAATAACGGGGATGTGATAAAACTTCACATTGAGCGGTAATTAGCTTTGCTCTCAAAGATGTATGGAGTTTAGTATTATCGTAATGGAAGACAACACCTCTACGATTCGCTAATTCTAGACGTTCACCGCATTCGCACGGTCTAATTTTGTTAATTGGCAGCAACATACGATTGAGCCGTTTCTCTCGTGTTATAAACTTGTAATCAATGTCTTTGTAACACTGCAAAACAGAAAAGAAGATCTTCTGTGGATGAAGATCGTTGTTTGAGAAGGCTTATCGCTTTTTTGCCGTGACGTATGTTTGATGTTACTGTAGGCAATCTTTGTTTCTTCGCCTGTTACCACCATTTTTTTTTTAGAGTCAACTTCATAGCGTATTTGCAGCATTCCGTACATTTCTATGCAGCTAGCCAAGTTAGTTTAGTTGACTTATAATGTAGCCATACCTTAAAAACCTATCCTAGCCTATACAAATGATATTTAACGCTTGTATGGAACAATTTCTCTGCTATCTGTGGTATCGTCTAGGACCGATCATTTTTCAGTGATGACCTTAAAAACATCTGCTGTGTCGGCATCCATCATATCATCAGTTCATCCAGAACGGAATTTAGCAAGTTATTTTTAATACGCACGTTCTGTTAGGATACCATCGATTTTTTCAGGTCGTTTTTCCAAGTATCAAAACAAAATATGTCAATAAAGTATTTTCTGACTTATATTTTTTAAAGCAATATGAAGAAAAACTATCAAACGATATTTTAGGAGATAAGTAAGAGATATCCTTTCAAATGTGCTAAAAAATTGGATGGTAAAACTTAAAAACCAGATTAGATGCATTTCAGAAGAATTTATTTTTCCTATATTTATAGCACAAAATTTTGAATAACAGCGTATATATTGTTTAGCAATATATAATATTCTTAAAACCTAAATATTAAATTGGTTCTGGAGCTCTTGCTATTAACTTCATTTTAATACTATTTTTAAATTACGCAAAATAATGTTAAATCATCATCTGCATTCTTGCTTAATACAATATGATCTGTCAAAAAAAATTACCATGTACCAGAATTCAGAATTATTTCTAGTTTACTTTCTAGGCCTTGTATTTTTGTGGGTGTTTCAAAAAAATAGTGAAATGCTTCGTAAAGATTAACGAACGTAGAAAAAGTTTCTGTCACTGTGCAGAAATTGTTTGTGACATTTCGTTATAAAAAACCTGGTTCTAGGTGATATGCTTTTATTAATTGAATTGATTCTAATTTTTTCTAGGTGAAACTCCATAACCAGTGAGTTTACGTACGTAAGTACGAGTAACGTTAAATATGTGTTTATTAAATTCCACTTTAATGGACTAACCAAAAAATATGTTTCGCAATTACTGTAGCTTTTTCAAGAAGTTTCTAAAATGTAACAATATGTATATATATATATATATATATATATATATATATATATATATATATATATATATATATATATATATATATATATATTATTTGTATATACTTATTTATACATGGGTTTTCCTAGGTAATAAAAGTAGTTCTTAAAATAAATTAATTTAATAATGGTGAGATGTTAAGATCTAATTGACCATTTAGTAGGACACCTGTGTTTTTCAATTTATTTATTTCTAGGGATTCCAGTATATTAAGTTTGGCACTTTTATTTTCGAAATGAATTATTGGGAAACTTCGATTCAAATTATGATTATTTTCAATAAATGGTTGACGTATTGAGAGTGTAATTTTCTTTTAAAATAACTGGAGTAGTCTTCTTTGATTCTTTAAGAAAAACTTTTTTCTGTTTATCCTATATATGCTTTTGGTCAACCTAAACAATTTAATTTACGAATTCCGGGCTTATTGTCATTATTTATTTCTGTGTTGTTATTTTTTTTATGTTTTCCATTTATTTATTACAATATCTTTAATAATATCTAGTTGCTTTTTTTTTAAATCAACGGTGTTTAAATGGACTGATAGTAATTGTGTATGATACAGATTACTTTAGCCCCTTTAAATCCAACTAATGTTCAAAAGGAGGGCAATATCTTTACACAGATTGCAATAAGCAATAGATACACAATACAAAACAAAATAAGTTTTTGATTAAAGTGGCATTTAATACAGAAGTGTTTATTTTAAGATATACTTACTAGATATACTGTTAAGTGGTGAAATTTCGAGGATGATTTTGCGTTAACTACAGTAATATGACTATTTAAAATCGTTTACATCTCATCATCAAAATCAAGTCTTGGCCGCTTACGATAGTTGCCAATCATCGGTACTACAGGTAATTAAACTAATCCCTTAAGTTCCACCACTATTTTTTTTATCGTTTACCTCCCCGCCAGAGTAGGGATTTTACCCTGTTTCATATCCTAAGGATATCGACGGGGATGTCGTAATACCCGTCAACGTTGTCCAAGTGCCGAAACATACATTTTTGTATTTCACGGCACCTTTTGGATAACGCAGTAGGTCTGCCATGGACGTTATGGCATTTCTGCAAACAACTTCTACTTATGTACGTGATCAGGCCATATATACTGAAATAAAAGTATACCGACCTGCCGGCATTGAAACCCGAGACCTTCTGCACCGCAAACAAATAGTACGCCACGGAGCCACGGGTCACCACTATAAACACTATATTTCTCCATCCTTGAATTTTTCCCTGTGTTTTCAACTGTACCTCTTTTCTCTCACCTCTCTTCTCAGTCCTATTACTTTAGCCGGAGTTTAGTGGTGGTATGTTTCGACTGTAAATCGATTGCGTGCCCTTCCATGAATCACGGTTCTGTGCGACATGAATGGTTTCTAGCATCGAATGTCCTATGAGCGCCTTCCCTTGGTCTGTCCATCGATTACGATATCGTCCTCTTAGACGTTTCGCATTTATTTTTCCCACAACCGTAAGTTTTTCTAGATCGCTTCTTCTAGAGATATGCCCAAAGTATCGCAAGTACGACTGATTTATTTTGGTGGATTTCTTGATATTTAGTTGGTTTAAAATAGCGATGTTAGTTCGGTGCGGTATCCAGGGTATCTCAACATTCTTCTGTATGCCCATATTTCAAAGGCGTCAATTTTTTTTCATAGGTAGCTATGGGAAATATTAGTGCAGTAATAAGTTTTAATTTGTTATTTGGAGATATTGTCTCCTCCTTCCAAATCTTTGTCAGTCTAGTTACTCTATTTCGAGCTATGTTTAATCTTTGTTTTATTTCTTTATCGCATTCCCTTTTATTTGTAATTAATGATGTGAGGTATACAAATTCATCAACTACTGCAAAATCCGCTATTTCCTTGATGTTCACTGAGGTTCGATCTACTACCATAACTTTAGTTTTATTCTTGTTAAGTAATAGTCCTTACTCTTCGCTTTCTGTATTTAGCTTGTTCATTATATGTTCCAATTCGATGTCGTTAGATGGTATAATGAGTGTATCATCAGCATAACTCAAATGGTTTACTTTTCGACCTCCCACAAAAATGCCTTCATCCCACTCCTCCAGAATTCGTCTCATCATGTACTGAGAGTATGCATTAAAAAATAACAGAGATCCCTGTCTAACACCAGCTTCCATTTTGAATGAGTCTGATAGAGTTTGACAGACTTTTACTTTCATAATGTGTCTCAAATACTGCACTTTTCGGCTTCTTGACAGTATTCAAACTTGTTTTCCTTTCTACATTCTTATGATGAGTTCTAAGTTTGTTATTCTTTATTCATTTGATATTCAATAATCTGTGGTACAATCATACTCTGAGCAGGTATTGGAAGAGGCTGATGAAGGACTACTGTTTATTGGGGAGCGAATAAATAACATTCGCTATGCAGATGATACGGCGGTTATGGCTGATAACTTAAAGGGTCTGCAACATTTTATGATAAAAATAAATGAAGTCAGTAATCGATATGGCCTCGAACTTAATATTAGCAAATCAAAGTGCATGGTAATTAGCAAGTCTCCGGTTCCTGCTACCTTGTTGATGGTTAACAATCAACAAATACAAAGAATTCCACAATATTCATCTCTAGGTACCATGATAAACGAACAGTGGGATCACTCGCAGGAAATTCGTTACCGTATCGAAAAAGCTTTTCAAAAGCTCAGCAATAAAATTAAACACAAAAACAAGACTCCTAAGATGTTATGTCTTCAGTGTCTTTCCTTACGGGGTGGAATCTTGGACGCTGACTGAAGCCACTTCTAAGAAATATGAAGCATTTGAATTATGGCTATATGGCAGAATTTTGAAAATTTCTTCTACCGACCATATTACCAACGAGGATGTCTTACGTCGCATGAACAAGAGACTGGAAATTATGGAAATTGTTAAAATGGGAAAATTGGAGTATTTAGAAAAGGGGGACTAGGACGCAGACGCATTCCTGACTAAACAATCTGCGAAACTGGTTCTCAACAAATACTACCGATCATCCCACTCCTCCAGAATTCGTCTCATCATGTACTGAGAGTATACATTAAAAAATAACAGAGATCCCTGTCTAACACCAGCTTCCATTTTGAATGAGTCTGATAGAGTTTGACAGACTTTTACTTTCATAATGTGTCTCAAATACTGCACTTTTCGGCTTCTTGACAGTATTCAAACTTGTTTTCCTTTCTACATTCTTATGATGAGTTCTAAGTTTGTTATTCTTTATTCATTTGATATTCAGTAATCTGTGGTACAATCATACTCTGAGCAAATCTTCAGAGAGGTATTGGAAGACGCTGATGATGGACTACTGCTTGTTGGGGAGCGAATAAATAACATTCGCTATGCAGATGATACGGCGGTTATAGCTGATAACTTAAAGGGTCTGCAACATTTTATGATAAAAATAAATGAAGTCAGTAATCGATATGGCCTCGAACTTAATATTAGCAAATCAAAGTGCATGGTAATTAGCAAGTCTCCAGTTCCTGCTACCTTGTTGATGGTTAACAATCAACAAATACAAAGAATTCCACAATATTCATCTCTAGGTACCATGATAAACGAACAGTGGGATCACTCGCAGGAAATTCGTTACAGTATCGAAAAAGCTTTTCAAAAGCTCAGCAATAAAATTAAACACAAAAATAAGACTCCTAAGATGTTATGTCTTCAGTGTCCTTCCTTACGGGGTGGAATCTTGGAAGCTGACTGAAGCCACTTCTAAGAAATTTGAAGCATTTGAATTATGGCTATATGGCAGAATTTTGAAAATTTCTTCTACCGACCATATTACCAACGAGGATGTCTTACGTCGCATGAACAAGAGACTGGAAATTATGGAAATTGTTAAAATGGGAAAATTGGAGTATTTGGAACAGGGGGACTAGGACGCAGACGCATTCCTGACTAAACAATCTGCGAAACTGGTTCTCAACAAATACTACCGATCTTTTCAGAGCTGCAGGAGATAAGGTAATAACAACCAGAATGATTGCCAACATTCGAACCGAATAGGCGCTTTAAGAAGAAGTGGTACAAACATAGCTCAAATGTCTATAATTTTCGAATTTCTCTGAAAGCACGTAAATTTCACTAAGTTTATTTTCTGTTCTAGACTTGTATGCCATGGAATACTCATTCACATCGGTCATTAGTACTTAGACTAATATTACCAATATAAAAGTAAAACTTAAATATAAGAAGCCAGTAAAATTGATCTTTTCTGCGTAGAACAAACGAAAATAAAAAAGCAGATCATCCGCACACCCCATACAACACAGCATTTGACAATCATAAAGGGACTCATGAATCATAAATCAAAGGAAGGTTTAAGCAGTGTATTAACTAGTTACACCCTCTCACCGATATAAGGATTAAGCTCCATAAAATGGCTGGAATTAGTAACTTTTGTCCTGTTTTAACGCAACACCTGTATAAGGAAAACTTCTATTTTTAGACCTATTATCATGCGACGCTAAAAGCATGTATACACGTATTGTATTCATAACACCTATTTTCATGCAAAATTTCGGGCATAAAGGAGTTGTTTGATGAAAGTAAAGTTTTATGGGAAAATAAGTGGTTTTTCCATGAAATTTTTACGACGTTTGCTTCATAAAATAGTTTGACTTACTCCAAAAAGCTGGAGACATAAAAATTTTTGTTGTGCAAAAATTATAAATTCAATATTCACGTTGATATAATACCGAAAGAAGAGTTTTAATTTAAATGAGATATAAATATTCAGTCTTTTTTAGGTTGGGGCATTAAATTTTGCTGGTTACACAACTCAGTAAATAAGGTAATTTCGTCCAATATAACGTATACTTAGTCAGGCATTAGAGTCTTATTTAATAGTCTTATTACTTTGTTATAACTAAGTCTACCTCGCTATAGCCAAGATTAAGTGCGGGCGGATAAATAACCTTAAATAGTCAATGTAACGTTTCGCGTGAGTTCAACTTTTTTAACTTCAGTAAAAACTTTAAGAGCTCAGTTTATCTTTTTTACACTCCTCAGCCAGATGTCTGTTTCACTAAAGAAAGTTAGATCAGAGAATATCACTATTTACGAATAAGATCTAAATTAATATTAAACCTGGAACTGTCATATTTAGACCAGAGTTTTGACTCTACCCAATAGATTTCTTTAAGAATTTTGCATTCGTCAAATTATAACAAAAAAAAAAGTTAAAAATTAATATATTAAACATGTGTTACTTAATATTACGAAATAATATATCGTTTTCTTATATTTTTCACCGAATTTCTGAGATAAAGAATGCTTTGTACCCTTTTTTACCGGCTTAAAATACAACATAACCTAACATTTCACACGCGTCTGACTACTGTTACTGTACTATTATATTATTTTTCTTTCTTTGTTAATTCATATATTATCTATATAAAAAATAATGTCGTAAAACTAGTTTATATCCTTTGAAAACCATTCTTATAAAAAAATAATGCAATGTATTTTCGAAGCTAAATATGCGCTCCATCTGGATGTGTATATATTGTTTTCTAAGGAAGAACCAATGCTTCTTCATCGAAAACCGGGGGACAGTGTCTTTCGGCGAAAAAAATGTCAAATCAAGTTTTCCTACCATGGATTTTTACAAACCAAAACTTAATTCAAAAATCAATTATTGAAACTGTCCTAAAAAATGAGCTGAGGAGAAATGTTAGTATATGGTATACGGGAACGAGGAAAGCATTATTTTCAATGAAACTTCTTATACCAGAATGTTACAGCTAAGGACAGGATGAAATTATTTGTTTTATTGACAATCAACGGGCATTTGACAACATAAAGCCTGACTTTCTCATGCAGCGGCTTCATGAAATTGGTATAGATGATAAGAATGTACGAAAAATAAGACTACTACTAGAATCAATCTGCCGAGATCAAACTTAATAAGAGCATTTCAACAAAACCTTTCAGTGTCTTAAAGGGTGTTAGGCAGGGGTGTATACTGTCGCTAGTATTATTTAATATCTACGTAGAGAAAATATTTCAACTTGCTTTAGAAGATGAATTCTGAGGGATAAAAGGTAATGGAAAGCCTATAAATAATATTAGGTATGCAGACGATACCGCAATAGTTGCCAATAACATGGAAGATCTGCAAATTCTAATCAATAAGCTGAATGATATTGGCAAGGAGTATGGTCTACGTATAAATATTGGGAAAATCACCTTTATAAAGGACCAAGAAATTGAGAGGGCTACTAAATTCAAATAACTTGGCTCTGTCGTCAACGAATGATGGGATTGTGATGGGGAGGTTAAACTGCGGATTGATGTGGCAAAGGATACCTTTCTAAAGTTAAAAAATATGCTGCTTCAAAGACAATTGCCATTCGCCCTGCGCCTACGAGTACCAGGTGTACAAGTATGAAATGCGGATTTTTTTTCCTAAAAAAACATGTTAAATTCGGAAGAATGATAAAAAGTGCTTTATTCAAAGTACGCTCCATCGCTTGTTATACATTCTTCCCATCTGAATACCACGCCAGTAAAAATCTTCCCCTTTTGCTGCGAACCATTCATCGAGCCATTTTTTCACATCTTCGTACGAACCAAAGCGCTGCTCAGCAAGTGCGTGACCCATCGATATAAACAAGTGGTAATCGGAAGGAGCCAAGTCTGGTGAGTAAGCCGCATGGGATAGAACTTCCCAGCTGAGTGCTTCCAACGTGTCGCGAACTGGTTTTGCCGTATGTGATGGAGCATTATCATGAAGAAAAATGACTTTGTGTTGCCTCTTTCGGTATTCTGGCCTTTTTTCAGCAAACGGTTCAAATCGGTCAATTGTTGTTGGTAATATTTTTAGTATTAACCGTTTCCCCAGGTTTTGATAGCTCATAATAGACCACGCCCCTCTGGTTCCACCAAACACAGAGCATCGTCTTTTTACCAAAGCGATTCGGTCTTGCGGTCGATGTGGATGGTGCGCCTGGGTCTACCCATGATTTTTTGGGCTTGGGATTCTCAAAATAAATCTACTTTTCATCCCCTGTAACTATACGATGCAAAAACGACTTCCTTTTGTACCGAGCAAGCAAAATGTCACACGTGTTTTTGCGCTTTTCCATTTACCTGTCGTTCAACTCATGTGGTACCCATCTACCGGCTTCTGAATCTTTTCCATCTCTCGTAAGGGATTGAAAACAGCTTGTAGATTAACGCCCAATTGCTCGGCGAGTTGTTTTTGTGTTTGCGAATCATCCTCGTCCAACAATGCTTGCAATTCCACATCTTCGTATTTTTTTGGCGGTTTTTCGCGTTCCCTGTCCGCAACATCGAAGTCACCAAGTAAATTAAAATAAGTGATTACTGTTTTGTTACCAAGAAGGTCCTAGATATAGATTTAACTAACCAACTGCTAAATTTAAAAGTATTTTTTGTGAATTGTCAAAGTCAAAGATTTAAAATTTTTTCTCTAACGTATTAGGATGATTTGTAGGTACAATCGGATACAAAAGTACATGAAATTCCAATGATCAAACCGCGTATCTTTCAATATCTTTTAAAATACGCATTATAAATCTTTAAGCACAAACTTTTTTTGCACAAGCTTTTTGAAAAAATTCGTTCGACTTTAATTAATTTTTTAATGACAGCTATTTTTAATATTTTTAACAAAATGGAAAAAAAATTTGGCTGGGACTGTACCTTGAATTTAACTTTAAAAAGAAAAAAATAACAACCTCAATATAAACGTAAAATTTTACATCAGAAATCGACTTTGAATACAAATTTTGAAGAAGTCAATATACTTAAAAAAAAATAGAAGACAAGTGGAAATACCTCAGAAAACTATAAATTTGATTTTATTTAAATAAGTCTAGTTTTTTTAAAGTAGTGAAACGTGACAACAGCGTAACATTCTAATAGTTGGTAGTTGTGATTTTATTTAAATCCAGAACGAAAGCATGCGTGTGCAGGTTGCGCACTAGCAAGACTGTTTACATAACACATCCAACATAATATGGATGCCGTTCGAGGTTAGTGTTGTATGTACAATTGAAAACGTGTTTATTTATAATTTACCACAATTTATAACATTGTTATTAATAAATTATATGTCACTATATAATTTTGATCGTTCTACCCTTAAACGCATTTTCTTAACATTTGAATTTACGCGGTAACATAGCATATAGGAAATTTTTAATTTGCTATAGTCGAGTTTAATTTTATTTTCCGTAACTGTTTGCGAGGTTGCCACGTTTTCGATGTGAATTACACTCTGCATTCAATTATACCGTAAATATCACTCATTTTTATTGTTTTTCTCTAAAAATAATATTAAAACCACTAAATATTAATTGCTTATGTGCTTCTCAGATATTTAATCTACAAGTTTAAAATTTTATGAATTTTTCGAATCGTATTTTCTATACTTTTTAGTGTTCCGTACGGAACACTTATAAGATCACTTCGGTGTCTGTCTATCTGTCCGTCTGTCTGTCTCTGTCTGTCCATCTGTCAGTCACACCCGATTTTCTCCGAAACTATTTGTCATAGAAAGTTGAAATTTGGTAATAATATAGGAATTGATGGCCTCATCAGAGCCATGTAGTTTTGAAAGTTAAATTTTGACTTAAGGGGTTAGTTTTGGGGGGGTGAAATCAGAAGTGAAAAAAAAATTTTTTTTACTAGGTAATCGAGTGTGGTGTCAAATGAAAGCTTGTGAAAACACGAGTAAAAAATATATATATATATATAATGTAATACTTGCGCGCACTTTTCTTTGTATTATTTTTAAAAAATCGCGAAAAATCGCTGTCCACCCGCCTTATCTCGAAAAGTACTTATCAAAATATTTTGAAAAAATATTCTCCACGGGGTGTAGATTGAATGAAAATTATCACCAGTGCATTACCTTTAATAATTTATCTCGTATATAAAAAAAACAGAAATTTCAAGGTCATCAATTTTCAGTAAAATTGGAAACAAACTTTGTTGAAAACTCATTTGGGGTGTGTTTTGTGAAGTCACTGATCATTTTATACTTCCGTTACAACATTTTTTATTTTAAAAGCAATCAACGTATGGAACACTAATTGCGCAAGTTCAACTTGCACTTGACCGGTTTTTTTTACTTGAATTCGGCCCGATAGCATGTTTTCTATTTAACTACGTGTAAATTTGTTACAACTAAAAAATGCAATAACTTTTGAACGGGCCTGTAAAAAATTTTCCAGTTTCTTTAGGAGATTCAGGAGACTTATCAGAATATCATATAATTTTTTCAAAGAATTCCCATCGCTTTTAATATACCTACAAAACATCCTTAAGTTTAAAGTAAACAAACACTCATATAAAGTAAATAAACCGTTTTCAGACGACTTCATTTAGTTTGATTCCGGGTGCAGTTTTAAACGATTCACGGTACTTAATCATTAAATCTTCTAACGTGATACTTAAGAAATTCGGATTATGCGGGCTGCACAACTACATAGACTGGCGTATTATTTTGATTTATTCGTCGACGGCATCGTGTCGATGTGGTTTGTACCAGTATTATGCGGGCTGGATGTACGCGGGGTTTTCTTTAATCCTATTCTGTAAAAAGTGGTTTTGACGGCTGAAATCTGACGGTGCATCGGATTTTACGATTAGGACGAAAGGGAAAGCCGAAGCAAGTGCGAGTTACCGGCATTATGAATGCATGTTTAAGGAAATTGAATGGTATTGCGGCTGGTTGAATAGGAAGTATTATGTTATTTCATTTCCATAAAGGATTACCCAATCCGCTGTCTGAATTCTTAATGTGGGGCCTGATGATGGCAAAAAAGGGAATAAATCTAAAATTATAAAAATTCAATATATTTTTCTTATCTAAATAATTAAAGACGCCTTATGTCCTATTTCTCACATAATTCAGAGCATTTTAAATAAGTATTACTGATTTTTAGTTTTCTAATTAAGGGGTAGAAATTAGAGCAAGGAATATTGAGGTATAGGATTTTTTTCGTTCCTTTTTTTATTCCTTAATTGAAATTCACGATAAAATTAACGCAAAAATCTGAGCGCTGTACGTTAAAATAATTATGGTATATATATATATATATATATATATATATATATATATATATATATATATATATATATATATAACATATATATATATAAGTTGGGTTGAATTATTTCTTGAACCTTGGAATATTGAATATATATATTTTTTCAATTTCTTGGGCTTTATGGTTCTTTTGTTTTAAGGATAGAGAAATTACATCATGTTCTAGTTAGAATGTATTGAAAACGTTTCGCCTGATTTTTAGGCTTCTTCAGTTCATATGTGTGGGTTGAAACGAAGACACACTTAACATTCTTTAAAAGGTGTTACTAAGACGGTCACATTTTTTTAAAAAATGTGATCGTCTTAGTAACACCTTTTAAAGAATGTTAAGTGTGTCTTCGTTTCAACCCACACATATGAACTGAAGAGGCCTAAAAATCAGGCGAAACGTTTTCAATAAATTCTAACTAGAACATGATGTAATTTCTCTGTTGTATGTATTGAAAACGTTTCGCCTGATTTTTAGGCTTCTTCAGTTCATATGTGTGGGTTGAAACGAAGACACACTTAACATTCTTTAAAAGGTGTTACTAAGACGGTCACATTTTTTAAAAAATGTGACCGTCTTAGTAACACCTTTTAAAGAATGTTAAGTGTGTCTTCGTTTCAACCCACACATATGAACTGAAGAGGCCTAAAAATCAGGCGAAACGTTTTCAATAAATTCTAACTAGAACATGATGTAATTTCTCTATTCTTAAAACAAAAGAACCATAAAGCCCAAGAAATTGAAATATATATATATATATATATATATATATATATATATATATATATATATACATATATATATATATATATATATATATATATATATATATATATATATATATATATATATATATACATATACAGTGCCACCTCGATAATCCAGATCTCCATTAAACCGGATTCTTTAATAATCTGGACAAACATTTCTATTGCATTGTGTACTTTATAATCCGGATTTGATAGTACTAGGGAATCCGGATCTGCGTTTTTAGACATCTACTTAATTTAAACTACATGGGAAAACTGAAATCGATAGTGAGGGGATTCCCCCAACTTCCAGTCTAATACATCTGGGATTCACACAAACTGTAGGCGCCTTTGATTTGAAAGGCAAAAAATCCGAGGGCTTTTAAAAATGTGAACATACATGTTGAGTAAAAATTATCTGCCAATGCATGGATGACTACAGCAATTTTCTTAGACTAGTTTCATCATTCTTTTATTCGTCAAGTCAAAAGTCATTTAAGAAGTCTCAACTTGCCTGAAAGAGTCCTGCTAATCGTTAATAACGGTTTGAGCCATGGAACTATAGAAGAGCTGACTAGTGAGGATGGACAGTTTACAGCATTATTTCTTCCACCAAATTGTACTGCACTTTTGCAGCCTATGGACCAGAATGCATTCAGACTGACGAAATTATTTTATCGGAAAAGTCTTTTAACCACATTTTATTAAATAATGAAGAGAATCTTGTTAGGTTATTAAAAAGCATTAACCTAAAAGATGCTGTATGTCTATATGCAATTCATGGGAAAAAGTCTCCCCTGAAGTCTTGAAAAAGTGTTGGTACAAAATTAAGGCTTATGTGGCAGATACCAACCCAGACACTGAATATGATGCTGAAAATCTGATTCCTCTGAGTGAATTGCGGCACAATTTGCTATGCACGAATGAAGAAATGAAAGGTAAAGCCTGAAATTTTTCTTTTAGTATTTTTTTAGTTAATTTTTAACAGATGTTTCAGATATGCTGAATATTCTCACTGAGCAGAATCTCACGAACGTGGAAATATGTAATTGGCTTGAAAATGATGAAGATTTGTTACCACTGTAGGACATAGATGATACAGATGAACAACACGAGAGTGATAATGAAGGTTCAGAGTTAAATACTAATACAAACCAGACTGTTAAGAACACTGTGAAGAATAATGAGGCAGTTAAAAGTTTCAATGTGTGCATGAGATGGGCAGAAGAAAATGATATCCCTCTAAGTGATGTTCTTGTACTTCAAAGATTAAAAGAAATTGCTTTTATGATGAACCAGAGAAGGGTCAAGCAAACAAAAATTACAAATTTGTTTACAAAATAAGATAAAACTTGATAAGATATGCTTCTAATTTAAATATTATTCTATGTGTGTACTATTTTTTAGTTGTTTCGTATTAAATGATTCGTTCTTTAATATAAATAATGTCCTGCTTCAGTAATTCGAATTATTTACTAATTCGGATCACCGCGGTTTTAATTAGTCCGGATTATCGAGGTTGCACTGTATATATATATATATATATATATATATATATATATATATATATATATATATATATATATATATATATATACAGTAATACCCCGCTTAGCTCGACCCCGTTACGCGCGGTTTCACTATAACGCGAATTTCAAATTTCGCGCTCATGTAGTCATTAACTTCTCTATGGTCGCGGGGGGATCCCCGCTTTCTCTGAATATTCTCTTTGAAGAATTGGGAATTCCCTGTCCTTCGACTTTGTTCTATGGGGATTTCCTCGTTCGTTTTTCGTGTGTTCATTTGTTCCGTATGTTAGTTCGGTCGGCTGGCAGTTTTGTTTTCTTATTTATTGGAGATACATACATACATAATTTAACCCTACGTTAAAAATGCCGCCTGTAAAGAAAAAAGAGCGTAAAAGCGTCACTTTGGAATTGAAGATGAAAGTGTTAAGAAGAATGGAAAATGGAGGCAAAGCAACAATTGTTGGGAGAGATTTTGGACTCTCAGAATCGACTGTGAGAACGATTTATAAAAATCGGGAAAAAATTAAAATCTCCAGCGAAGGTTCAACACCTATAAGTGCAACAAAACTTTCTCGTTCGAGATCATCTATCTTAGAAAGAATGGAGAAATTACTGTCAGTCTGGATCGAAGATTTGAATAAGAAGAACACACCACTAAGTCAAGATCTCATATGCACAAAAGCAAAATCTTTGTATGAGATGCTGAAAACAAAAGAAGGAGAAGGGAGTGCCACTCCGACTTTTGCTGCCAGCAGAGGCTGGTTCCATCGGTTCAAGCAGCGTTCTAATCTTCACAATATCCACATAACAGGCGATGCGGCCAGCGCGGACATTCAAGCTGCAGCTGAGTTTCCAGACAAGTTTCAAGACTTCGTTAGACGAGAGAAAATTCCTGCTTGTCTCATCTTCAATGTTGATGAGACCGCACTTTACTGGAAAAAAATGCCATCTCGAACATTCATTTCTAAGGAAGAACGTCAAGCCAGTGGTTTCAAAGCTGCGAAAGATCGACTAACACTTCTGCTGGGTGGTAATGCCACTGGTGATTTCAAACTGAAACCTTTACTAGTGTACCATTCAGAAACACCCCGTGCAATGCGAGGCACAGACAAGACAAGTCTACCAGTTGTGTGGCGATCAAACAGAAAGGCGTGGGTTACACGGGAAATTTTTCAAGAATGGTATTCTAATAGTTTTTGCCCATCAGTCAAATCATACTGTGACAGAAATGGGCTTGAACCTAAAGTTATATTACTCTTAGACAATGCCCCAGGACATCCAACCTCACTTGATACGCCCAGAGACTTAAAAGTGTACGTAAAGTTCCTTCCACCAAACACTACGTCAATATTACAACCTATGGACCAGGGAGCAATAGCAAACTTCAAAGCTTATTACCATCGCCGCACTTTTAGCCAACTAATTCATGAAACTGACGGGGAAGGAAGACAGTCTATGCGAGAGTGGTGGAAGTCATACAACATTATGAAGTCTATTCACAACATAGAAGAGGCTTGGAAGGAAGTTAAAATGAGTTGTATGAATGGGGTGTGGCGTAATCTTTGGCCAGATGTAGTGGAAGCACCTAGAAGAATTGTCCAGATGCAGAGACAAGTGCTTGAAGACATTGCTGCAATGATTGAGGGGTCTGAACTTGAAGATGTCACGGTAGAAGATCTCGTAGAACTTGTAGCAACGCACGACGATCCTATTAGCAATGAAGATCTGATCGAGTTACAGAATAATCCTATCTACGATGAGGAAGAACAAGTAGAAGAGAAAGTTTTATCTTCAGGGGAAATACAAAATGCACTTTCAAAAATTTATTCAGGTTTGGACATATTGCAGAGTATAGACAATAATGATGACCGTGTCTTGACCGTGTGTCAAACAATTAAAAACAGTGTTGGGTGTTATGAACGTATTTTACAAGAACGTAAACAAAAACGTTACCCAAAAGACAATAGATGTATTTTTCCGTAAAAAATAAGAGTATGTATTGCATAAAGTGTTCTTAGAATTAAAGTGATTGATTAAAATGATTTGTATTTTTTTGTATTAAATTTTGACTATGTTTAATCATAAACCTCGATATACGCGAATTTCAGTTAACGCGATTTTTTTCGGAACGTATCCCTCGCGTAAAGCGGGGTATTACTGTATATATATATATATATATATATATATATATATATATATATATATATATATATTTATATATATATATATATATATATATATATATATATATATATATATATATTTTTATATATATATATATATATATATATTTTTATATATATATATATATATATATATATATATATATATATATATATATATATATATATATATATATATATATATATATATATATATATATATATATATATATATATACATATATATATACAATGTAACTGCTAAAATTTAATACCTAATTAAACTCTCTTATTATATTAGGTAAATTTAATTGTTCTTAACAAGTATCCATCATCAAAATTGTTTAATAAGCCTTTTTGGTGAAATCAAAAATTAAAAACCAATAGAATAAATTTCCAAGTTTTGCATGATAATTGTTTTGAGGCGATTTCTGAGAATTCCATTTGAAGTAAGAACTCATTTCCAGTTTCTAGGGAATATGGAAATTCCTAGTGACATTTTATGATAAAAACTATGCTATAAATACCATTGCCCTTTTGGAAGTTAACCATTCACAAACAGTACTTTGTCATTGACATATAGGCTCAATTGTTTTGTGAAAATGCCAAAAACGAAAGAAATTTCCGTTGAAAATCGGGCTCTGATAATTGCCAGACATCAAAATGGTCACTCGAGTCGATAAATCGCGAGGGATATGCGGAAGCCAAGGAGAACGGTGGTACTACATCGTAAAAAAATTTCTACGGGACATGGAATTCTAAACCAAAAATGCTCAGGAAGGCTTCGAAAAAACGACTCCCGCTGAAGACAGAGTTCAAATCGACGAGTTTACGTGCGGCGGTCAGTTGGAGAGAAGATGTTGGAAGCCTGACAATTGCCTACAGTAAAACATTGTGGAGGTTCAGTAATGGCAACGGTAAAGTTGGAAAAATCTTTAGGACAGAAGGAATCATGCGAAAAGAACAGTATCAAGAAATTTTGCTAACTCAAATGCTTCCTTCTGGAAGAGATATTTTTCAGGGGGAATTTATTTTTCAGCATGACAACGCCCTAAACATTCTGCTAAACAAATTAGAGAACTTGGACCAATGAAAATCCGATGACGTCCTGGAAGTGATGGCTTGGCCTCCACAATCACCCGACTTGAACCTCATCAAATAGCCGGGGGACCATTTGAACAGGTGTGTTCGAAAACTCAATCCAACATCAGAAAATTACTTGTAAAAACTTTTACAAGCAGAATGGGTTAAAATAACCGAAGAAACTCTGAAGAAACTACTGCAGTAGTTTTTTCAGAGTAGCTACAGAATACTGAAACTGTAAAACGGTAATTAAAAACAAAAGAGGTCACATAGATAAGAAAAATCCTGGAAAATCATGAATATTTTTCTGATTTCTAGACTGTAAATAATGTGAAAATAAATAATAATTTATTAAAATTTAAAAAAATATATTATCTGAGTTTTTGTTGTCTTGCGACTGAAATAACTAGGTGGGCAAATACTTTCTGACGGTGTGTGTGTGTATATATATATATATATATATATATATATATATATATATATATATATTTATACAGACCGTCGTATCGATATATATATTATATTAGCTATATGCTGATATAGATTCCAGAATGTCGTCCCGGAATGCATTTGCTAGCTGATATCGTAAAAGAAGCAAAAACTATTGAAGGTTTGAAGTTCTCCTTCAATAGTTTTTGCTTCTTCTACTTTCACCATATCGTATGTAGAGATGAAGCGTTGCTGGTTTTTCTCCATTTTAGAGGCGTTTAGAATCTCGGGCTAACCTAAAAAGCGGTAATCATCTTTCTGAAATATATTTAGAGCTGTTCCAAAATCATTTGTTGCCTGTACGTATTCATCTAAAAATTCGGTTTCGATTTCAATTTGAGCAATTTGAATAAGTCAAACAGCTTATGCAATTTTTCTTCCTGCCGAGAAACTTTCTGAGAAGTGGAGTTTCAGAGCGGGGTAGGGTTATAGCTGCCTTTCTTCAGTTTCATCCAGATGCAGAGAACACCAGACCGAGTGAATCGCATCAAAAATCAAGTACCCGACAAAGTATCTCCGAAACACATATATAAAATATATATATATATATATATATATATATATATATATATATACATGAATCAATGTAAAACCACTGTAAATGAACAAAGTCCATATTTCAGCCGTCTATCCACTGTTCTCTCATTTGTCAATCCATCTCGTCATTAGTCGAACTAGAATTGACAAACGAGAGATCAAAAAAACTTCGAGTATTTATTCCCGTACTGGCACATTGTGGTAAGATAAAATAAATTGTACCTAAAGCTGAAAAGCATACCTGCCCTCAATCGGAGGTCGTCTACGAACCACAGGCCGACAGAAGAATGGTCAGCAAATTGCCAACAGTCAGAAAACTTTTGGTACTGGAAAAGAATTTGAAATATCGACTACTCACGTAATCGCTTGAAATACTTTTTAATTTGCTTTATATTAAATAAATAATTAGCAAATCACTGAAAAGTCTTTATAATATCGATGAATTTAAGTTTAGCCAATAATATCTATCATAATCCAAATGATCATTTAGCTATTTCAAGAAAAACTATGTTAGTAAAAAGACCAAAGTTACATATCATTCTGGATTTCTAAGTATTATACACATTCTGTTTTGTCAGAAAACAAATTCATAATTTTCGTGCTTTCATTTAGTCGAAAACGTCTGGATTCAGAAGTGACACTCCTGAGTCCAATCGTAAATTTTACCTTAACAGTTTATTAATTTAATTAAGGAGACGGTACATTAGTCACCGTGCCATTGCCCCGACAACAAATTACAATGTCGGAAGAACTTTTTAATGAACCTTCGTATCTAGTAAGTACACCGATTAAAATGCAGTTAAATAACGTTAAAACCCTTTCCTTTGTCAGACAATAAAACAGCGAGGAAGAGACAGAAAAGTAAAGACGCTTTGCTTGTCTGAGAAGTTACATATTAATGCCCGACATTGTCTGTATTGTCGCTGCATTTAATATAATCCCATTGTCCAAGAAATTAAAGTGACGAGTGAGAAAATTATTCTTTTGTTGTTCTTATATATATGCTTGAATTAAACTAAAGATTATGTTATGCTGATTGAATAAACAGTACCACAAAAGTAGGAGAAGGTACAATAATAATGTAGTTTTAGAAGTACTACACGAGACATTTTCCCATGTACATAAAACCGTAGCTACTATATCAGAATACGCATTTAATATGTCAATGAAGGAGTAAAAACAAGATTATTTTTTTTATAGATGCATGTACACAAGATAAAGCCTCGAATTAAGAAAAAACGACCCATTGAAACGACACTGTTCCTTTCTCGACTCACCAATATATATTCCTTCTGTGGGATATTTGAAAACTAGCAAACAAAAAGTGGGGAGAGAACCTCACTGCCGGTTTTGTTGAGAAGCATACTAAGAGTCTGATAGTAGTATGGTAAGATGAAACGATGGATATTAGCAATGTTCGTTGATGGATTCTAGTTGCCAATAATGTGAGTCGAGGTTTGCTTCAAATTCATGATAAACCGATAAAGGTCCGGTCGTCCGAAAACTGCCCCCAAAGATGAGAACGCTCAAAAAGTTGATGCATTAATATGGGACAACAAAAGAATTATGCAAAATGAATCACAATAATCAATAATGAGCTTAAATTTCGGAAGGTTTGTGCTAGGTAGGTTCCGCAAATGTTGTAATTGATAACGAGGGGTGGGTTTATCACCCCTAAAAGTAAACGTCAGTCAACACAGTGTTCAGAAGTTCAAAGCTGCCATGCCTGGAAGAAACATCATTGTTGACCATTTTCTAGGATGTACAGGGCATTAGTCATAAAGTGTCTCGCGGTACTACGAATAATTCGGTAAACTTTACCAATACACAGAAGGTAAACACCAGAATCTGACGAGTTCGGCCAACATTCACACACTTTTTGGTACATCACAACAACGCGCGACAACACTGTAGTGCAGCAACAAATGCCAAGATCAAGCCCTTGAAATTTGAGATCATACCGCACCCGCCTTACAGCCCGGATCTGGCTCCTTCCGACTTTTTTTTATTTCCAATATTGAAAGAACACCTGAAGGGACGTCGTTTTGGTTCAGGTAAATAGGTTTAGCAATTTTTGGGCAGTTGGTTGCGCCGTTAGGAGCCATAATTTTTCTATAACGCCATTGAAAAATGGTTTTATCATCCCCAAAAATCTGTTAATCTTAACAGTAAATATGTTGGAAATTAATATTTGTATCATCTTAAATACAATTTTTCCTACATTTTCCAGTTTGTTCCACTCATTTATCTTTATTCGAATGGATTTTAGATAGGTGAAGGCGTTACGTTTCAATAAACCTTCGTATTTTACCTAGTCTCATTTCAGTTTCCAAGCATCAATATTTTCTACATAAGCCGATTAAGTGTGCCTTAATATAGGTATTTAAGGCATCCACGTCCGGTATACCGCCAGCACAACGCCACTTCCGAACTATATAAATATATATATATATATATATATATATATATATATATATATATATATATATATATATATATATATACACGTGATACGACAAAAAAGTAATGAGACTGGCAACGTTGTACTCCAACGAACTGACAACGCTGCTGCTTTCCGCTCCACATGGAAGTTAGGTTAACCCCTGCTCTACTCTTAGTATAAGTTTAAATTTGCACTTGTACAGTTAGTTAGTGCAGTATTATTAAGAGCATCTAAAGCCAAGTCGTGTTTGTGAGGTCCATTAATGGACGACATAGTATTAAACAACTTTGTACTAATAAAGATTGTAATAAGTTCGAAGATTCTGTTGCTTTGGCATATAAAAATTTACAAAGGGCTTACAGAGAACGTTACGGACCTAAGGCACAAGTGTTTAGATGATACAAGGCTTTTTAGAGAACCAAGAAGTGGAAGACGGTCCTCGTGCAGGAAGATATACTACCCGAAAAAACGATCACAATATGGAAAATAGAATGAGGACTCTTGTGACGTCAGATCGTCGACTAACGTTGAGAATAATCAGTACTCAGTAAATTTGAACCAGTTTACCGCTGATCAGATTTTAACACATGACAAAAGAACAACAGAATATGAGTTGCGGAGATATGTGTCTTAATATCCTGCATCGCATTATTGGCAGAAAATAATATGCCTGAAGTTCCTCAGGCTCCTTATTCGCAGGATCTCAGCCTCTGTAATATTTGTTTATTTCCACGGCTCAAAAAATCAATTGTAGGGACGCCATTTTGGTATTATAATAACATTCATAACATTATAATAGTCAAAATGAAGCAATCCAATAGAAGCCTTCTGCTACGAACAGTGGAACAACACCTTCGCCTAAGTGTAACTGTACATGGAAATTAATTATTTAACAATTGAATTATGACCTTGATTTGTGAAAAAAACAACTAGACTGTTCACCTTCAAAACCTTAAAATATTTTGATTAAGCGAAAAAATATTCGACGACCACTAAGATGTGACTGCTTTTAGAAAAAAAAAACTATGGTAAAGAAAAAGTATTTTAAAATTTTAACCATATATACACCCGACAAACAAAAAAATTTTGCGAATACATGAAACTGGGAACATAATCGACAAAAATACAAAACTCCGCCCAGAAACGCATCAGTAAAATAATACTTCAACGCCATTGATACGGTAAAAAGGACCTTAATGGATAAATTTGCCTGAACTCTGCTTGAAAATGTCGTTTTTTTTTTTTGGCTCTCGAATTTATCATTCGCTTTAAGTGTCGGCTGAAATAACTGATGCTATCTGTTTCAGCACAAATAAACGCTTAACAGAAAAATTACCGTATTTTAGGCTAAGCTGGGACAAATTTTTTGGTAATTGAATTAATGGGTTGGGGACTCATATATCTCTATCAAAAAGATTTCCTTGATGTAGTTCAATTGAGGTATGTATATATATATATAGTTCAATATATATATATATATATATATATATATATATATATATATATATATATATAGGTATGTATATATATATATATATATATATATATATATATATATATATATATATATATATATATGTATATATATATATATATATATATATATATATATATATATATATATATATATATATATACTACTAATTAAAACCGCGGTGATCCGAATTAGTGAATAATTCGAATTACGAAGCAGGACATTATTTACATTAAAAAACGAATCATTTAATACGAAACAACTAAAAAATAGTACATACATAGAATAATATTTAAAATAGAAGCATATCTTAACAAGCTTTATCTTATTTTGTAAAAAAAATTGTAATTTTTGTTTGCTTGACCCTTCTCTAGTTCATCATAAAAGCAATTTCTTTTAATCTTTGGAGTACAAGAACATCACTTAGAGGGATATCATTTTCTTCTGCCCCATCTCATGCACACATTGAAACTTTTAACTGCCTCATCATTCTTCACAGTATTCTTAACAGTCTGGTTTGTATTAGTATTTAACTCTGAACCTTCATTATCACTCTCGTGTTGTTCATCTGTATCATCTATGTCTTACAGTGGTAACAAATCTTCATCATTTTCAAGCCAATTACATATTTCCACGTTCGTGAGATTCTGCTCAGTGAGAACATTCAGCATATCTGAAACATCTGTTAAATGTTTAAGAATTAACCAAAAAAATACTAAAATAAAAATTTCAGACTTTACCTTTCATTTCTTCATTCGTGGAAAGCTAATTCTGCCGCAATTCACTCAGAGCAATCAGATCTTCAGCATCATATTCAGTGTCTGGGTTGGTATCTGCCACATAAGCCATAATTTTGTACCAGCACTTTTTCAAGAGTTCAGGGGAGACTTTTTCTCATGAATTGCATAGTAGACATACAGCATCTTTTAGGTTAATGCTTTTTAATAACCTAACAAGGTTCTCTTCATTATTTGATAAAATATGGGCTAAAAAAACTTTTCCGATAAAACAATTTTGTCAGTCTGATTGCATTCTGGTCCATAGGCTGCAAAAGTGCAGTACAATTTGGTGGAAGAAATAATGTTGTAAACTGTCCATCCTCACTAGTCAGAGTCAACGATTAGCAGGGTGCTTTCACGCAAGTTGAGACTTCCTAAATATTGCTGTAGTCATCCATGCATTGGCAGATGATTTGTACTCAACAAGTATGTTCACATTTTTAAAAGCCCTCGGATTTTTTGCCTTTCCTATCACTAACAACTTTAATTTTTGTGATCAATCAGCATTGCAACATGCTAGAAAGGTAACGCGTTCTTTGTTTATTTTTCGACCTGGTGCGGTCTCTTCCTGAGAACGAACCGGCGTTTTTTCAGGCAACATTTTCCAATACAGAGCTGACTCATCTGCATTGTATATTTGAGTAGGTCCAAGGTTTAATTCTTTTATCTTATCTGCGAATAAAGTTAGGAAAGGATCGACGGCACTTTCATCATTGGATAGTTTTTCGCCACAAACTTTTAAAGCACGCAGAGCATGTCTTTCTCTGAAGTTAAAATCCAGCCTCTGCTAGCTCTAAAATTATCATTACCGTAGGTTTCAGTGTAAAACTATTTTGCTTTGCCTGATAAAATTTCGTAGGAAATTGGGACGTGCCTTGATCGTTGCGTACAAAACCATGTATACAAACGAGTTACCATTTCTGGATATTTGGCTTTTCGTAAGGTTTTTCTGACGCCAGGACCGGAATCACATTTGGAAATAAATCTAAAAGAAGTTACCGTTCATAGTGAGCCAAAATTATCTTTAAAATAAATCATATATACATACCTTTTGATTTTCCCTTGCTTCTTTTTTATATCCGAAATTGTGGATGTTCGTACTCCGTATTCTTTACCAACACTTTTCCGCTTTCACCAAGAACTAGTCTTTCTAATATATCGGCTTTTGTTTTATTGTTAGTGTAATATGTTTTCTTTTAGAAGGCATTTTAATATGTAGGTACATATACGTAAAAAAAACATTTACATACTTATATGACCCACATAAAGTAAAATAGAACGTAGGTATGTTGTACTTGTGACAATAAACAAACAACTACAAAGTCCTTAACCTTTAGACGAGATACGCGATGCGTTGTAGGCAAATCAAAGGCACCTACAGTTTATGTGAATCCCAGATGTATTAGACTGGAAGTTAGGGGATTCCCCTCACTATCGATTTCAGTTTTCTCATGTAGTTTAAATTAAGTAGATGTCTTTTAGACAGGTCCGGATTACCTAGTACTATCAAATCCGGATTATAAAATACACAATGCAATAGAAATGTTTGTCCGGATTATTAAAGAATCTGGTTTAATGGAGATCCGGATTATCGATGTGCACTGTATATATATATATATATATATATATATATATATATATATATATATATATATATATATATATATATATATATATATATATATATATATATATATTCTCCTATTGATCCTTTTATTTATATAAAATTGGTTGTTTTCTTTTGTGTAATTAGGTTTATTTGAAAAAAAAAGAAAAAACACAATACTAGTTGTTTATCGACGTTTCGCCTTATTTCTTTTAGGCATTTTCAAAAATTTGTTTCCCCTTTTTTAATTCATTCTAAAATTAGAAAACACATAATAAAATTTGGTATGTTGGTGTTATAATTCTTAAAGTAAACATTTCACAAATATTCAGACACACAAAACAAAACAATTATAATAAACAAATGTACATACCTTGAAAGTCAACTATTGGTCTATTGGTATGTTAGTGAATACATAAAAAAAATCAATAAAGAAAGGGAGGCCCGATGTGTCGATAAGAAATATGGAATTTAAAATTTACTAACATACCAATAGTTGATTTTCAAGGTATGTACTTTTGGTTACTGTAATTGTTTTTTGTGTGTGACTATTTTAAATGTCTGAGTGTTACGAATCTTGACAAAACCAAGATAATGGCACGACTCATGGTCAAGTTTATGTTGACAAGGCAAACATAGAGGTGGTAAACGAATATGTACATCTAGAACCTAGGACGGCGGAACCAGGCTTCGGATATCAGTCGAAGAGTAGGCTTAATCTGGGCTGCATTGGGAAAGTTGAGTTAAAAGAAGAACACCAGATTGCTTATCAACCTGAGGAGGAGTATTTTGAAACGTGCATACTGTCAGTGATGACTTATGGTATTGAGACAGTGACTTTGTCTCAGAGAAGTTGAAAACAACGCAGAGATCGATGAAGAGAACGATGCTCGGCATTAGCCTAACGGACCGAGTAAGAAATGAGGACATCAGAGCTAGGACTGGGGTTACCACTGTGATCAAGAGAACAGCAAGACTAAAATGGCAGTCGGCGGGACACATAGCGCTCTAGGTCCTAACGACAAATGGACTTCTTTGTTGGCGTCCCAGAATATCTGCACGGAGCGCAGGACGTCCCCAGTTCCGATGGCAGGATAATATAAGGCGGCATGCGAGTGCATCGTAGATGCAAATCGCCCAGGACCGCAGAGCATGGAAAGGGATGGAGGAGGCCTACGTTCAGGAATGAACGGCGACGAGCTGAAGAAGAAGAAAAAGTTTGTAGGAAATTCACAGTAGTAAGTGTTGTAAACAAATTATTGCAAAGCATTGCAACCTCCAAGAGATTGATCTAATATGTTGGTATTCAACTTGTCAAGTTCAACTGAGAATTTAATTGCGTAAATTGATAAGTCTTGGTTTGACTGAAAATGCAAAGAAGCTGTTGCTTCTCAACATCTTGCCGGCAATAGCGTGAAAATCCTAATGTTATAAATCGTAACATCTTTGTTATGCAAAAAAATTTATATGGAGAACATCGCCCCTCCAGAATGATTTGCGCAGGATTGTGCTTTCAAACGAGTACAATTTACAGCGATTCAAGATCAACGTGAATCATATTTTCCGTATATGCGTCGCTCCTGCAGCGCTTGAGAGATTTCCCCATAGCACGTGTACTATGCCCATAAAAAAAAATAGATAAATAAAAAAAATGAATATTGGACAGTAAATCAGAGTTTAATAATAATAACATTTGCCCAATCAACTCCAATTAAATGGCTTAATATTATTTGTAAATCCATGAACATAATTAATTCCAATGGATAATGTTCTTGTTATGCTAAAAATGCCATGTCACAACGACAAATTTAGGCAACAATTCATGTCAGTATAGTGCGCAGCGGTTTAAACTGAAAATAGCCGCGTCGAAAGCATCTGGCAAAAATCATTTTAGCTAATGCGACACACACGCTGCAACTCTGGACAATATCGACTAAAATACGGCTCTCTCTATCCAAAGAGCTATAATTAGTCAAATAGCACTTTTGCGTTATTGCTACGGCAGAAAAAGCAGCTCTAATGGATAAATTCGCGCGAACTCTGCGTGAAATTGCCGTTCTTTCAGCTCTCGAATTTGTCATCCGCTTAAAGTGTCGTTTGGAATAATTGATTTCATCTATTTCAGGCCCCTTGGAATACGGTTAACGGAAAAATGACTGTGTTTTAAGCTCAGCTGACATTAAGTTTATTGAATAAATGAGTCAATAATGAATAACTTTGCGCAATATTGCGATATCGATAAAATACTTAAATAAACTTAGTGAGTTCTTAATACGTTATCAGGAGGTTAAGTAAAAAAATGACTGCAATGACATGATTAATTAAAAAGATGAAAAAAGAAATCATAGTAACAAAAAAGGTTATATAATAATGTTTTATGGAGACGAGTAGACGGAGGCGATATTGAAGGATATAGAGATTTTCTTTCTATCATAAATATCCTGAGTGAAGACTACTGCAGCAATATTTGTTAAATATTCGTAACTCATTCCACGATATCTTGAGAAGACTAAAATGTTGAGAAGTAGACACAATAAACATTGCTTATGAAATATGTTTATTATATATATTTTATGCTGTTATCAGTTAAAGCGCCAATTAATACATGTAGACCAATGAAAATCGGGCTTGTTTTTCGCGATTTGGCATCCCTGAAAGGTCTCAAAAATTTCCACTTGCGATTTTTTCACAAATACTCTGGCTAAAAAACGTAAAAAAATGCTTATAATAAAGGAACGTTCATCTGACAGGATCACAAAAAATACCCTTATTGGAAAGTTGAGATTATTTATAGGAAAACTTATATGTAACAACCAGTACCACTATTAGGTGAATGAATTAATTCTCGTCACTTATAGACTAAATTTGACATTTATTTATAAAAAAAATCTAAGGCACTCAATTTTCAAAGTAAACTTGGCTTTCTTCACATTCTTGCCATTTCCTGAATTCCAGATCGGAAAAATGATGGTTATTAAAGCTGTTTTCACCTGACTTGAGATGAAAATAAGACAGGTGGTGTTATAGAAATCGGAATAAGTGGTAATACAAAAGGATTAAGTTTAAAGAATACATCAAATAAGATCATACAATCAACTATTTTTAGTAGCGTCCAGATATCACGATGACACTTTCCTTGATCCCATTAAATGCATAACACCTTTTTTACAGAGTTTTGGGGTCCTGTTTTTTGACTTACCTAGACAGACCTATAATTGTCACCTCTTAAGATTATCGGACAATATCTACTTTTCATCCCAAGTAACAATTCAGGACAACAAAATTCTTTTTCTTCAAGCTGTTTGACAGCCTGCCTTTATTTTCGGAAGTGAGCTCCTGAGGGCCTATTGTAAATCCTCCCGAGATTTCACAAGCGATCAAATATAGCTTGCAAGGTCACTCCAAATCTATTATCAAGTTACGGTTGAGATTCTCGTCCGAAATTGGCACCAAATTATCATCATCTGCCGTTTTACCGCGATATTCATCCTCCTATATTCAAAATTTTCCTCTCGAAACTATTGGAAGAGCGTTTCTCTTGTCTCCGTGACTTTTTTAGGGCACCTCGAAACAACTAGAAAGCTGTCTTGATGTAAAGCAGAGGCTGATAAGTATGTAAACCTACAACTGCTGACGCTGAACTAAAAAAGTAAAAGCAACAGCTATAAAAATGCAAAAATCTAAATTATACTCAAAAAAAAAGAATAATTCTTAATTATTAGAGAGATTTTGCAACGCTTATTTTTAACATGTCTTTATCATTATCGCTACTAAACGTATACACAATATAAACGTGAAGAAACTGCACACAAAACAAGATTTTGCAACTATTAAAATAAGCACTTCCTTATCTCGTGTCTTTATATCACCGAAGAGAAGATGTGGACCTAATTTCGTTTCTTTTCTCTAGTTTCTTTTTTGCATTATTTGATTGATTTTTTCTTTTTTTTTTTTTTTCGTTTTAAAAATTAATCGATAAATCGAAAATATATTATAAAAGGCCAAAATGGGTTAGAATCAAATTTATCTCTCTATTAAGGTTTTCACGGATGGTGGAATGTAATACATTAAAATTCCAGGATTAAATCTGTTCGTCTAACAATGAATTTGCACGACGTTTCGCCAAAATCTCATTTAGCATTTTTAAGTGCTTCCGCTGCTGCTCGATACTGTGATCTTGCTGTTAATTCAGTTAGCTTCGAGCAGCAGCAGCAAAATCAGAGTATCGAGCAGCAGCAGTGGGGGCACTTGAAAATGCCAAATGAGATTTTGGCGAAATGTCGTGCAAATTCATTGTTAGACGAACGGATGGAAACCTGGAAATTTTATATACATACATATATATATATATATATATATATATATATATATATATATATATATATATATATATATATATATATATATATATATATATATATATATATATATATATATATATATATATATATATATATATATATATATATATATATATATATATATATATATAAAATCCTGGACAAAATTAACGCAACAATCTGAAAATTAATTTATCTTTTTCTTATGTCAGTTTTAAAGTTTATCGAGTATTTGAATAGTAGGCTATGCATATTTTGTTTCGTTGTTCATGACAGAAATCAAAACAATTCGTTTAGATTTATAGTTTTAAAGAATTTTTTAGAAGATAAACAAATTTCTGTAATAATGCAATAGATTTTCTTTAAAAGTAAGCTTATAAATTGTTCCCTTTTTCAACGTAATACGTTTTTGTGGTAGACTGTTTTATTTTTGACCCCGAAGAATTAGAAAAATGAATCGAACAAGAAATTTAACTGAATACGAGGTAGTGCCAGCCTCAGTTTTATTAGACGAGGGATATTGTCAGAGTTATGTTGCCAATTTGTTAGGCAAACATCGTTCCACAATAAGTCGTATGGTAAGACGCTTGAATGAAGTAGGAGCTTATTCTAGGAGGCTAGGGCAAGGGCGAAAACGATGCACTAGCGACCTAGATGAACGTTTTATAAGACAATATGCTTTAAGAAACAGGACTGTCACTAGTTCTATAATAAGAAACGAACTCGAAGCTGTTCGCAATGTCACAATTTCTTCTAAAACAGTTAGAAGACGGTTAAATGAAGCTGGATTAAAAAGTAGGAGACCAGCCACTGCGCCCTTGTTTACTAGAGAGAACAGACGTTGGCAGGTTACGTTTTGCTCGAAATCACGAAAACTGGTCTGTGGATGATTGGAAACAAGTTTTCTTCACAGATGAAACTAGGGTTAGTCTAAAACATCCAGATGGTAGTGAGCGAGTATGGCGAAGACCAGGAGAGAGGTTTGCTCCTTGCAATATCTCTGCAAGGATTCAATTCGGCGGTGGCTCTGTTATGTTCTGGGGTGGCATCTGCTTTGACGATCGCACAGAGTTAGTTCAGGTCCGTACGAGATCCATGAATGCTGACTACTATCTTGAGAATATTGTAATAGAACATGTGATGCCTTTCGGTCATTTTGTGGGGCCCAATTTCCTGTTTATGCAAGACAACGCTCGACCTCACGTGGCTAGGGAGGTACTCGATTATCTTAATCAAGTTGATATACCGATTATGCAATGGCCACCAAAAAGCCCAAATCTGAATCCGATAGATGGGATCACCTTAAGAAAAATGTGAAACGTCATATACCTGCACCTAGAAACCTGAGGGAACTTGAAAATGCAGTTATCACAGAATGGGAGCACATTCCTCAAGATTTTATCCAAAATTTAATTAGAAGCATGCCTAGGCGCATAAACGCTGTCATTCGAAGTAGGGCAACACACGCTACTAGTGTCCCAGTTACACCATTAATTTTGCTACTAGTGTCCCAGTTTATTTTTTTCATTATTACATAATTTCAACGATTTTGTTATTAGGTCTTAAGAATAATTTTAATTCGAATCTTATAGAGAAATTTGGTAGCTAATTCACTTTTAAAGTATCCGAATAAGTTTTTTCTAACTTTTAGTGTAACCAATGTTCATAAAAAATTATTAAAATTAATTCATTATAGAGATTTGTATGATTTAATATATTGTTGCGTTAATTTTGTCCAGGAGTGTATATCTATTTTTACATAATAACATTTCATTATATTTGTAGGGGCTACATACTCCTCGAATTTTCAATAATTCGATTTTTTTAAGGATTTTTACTTTCTAATACTTATAAAAATTATTAAAAAAAAAAATTAAGAAAATCCCATTCCATTACAAAGTTATACCAATAAATGTAACCTGGCGTCGGATTGGGACCGCTACCTGTTTTCAGACACTGTCTGCAATATTACTGAGTCAATTTTTAATATTGTTTAACTTTTTTTCTTAAATCTTAATAAGTTTTCTATAAAATGTCGAGAGGTTTTTTAAAATTTTTCAATTACATCTTTGATTGTGTTAGCGGATACTTGTTGGAAATTCATAATAAAATTATATAAAAACAACACTATGTTTTAATTTCCAATATATTTAAAGTCACTTGACAATTGTTTCACCATACAATTGTTTCACCATACAATACTTCTGAAGAAGCCATTGTATGGTGAAACAATTGTCAAGTGACTTTAAATATATTGGAAATTAAAACATAGTGTTGTTTTTATATAATTTTTCAATTAATTAAACATAATTTTTTTATCAAAAATTGCATACTAAAGTTCGAAACATACATTTTTTTATTTTTCGACAATTTTTAATTTTAATTAATTTATTATTTTACAAGATTAATTTTTACTTTTGCGAACTGGATTATTTTTTTGCGAAGTTATCCTGCAAACAAAGAGGCCCTATAGTTTTCATCAGTGGCCCATTTAACCCGATAAAAAATGTTAACATTTAAAACATAATTAAAAAATAAATCTTATAATTTAAAGTACAATAAAAATATATAATCGCCATTCTTTTGTATTATTCACTTAATAACCTTTAAAATTATTTTTTTTTTTTAGTTTACATACTTTTTGCAGCGCTTAGGTGTAAGTAACCCCTTAAAAGTGAAGGCTAAGACTGGGCAAATGATGTTTTACTCTACCTCACCCACAGAATAATTTTAAGTCACTTTCAAAATCATTTATGCAAATAAAAATAATATTATCAATTAATACAACAGTTATTACCACTATACAAAACACTTTATTTTTGCACTCGACACGGGTTATCGTATCCATATTAGCATCATCAGGAGCGACTAGTGAGCCGACAATCAGTCGACGCTCCTGATGATGGTTAGAAAGACGCATGTCGAGTATAAAAATAATGTGTTGTGTTAAAGATTCCAAAATCTCAATATAACACCTAACACTAATTGATTGTTGTTAGTGTTACTTGTAATAAAAGATTATAATTTCAATTTTAGTGCATTGCATGTTCATAAGTCGAAAAAAGACAGCCTCTACCATAATAGCAATAAGAATAACGAACCTCTCAAATACGTTTTCTTATGAATTCGTTAATAGAGAGATTTTGCAACGCTTATTTTAAAAGGCCACTATCTTTATCTTTATTTGAAGCACGCGCCCACCGTTTGGAGCTTCCGCAGTAGTAAAGAAAATAAATTAAATATAAAGATTCAGCTGTTATCGTTATTTGAAGCATGCACCCACCATTCGGAACTTGCGCAGTATTGAAACAAAATAAAAGAAACCTTTATTAAGCATAACGATTTCCTTTATTTAGGAACTTATAAGAGAGATTATTTAAGGTTCGTTATTCTTATCGCTATTATATTTTTTTTCCTACTTAGGTATACACCAAGAAAATACAGTAAAATTGAAATGATCTTTTATTGCAAATAACACTGAGAACAGTTAATTAGTGTTCAGATTATGTTGAGATTTTGCAATTCTTGGCACAATGGCGTTACAGTGTGTGTAGTGCTAATTTCAAATGAAATTTTATTTATCGCACGTTCATATTACCTGGGAAATATTAAAGGAAGTAACAGAAACATGCTAGACCCAACTTTAATTTAGAAACTTGTGTTGACCCATTAAATACTAATAACCAGTATGCTTAACCATGAAATAAATGAAAAAAATCCCCTAGGTGTATAGAAGATAAGTACTAACCTAACCTTGCAATTCTTTCGCGTTAATACTGCGCATGCTTGAGATAACGATTAGGACAAAAGCATGTGAAAAATAAGAGTTGCAAAATCTCTCTAATAAGGGAGATTGTTATCCTTAATAAAGCAATTCTTATTTTGTTGTAGATGTCATTGTTATCTTTTAAATTATAGAATTCATTGTAGAAACTAGAGGAACAATTCTATCATTGTAGGACTGTGCATAATTTAAATAACGATAACAACAGAGGCTTTATATTTAATTTATTTCCTTTAATTTTGCGCCCAATAAAGATAACGACAAAGGCGTGCCAAAATAAGCGTTGCAAAATCTCTCTATTATTAAATAAATCAATGCTTAAAATAACATAATAACTAAATGACTTTTGGTTTGAAAAAGAAACACAAACACAATAATTTTATTTAAAATTTATTTTAATTGCTGAATATTAACAATTCCGGAAAAACTGTAATCTAAAAAACTTGTTTCATTTTTAAACAAACGGCAAAAAAATGTAAAATGCAAATAGTATCGAATGTCCATATTTCATAAAAACATTAACATTTTTAACTCGCCAGCATAACAAATCGATCGGAAGGATGTTAGGTAACAGTAATTTTTCATTTTTCAACTGCGAATTTTTTAATATTGAAAAATAGCTGTATGCAACAGTAGAATAACATTAAATAGTATGACTATTGTCATAGCTGAACTCCAATTAGGAATTTAAAAGTGGTACAATCAGTTATTAACTTTTTACTATTTAAGATTCTTCCACTTATGCAATTAAGACTTACTAATATCAGAATAGATCGAATTTTGTACTTTCAGTTCCATTTTCTTCTAATGCAATAACTAATGTACGATCTTAAACTTGATCCTAACTTATAGTCAACTGTATTATTTGGTTAGTTATTTTTTTTAACTGCTGCAACAGTTCAAAAACAAGAAATGAACTTAAACTCTTCAATACTTTGACTTGATGATGCCGAATTCTAACTTCCGAGACTTTCAATATTGTTTGTAATAACATGTAATATATATATATATATATATATATATATATATATATATATATATATATATATATATATATATATACAATGGCGTGCAAAAGTTTCCGGCCAGTGACATTTCGTACTCTAATTTATTAGAAAAAAAGACTAATGATTTTTAATCATTATGAGATGTGAGTATGAGATATAGGAAACAAAATAATATAGTAAAAGAATATTATTTATGTTTGTTAATATATTTATTATTATTATTCTTATATTTATGTGTGCAAAAGTTTCCGGCCACTTTGTACTACGAGAAAAATTATTAGTCCATTTGCTCTATAATAGACTTAAATAATATTTTTATGCTAATATTTTGTAGCTATACCCTTTGCAGCGATAACAGCCGCACAACTATGTGGCATTGACTCAATTAATTGATTAATACAAGCAGGTGAAATTTTATCCCATTCTTCCTTCAATGATTTGAATAATGCGGCTTTATTTGAATATGTACGAACTTGACGATCTAGCGTTTCCCATAAGTGTTCTATTGGGTTCAAGTTCGGTGATTGGGATGGCCAGCTTAAAACTCTCACATTTGAAACAGAAAACCACTGTTTTAACAACTTGGATGTATGTTTGGGATCATTATCTTGCTGAAATATCCAATTCTGCGGCAATGTTTCTTCAGCATATGATAACAAATTGTTTTCTAAAATGTTCTTGTAAATATCAGCGTTCATATTTCCGTTGATCTCGATCAGTGGACCGACTCCTTGTGCAGAGAAAATTCCCCAAACCATCACACTTCCTCCACCGTGTTTTACAGTAGGAATTTGGTACCGAACATCATTTCTCGTACCAATAGGACGTCGTACATGTTGTCTACCATCGCTTCCAAAAAGAATAAATTTAGATTCGTCTGAGAAAGCTACTTTTTTCCAATCTTTGATTGTCCAATTTAGGTGATCTTGGCAAATTGTAATCGGGCCGTCTTATTCTTTTTACTGATTAATGGTTTTTTAATGCCTATACGGCCAAAAAGTCCCACATCATGTAGTCTTCATGTCACAGGACTACGACTAACATTAGCTAGGTTTTCATCCTATAGCTCGCGTGCAATTTCGGCAGCAGTTTTCTTGACATCCGCAGTTGATTTGCGTTTAATGACACGATCTACTTATTTCGACGTTTTTCTTGGTCTTCCACTACGCGGACGATCTTTTAAACCAAATCCACAACGGTATTTTACAATAATATCGTTCACGGTTGATTTACCTATCGATAACAATGAAGCAATCTTACGAGAAGACTTTCCTTCTTTTGAAAATTTTATTACGCTCTCACGAATTTGGACTTGCATATGCCGAGCCATGTTTATGCTCCCACTACCTTTTATGAACTAAATGTGAACATTCACACGCTATTATTCGTAAATACGTCTTTGAACGTCCTACTGCGTCAACGTATATTATGTGGCCGGAAACTTTTGCACGCCACTGTATATGTATATATATATATATATATATATATATATATATATATATATATATATATATATATATACATATATATATATATACATATATATACATATATATATATATATATATATATATATATATATATATATATATATATATATATATATATATATATATATATATATATATATATATATATATATATATATATATATATATATATATATATATATATATATATATATATATATATATATATATATATATATATATATATATATATATATATATATATATATATACATATAATATATATATATATATATATATATATATATATATATTTAAAAATTATACTGCTGTATTTATTTAATAAAAGACTGTTTTTAGTCAATTTCCACTGGTTTATTTATAACTTTTTGATGACGCGTTTCGCTGTCCATGCAGCTTCGTCGGATCTAATTTTTACACTGTTAGGTTTAGTTTATTTGAATAACGTTAAATATATTTAATGTTTACAATTTTATATTATTTATTTATTATACTATTAAACCTATTTAAATTATATTGATGTATACTGGAAAATCCACACAGAAAATAAATTTAATAATGGTGAATTATTTAAATCATGGTCGCTAAGAAGAGTACCTGTGGTCCTTAATCGATTTATTTGCACTGTTTCTAAAAGGTTTTAGTTTTAAATCTTTTTGTAGTGTAGTGTATTTAAAAAAATTACATTACGTGTGTACATTAATACCTATCACAATGTGCGAAAAGATAGCGACTGAAAAATATTGGCTAGTAGTCAACTGAACGGGTGTTGTTCACCACCATGACAATACCAGACCACACATATCTTTGATGACTCGGCAAATTGAGAAAGCTTGGCTGAGAAGTTTTAATGCATCCACTTTATAGCCCGAATCTTGAACCATCAGAATGCCATTTGACTAGGTCTCTGCAGAACTCCCAGAATTGTGTTCAGTTAGTTTCAAAAGGCCTGTCAAAACCACTTGTCACATTTTTTTGTCCACGAACTACCGAAGTTCCACAGTGATGGGATTATTGTATTGCCGAAAAATGGCAGAAGGTTATCGAAGAAAATGACACATATTTGGTTCAACAAAGTTCTTTCAATATATAAAAAATAACCGGTCAAGTGCAAGTTGAACTTGCACAATTAGTGTTCCGTACGCTGATCGCTTTTAAAATAAAAAAAAATGTTACGGTGGTATAAAATGATTAGTGACTTCACAAAACACACACCAAAGGAGTTTTCAACAAAGTTTGTTTCCAATCTTTATTGAAAACTAATGACCTTGAAATTTTTGTTTTTTTTTATATACCAAATAAATTATTAAAGGTAATGCACTCGTGATAATTTCCGTTCGATCTACACCCCGTTCCAGAATACAAAGAGAAGTGAGCCCAAGTATTACATATTACATATTTATATATATATATATATATATATATATATATATATATATATATATATATATATATATATATATATATATATATATATATATACAGTCCCTGGCCGAATTATTAGACGCACTGTATTTTTTTTAGTAATTTTATGTTTTTTAAGAGTTTTTATGCAATAATGGTATATTTAAACTACAATATTATTGATTTTTATTTAAAAGAATTGTTGTAGACTACATATTTGTATTTATTTTTAACATATGGCAACACTGTGTTGACAAAGTGATACATGAACGTAAACAAGTACAAATCTGTATCAGTCGCGATCGGAATCGAGTCAGGTACGGACGTGTTTCTGTGGCTTTATGGACTGTGCTTGTTTGTTTAACAGTTTTATACTACTCAGTTATTAGTTTATTTTGTATGCAGTATTTTAAAAAAGTAATTGGACTATTTTCATTATGGGTAGAAAAGGCGATCTTTCAACACGTAAAAAAGCTGAAGTGAAGGCCCTTGTGACTGCAAAAACATTTACAAACCGAGAAATATCACGAAGATTGGAGGTTTCTGAAGCTAGTGTACGACGCATAAAAAAGAAAATTGAGTCAGGGAAGGAATTAAGCCCGAAAAGAAAGAAAAGATGCGGTAGAAAACCAATTTTCACTCCACGGTTAGAGAGATGTTTGAAGAAAATTTGTGTAGAAAACAGATTTGCTACCACAAAGGTAATAAAATCACAACTCCAGGATGCTAGCGTAAATGCTTCTGAGCGCACTGTTCGAAGAAAATTGAAAGAATTAGATTTTAAGGCCTGTCGCCCCGCCAGGAAGCCCAAGTTAACAGCTGCAATGAAAGCAAAGCGCCTGAAGTGGGCCAAACAATGGCAAGACAAAGATGTGGACTTCTGGAGATCGGTAAGATACAGCAATTTAATCAATAATTGATACATTATTATCATTTTCAGTTAAATAAAGCAAATAAACATGGAAGTTTATATATTTTTCCTATTTTTGACAGGTCTGCTTCAGTGACGAAAGCACATTCGAAATTTTGCAGAATAAAGCTCAGTATGTGCGTCGTCGTTATGGAGAAAAGTTTCATCCTGATTGTGTCGTCCCGACGGTTAAACATCCCACCAAAGTGATGATTTGGTCAGTCATCAGCGGCAAGGGCACTGGACGTCTGTACGTCGTCAAAGGAATAATGAGGCAAGATCAGTACAAAGAAGTATTACAAAATCGGTTGATTCCGCAGCTCAGAGAATGGTTTCCAAATGGGGAACCATTCACTTTCATGCAAGATGGAGCTCCCTGCCACACTGCTCGGTCTGTGAAAGCTTTTTTGGCAGAAAAAAATATCCCTCTGTTGGATTGGCCGGGTATGAACCCCATTGAAAATGTGTGGGAACTGATGAAAAGAGAAGTGGCTAAAGATGTGATTACCAACAAAACCCAGCTCCTAGAAAAGATTATTCATGTGTGGAATCATCATCCTCAAATGCAGGAGACAGTACAATCTTGCATTGATAGCATGCCGCGCAGAATTAAAGCTTTGATAGCGGCTAAAGGTGGCTCAACTAAATATTGACTTTTACTAACATTAATTTCACTTTTCTTTAAAACTTAATAAACTTCTGCTTTTCTAAATTAATGCTGTTTTATTTATGTCAAATAAATAGGTAATTGATTGGATAATATAAAAATAAAAAACAAATCAATTTAAAATAATAAAACGGTACAATATCACTCGGTAATTAATATTTTACATGAAATCTTGCAGTGCGTCTAATAATTTGGCCAGGGACTGTATGTATATATATATATATATATATATATATATATATATATATATATATATATATATATATATATTTATATATATTACTCGTGTTTTCACAAGCTTTCATTTGACACCACACTTCATGACCTAGTAAAAAAATTTTTTTTTTACTTCCGATTTCACCCCCCAAAACTAACCCCTTACGTCAAAGTTTAACTTTCAAAACTACACAACTCTGATGGGGCCATCAATTCGTATATTATTACCAAATTTCAACTTTCTATGACAATTAGTTTCGGAGAAAATCGGGTGTCATAGACAGACAGACAGACAGACACCGAAGTCATCTTATAAATGTTCCGTACGGAACACTAAAACAACGGTCTCGATTTTAACTTTAAACTACTTTTCACGACAACCTACTATTATGTTATTTTGTCTCATAAATGGATGTATTCTGTTGGACAATAAGGATGATTTTTATTATTATTATGAATTTTTTTTAATAACGAGTTAAGCACTATTATTTATTGTCAAACATATAAGGAGTTAAGGTGGGTGGGGAGGGAGTTGTGGAAGGGTTTATGGTTTTTAAAGTCGCGAAAATTGTGCTAGTTTTTTAATATTTAATAAATGTTGAAACGAGGAATCAGAAAATTGTGTTATAGTCTGATCAATGGATCTTTACAGTCATGTGATCAACGCCACGTCAAGAATATTCATACGATTCAATCGGCTGTCAATTCAGTATCGGCAGTCTGAGTTTAAAATGACAATTTCAAAAGTCAAAACAGAATTTAAAATTTTTCATCCGGTTTGGTAATTAACGAGAACTAAGGATATATTAAATGTGTATGATGTGTAAAACACCCTAGTTCTTACTTGTGAAGGACATTTACCTCTCTGCATAAATCCAACGTCTAATATCACCTATTTTTATTTTTCAGCTTGCTATTAGATAATTTCGTTTACTTTATGAAAAGTTTACAATTGTTATCTGTTAGTTATTTGAAGATTGTGTAATGTTTGTAATGAAATTACAATACACACTTAACACAGCTTTATCAAATTTACATATAAGGCGTTATAAAATCTGTAAAAAGTCGCACCGTAGAACTCATTAAATAAAATGTTAAAATAAAGAACTGAAATATAATACTTTTAAAAACAGAAAGATATTTCATGACGAGGGTATAAAGTATGAATAGGAGATATAAATTGCATAATCCAGTTTTGATATAATTTATCAAATCAAACTAATAGATAGATAAGTCTATATTTTTTCTGCAAAATTTACAATGAATGTTGCCCAAGAGGCTTGGAACGTGTCAATAAGTAATTATTAAATTATTAATATCTCCAACGCGCTTGTTATAAAATGTTTTTGCATTTGCCCAAATCAGCACGATTGCATTAAATTGACAGTGATAAGGAGGTAATCTCAACATTTCAGGCCTTTGATTTTTCATGAGCTTTTGCAATATCTAACAATTCTGTCTTAAACATCTGTTTGTTATGAGGTAAACTATTCTTCTGTAACCACTAGAGAATTTCTTCTTTTTTCCATGCTGAAGATGGCTGTTTTTCTACTTCAACTAAATTGTATGAAGTATTATCCATTATAATTAAAGATGGTACTTTTAAATTAGGAATCAACTGGTTTCTGACCCATTTCGTAAACATTTCACTATTCATTTCTCCGTGATAATCAAGTGACTTTAACTTGCTAGCAAGTAGTAAATTGGCATTTTCCACAAGACCCCCACAGTGTCCAGTATGTAAAATAATAAACCTTTTACCATCAAATCCCCCAAGTTTACGAACACTTTTAATGTTGTCATCCTGCCATGATTTTCTTTGACCGCCTTTTGAAAAAATCCATGTTTCGTCTATGAACACAAGCTGACGGGCAATCTGTGCATTTTTGATTTCCATATACTTTCTAAGAAAAGCTGCCCTCACTGAACAAATTCTTGGTGTCTCCATTAATGCTCGAATGTTGTCGTCTTTTTTAAATTTGAAACCCAAATCGAGAAGTAATGTTGGAAGAGTTCCATAACTGACATTAATTAACTCTTTTTGTCGCAGTTCTTTACGTAAATTGTTAATAGTAACATGTTTTTCTAAAAGTACAATATGATTTGCTTTCGATTTCACTTAAACCGATAGATATTAATAGCTACTTACTTTGTGCATACATGTCATATAATGTATTACGAACGTCAATTTTAAAACTTTTACTCAGATCGTGGGTCTAAGCTTGTTTCCTTGATCGTGATTTTCCAGGTGTTGAAAACAATTCATTTTTATCACTACGAATTTTGTGCTCGCTACAGTTCTCGTACTAATCTGTAAAGCAGCACGCGTCTCTGGAACCAGGACATTGTAAAGACATTGAAAAGATATACCTATGTGATTTAATTACCTTTTTACAGCATTAAGAAATATAAGAGGACCCTTGTTATCCCTTTCCGATGTAAAATACACTATTAATTTCGCCACAAAATCTCTTGCTTGACTATTCAAACGTTTTCCAGGCATTTTGGTGGCTTCATATGAAGAGTATTTGGTCAATATTCCACAAACATTAGAGCTCTGAACATAACTCTTTATTAGTTGGCAAGTATATGCCAAAATTCAATAATGGGATAGAAACGTTAGATAAAGGTGACGTAACCTCAATCCGTCAAAGAATTATCGATTGCCTATAAACTCGACGGTACTGGCTTCTAAAACATGAAGCTATACCCAAATTCCAGGTTGTTCGCTGTCTTTCTTATATATGTACAAATAACCGAGACAGATAATAGAGCGAATGTCGTAAATAACTTCAGATGACAGAAGACCTACGTTTTTAAGTTTTTAAATATATTTAACATGTTGACAAGAAGAATAATATAGACGGATGTTTACACTAAATTCAGATATTTATGACGTCCATGCAAAGAATGCAGATTGGCTATATGTTTGATTCTTTTCAATTCCAGCAGAAATAGTAAGTAAAGGAAGTTTTCAGTTGTAAATATCTTTCTTCTTTTTTTGTGATTGTTACCGAACCATAAAGTAGGTACCATTTAAAATAGCACCTAGTGGTGCTTAGAATAGGTTATTCTTTAATGTAAGATAGTAAAATTCAGTACTAATTTTAGAATTACTTTTAACCATTTGTTTAAATCGAAGTTTTTAAATTTCAGGATGTATCAAATTACGGTATTTCATTACATAAGCACAATATCATGTCAAAAATCTCATCCAATTGGTTTTATGAAGAGGCGAACATTTTAACCGAAATACTGTCATTCAAAAAACAAAATATAGCACTGGTAAATTATTAAATGCATACACAGAGGTAGAAACTGTCAAATGACACAACATTCGGAAAAAACTTTTTATGTTTGAGGCCGAATACGTAATGGAAATATTTATGCATGGCATTAGAGTAAGCGCTTGTGGCCGTAAAAATAGTGGCTGATACAAATTATTCAACATAAAATAGACTTCAACTCATACACGTAGTATCCGATTTTACGTCATTATGAAAATGACACGATATATTGCAGGACCAGGAAGTTTTAACTGGTTACATTTATAAGACTGCTTAAATTACGTTGAATAAAAAGCAAAACAATTTTACTGGTATACACTGTAAATCATTCTTTTATTTGCTTTGATGCACAAGAAAGGAAAAAAAGAAAATCCAAATAACTATAAAGGCAAAAATCTACTAAACTGTATACTGAAATTAACAACAAAGATAATTACAACAAAAATAAATGCGAGCATATAACTGGAAGAAGAACAGCAAGGATTTAGAAGTGAAGAAGACAGGTAAAAGAAAAATCTATAGAATACAACATTCCAGCGTACTTGCCTGATAGACTTAAAGAAAGAAACAGAAAAAAAAGAAAGAATTATATGTCAGGCAGATGACGCGATAATAAGGGCTGAGATTGCAAAGGCTGCTATACAAATTCTATATAGCAGCAAAACAATATAATATTTCAATTAAACCAAGACAATAGTAATAGCAAAAGAGCCGATCAGGTGCAAGTTGGTGGTGGAAGATAAACCAATAAAACAGGTGATGGAGGTCGATTACCTGGGCATCAAAAAATCGAGAAAGAAACATCAAGTTATCAAGGCTAATAGGACAGCGGGATGCCTCAATGATACCATATTTAGAAATAAATTCTTCTCCGTTGCGACCAAAACAAGAATATACATACACATCTGAAACAAGATCCGATACAAGTATAACACAGATGATTCTAGAATCACCTGAAATCACAATACTTAGGAGATGTACAAATAAGAGACTTAGGGAAAAAGAAAGAAGTGAAGACATAAGACGCACATGGAATATAGAAAATATCAACCAGTAGATAAGAGGAAGAAAAGTGGATCAAAACCTAGGAAAAATAGCAGACAACAGGATAGTACGGTTAGCAAGAGATAAGTCGCCGAATGGAAAAAGATCAATGGGACGTCCAAGAAGGAGATAGAGCGACGATATATAGATCAGGAAACAAAGAAAATAGGCAATAATGCCTAGCTATAAGTCGGAAAAAGGTAAAAGGAGGTATTGTATCACGAAAAAAAAAACGTAACGTCTAATTCCCGTCGTTCACAACCAACTTGAAGTTGGTACACATATTGTACTTAAACCGGGCAGGGAAGGATGAGGTAGAGGTCGATAAATTTTCAATGATAGTGAAGTTTTTCCCGATTTCCGGTTGGAGAATGAACAAATTTTAATCATAACACAGCCCCACAAAAAAAAAAAGTGGAGTATACTTTTGATGCGATATATCAGATCCGTAGTATTTTTGCCCGCTGATCACGAATCTGACGTCAGAATATCGCCATCACATCTCAATTTTTTTCTAACCTCAAAAAATAGGTAAAAATTAGTAAAAATTAAGAAAAATATACTCCTAAAAAATTGGTTCAAGCTTTTTTATGAATCCAAAGATGTATTAATATGTATTCGGACACGCTAAGCTAATATTCATCAGTTGGATTGAGCCATACAGTTCTGTTTTCTTTCTAACCTCAATAAATCAGACAGATATAGTGCTTCTCGAATGCAAAAACGAATTCAAATTAAAATTCAACCGATCCTTACCAAATTTGGTACACGGGGATTTTTTGGGTCGCTGATCACGAATCTGAGGTTGGATTTGCAAAATTCAAGATGACAGATGTTTTCGCGCCATTTTGAACACCGAGAAAATTCATCGGTCGATTTTTATTCTTCTACCTGCATCCAGGGCACCTCCACGTGGTGACGGTGGGCAACGGTGTTACTCCACTAGCCGGCAGAGTACCTGGATAACGGCTTAGATGCCGTCATGGCAGGTAGAAGAAAGAGAATTACGATGCAGGGACTCGGAAACCCAGTATCGGCGGTTGGTCAGGGTGGGAAAGCGGGCCCGCAGCCGTCGTCATCCAGCGACCGTAGCTCTTCATGTGTGGGGACTTGGCTCATGTAGAGTATAATGCTACAAGAAAACGGTCTCGCGGTACAAGGACTTTTCATAAGTGCGATAAAAAGAGTGATTCATTTTGTTATACTTGCTGTCAACACGTATTGAGTAAAATGGGGTCACCGATAACGGATAAGATTAAAACCTTATATAAGGATTGTTTTTACATTGAAATACAGCACCAGGATACAGATTGGGTTCCCCACATCATTTGCAGTTCTTGCAAAATAATGTTATACATCAATAAGAAGGCGATTAAATATTCCAGACCAGCAATATGGAATAGACCATACAGTGAAAATGATTGCTACTTTTGTATGAATGTTGTATCTAGGCATAACCGAAAAAATAAAAGCACTATTACTTATAACGATGTTTCGACAGTAACAAGACCAACTAAACTAATTCCGCCTCCTGAACCACTTGATGCCGATGTTATGGAAACAAATGATTTCACCTTATCAGTTCATGCCGAAAACATTGAGACTGTCGAAAAAGATTCAAACACCGTTACTAATGAATGTTCTAGTGACAACCTATCATATACTAGTGACACAGATAAAGAATTTCTACCATACAACCGTAAACCAGAACCAATACTCGTATCACAGTCAGAACTTAGTGATCTAGTCAGAGATTTAGGCTTATCCAAAGATGGTTCATAGCATCTTGCTTCCTTTTTAAAGAAAAGACATTTACTTAAGCCAGAAGCTACGATTTCTTATTATAGAAACAGAGATGAAGAATTTCGAAAATATTTCACAATGGACGAGGAATTGTCACTTTCATATTGTACCGATCTAAAAGGTCTAATGGATGAATTTCAAAATAACTCATACGATCCTGAAGAATGGAGACTGTTCATTGATTCTTCTAAACGGAGCATTAAGGCAGTTTTGCTGCATAATACCAACGTTTACGCTCCCATTCCGATTGCTCATTCCACAGGTATGGAAGAGCAATATGAAAAAATGAAGCAGCTTTTGATAAAAATAAAATATGTTGATCATAACTGGAAAATTTGTGGAGATCTGAAAATTGTAACAATATTGCTTGGCCAACAGTCAGGGTTTACACTTTATCCCTGTTATAAATGTCTGTGGAATAGCAGAGACAGGGAACGTCATTATAAGAAAAAAATTTGGCCAACAAGAGTTCACTCCTGGTGAAAATAATGTATTGTTTCCACCATTGGTAGATCCAGGAAAAGTTCTTATTCCCCCGCTTCACATTAAGCTTGGACATATGAAGCAATTCACGAGAGCATTAGATACAAACGGCCCATGTTTCAAATATTTGCATAAAACATTTCCGAAATTTTCTGAAGCTAAAATTAAGGCAGGCGTATTTGACGGGCCACAAATAAGAAAACTGTTTCAAGATTCATTATTTGTTACTAAAATGAATAAAGTTGAAAAAGCTGTTTGGCTTAGTTTTAAAGAAGTCGCAACAAAAACTTTTTGGGAAATAATAAAAGTCCTAAGTACAAAGAAATAGTCGAGAAAATGGTAAAAAATGTTCAAACATTAGGTTGCTTAATGAATCTAAAATTACATTTCCTGGACTCCCACATCGATGATTTCCCAGATAATCTTGGTGACTACAGTGAGGAGCAAGGGGAACGTTTTCACCAAGATCTGAAAATCATAGAAAATCGGTATCAAGGACGATGGGATGACCATATGCTAGCGGACTATTGCTGGTCGCTAAAAAGAGAAACAAGTCCTCAAAAGCGTTTGGGCAGAAAGCCTTTGAATAGGTCATTCGCGGAAAAAAAAAAGAACAAGATACAGCCAAAAAAAGGAAAGTTAGGCGCGGGTCTAACCTTCGCAATTCTAGGGCTTAAGGGTCTACTATTTGAGAGTATATGGTTTAAAAGTCCTGGTTTTGAGTTTATTGGGTCTCATTTTTAAAGTTACAGGGTTATTGAGGTCTATTTTTTGAGGTTACAGGGTGTGGGAGTCTAAGGTTTCAGGATTTAGGGTTTAAGAGTATCAGGTTTGAGGATTCCCCAACTGTATACCAAATTTGGTAGGAATCGGTTGGTTTTCAAAAATTTTATCCGCCATCTTGGATCCGCCATTTTGAATTTTGCAAATCCGACCTCAGATTCATGATCAGCAACCCAAAAAAAACCCCCGTGTACCAAATTTGGTAAGAATCGGTTGAATTTTAATTTGAATTCGTTTTTTGCATTCGAGAAGCACTATATCTGTCTGATTTATTGAGGTTAGAAAGAAAACAGAACTGTATGGCTTAATCCAACCGATGAATATTAGCTTAGCGTGTCCGAAAACATATTAATACATCTTTGGATTCATGAAAAAGCTTGAATCAATTTTTTAGGAGTATATTTTTCTTAATTTTTACTAATTTTTACCTATTTTTTGAGGTTAGAAAAAAATTGAGATGTGATGGCGATATTCTGACGTCAGATTCGTGATCAGCGGGCAAAAATACTACGGATCTGATATATCGCATCAAAAGTATACCCCACTTTTTTTTTGTGGGGCTGTGTAATGATTAACAATCCAACAAGGCCAAAGAGGAGGTTACAAAAGATAGCTACAAATATCTCATATTATACTTTTTGGAACTCCTCGAAGAAATCTAAAAACCTTGATATTTTTTTACTTTTTCCAATCTTAACAGAAATACAGAAAATTGGGATGTAACTACAGGGTGTCACACACAACATATTATTATCATCATTTTCCTCTACAACTAGTATTTGCACTCTTACTCGAGTATTAATGACTAGTTCGCCTAGACCACTCATCATTATCAAAAGCAAATGTGGTTGCTATGGATATTAGTTTGATATTTCGTAAATAAGTACACAAAGTTTGGTGATCCAGATTTTAGTATAGTAAATTTTTGAAAAAGAGAAAATTTTCAACAGAGATAAGAAACAAACTTTGTTGAAAACATTTGGGGTGTGTTTTGTGACACTGATCATTTTATACCCCGTAACAAAATTTTTTATTTTAGAACCAAACAACGTACGGAACACTAATTGGGCAAGTTCGACTTGCCGGTTATAAGTATATAAAGTTGAAAGGAGATTACGTTGAATAAACAATTGTTGTTTTTGTTTTTGAGATTTGCTTGTTCATTCTATGTTAGGCTAGAAACCTATCAATACGCCCTCGTAGATAAGTTTACATAAATTAACTAAATATTTTATCGGCTAGTTTTATGATTACGTTTTCTTAAGAAATAAATATGTCTTTAAGTGTATCCACTAGTCCCATAGTGAAGTAGAGGATGCCCGATATTGTCTTCAGACAGCGAATCATAAAAAAACACTTTAATGAAGTTAGACACCAAAAAAGTTTCTTTCAGCTGACGGAGTACTTGCCATAGTACTCAAAAAATGTGCGAGCGAACTAACACCAGTTTTGTGTAGACTTTCCAAACTACTCTATAAAAAGGAATACTTCCTTCTTGCTAGAAATGCGCTACAGTTCAGCCGATACCCAAAAAAGCAAGCAGACCTCGCCGAACCACTACCAACCACTCGCACTGCCTTCAATAATATCGAAAATTATGGACAAGGCTATTAACCTTCTAAAATATTTATATGGATTTAATATTATTAGCGACCATCAATCATCAATATGACTTCAGTAAGCAAAGATCAACAGGCGAACGTCGCATGTTTGAAACAAGGCAATTGAATATTTTAGAGAATCTCGAGTGATTGCACTTGATATATCTAAGGCATTCGACTGTGTTTGGCATGACGAACTGTTGGCTAAGCTGCACTCGTATGGTATGTCTCAAAGGTTATGTTTATGGTTCTAGTGCTTCCTTAGAGAGCGCGCTTTACAAGTCGATGGATTTCTTTCTGATAACTGCACTATCAACGCCGGTGTGCCCTAAGGCCCCTTACTGTCTCCTACTCTCTTTATCATTTGCATTAACGATCTGTTGGACACGACCAAGAATCTAATCTACAGCTTTACAGATGACAGTACGTTTATGCTTTCATTCACTTTGAACGCATGAATACAGACTATTCAGGCAAATATCAGCAGACAGCAGGACAGCAAAGACTTGGAAGAAATTTTATCATAGTGTGATAGTAACCAAAAAGAATTTAATGCTACAAAAACCCAGGCGGTAGTTTTTTCTAAAAAAGTTGGGAAAAAATATCTTAGCATAAACTAGTCGCAAACCTAGCAAGGAGAGCTTCTCAAAAGCTAGAAATATTAGCTTTGCACTCTACAACAACTGTTATGTTAATTCTGTACAAAGCTCAAACTCGACAAACAATGGAATACTGCTCCCAAATATACACCGTATTTATTGGATCTTACTCAAAAGAGAGCTGTTCGCCTGGTAGGAGACCCAAAACTCACCAGAAGCCTTGACACCTTGAAACATAGCTCGTAAAATCTTTTTTAAGTAATCTTTTGTATAGCGAACACCATTCGTTTGAAACGAGTTGCGCAGGACTATGTTTCCTACCGAGTACAATTTACAACGATTCCAGACGAACGTGAATTGCTTCAGGGATTTTCCTGCAGCATGTGTGCTATGTCTTTAAAAAAAATACCCGACAGACTTTTCTTTTAATTTTTTTCCCGTGTACGAGAGTGGCAGCTCAGAAATTGGCCGAGTAGTTTACTTACAGTGAGCTTTTAAAAAAACAGTTTGATGAACAAATGGAAATTTCACGTGAAGGTTTTCGTTGAATGATTTTTTACGATTTTAGTAAAGGCCTAACTCAACAACAATGCCTCGAAACGCTTTGTTCAACTGTTGGTATTAAATTACCATCAGAAAAGACTGTTTAGAATTGGTTTGCAGAATCTCGTCATGATCGTGCCTCCGTCAGCGATGAATTTCGCGAAGGTCGACCAAAATCGGTTGTTGTTCCAAAAAACATCGATGTTGTACGCAACATGATTGAAAAGGATCGGTATGTGATTTACCGTGAGATAGAGGCATCGTTAGGCATACCGAAAATTGCAGTACATTCGATTTTGCATGAACATTAAGCTGTGAAAAAGATCTGTTCCTAATGAATTTCACATAATTTGCCCGAAGCTCAAAAACAGGCTCGTGACAATTGGTGTAAGGAAATGCCCAAAAAATTCGACCGAGCACATGCAAAATCTGAATACAACATCGTTAACAGGAAATGAAACTTGGATATTTCGTATGCCGGAAACTAAGCAACAATCACCTGTTTGGGTGCTCCAAGATGAACCAAATCCAAAAAAAGTTGTTCGTTATCGAAACACTTGGACTGGACATTTGCTTTAAAAGATCGAAGAACATTTAATGCTGAAAGGTATACAACAATTTGTTTGCCAGAATTCAGCGATGAAATCAGGAAAAACAACCGAAAACGTCACATCATTCTTCATCATGACAATGCCAGCTCTCACCCAGTACGTCAAAGAATTGATTTGTACGAAAATTTTTTTCTTTCATTGTTTTTGTAAAAACTGCCCTCGCATATATTAATTGGTTAAAGTATCGTGCATTTCGTATGGAGTCAAACTGGAAAGATAAGCGCCCCAGTGCCCTCGGGATATGCAATGATTAGAAAACGGGACTTTATAAACAGTGACTGATACTTCATAAAAAAAAATAGACAATTTTTCAACAGCCAGGGATATCAGTATGAAGAATCATTATTCATCTTGCCCTGGTGCAGTTTTTTTGCCCGGAACGGCGTTCAATGTACTCATTTAGCTTTCGATAAAAACTAGACTGCTTTGCAACGTGATAAATGAATGCAATCATTACGGAGAGATAGACGGCAACTTTTTTGATTGATGGTTTCTATATATACATAGATGTGTTTCGATATTTTATAAAATCAATACACTTTGGGATAATAGATAAACATAATATAATAAATGAAGGCTTGTAAGAGGTCTCCAGACAATGGCACTGAATAATGTATTGTGTATTAACGTGTTAGCATTAATATATTTTCTTATAATACCTTTAAGTATTAAAAATAACATAAAGGGGCAATAAAGAGCTTTTTGTTGAATAATAACAATTAAAAGGTAAGCTTTTATTTAAGAAGTTTGTGTCCTAAAGATTTTGGAAAAGAATCTGTATAAAACGTCCCTTTCATTTATTAATATGTACAGTCCCTGGCCAAATTATTAGACGCACTGTATTTTTTTTAGTAATTTTATGTTTCTTAAGAGTTTTTATGCAATAATGGTATATTTAAACTACAATATTATTGATTTTTATTTAAAAGAATTGTTGTAGACTACATATTTGTATTTATTTTTAACATATGGCAACACTGTGTTGACAAAGTGATACATGAACGTAAAGAAGTACAAACCTGTATCAGTCGCGATCGGAATCGAGTCAGGTACGGACGTGTTTCTGTGTCTTTATGGACTGTGATTGTTTGTTTAACAGTTTTATACTACTCAGTTATTAGTTTATTTTGTATGCAGTGTTTTAAAAAAGTAATTGGACTATTTTCATTATGGGTAGAAAAGGCGATCTTTCACCACGTAAAAAAGCTGAAGTGAAGGCCCTTATGATTGCGAAAATATTTACAAACCGAGAAATATCACGAAGATTGGAGGTTTCTGAAGCTAGTGTACGATGCATAAAAAAGAAAATTGAGTCAGGGAAGGAATTAAGCCCGAAAAGAAAGAAAAGATGCGGTAGAAAACCAATTTTCACTCCACGGTCAGAGAGATGTTTGAAGAAAATTTGTGTAGAAAACAGATTTGCTACCACAAAGGTAATAAAATCACAACTCCAGGATGCTAGCGTAAATGCTTCTGAGCGCACTGTTCGAAGAAGATTGAAAGAATTAGATTTTAAGGCCTGTCGCCCCGCCAGGAAGCCCAAGTTAACAGCTGCAATGAAAGCAAAGCGCCTGAAGTGGGCCAAAAAATGGCAAGACAAAGATGTGGACTTCTGGAGATCGGTAAGATACAGCAATTTAATCAATAATTGATACATTATTATCATTTTCAGTTAAATAAAGCAAACGAACATGGAAGTTTATATATTTTTCCTATTTTTGACAGGTCTGCTTCAGTGACGAAAACACATTCGAAATTTTGCAGAATAAAGCTCAGTATGTGCGTCGTCGTCATGGAGAAAAGTTTCATCCTGATTGTGTCGTCCCGACGGTTAAACATTCCACCAAAGTGATGATTTGGTCAGTCATCAGCGGCAAGGGCACTGGACGTCTGTACGTCGTCAAAGGAATAATGAGGCAAGATCAGTACAAAGAAGTATTACAAAATCGGTTGATTCCGCAGCTCAGAGAATGGTTTCCAAATGGGGAACCATTCACTTTCGTGCAAGATGGAGCTCCCTGCCACACTGCTCGGTCTCTTAAAGCTTTTTTGGCAGAAAAAAATATCCCTCTCTTGGATTGGCCGGGTAATAGCCCTGATATGAACCCATTGAAAATGTGTGGGAGCTGATGAAAAGAGAAGTGGCTAAAGATGTGATTACCAACAAAACCCAGCTCCTAGAGAAGATTATTCATGTGTGGAATCATCATCCTCAAATGCAGGAGACAGTACAATCTTGCATTGATAGCATGCCGCGCAGAATTGCTTTGATAGCGACTAAAGGTGGCTCAACTAAATATTGACTTTTACTAACATTAATTTCACTTTTCTTTAAAACTTAATAAACTTATGCTTTTCTAAATTAATGCTGTTTAACTATGTCAAATAAATAGGTAATTGATTGGATAATATAAAAATAAAAAACAAATCAATTTAAAATAATAGAACGGTACAATATCACTCGGTAATTAATATTTTACATGAAATCTTGCAGTGCGTCTAATAATTTGGCCAGGGACTGTATATATTGAGTATCCCTTTTTATGCCAATTTTTAACAAATTGATTAATAAAAACTTTTTAACAAATAAAAACCGACTTCAAAAAACCAACACAAAAAATCTTGTCATTATAAAGTAAAAAATAATGTTTTTGAAACCCTCGTAAAATAAGATAAGATAATAGAAAGATTTTGCTGTGGGACCATTGGAGGAGTAGGTAATGAAACCTACTACGAATCTGGTGGTCGGCGGTTCGATTCCGCCTGTCTGCTTGGGTGTTTCGTCCTTAATAAGTTGATTGCATATGTATGGACTGGGATAGCCGCATGAGTTCGAGTTAGACAGTCGCTACCAGTCAAGAATAGAATGGCTAATGGACTTAATTGATCCGAGCCAATAAATAAAACCAAAAAAAAAAAAGATTTTGCAACGCTAATTTTGATAGGCCACTGTCTTTATCTTTATTTGAAGCATGCACCCACCGTTTGGAACTTGCACAGTAGTACAGGGAAGAAATTAAATATAACGACCCAGCTGTTATCGCTGCTCGGAGCTTGCGCACTATTGAAACAAAATAAGAGAATCCTTTATTAACTATACTTTTATAATTTCCCTTATTTGAGAACTTATAAAAGAGGTTATTTGAAGTTCGTTATTCTTATCGTTATTATAGTAAGGCCTATTTTTTTTCCTACTGAGGTATACCAACTACTAAGAAAATACACTAAAATTGAAATGATATCTTTTATTGCAAATAACACTGACAACAGTTAATTTGTGTTCAGATTATATTGGGATTTTGCAATCTTTGGCAAGATAGCATTATAGAATGTGTAGTGCTAAATTTAAATGAAATTTTATTTAGCGCACATTTGTATTACCTTGGAAATATTGAAGGAAGTGATGGAAATCTGCTAGACACAATTTTAATTTAGAAACTTGTGTTCACCTATCCGGTGTGCTTAACCATAAAGTGAATGAAAAAAAAAACCCCCACGTCTATAGAAGAAGAATACTAACAGAACCTTGCAGTTTCTTCGCGTTAATACTGCGCATGCTTGAGATAACGATAAGGACAAAGATTGTGGAAAATAAGCGTTATAAAATCTCTCTAATATGTTTACTTATAACATCTTTAAGTATTAAGGGAATGTACGTAGTCATTGGAGTCGAAAAAAAAACATTTTTAGGATTTTTTTTAGCAAAAAACTATACATTGTAACACATAGGCTGAAAAGTAGCTACTTAAAACACATTTTTTTTTGCAAAATTCGACTTTATTCATCAATATAATCTCCTTCAAGAACGACACAATCAATCCAACGTATTTCTAACATTTCTATACCTTTCTTGTAGAAGGATTCGTCTTTGCCTTCAAAATAGGCCTCAGTTTCGGCGAAAACTTCTTATTTGGAGCCAAATTTCTTTTCCACGAGCATTTCTTGAGGTCTGCGAATAGATAATAGTCGCTGGGGGCCAAATCTGGAGAATACGGTGGATGAGGAAGCAATTCGAACTTCAATTCATGCAATTTTGCCATCGTAATCATTATCTTGTGACACGGTGCATTGTCTTGATAAAAGAGCACTTTTTTCTTGTTCATTTGGGGCCGTTTCTTTGCGATTTCTGCCTTCAAGCTATATAACTTTATATAATATCTGCTATTGATTGTTTTATCCTTCTCAGCATAGTCGATGAAAATTATTCCATGCGCATCCCAAAATACAGAGGCCAAAACCTTTCGCAGCCGACTGTTGGGTCTTTGGTCGCTTCGGGCGGCTTTCACCTGCTGCTGTCCACTCAGCTGACTGTCGATATGATTCCGGTATGTAGTGGTGGATCTATGTTTCATTTATTGTCACATATCGCATGAAGAATCCTTTTTATTGCGCTTAAACAGGTCCGAATAGCGCTCAGAATCAGCAACCCGTTGTTGTTTTTGGTCCACTCTGAGCAAACGCGGTACCCATTTTGAAGAGAGCTTTCTCATGCCCAAATGTTCATGCAAGATATGACCAACACGTTCTTTTGATATCTTTAGGGTGTCAACTATCTTACGCAATTTCACTTTACCATCATCCATAACAATTTTGTGGATTTTTTTGATGTTTTCCGGTGTAACTACCTCATTTGGGCGTCCAGAGCGTTCAGAATCATTTTTATCTGTACGGCCGCGTTTAAATTCAGCATACCAGTAAATAATGATGAATGAATGATTTTCCAGGAGAAGAGTTTCCGAAACACTTATCAAGCCATTGCTTTGCTTGAACGGTATTTTTTCCCATCAAAAACAGTGTTTAATCAACACACGCAATTCGATTTTTTCCATTGTTTAGAAATATCAAAAGTAGCGTCACTAAAACCATTGTAAGTTGTAAACTAATCGTCGAAATGTCTGAAATTTTGACACATATCGTATGAAGGAAAATGGCGACGTCTATGTGTCAGACCAAAAACTTTTCAGCCTACGTGTTATAAATCAGGTTTTTATTTTATATAATAATACTTACAGTCTGTCAAGTAAAAAGTGTCCGCTCGTATTCTTGAAAAAATGTGTTTTTTTTATGGGTCTAACACACGTGCTACAGGGAAGTCCCCAAAGCGCTTCAGGAGCGGCATGTGTACGGAAAAAGTGGTTTACGTTGTTCTTGAATCGCTGTAAATAGTTTCGAGAACATTTTTTGCCAGCAATGTATTCTTTGATGATGCTAACAACGGCGCAATTACCTTAGTAAGTTGTTCAATCGCCTCCTGTATCAACAATAGCCTTGCATCTTCGAGGCATGTTGTTGACGAGATTTTTTGCATACTCTGCAAATTTTTCGAATCTCGCGAGACAAACTGAGTCAAAGTCCTCAGAATCTTTCCTGTGAGCTTTTTCTTTACAAGAGACAAAACGTTTTCAATAGGGTTGGCGTCCGGCAATTGTGAGGTCCACTCTAGTATCTTATCGTGGGTCCAAGCGATCCGCTTCGTGACGTAATTTTCGCCCAGTAAAGGTTTCTTCAACGTGCTTCGGAGAATAGAGCACGAAGATGTTGTTGTAGATATTTATTCGAACCCGATTTTCTTAATTTTGCCGCTCCTTGACGCAGCGTCAAATTCGGGTGCCATGAAAACAAAGACACGATTCATTTTTCGACTTTCGGAGTGACTTTGCCTACCGAGCCACGTTTTGGCAAGTCGACGACATTTTTTATCTCGTTAAAATGATTTATACACTTTCTTGATAAACGATACCGACTTTTTAATATATTTAGTGGCCGCAGAATGTGTTATTTTAGGTCCCTTTAGATGGGAACAAAGAAAGACCGCCTCAATCCGACATGCAAATAAGTACTAATTTTGGATTTTACGTGATTTTGACGAACGTTCGCAATCGACTGATACTTTTACTAAAATGCGTCGTAGGCAAAGGCTCTCTCTACCGATTTTATGTTAAATCGCTAAACTCGCATCTATCAAAAATGAACTATCGCGGATCCGTTTTTACTTAACAGACTGTAGGTTAACACAGAATTTGCAAAATTTTAATTAAAAAAAAAAAAAATGTCGGCGCTCTACCCGTTCCCCTGCGGCCCGTTTTTTTAAAGAGCATTGCGGTGTGCACGATTACTGAGAGCTGGATCATCTAAAATCAAAACTTCCAAAGAAATTAGTTGTCTTTGAATGAAGAATTTTTTTAAAAATAATTTCATAAAATGGCATTGGTTTAAACAAAAAAGCGAAAAAATGCCGCATTTTACATTTTTACTAATAAAAAATAAAGTTTTTAACAAAATTTCCTTCGTTCAAAGACAAGCAATATGTATAGAGAAAGTAGTTTCGAGAAAAACGCGTTTAATGTTTGAAAATTCAGGTTAAAAAACAGTAATAGAAAAATAAATTCTTACCTGTAAATGAATCAGCGACTTCACAGGACCATATGCTGAATCTCCATCCGCTATTTGAGCTTCTAGAATACTAATTTGTTCTTATCTATAACGCATTCTAGGTTCTTTTGTACTTTGTAGTAAATGTCGCTCGACCAGGTCAACTCGTTCTCCCGTCCACTTTAGCCGCGCAGACATGTGCATTTCGGCCAACATGAACTCCCATAACTGTCCTTATTTTTAATAAAGCCAATTAAATTATAAACTTTAATAACTGCTACGAATTGCTACGGGTGAACTGTACAAAGGTACTGAGCAAACGCCCTGTTTCGAATATAGAAGGTTAGAATAGCAGATGTGAATGCTTTGTCCCTTCTAAGAAGGACAATTGGAGAATCTCTTTGTATTATATTATACAAGAAAAAGTTTAAAATCGAGTTGAGGTCAGCAAAGACTGACCCGACAGCAGCTGCTCGCTACCGACTTGGAAAACTCTACGCAACGGCACTTTTTTGAAACTGTTATAACTTCGTCAATTTTTAACCAATTCTTATGAAACTTATAGACAATATTCTTAAGATATCACACTAAAAGAAAACGTAAAAATCCAAAAATCGAATTTTTTGACCTAGATACTAGGTATATGCCCTTAAAAATAACATAAAGGAGGAACAATGAACTTTTTGTCAAGAAACAAAGTCAAAGATCTCTTTATTATTGCAAAATTATTACAATGTACATTGAGTTGTAGTTTCCTTCAAGTCTTACATATACAATACGCCTAAAGACATACTCATCTGTATAGAAGCCTTGCGGCTGGCCGATGGTCTGCCCTGTGGTAATTCGTTGTACTGTTTGTAGTTTTATAAGCATCATTTCCAAATATATGAAACAAAATTTGTTTTTAATTTGAAGATATTTTGTTGATTTAGTTTTTTATTTGTTCATAGTTAACTTTGTTTTTGCAGAAAAAAATTATTGCAAAAAACTCTGCTTGAATTGGTCAGGTACAGTCTAGTGCATGCCAATGGCCCTATCATGTTATCTAATCTATGTCGAAAACCAGTAAATTCTTCATGATATACAAGTCTGCAATACATAAAAACGCATGGGGTCAAAATATTCTAAAAAGGAAATGTTTTTTTTTTTACGAGAAGGTATATTCGGTTAAAATGAAATGTACAGAAATTAATTGATAAAATCCTTATAGGCGCTTATTTAAACTGTTGAGATATTAAAGCATACTTTAACCGTATAAAAATAATACGTAAAAAACACACTGTCTACAGAAAAAAAAATTCCAATATCATTTCCAATTTACCAATATTATTGAGTCTTTCATGCCAATTAGTGGGATTTTTTTAAAAAGGAAAAAACTCCTTAAACTATTTAACGATACATTTGATTAACCTCATTAGAGTATTACATGCATCAATTCTGAGTTTTTTATGTTTGAGGATTTACGTTAATTACAATCAAAAACCTCTACTAATAATATAAACAACGGTTCTTACATTCTAGTATCCAAAAAAAATAAACGAAATGAGAACGACCGCATCCATTTAAGTCAGTTTAGATATACATATTTGACACTCAGTTCTAATTATGGGAGTAATTAAAATGTTTGCAATTAATTACGCCATAAATAAACAACTACGCAATCTAACAGTTAAGCTCGCTTTAATTATCCTAATGATGTTAATAAAACACAATACTTGTTAGTCATTTAATTCATAGAATTTTTTACTACAGGACCAAAAGAAACTTTTACGCTGCGCGCTTCATTGGCGTCTGGCCGCAAAAAGACGCGTGCAGTGTGACGCATCCTACAAAATAAAAAATTTTTAACAAAAAAAAAAATCTACTTCAAAAATCAGCACACAAAATTTTGCCACTACAAAGCAAAAAATAATGTTTTTGAAATACTTCCAAGATAAGATAGTGCTTTAATTGGACAATTCAGTTATTAATTCCGTATAAACAAATCCTACAAATGTTAAAAACAGCTATTATTTACTATTAAGATTTTTTTATAAAAAGATAACTTTTTTGAGTCGGTTAAGAAACGACATTGACACAAAAATTGGCACCGACTTCAAAAGTTATAAAAAAATCATAATAATAAACAATAGCTGTTTTTAACATTTGCAGGATTTGTTTATACGGAATTAATGAGTGAATTGTTAAATTAAAGCAACATGTTATCTTAGAGGTAATTTATCAGTGTTTCAAACACTATTTTTTACTTTTAGTGGCAAAATTTTGTGTGCTGTTTTTTGAAGTCGATTTTTTTTTTTTTTATTAAAAAGTTTTTATTTTTTACTTTATAGTGGGAAAATTTTGTGTGTTTGAAGTCAGTTTTGTTTTGTTAAAAAAATTTTTATTCAGAAACTATATAACCAATTTCAATAAAATTTATACAGGACCATCATAAATATATACTTTCTTAACTAAAAAAAGAATCATCCAAATTGGCACATATTTGCCAAAGTTATCGGTGTTCGATTACAAAAATTTAAGTTTTTCAGGATTTTTTCAGAAACTACATAACAAATTTCAACAGAATTTATATGAAACCATTTCGAAAGTGTACTTTCTCGAATAAATAATCATCCAAATCGGTACATATTTGCCAGAGTTATCGGTGTTTTATTACAAGAATTGAGGTTTTTCAGGATTTTTTCAGAAACTACATTACCAATTTCAATAAAATTTATATAGAACCATCTTGAATGTGTACTCTCCCGAATGAAAAATGAATCATCCAAATCAGGACATATTTACCGGGAATATACATTAAAAAATACATACGCGTCGAATTAAGAACCTCCTCCTTTTTGAAGTCGGTTAATAAATACAATACATTTACCAGGTGTACAAGTATGAAATGCGGATTTTTTTTTCTAAAAAACTGTCAAATTTGGAAGAATGAAAAAAAGTGCTTTACTCAAAGTATGCTCCATCGCTTGTTATATATTTTTCCCATCTTTCGGGCAATTTGTGAATACCACGCCAGTAAAAATCTCCTTTTACTGCGAACCATTCATCGAGCCATTTTTTCACATCTTCGTACGAACCAAAGCGCTGCTCAGCAAGTGCGTGACCCCTCGATGCAAACAACTAGTAATCGGAAGGAGCTGGTGAGTAAGCTACATGGGGTAGAACTTCCCAGCTGAGTGTTTCCAACGTGTCGCGAAATGGTTTTGCAGTATGAGCATGTGTCATGAAGAAAAATGACTTTGTGTTGCCTCTTTCAGTATTCTGGCCTTTTTTTAAGTAGCGAACGGTTCAAATCGGTCAATTGTTGTTGGTAACGTTTAGTATTAACCGTTTCTCCAGGTTTTAACAGCTCATAATAGACTACGCCCCTCCGATCCCACCAAACATAGAGCATCGTTTTTTCTGCCAAAGCGATTCGGTCTTGCGGTCGATGTGGATGGTGCGCCTGGGTCTACCCATAATTTTTTGCGCTTGGGATTCTCAAAATAAATCCACTCTTCATCCTCTGTAACTATACGATGCAAAAACGACTTCCTTTTGTACCGAGCGAGCAAAATGTCACACGTATTTTTGCGCTTTTCCATTTGCATGTGATTCAAATCATGTGGTAGCCATCTACCGGTCTTCTGAATCTTTTCCCATCTCTCATAGCAATTGGGAACAGCTTTTTGACTAACGCCCAATTGCTCGGCGAGTTATTTTTGTGTTTGCGAATCATCTTCGTCCAAAAATGCTTGCAATTCCACATCTTCGTATTTTTTTGACGGTTTTCCACGTTCCTTGTCTGCAACATCGAAGTCACCACTTTTGGAACGCCGAAACCATCGTTCACACGTATCTTGAGATGGAGCATGTTCACCATAAGCTTCTCGAAGTAATCGGTATGATTCAACAGCAGTTTTCTTCAAATGAAAACAAAAAATTAATGCTGTCCACGGATGCTCTTTGTTCGGTATACATTTCGACATATTGAACACAACACTATGCACACACTTTTCCAATTTATACGTCGTGCACGTCGACTGTCAGTGTCAAATCTTTATAGCACAAACTGCATTGGTGCACCATCTGTTGTATGAAATCCGCATTTCATACTTGTACACTGGTGTATATATATATATATATATATATACATATATATATATATATATATATATATTATATGGTGTATATATATATATATATATATATATATATATATATATACATATATATGTACATATATATATATATATATATATATATATATATATATATATATATATATATATATATATATATATATATAGAACAAGACCACGTAAATCAAAAACAATCATACATCAGGTTACAGGATGGGAACCTATTTCCTGAAACAGAAGGCTTCCTACCTGCTATCCAGGATAAAGTCATATTAACCAGAAACTATCAAAAGCATATCATCAAAGACCCAACTATTACAGAAGATAGATGCAGGAAATGCCACCAGCATAAAGAAACGATCGAACACATAACAAGCGGTGTAAAATATTAGCCGGAATGGAATACACAGCTAGACATGACTCAGCGGCAAAAGTAATTCATCAAGCACTAGCCACAACATACAAACTCATAGAAAACACAGATCCCTACTACAAACATACACCAACATCCATACTTGAAAATCAAGATTACAAACTGTACTGGGACATCAGTATCCATACAGCTAAAACAGTTTCCGCCAATAGACCCAATTTTTCTTTTCAGTGCAAAAAAAGAAAAGTCATCTATCTAATTGACATAGCTGTCCCCAACGATACAAACATTTAAACGAAATACACAGAAAAAATCTCCAAATACACAGACCTTGCAACAGAAATAAAAAGGGTATGGCAACAAGAAAAAGTCATCATTGTCCCCCGCGTCATATCAGCCACAGGCCTTACATCAACAACAATATTCACAACACACTTAGTACAATCAGGACTCAACACAAACATACACAAAAACATTCAGAAGTCAGTGATTTTGAAAACATGAAACATTGTCAGGTCATTTTTTAATACACTATGGTACCACATTGATCAAATGTGAGAAAAAAGAACCAAAATAATCTATATATAAAACGCAGCGACTCTCTGTCTGTCTGTCCGTTAATGCGCTTATCACTCGAGAACCACTTTTGCGATTTACGTGTGTTTTTTTTTTAATTCATACATGTTATCTGCTAAGGTTACAGGACATATTTTATTACGTTAGGTAACATAACACACACGGCTAGTTACTACATATACTACAATTTCTCTCTGAAAAACTCGACGAAGCACAATTTAACGTGCGGGCGCTAACTACTTGCCTTCGTTTTAGGGCGATGTTTTTGTTCGACGTTTTTGTCTTTCTGTAGCGATAGCTATATTTTCTGCGGTGCTAATCACTATTAAAGAATAGTAGGCGTAGTTAGCAGTTAAATAATATGTAAAATAAATTGCTTGCACTATCTGATTTCTGGAAATATAGAAACAATTTATTATTTATTAAAAACTGACGTGGCAACGTAATTTTGAGAACGGATTCTTCATTATTAAGTAAGATTCATTAAAAATCGGCTAAGTGCAACTTTGACTTGTATAGTTAGTGTTTCGTGCAGCGATTGCTAAAGTATTCTATCAAATTCAGTCAAAGATTCATCTTCAATATAAGAATTACCAAGAATATATAAAAATGGAGACAACTTTGCAGTAAAAATTAAAACAAATATTTAGTACGTAAATATTTGTTTAATTATAAACAAATAAATTAAAATTATTTTGTCTACATGTGATAAGTGTGTAGTTAAAAAACATCAAAGAAACATTACTGACTTTGTAAAAAAAGTATACTTTGCATATTTTGGTGTAGAAATCGGTAATCAAGAAAAATGTTGGGCTCCTCACAAAGTTATGTTTGTGTCGAGGATCTTAGGAAATGGTATAAGAAAGAAAAGAAAGGTTTTAGATTTGCAGTAGCCATGGTATGGAAAGAGCAAGAAAATCATTCAAATGATTGTTATTTTTGCAGCGTTGATGTCTCTGGATATAACTCCAAAAATAAGAAAGTAATTGTCTATCCTAACTTTACTTCAGCTAATCGGCCGGTAGGACATGGACCGGGACTTCCTGTCCCTGAGCCACCTCCGTCTATTGATGACGTTTTACAGTCCAGTCCCGAATTTAACGGAAAGTCGAGTGGATGATGATGAGTTTCAATGTTCTCTAGAAAATTTAAAACCCCAATTGTTTACACAAGCTAAGTTAAAAGATTTAGTGAGAGATTTGGGTTTGACTAAGGAAAAAGCAAAATTGCTTGGTTCTAGGCTGAAAGAAAAACATTTATTGGAATCTGGAACATCTATTTACCATTATAAAACAAGAGATCAACGGTTTGCTCAGTTTTTCAAGCAAGAAGAGGATTTTTTTCCCTATTTTAAAATTTAATCGATGTCATATTGTGAGAGAACTGTGGGTGATATAAAAAAACTGATACCAGATACGGTTTCACCACCCAAAAATGCATAACACTTAGATGTATTGGTTTAAAAAAAATTTTACAAATATTTTTTTTGTTGGCCTGTGTAATTTATGTGGTATATATAAAAAAAATTCAAAGTCATCAGTTCTCAACAAATATCGGAAAAAAAGTTTGTTGAAAACCCATTTGGGGAGTGTTTTGTGAAGTCTAAAAAACATGTTTTATTTTCAAGGCAATCACGGTACGGAACACTAATTGCGCAAGCCCAACTTGCACTTGACCGTTTTTTTTTTAATCTGGATAAAAGACCAAAACATATAAATATCTAACCAACAAGATCCTAAATAATTTAATATATATACACGTAAATTAAACTGACATTACATAAAATTAAATGTTTGAAATTGTTGTTTAGATGCCAAGTTCGGAAAGCAATATTTTGCGGAACAAGTAAGCAAGTCATAACACTACCAATTTGTAACCATGATACCTACCTATCCGTTGGTCACCCGTCATCATGATATTACTGATTGCACCACATACATACTGATATTTCGTAGCTCTTAGTCCCGGTTGAAGACACAACTTTCCATGAGAAACAACTCGACCATATCTACATCTTATGGAGAATATCCCAAAATTTTTTAGTCAGTACTTTTCGAGAAAGCGATGTTTGGCTATTTTTTTAAAATAATATGAATAAAAGTTTGCCGGAGTATTACATCATGCATATTTTGGACCTCGTATTTTTACAAACCTTGAATTGACACCCCACTCGATGACCTTAAAAAAATGTGTTTTATTTCCCCTACAAGCTAACCCTTAAGTCAAATTTAACTTTCAAAACTAGACGGCTCTGATTGGGCCATCAATTCCTATATTTGTGCCAAATTTCAATTTTCTATGTCAAATCAATTTCAGAGAAAATTGGGTGACAGACGAACACCGAAGGGCTTCTATAAGTGTTCCCGTAGGGAACACTAAAAATAGTGCTATGCAATGCACTAAATCGTGCCGGCCATTGTAACTAATTAATTTAAGTGATCTAAACATGCAACGGGCCCTGTAAATGGATCGACAAAACCCTACCAGATGTTTAATTGCAATATTTCTTTTTTAAAAGTCAACTAACATTTAGCAAATTGCTTTTGGATGAAATGATTGACACCGACAGGCTTGTGATTGTACTGTAGAAAAACAAAATATTCCAATCTAAATATACTAACATATGAAACAATAAATCATTGTTCGTACTATTAATCGTTCGCCGAAAGTTATTTTAGTTTACTTCCACAATTCTTCAGGAAAATTCATTGGAAGATAAACATTACTGCAGTATGTTTACATCCAATTAACGTATGCCCACAGAGCAAATAATCATACAAATATTTCACATAAACGAAATAACCCAATTTATTTTATGTTCAAATAAACAAAGTTTCTGGATAAAATTATTTCGTAGAAGCCAGTATAGCAACAATAATTCAAAATAAATATTAAAGCCACTGCATATCAGGGCCGTATTTCGGAGAGGGGCAAAGGGACTAAAATATCCCATTGTTTCCTCTAGTAAATTGGCAAATTTCCCATTATCCTTGTAATTGAATTAATGAAAACAATACCTGTTTGATGAAAATTTATTTATTTTATACTGTACGTAGCATTAAAAGCAACATCATCCTTTGAGGTTAAAAAAACGCTTATGGAGCAGTATTAAGAAATTCAGAGTTTTTCATTGTTATAGTTTTAATATAAGTGAATTAAATGGGATGGCACAAACTATCAGAGCATAAAAAAACCAATTTCTTTACGTTCCTTTCACATCACCGTATATGAAAATGATGACGTAATTGTAGGTTACAAAAAAAAAAATTTCCGCAATTATTTACTCAAATAACCGGACAAGTGCAAGTAGACTTGCGCAATTAGTGTTCCGTACGTTGATTGCTTCTAAAATAAAAAAAAAAATACAGAGGTATTAAATGATCAATTACTTCACAAAACACACCCCAAATGAGTTTTCAACAAAGTTTTTTTTTTCGATCTTTACTAAAAACTGATGACCATGGAATTTTTGTTATTTTTTTTATTATATATATATATATATATATACCATATAAATATATATATAATATATATATCAGTATAAACTATTAAAGGTAATTCACTCATGGTAATTTCGTTCAATATAATATTCCAGACTTTTTTTCAAAATTTTTTGCTCCGTACTTTGCGAGATAAGGGGCCCCCCTCAGCATTTTTCGCAATTTTGTAAAAATAAAACAAAGAATAGTGTGCGTAAGTATTACATTATATATATTTTGAACTTGTGTTTCTGCAAGCTTTCATTTGACACCCCACTCGATGACCCGGTGAAATTTTTGGTTGTCTTCCGATTTCACCCCCCAAAACTAATCGATTAAGTCAAAATTTGTTTCAAAACTACACGGCTCTGATGAGGCCCTCAATTCCTATATTAGTGCCAAATTTCAACTTTCTATGTCAAATAGTTTCAGAGAAAATCGGATGTGACAAACAGATGGACAGGACAGACAGACACCGAAGTGATCTGATAAGTGTTCTCTACGGAACACTAAAAAGAAGTATTAGGTGAGTCCGGCCACCATATACTAAAAAAATACTATTATTTATGCTTTACAACTTCGCAATAATGGAAGATTATTATTTTGTACAAGATCCGAAAATTTTTTATAATTTTCTTTTCTCAATTTATACGAAATTTAGCTGAGAAAACAAAAAAATTACTTCAATACTTACATTCAACATGGTTTTGGGTAAACGAATTAAAGCTTAATGGTCATTACCTGAAACAAAAAAAAAAACGAAGTTATTGCTCGATTTAACTAAAAAAAATAATTTTTCAAATAACGTTTGTAAAATGTTTGTATTTTGTTTCATTTTTTTTAAATTTCAATTTTTATTTAGATACGAAAATTTTCTACAGATGTCTAGAAGATTATGAAAAACAAATTTTGGTTACAAATTTTTTTACTATGCTGCAAAATTTAGAAAATTGTAGGGGTTATAGAAAGTTCTAGATTATTGACTTTTTCTTTAGTAATGTAAGATTAGTTAAAAATAATCATTTTTAAATAAAAATTCTCTACTAATTAATAGTCCATTATTAAAAAAAAAAACTCTCTAAATCAATACTATATTATTCAGCAAAATGATATTTCTGAGAAATAATGAGGTAAATGTAGAGTTTCCCAGGACGAGTAGTCTCAATTTACCCTTGTAAATTCAAAAATTGGTATTCCATACTTCCTTTGCAAATACAGTTGCAAAGTCCATAATTTTTTTTTTTTGGAGATCAGTCTTTTTGCATAATATTTTTCTCGCAATTGGACACAATGAAAAAATAACATGATTTTCAAATTCTCCGACACCAAAAACTAGAAAGGACATATGGTATAACTAAAAACCGCCTGCCTCACCTGTTTAATCTTTTGTCTGTTTGACTATAAACAATAATATTGCTTACGATTTGTTCATTGCCGCAACCAAAAATCAGGAATTAATGGTTCCAAACTTGAAATTGATACCTCATCTCGTTCGAGAGTTATCGTGACAACAGACAGATAGACGGACTGACGGATAAATGCATACAGACTCACGGGCCGATAGAAGATCGACGGAAATTTGATACTATATTTTCTTAATTTAAGGACGCTGAAATGTAAAAATATGTAAAAATTTTCTAAAATTTTTTACAAATACTATACTTTAGGAGGAAAGCGAAGCCTACAGAATGAAAATCAAATTATATAACAAGCATTTAAAAACAGAAATATCTTCAGATAAAAATTGAACATTTTAAAAAGATAGGAATCAATATTTTATTAATTCTACAAGTTTTCACATACTTTATGTATATTACTGAGAAGCAAAAATCTGACTAATTTGTTTTGCATATGAATAAATCCACAGATGCGTTTTTTATTTAAATTATAACAAATATCCGCAATTGCCCCTGGTGACTTCTTGCAGCATTTTTACGAACGGAACCAGTATATTAGAATATTTTAAAGAGTTAAAAATGAAGCAAATGAAAGTGCATCCTTTTTCATTTCCTGTTCAAAAAATAATCATTACTAAAACTCCTTCCTGTCTCAGAGATAGCTTTATCTCCAGTGATCAGATCCATACCGTCAATTCTAAACACAGAGAACTATTGTGGGTCCCAAGATACTGACGGTCCTGTTCAGGGGTGCTTCACAACATTACAATAAAATCCCAAGCCACTTTAAAAATTTAAATATCCACCACTTCAAAATTATATATAAGTTCCTTATTCAATTCCAATTCAATGTCAATACATAATTTTTTTTTTATGCCGTTCTTTTTCATGTCATACTTAACTTTTTATTATTTATCATGTAGTAAACTTCTAATTTTATTATTATCATAATTTATTGCTATTTAGTGCAGTAAAAAAAGAATTTGATATTTCACAGTTTAGATACAGCAATATTATGATTTTATTCTCTCTGGGGTATCACCAGAAGTATTGTCCTGAGTTTTGGACCTCGAAAAACTTGTGCGCTTTTGTTTATAAACAATTGAAGTTTTCAAAACACGTTTCTTGAGCTTAAAATACGAATAACTCCGGTTATATATGTCAGATCGAGACAAAAAAAAATCTTTTCGTTATGAAATTCCAAATCCCCGTTAATTTTAAATCGCTCAAATGTGTACATAACCTACAAAATTGAAAAAACCAACAAATACAGTTTTTTTTTTATTGTACAGGCCGATTAAGTGAACCGATCAGCTTGAAACTTTCAGAAAATATGCCTTTTGTTATAGAAAAAATTCCCTGAAATTTTGGTTCAAAAATATTAAACCCAGTGGGCACAATTGAATTTGTTATTTGAATTGCTCGCCATTTTATGGCATTTGGTCCAAAATGGATCTATTTTTTTCAAAATTTAAGTCTCAACGTCAGCTTTCTGATGCCATAATTTTTTTTTTTTGTGGAGTCATTTTAAACGTTTTTTTTACATCTCTTTATTAATCAAATAAATACAAATGCGTTTTTTCGGTCATTTTGAAAAAAAAATTGAAAAATTGAAATATTTTTACGTCTGGTAGAGAATCGCGAGAAAAATTTCATTTTAGTTAACATTTTTTCCTTTCAAAATGTCAATTGTTGTTATTTCATTAATAAACAAATGTAAAAAAAACCGGTTAAAATGACTTAAAAAAAAATTTTTTTTAATGCCATCGGAAAGCTAACGTCAAGACATAATTTTGAAAAAAAACAAATCCAATTTGATTAAATGGCATAAGATGACGGGCAATTCAAATTTTATATAACAAATTCAATTGTGTCCGCTGGGTTCAATATTTTTGTAGCAAAATTTCAGGGTATTTTTGCTATAACAAAAGGAATATTTTCTGAAAGTTTCACTTAGTCGGCCTGTACAATAAAATTTAAAAAAAAAACAGTTTTTTGTCTGATTTTTCAATTTTGTAGGTTATATACACATTTGAGCGTCTTAAAACTAACGGGAATATGTTGGAAATTTCATTACGAAGAGTTATATTTGTCTCGATCCGACATATATAACTAGAGTTATTCGTATTTTAAGCTCAAAAAAACGCATTTTGACAACTCAGATTGTTTATAAAATAACAGAGCAAAAGTTTTTCGAAGTCCAAAACTCGGGACAATACTACTCATGATACTCCAGAGGGGATAAAATCATAATATTGCTGTATCTAAACTATGCCTACCTCATCATTGTTTTGACCTTTTTTTTACTACACTAATTGTATAATTTCATTAACGCACTAACTCAAAATAATTTAATGTGTTAGGTGTACATATGTTCGTATGTGTATATATTTATATTCTAAAATTAAATTCTTTTATCTATTTCTTTTTAGTGTTCCGTACGGAACACTTATCGAATCACTTCAGTGTATGTCCGTCTGTCACGCCCGGCTTTCTCCGAAACTATTTGATATAGACAGTTAAAATTTGGCACAAACATAGGATTTGATGGCTCAATCAGAGCCGTGTAGTTTTGAAAGTTAAATATTTATTTAAGGGGTTAGTTTTGGGGGGTGAAATCGGAAGTGAAAAAGTTTTTTATTACTAGGTCAAATAAAAGCTTGTGAAAATACGAGTTCATAAATATATATGATGTAATACTTGCTCACACTTTCCCTTGTATTATTTTTAAAAAATGATCAAAAACTCCTGTCTCCCCATATCTCAAAAAGTACTGATCAAAAAAATTTGATAAAATTCTGGAAGATTTTTCATAAAGTGTAGGCTGAGCGAAAATTATCAGGACTGGATTACGCTTGAAAATTTATCTATGAAAACTATGTTTCATGACAATATGGTGGAAGTTTTGTTAATATACTTTCCAGTACAGACACGGATGGGTACCGAGAGAAAATAATTTTATTTCATTTGTTTATAATTAAACAATTTAGATAGTAAATATCTGTTTTACACTTTTATTACTAGATTATAGAATGAGCTAGATAGATTTATTGGCTATAAGTAGCTAAGATGTTATAACTATTACACATTACTGACTAAGAAAAAACGTGAAAATACATATCGGATCTTAGGATATATACATGTCAGAGACCTTATTAACTTAGCCTGGGTAAGGATTTTATTTAATTTTAAAGGCAATTACGGCACCGAACACTAACTGCCTAAGTCCGACTTGCATTTGACCGGTTTTTTTGGTTAATGATAAGTATTAGGTTCAGTACTGACCACCAAGTTTAGGGTTGTTAAAACCCACTTTTGGCCACATAAATAAACGATATTGATTTCTATGAAGCCCAGCCCAAACAAAATTTGTTGTTATTGAAATGTTTTTCGATTTTTTGTGTTCCATACGGAACACTTATAAGATCACTTCGGTGTCTGACCGTTTGTCTGTCTATCAATCTGTCACACCCGATTTTCTCCGAAACTATTTGACATAGAAAGTTGAAATTTGGCATTAATATAAGAATTGATGACCTCGTTAGAGCCGTGTAATTTTAAAAATTAAATTTTGTCTTAAGGGGTCAGTTTTGGGGGTGAAATCGAAGTGAAAAAAAAATTTTTTTTTTACCAGGTTATCGAGTGGGGTGTCAAATTAAAGCTTGCAAAAGGACAAATTCCAAAATATATACAATGTAATACTAGCGCGCAATTCTCTTTGTACTATTTTTAAAAAAGTACTTAAAAAAAATTCCCCTGAAAAAACTTATCAAACAATTTTGACAAAATTCTGGAATATTCTCTACAGGGTGTAGATTGAACGAAAATTATCACAAGTGCATTAGCTTTCATAATTTATCTGGTATATAAAAAAAAAAAACAAAAATTTCAAGATTATAAGTGTGCATTAAAGATCAGAAAAAAACTTTGTTGAAAACTCACTAGGGGTGTTTCTGTGAAGTCATTGATCAATTTTATACTTCCGAAACAAACATTTTTATTTTAAAAGCAATCAACGTACGGAACACTAATTGCGCAAGTCCAACTTGCACTTGGCCTGTTATTTTTTTAAAATTTTAATTACTGAAAAATATTTTGATTGTATATCATTGAAAAATTAGAGATATCCTTAACTCTTTCTGAGAAACTAATAAGTTTAAAAAAAAAAAACATTACATCAGCCTTTTTATTACATATTAAAATTTTAAATATTTAGACTATTACGTATTATATAATAAAATATAAATAAATAGCCAACAAAAGTGGATTGTAGTGGCATGTTCAAAGCTATACGGGGTTCAAACAGCGCCGAGGGAAATTTGATAAACGGTTTGAGTATATTTACATAATTTTCCAACTTTCACCTTTATTTTCTACCCCTATATTTCACGTGTTTATATTTCCTTTCATATTCGGTGAGAGGATATGGATTACCAACATTATAAATGTTTGTTTATTTAGGATGATGCAATAAATTATTGATTAAAAGGTATATTTCATTATATTTCTAGGATTTTGTACGCCCACAAGGTAAAAACAAAACCCTTTTGACGTGATACATCTGTCCGTTAATGCGTCAGTCACATTTAATTCTCTCAATATCTAAATGAGCTATTAGCCTAAAACTTACGAGCCTTTGTAAGCTTATTCCATCCATAGTCAGATGTAAGCCTCCCCAAGTTATCTCCAATGAGCTTTGTTGTTTGCTTTTTGTATCCAATCGTGTCCGGTTAATCTTTTTATGTCGTCCGTCCATCTTGTCTGTGGTCTACCTCTGCATCTTTTGTTTTCTCTAGGCCTCGATTTAATTATACGGCGTGTCCATCTGTTATCATTCATTCTCGCGATATGCCCCGCCCAATTTCACCTTAATGTACATATTCGTTGTATTACATCTATCACTTTCATCTTTTTCGAATCTCGATGTTAGGAATACGATCTTGGAGTCTAATATTTAGCGTTATCCTCTCCATTGATCTTTGGGTTACCTGAAGTTTATTTATTATACTTTTATTTAAAGCCCACGTTTCAGTGCCATATGTTAATACTGGCAGTACACATGGATCGAATACTATGACTTTTATTGTATTCGAAATGTCCAATTTAAATGTAGATTGTAACCTTCCGAACGCAGACCAAGCTAACGAGACTCTTCTATCCAAATCAGCCTTTAAATTATATTTTCTGATATTTCGATTCTTTGTCTTAAATATATGAATGTTTGTACCTTTCCTATTCTTTCACCTTCTATTAATAGTTCCTGGCTGTTATCATCACTTTCGTTGTTCAAATAATTGGTTTTGGTGAAGTTTATTTTTAGACCTATTTCTCGAGGCTTGTTATTTAATTCCATCAGCATTTCTTATAATTTTTCTTTTGTGTTGGCGATCAGAGTGTCATCATCTGCGAACCTTAAGTGATTTAATCGTTCACCGTCCATTAGTATTCCTTTATTTTCCCACTTTAATGATTTGAATATGTCTTCTAGAGTCAACGTGAACAGCGTTGTAAGTTATACATCGTAAAATGTTTTTGGAGGTAAGTATAGAGAAAATATTTTTACATGAATTTTGGGAGCCTTAAAGTGACCACAACAAAAAGGTTTCAAATTTCTCTTTTTTTATTTTCATTACTCCAAATTTTTTCTAGGAAATTGTATTATTTATTAAACAAATAACTATGTTTTTATGGGGTTATTCTGGTCTAGTGGTAGGGATTTTATGCTATTTTATGCGATGTTATTGCAAAACGGCATTTTACAATAACGGCATGTTTATATATATTTGAAATATGTTTGTAAATTTCTATACTACTAAACAATTACAAACAATAACTGTTAAAAATATATGAAAAGAACGACAAGAAAAAAACGGTGCTCGATGGCGATCATAATTTCAGCAGTTCTATTCATCCAAAACAAAAAAAACCAAAGAGATTCTTAATTAGTATGAATGTCGCTATGTCTGGAATCAGAATGAAAAAAAAATCGTGAAAACGTTAAAAATTGCGCCATGTAGTAAATTGAATATTGATTTCTGACCATTTTTTTTTACTTTCGAAGGGCAGTAAAAAATACAAAACAAAAAATTTTCACTTAATCATGGTAGGGGCTATAGCCACATATATGCTGAAGATTTGTGCATAAGCTCGACTCTATTGCTCAACTGGTTTTTGAGATATCATGGTCGCCAACTTGAAAAAAGTGATTTCGAGAAAAACGCGTTTAAAGTTTTGTGTACTAATTACATAGACACTTACTTATGATCAATCACCTATTCCAGATCCATAGAGTAAACCTTCTTGTTGATCAAAAAAATCATGCAGAGCTAATAATTCTTCCCTAAGTTGTGTTCTTTCTTCTCGAGCGAAGTCGGACGGGCGCTGGCGCCTCCGACCGAATGAGACGAATGACGCGCGGTCCAAGTACTAAGCGCGCCGGATGCCACTTCGTATATGGTGCTCTATTAATATTGCGAATCAAGCGAAATGATTTTACAGAAATATTCTCTATACTAAATAGTTGCAAAATACGCAAAAAAAATCGATTTTTTAAACCCGCTAGACCAGAATACCCCCTTAAGACACAGAAAACATGTACATATTTGTAAGAATTGATTATTTTTACATGAAAACGTACCTTCTGTCATGATAGTAGTTTACAAGTGGTATACAACCACACCAATTTTTTCATATTCAATGATTAGAGTTGCTAAACATGAAAACAGTAAGTAAGAGCCAAAAAAAAACATGCGTCAAAAACTCCATTTAAAAAAAAACTAATAGAGCAAAAAAAATCGTGCCATTGACTGGGAAATGTTATTCAATGTATAGAGATTAATCATTTTCCCTAGTTTATCTATTTTTCTGTTCTAGCATCACATTTTGTTCCTAAAAAAACCTTGCCAAGTGCAAGTCGAACTTCCGCAATTAGTGTTCCGTACGTTGAATGCTATTAAAATAAAAATTTGTGTTATGAGGTATAAAATGATCAATGACTTCACAAAACACACCTCAAATGAATTTTCAACAATGTTTTTTTCGGATCTTTACTAAAAAACTGATGGCCTTGAAATTTTTGTTTTTTTTATACATACCAGGTTTTTTCGTATTTTTTAAAAATAATAGATGTTTCGGTTAATAATGTCGATTTTTGCTAAGAGATGGCGTTACTAATACACTTGTTGGTATAGACTAGTGACATCTATGGCGTTTTGGAAGGTAAACATACGCCATCAAAAGCCAGTCCGTTACTAATTGTCATTGTGCGAAAAACATAGTTCTTCATAGCTTTGAATATGTCGTGTTTCGTACCAGGAAAAGACATTTTGCGGGGAAGTTTAATAACCTCTCTTTCATTTGAAGAAAACGGCTGCTGAAAGTTATGGATTGTTAGTTGAAGCTTGTGGTGAACATGCTCCAACCCAAAAAACTTGAATAGACCCAGGCCAGCCTTCAACATCACAACCAGTGCGCAATATACAAGGAAAGAAAGCTTGGCTGTGTATTCGGTGGGATAGTAGAGGAGCTACCTATTACGAACTGCTGAAACCTGGTGAAACGATTTCTGGCGATCGATACCGACAATTGATAAAGTTGAACCAAGCATTGGAGAAAAAAACGAACAGAATACGCTCAAAGACACGATAAAGTCATTTTTCAACATAACAATGCTCGGCCCCATGTTGCAAAATGGTTAAAAACTATTTGGAAAACATTAAATGGGAAGTTCTACCCCCCCACCCGCCGGACTTAGCCCCTTTAGACTATCACTTATTTCGATCGATGCAGCACGGACTTTCAGAAGAACACTTACATTCTTATGAAGAAGTGAAAATTTGGCTTGATGAATGGTTGGCCTCAAAAGATGAAAAGTTCTTCTGGTGAGGAATCCATTCTTTGACAGAAAGATGGGAAAAAATCATAGCTAACAATACTCAATACTTTGATTATTAAGGTAATTCATTTTGTGATGGAAATCTTCTTCTTCTTCTTCTTCTTCCTACGTTAGGACCAAGTCCTGTGTTCACTTCAAAGGTGCGTGAAACAATTGCGATGATGAAGACCAGCTCTCATACCATCTTATTGGTGGTCTTCCAAGCGGTCGAGGTGTGTTTGGTCGCTTCTCTTTTGCAACCTTAGCCAACCGGTCATTTGGCATTCTGTCCACATGGTCTCTCCATTCTCTTCTCCTATTCCTTGCCCATCTCACCACATCCTGTATTTCACACATTTCCCTTATTTCTTCACATCTCTTCCGGTCAAATAAGGTATGTCCTGTTATCGATCTAAGTGTTCGCATTTCTGTTGTTCTTAGTCGTTTGTTATTATGTTCTCCGCTCTGGTTTCTATCGCGTACGTCATGATCGGTCTTACGCATGTTTTGTATATTCTTACTTTGCTCCTGGTGCTCATATATTTGTTTCTCCAAAATATATCTCCTAAGTATCCTGATATTAATGATGCCTTTGTTGTTTGAGTTTTTACTTCCTCCTTAAGGTTCCTGGTACTTGTTATGTTTGTCCCTAGATATCTGAAGGACATCACTTGTACTACACTCTGATCATAAATCGCGAGTTTGCATCTTTTCGGTTCTTTAGATATTGTAAGGGATTTTGTTTTCTTTACAGATATTTGCATATTAAACACTTTTGCTGTTTGTTGGAACTTACGTAGGAGTCTCTGTAAGTTATCTTCGTCTTCTGATATGATTACTGCATCATCGGCGTAGCATATTATTTTTATTTCTTTGTCTCCCAATCGATATCCTCTCCCAGTTTTCTTTACTTCGTTTATTATTTCATCCATTATGATGTTAAATAAGATTGGGCTTACGCTATCTCCTTGTCTGATTCCGGTTGTCATAGGTATTTTATTGCTTAATTTGTTTGCCACTCTTACATATGTGTGGTTGTTGATGTTCAGTTCTTCGATAGTTTTTATTATATTCGGGTGAATTCCCCTTTTGTTGTAGTAGAGTTATGAAATTAGTTAACCGTACCCTATCGAATGCCTGGATAAGATCAATGAAACACATAAAGGCTATCTTATTAAACTCTATGGCTTTTTCGGTAATTTGGCGAATTATAAATATGGCGTCTATAGTAGACCTGTTCTTTCTGAACCCTTGCTGTTCTTCACAGATTCCGGTTAACATTATTTCTTCTGCTAAAATTTTAGTGAACAATTTTAGTATCGCACTCATTAAGCTGATACCTCGATAGTTTTTTTGGATCTGTCCTTTCTCCTTTTTTGAAAATTGGTATCAAGGTGCTTTCTTTCCATTCGGATGGTATAATCTTCGCTGTGAGTATTTTGTTAAAGAAAATCTGTAATTCTTCTAGTAATTTATCACCTCCATATTTGATCATTTCGTTCTTAATTTCGTCCATGCCCGGGGCTTTTCTGTTTTTTAGTTTCGCTGCCATGTGCTGTATTTGATTCAAGGAAATGGTCCTATTTGGTTGGGCAACATTTTCATCTTCATGCTGTATTTCTTGTGTTAATGAATTGGTTTCTAATGGACTATAGAGTTTTTCGAAATATCTTTCCCATTCTTCCACCGTAATTTTTGTATTTTGTATATACTCATTTATTGGTTTTTTTCTATTTCTTAGTAGATTCCATATTTTTTTTTGTCCTCCGTATAGATCATGTTTCATATCGTTCGAAAATTTCTCCCAATGCTCTCTTTTGATTCTCTGGATATTTTCGTTGACCCTGTATCTTACATTTTTATAATCATTGTATGTTATAGCACTGGATCTGTATTGTAGGTACGATTTTCTTTTTCCTTCAGCTAATGTCTTAACTTCTTGTTTGTACCAAGGCTTTGTGTTTGGTTTTTTTCCCCCTTTCTTTATAGTCGTTCTTCCAAACACTTCTTCTGCTGCTTCTAGCATATTAGTTTTTAGTTTTGTCCATGCCGTTTCTACGTCATCGGACTATCGAATATCATTTGTGGCTATTTTTTCTGTTAACCTATGTTGATATAGATATTTGGTCGTCGGATAGACATTCTATATTGATTTTGCTTATTTGTTCTACGGGTTCGCTGCGAAATCGTTGCATGGTTGTTCGTATTTTTGCTATAACAAGATGGTGATTCGTTCGAGCATTGGCGGAAGCTAAAGTTCTCACGTCCTGTATTCTTGTTGGATGAATATTTCTATTTGTACGTACTACGTAATCAATTGTTGATCTTTGTCCAGGTGTATTTTCGAAGGTGTATTTGTGTTGTGGTTTATGTGGATAAAAGGCGTTGTTAATTCTAAGTTCATTTTGTATGCATAGTTGTATCATTTGTTCACCACTATCGTTTATAGTTTCTTCGTTGAATCGATTTTTGATGCCAGGTATAACTTCATCACCAATTCTTGCATTAAAATCCCCTAGAACTATTATTTCATCATCACTAGGTATGTCGTCTAAAACTGTTTGTAGGTTCTGGTAAAATAGGTCTATCTCCGTTTGAGGTTTGCTGGTATCGGGTGCATATATACTTATTATGTGTGTTGATCTTGATTTTTGTAGTTGATGCGATGGAAATAAACGCCTAAATGTTGCGAAAAAATCGACATTATTAACCGAAACACCTATTTGTTTTAACAAAAAAAAGTCTGCGCAAGTGTGACATTACATATATTTTTTGAACTCGTGTTTTTACAAGCTTTTATTTGACACCGCACTTGATGATCTGGTAAAACCTTTCTTTAACTTCCGATTTCAGTCCCCAAAATTAATCCCTTTAGTTAAAATTCAACTTTCAAAACTACACGGCTCTGATGAGGCCATCAATTCCTATATTAGTGCCAAATTTCAACTATCTATGCCAAATAGTTTCGGAGAAAATTGGGTGTGACAGAAGGACAGACCGACTGACACCGAAGTGATCTTATAAGTGTTCCATACGGAACACTAAAAATATAATAAATGTGCAATTAGAATATACAATCATTTTTACTAAGCAGATTTGACAATTTTCGTCACCAACAGAAAACTTTTCAAGGTGACACGCATCGCCTAATAAAGCACTATTAAACCTACCATAGTTACTTAAAATATACACTAAACAGTATTACTAATAAAATTTGTTCGCGGGGTGTAAAATTTAAAAAATTAAAAAAGTTGTTGCATTTTTATTAGTCTTCGAAATAGGTGCAAATAAACAATCATCAGAACAAAAGAAGTAAGAACTAAATCTTGCCTATTTCAACAATTTCAAGTCTCTTTAAGTGGGTCGCTAAAGGCCATTTGCTAAAATTTCAGTAAGTTCTTTAAATCACCACGCGGTCAGACACTGCAACTAATGCAGCAACACGTGTTAAGAAAACCAACTTATCAGCTGAAATTTTTGCTTTACACTACTCACTATTTCCAATGTGCAGTCAAAAATGTCCGATATTGTCTTCAGACAGCGTATCATAAAATGTATTTTAATGAAGCAAAAAAGCTTTTAGCATTTATGGAATACCTGCGATACTTCTCGAAAAATGCCCGAATGAACTAATACCAGTTTTTGTAGAATTTTCAACTACTACTGCTGAAAAGGAGTATCTTATTTCCTGCTGAAAATGCTCTAGAGTTCAGTCGATACCCCAACAAAGCAAAAATACTTTTCCAAACCACTACCAACCGAACAGTCGCAATTATTTCAGTAGTATCGAAACTTATGGAATTAATTAATCACCCTTTTTACAATAGCTGACTTTCGTAAGCAAATATCAACAGAACGTTGTAACACATATTTGGAGCAACGCAAATGAACATTGTCATTGATATATCTAAGGCATTACTAGGCTCTTAAGGTATGCGTGAACAATTTTGTTTTGGTTCTCGAATTTCCTCAAACAGCGTTTTTTACGGATGGTACACTCCATTCCACTAGTATTGTCACCCAACTTGCTGAACGTTAATTTAGAAGCACATGTGTCTTAGCATGATCAAGCTGAATACATAGCCAAGATAGCTTCTTAAAAGGTAGAAATATTATTTTGTACTAGAGTACTTTATACTCCACAACAACTTTTAATTCTTTATAAAGCTCAAATTCGAACAACGATGGAATAATAGTCCTATGTTTGGGGCTCTGTACCCCAACATAAGCTACATTCGTTAATTTCTATTAAGCTTATTGGAGATCCAGAACTCACCACTTAATTTACAGCGATTCAAGAAGAACGTGAATCGTTTTTTCCGCACACATACCGCTGGAGCGCTTTAGGGCAAGTGTGCTAGACCCATAAAAAAAAAATAACTCACCAGCAACCTGAATTTCTGAGATCAACGAAGAACAATCAGTTTTTCAGCTTGTCACTCCTCGTATAACCCTTTTCAAGCTTTTATATGGACAACTTTATCCCTTTGGAATGAGTTGCCAAGAACTGTATTTCCAACTAGGCAAAATTTGCAGAGATTAAAGATCAACTGGAATCGCTTTTTTCGTACACTTGCCGTTCCTATAGCGCTTCAAGGATTACAAGGTGTTATCTATATTTAGTACCAAAAAAACTCCAAAAAAAAATCAATAAAATCCCTTTCAATAATATTTTGCATATACTAATCAAATTGAGCGATAATGAATTTAACGTCAATTAATTTTAAAAGAAGTTCCCAACTCTGCGGACTTGATTATCCTACTATCGTAATATAAAGAAAATAATAAAATAAGCGGTCGTAGATAACAATCTTATCACGCTCGTTTCCTGCGAGATCATCTTTAAACGTATTAGATGTTTCCGTTACACTTGACGGTTTTTCTTCTTATTTATAGTAGTTAGTTTCACCAACTACAACCTGCCTCCCAGGAGATCCTGCTTGATTATAAAAACCACCTGCGGGTGTCTTTTTATCTGTTAGGGAAGTGTTGCTTCGAGTAGTATTTGAAATTACCGTTAAGGTTAGAATCCGGAATAGAGAGTTATTGTAAGAGGTGAAACTAAAGTCCTTCGAAAATGATTTAACTTTTGTCACAAATACGAGCGTGCGATATCCACTGTTATTGCGTGTAAACGTACGTAAAAGTAATACACACCTACAAAATACTAATGTCATCATTTGTTGCTAAGATAAAATCGTAGATAAAAAAATATGTTCAGTTTTATCAGTGCGATAACTAACGACTGTCACTAGTCACGTCGAATAGGGGGAAACTTCAGTAATTCGAGATAACGGTAAGATACGGAGCTGTTTACTAAATTATTTTTGGAAGTTTTGCTCAATGTCGTCATCAGTATCTTCAGTGCTGCATATACTGTGAGGAACTATGATTTAGTACTGAATTACAATAACTTCGACATTACCCTATATCTTCGATCCTATTAGTATAACCTCATACAAAACCGTATATACTCAAATTTAATTTGTGCCATGTAAAAATTTTGCGCATTCAAAATGCCAAAGCGTATTAGATTCGAGGCGCTCATTAGAATCGAAGCGTACATTAGATTCGGTACCAGAGTGAAGCTTTTCAAAAAAATCATATAATAAGTGGGGTTAAGAAATGGACAAATGGACCTAGAGACACAGTGGCAGACAGCCTAATGTGCAGACGCAAGGAGTGCAAATATCTGTAGCGATATGTGTAGGTGGGAGTCAAGGTTATACATTATACAATCTGTGAAGTAAGATCGTATCCGTGATAATTCATTTTTGGTAGATGCAATTCTAGCGATTTAATAAAAAAATTGATAGAGGAAACCTTTATTTACGACGCATTTTAGTAAAAGTATTAGTCGATTCTGAAGTTTCGTCGGAATCAAGTAAAATCCAAAATGAGTCACTTGTTTGCGCGTCAGTTCGAGGCAGTCTTTCTTTGTTCCCATCCAAAGGGGTCTAAAATGACACATTCCGCGGTCACTAAATATATTAAAAAGTCAGCATCGTTTATGAAGTGGGTAAATCATTTTAACGAGACGAAAAATGTCGACGACTTGTCAAAACGTCGCTCGGTAGATAAAGTCACTACGAAAGTGGAAAAACGAATCGTGTCTTTGTTTTCACAGGACCCGAAATTGACGCGCGTCAAGGAGCGGCAAAAATAAGAAAATCGGGTTTGCATGTGTCCCATGAGGTCATTCGACAACATCTTCGTTCTCATGATGTCAAATTCCGAAGCACGTGAAGAAACCTTTGCGGGGCGAAAATCACGTCGCGAAGCGACTCGCTTGGGAACACAATAAGGTACTAGAATGGCCCTCACAATCGCCGGACGCCAACCCTATTGAAAACATTTGGTTCCTTGTAAAGGGAAAGCTCAGAGGAAAGACTCTGAGGACTTTGACTGAGTTGTCTCGCAAGATTCGAAAAATTTTCGGAGTATGCAGAAAATCTCGTCAACAGCATACCTCGAAGAGATATTGTTGCGCATTAAATTCGAGTTAATACTGTATGTTTATATTTACGTTTTGGATAAGGAAGTTATAAAGTTGAGTAACAATATTCATATCCGTACGTTGATATTTACAAGTCAGGGCTAGTTATAAAGTAAATTAATACAGAAATCTGTTATACATACTGAAATTAATTTCGAAAAATTACTGAAGCAAAAAAAGAATTTTTTTAAAACACATATGTAGATGTCGCCGAGAAATATATGGATTGTGGATTTTTATTCACTACAGTTGCTCAGACTAAAACCATATATACCAATAAAAGTTTTGGGCTATACATAGCACGACAGCTAATTTTCCAGACTTAACTGTGTGCCATAAACTAGTGACCAAGTTTAATGTTACTTTGAAGCTGTACTCTTGCTCGATCGTGACTATAAATTTTAATGCGAAATATTAACTGAAATACGAGATTTGATTTAACGATCGAAAGATTTGACTGTGGAAATTATAACCCGATACAAATTAAGTAAATAAATTTCATGTAAAACTTCGCACAAATGCCACAAAAACATTGAAAATTATGAAAATAGTGTACGACAATGATTGATGGTCAAGAACACACGTTTTGAATGGTATAATGGTTTTTAATGTCACTTCGAACACCAGAAATAAATCAGAGGGCTAGTTCTATGATATGCTGTTTGAAGACAATATTGCGCATCCTTGACTTCGCCATGGGAATAGTGAATGGTGTTTTTCCTTGGAAACTGACAGTAGAATGTGATGCAAAAAGTTCAGCCAAAAAGTTGTATGCCTCATCAGGTGTTGTTGCGATAGTATTATCTGGTCGTGTGAGTTGTGGTATAGTGGATTTAGTGAAATTTTGACTAATGGACTTAACCACTGATCAAAAGAACCTGATGTTTAGAAGCAACAGCTTCTTGGCATTTTCGGTCGAACCAAGGCTTGCCATTAGAAGGGCATTTCTTCAAAAAAGGGATCTCAGCTTCCATACCAGCCAAAATTACATCGGAAACTTTCTTAGTGAAGTCTGTGTGATTTCTTGTCGTTTAGCAGATTTGTGCGCGGTTTAGGCACCTTTCTGCCACTGATCGGTGAGATACTCGATGTTGAAAGCCGTTTGTGGTCAGAAGAACCTAACTTGGGATTTACGGTGATAGTCTCTTTGGACTGGTGGTTAAAAACAGAACAAGAGACTGGTGAACTTTCCGTCTCGATCCGGAATATATATTGGTTCATCGATAAGCTGAGTAAAACCATAACTGATTGAGACGACCTTGTTCGTCGGTCATACCTGAATATTTAAGCCAGTTGATATTGTGAACATCGCCCAGAATGGCGATTTCGTTGCTGCTAATTACATTATTGAAAATAACGGAAGTAGTGTTAAACATCAACTGGGAAACAACTCGAACCATTTTGAAAGAAGATCAAGGTAAAACAAAGATTTGTGTAAAATTTATTCCACACATTTTAAATGAAGATAAAAAGGTATTGAGAGTTCAACACGCGTCAAAGTGCAGAATGCATTATCGCAAACGAGAAAAACATGAAAAATATCATAAAAACTCAAACTAATGTCGACTGTTATCTACGATTAGATTCATCATGATCCATTTTAACTGACCAAACTGTCAATGATGAGTATTATTTGAAAGTATCGAAGCGTTTCGTTAAATAAAGGTATGCTAGTAGTGAAAAAGATAAAACTAATAACAATATGAAATATGATGTAAAGAAATTAAATAAATAAAATTCATATGGTTTCATCATTTATTTTTTCGCTAGTTCAACTTCTAATGGAAGATTTTGTCAGGGGACAACGCTTTTTTTTTTAATTTTGCCTTGGGAAATTCTGTCATACAGCTAGCCGCGGGATAGCGCTCACTTTTCTAAAATTTTCTAAACATATCACTTAGTGATTATTTCCCCTGGTCTATTACAAAGATATGAAACAAATACCAAAAAGTGTGCGAATTTGCGTGGCATCAATACAATAAAAATTCAAATACTGACGAGGAATTTTTGTTCGTATATTATCTCTCATAGTAATTTTTTTATCTTTTATCTCCCCGTCTCAATAGGATATAACCCTTTTTTCATGTCATGAAAATATTGGCGGAGATGTCAAGTTACCCGTCAGCATTGTCCAGGTGTAGAGCCATATTGTATTTCACGGTTCCTTTTAGGACAAAGCGGTAGTACTGTTATGGGCCTGACTTTTCGGGCACCTATATATGTAGGAAAGCCAAATATAGTTCAATAAATAAGTATACTGACCTGTCGAGGATATAACCCTGTGCACAGTAAACTCGAAATGTACCAAAGATTCAGGGCCGTCACTTTTAAATAGGTCACGGAATTTGTGTTGCAACTGATATCTCAACCTCCAAAGGTTTGTGAGTAGAGTTATAGCTGTGCTACCCATTTGTATTCTTCGACGTATTTCCTCTTCATAATTGCCGGTGTTACTGTACATTTGGGAAATTATTGTTTTCTCTATCGACTATCAGAATTTTCGTCTTGGTAATTTTTATTTGTAGACCGTATTCTTGACTGATATTCCGAAGTCAAGGTCAAAAACTTTCCTTGACTTGTAATATATATATATATATATATATATATATATATATATATATATATATATATATATATATATATATATATGTATATATATATATATATATATATATATATATATATATATGTATATATATATATATATATATATATATATATATATATATATATATATATATATATATATATATGTATATATATATATATATATATATATATATATATATGTATATATATATATATATATATATATATATATATATATATGTATATATATATATATATATATATATATATATATATATATATATATACATATATATATATATATATATATATATATATATATATATATATATATATATATATATATATATGCAACATCTCTCTGTTTGGCTGTCCGTTAGTGTGCTTATCACTCGAGAATTACTTACCAGATTTACGTGTTTTTTTTTTTTAAATTCATATAGATGTTCTATGGCCAGGTTTAGTATATACTTTGTTACGTTAGGTAACATAAGGAATAAATAATGCCGATAATAGTGAATCAAGTCGAAAAAAAGTTTGCCGCTTGCAAAAAAACCTAAACAATAATTCTGAAGCCCACGCGAGCGGTGCTGTGGGCATAGCTTATATATAAATAAACTCCTGGACAAAATTATGTCAGTTTTAAAGTTTATCGAGTATTTGAATAGTAGGCTATGCATATTTTGTTTTGTTTTGTTCATGACAGAAATCAAAACAATTCGTTTAGATTTACAGTTTTAAAGAATTTTTTAAAAGATAAACAATTTTCTGTAATAATGCGATAGATTTTCTTTAAAAGTAAGCTTATAAATTGTTCCCTTTTTCAAAGTAATACGTTTTTGTGGTAGACTGTTTAATTTTTGACCCCAAAGAATTAGAAAAATGAATCGAACAAGGAATTTAACTGAACACGAGGTAGTGCGAGCCTCAGTTTTATTGGACGAGGGATATTGTCAGAGTTATGTTGCCAATTTGTTAGGCAAACATTGTTCCAGAATAAGTCGTATGGTAAGACGCTTGAATGAAAGTAGGAACTTATTCTAGAAGGCTAGGGCAAGGGCGAAAACGATGCACTAGCGACCTAGAGGAACATGATAAGACAATATGCTTTAAGAAACAGGACTGTCACTAGTTCTATAATAAGAAACGAACTCGAAGCTGTTCGCAATGTCACAATTTCTTCTAAAACAGTTAGAAAACGGTTAAATGACGCTGGATTAAACAGTAGGAGACCAGCCACTGCGCCCTTGCTTACTAGAGAGAACAGAGTTGCCAGGTTAAGTTTTGCTCGAAATCACGAAAACTGGTCTGTGGATGATTGGCAACAAGTTTTCTTCACAGATGAAACTAGGGTTAGTCTAAAACATCCAGATGGTCGTAAGCGAGTATGGCGAAGACCAGGAGAGAGGTTTGCTCCTTGCAATATCTCTGTAAGGATTCCATTAGGCGGTGGCTCTGTTATGTTCTGGGATGGCATCTGCTTTGATGCTCGCACAGAGTTAGTTCCTGTTCGTACGAGATCCATGAATGCTGACTACTATCTTGAGAATCTTGTAATAGAACATGTGATGCCTTTCGGTCATTTTGTGGGGCCCAATTTCCTGTTTATGCAAGACAACGCTCGACCTCACGTGGCTAGGGAGGTACTCGATTATCTTAATCAAGTTGATATACCGATTATGTAATGGCCACCAAAAAGCCCGGATCTGAATCCGATAGAACATGTATGGGATCACCTTAAGAAAAATGTGAAACGTCTTATACTTGCACCTAGAGACCTGAGGGAACTTGAAAATGCAGTTATCACAGAATGGGAGCAAATTCCCCAAGATTTTATCCAAAATTTAATTAGAAGCATGCCTAGGCATATAAACGCTGTCATCCGAAGTAGAGGAGGCAACACACGCTACTAGTGTCCCAGTTACACCATTAATTTTGCTACTAGTGTCCCAGTTTATTTTTTTTTTCATTATTACATAATTTCAACGATTTTGTTATTAGGTCTTAAGAATAATTTTAATTCGAATCTTATAGAGAAATTTGGTAGCTAATTCACTTTTAAAGTATCCGAATAAGTTTTTTCTAACTTTTAGTGCAACCAATGTTCATAACAAATTATTAAAATTAATTCATTATAGAGATTTGTATGATTTAATATATTGTTGCGTTAATTTTGTCCAGGAGTGTATATATATATATATATATATATATATATATATATATATATATATATATATATATATATATATATATATATAGAAATCAACTGAAGGTGCTTGGATTAAGTTACTCTTAACGTGAGAAATTCAAAATCAGTGCTTATTTTAGGACTACATATTTGTAAAGAAAGTACTGGGTAAATCTCTTTACCGAAGATCAAAATGTGTTGAATATTTAATGTAAAGTAACACGAAAACTCCCCGAAGCAGTTCGTTACAGTTTTACGGAGTAAATGGTTTTTGCAGGAGGCGATTAACTGGACGCCTGCTGATCGGATTTCTCTTCAGGAAAATTGCACAAAAAGCTTTCGGATCAGATCGTTCAGTATTAAGTTCAGTGACGTGAAAAAAAATCGTCTTATAAACTAAAAAGCTTTTTATATATATATTTTTTTTCATATTTTTGTAAGAATATATAAGTGTTAAAAAATGTATTAAAGTCTCTTAGAAAATAAAAGACTTTTCTTGTTTCCACTATATTGAATTTCGTATTGGCAAACAGTGGGTGAATTAATACAGAGATGTATTATGTTATTAAAATTAATTACGTGCAAGCAAGTATCTTGCTTAACGGAGAAATCAGGGCCACGGATGAAGATAGGTGATTTTTGAGAACATACACAAAGCATGTACTTGAATGAATATTAGGAACGATGAGTCATAAAAGGTAAACTGTAAATTATCACTTTTTATAGCAAAATATTTACTTTATGTCAAAGTAACAAATCTGTAACTATGTCGCTTCACGCACCAAGCTTTTTTTTTGATGTCCAATGTAACATTTTAGTAGTCATTTGAAAAACGAAAATTAAGCTTGATTTTAAAGCATATTGTAATGGCATGAAAAACACCTCAATGATTATATATAGCTTGTACAGTCGCAACCTCGACAAGAAAGTAATTTATTTCAATTTAAACTCGTAAAAAATTTTATTGTTTTGTTACAAATATTTCAAAAACACATTAACTAAAATGATTTAGAAGGTGAAAAAAAAAAACGGTGGAGTGGTTTGCCTACTAACTCTCTTCCAACATGTAGTTGCAAATGTTTAACTTTTCTGTACTAGAGAAGCTATTTCTCGGCAAAATGGAAATAACGGAAAATAAAATAATTTTGAGATTCTAAAAAACCCTATGTGTAAGTAATAATAATTATGCTTAAAATTTGTTTCTTTGCAACCAAAAATGGGGAACAATTCCCGTAATACTATTGAAATCGTATAAAATTCCGTTCCCGTGAAGCAATGTAGCTCAATTACTGTAATATCTTTCTGCATATAAAGTACTGTATCTGTACTCAATTTGAAATCGATAACTTCTTTCGTTCAAGAGTTATTGTGCTAACAGACCGAAAGGTCGATAGACAGACTGACTGATGAAACAAGCTTCATCTTTATTGGGACAATGACACTGCATGACAGTTATTACCACTTTGTTTGTTTAATCATGTTACCATCAACAGGAGCGATGATTGATAATCATACGAAAATATGACCGAGCATATTTAATCCTCGGTTTTAGCACCACTGAAGTGACTTCAGTAATTTACCAGCACTGAGGTAAGTGGTAAAAAAGACCTTAGTGTGTTATTTGCTTCAAAATGTTGTAACTATCTTTTAGGGAGGTGGAACATTAATCAGTTGTAGTACTGTGGACTTATAAAAAGAAAATGTTTTTTTGGTTCTCGAGTGATAAGCACACTAACGGACACACAAAAAAATACTTGTTTTTGTTCGTGGAATCACCATGAATTTTTTCAGTATTTTTGAAGCACTTTTTAACCGTTCATTATTTTGATTTACATTTTTTACGATTTTTTCGTAAAACAATTGAACGGTGCAAAAATCTTATTCTTAGGATAATAAATTTCTTTTGTGTACGTTTTCGATATAAAATATATCCCGTAGAACATGATCCCAGCATAAGATTTTCAAAATTTTTAAACGGGTAATCATGAAAGTTAAAATACGTACATTTTTTATTGAAAACATATACGAAAAAAATCGTAAAAAATTGTTAAAATATGCTTCAAAAATTCTGATAATTCATGATGGCTCTACGAATAAAAACAAGTATTTTTTGTCTTTTATCAGAGAAAATTGTTAGTTAATACATATCAGGAAATTACATTTCTACTTCAGTTTTTCCGAAATTTTTTGAAATCCAATTTAAGATTTAGGTCGGTGTAAAGAATAAATCAGCACAATTTCTTAATATGCCACTCAAAATTCAAAACTGCATATAATAATCCTGTATATTTATATATATATATATATATATATATATATATATATATATATATATATATATATATATATATATATATATATATATAAATATATATATATATATATATATATATATATATATATATATATATATATATATATATATATATACTAGCTGTGTCCGCGGCTCCGCTCGCGTGGACTGGATTCACTATTACTGTCACTGCTCATTCCTTATATTACCTAACGTAATAAAATATATCCTATAACCTGGCCAGAGAATATATGTATGAATTAAAAAAAAAAACACGTAAATCGCATAAGTGGTTCTCGAGTCATAAGCGCACTAACGGACAGGTAGACAGACAGACAGGGCGACGTTGTAACTATAATATATAAAATGAAACGTCTCTCTATCTGTCTGCCCGTCCGTTAGTGCGCTTATCAGTGGAGAACCACTAATCTGATTTACGTGTTTTTTTTAAAAACATACACATGTTTTCTGGCCAGGTTATAGGATATATTTTATTATGTTAGGTAATAGAAGGAATAAGCAGTGACGATAATAGTGAATAAAGTCCACGCGAGCGGACCCGCGGACACAGCTAGTTTTATAGATATTATAGAAGATTACACATAGCCAGAGAACAAATGTGTGAATTAAAAAAAAAAACACGTAAATCGGATGAGTGGTTCTTGAGTGATAAGCACACTAACGGACAGACAGACAAAGAGACGTTGCATTTTATATATTATAGAAGATTATAGATAACTTGGCCAGAGAACAAATGTAGGAATTAAAAAAAAAAAAAAAACACGTAAATCGGATGAGTGGTTCTCGAGTGATAAGCACACTAACGGACACACAGAACACACAGAGAGACGTTGCATTTTATGTACACTATAGATATTCATTGCTACATCATATTGTTCCATATTTAATGGTTTAGGCAGTGTATTGCCAGAGAATGCGCCAGCGGCAAACTTTTTCTTGACTTGATTCACTATTATCGTCACTACTTATTTCTTATGTTACCTAACGTAATAAAATATAGCCTATAACCTGGTCAGTATATGTATATTTAAAAAAAAAGCACGTAAATTGGATAAGTCGTTCTCCAGTGATAAGCGCACTAACGGACAGACATACATATATATATATATATATATATATATATATATATATATATATATATATATATATAATGACGAGTGTATGACATAATATGCGTCAAAGTTGGGGACCGAACACACGTTTGTATTTCGCGGTACTTTTAACCAAACGCGGTAGTGCATTTCTACATTAGTTACTACCCAAAAGTACACACACACACACCTAGCCGATTGCCGGAATCCAACCAGCGACCATCGGTTTCATATGCAGGCAATAATTATATATATATATATATATATATATATATATATATATATATATATATATATATATATATATATATAATTACTGTATATTTTTGGATTAAAGTTAAATAAATAAATGCGTTTTAAATAACTTTACCTATTGCTTTATCATACTTCTTGTAAATATTATTTTACACTAACCAATTATTTACTGAGTGTAATATTAAGGAATTTACGCGGCTATAAACATATAAAATAAACCATTCTAAGTTTTTATTCGCCAAGAAATTAATTGCTTAATATTATTATTAATAAGTTACATCTGCTACCAAAAAAAACTCCATGGGAAACATCTTTTCGTCAGATATGTAATATGGGACATCATGTCATCTTGCAGAGGCATTTTGTTTTTATCGCCCTTTTTACTGTCACATTTAATTTTGTGACATTAAAATTTATTGCCGTTTGTACTATATGAACGACGCGTGTTTGGTTTATATTACTTAAAGTGTTCCATAAAGCTCTAGCTTTTAATAATATAAATGTAATAGTTTAATGCTGCACTTTGTAACTTTCCTGCTTAATTTGTAGCTAAAAAATATATGGGTACAGAAAGAAATACCTTTAAATGTTCCATTCTGTTATTAACTTATCTCTCACTCTGTCGGCCAACTTAGAAACACGCATATTTCTTAGATCATAGTGTATCGCCCTCAAGTGCTTCCCCACAGATTTTAAGCGTATAGCTTGATGTATTTTGTAATATTCGCATAATCATTTTAAAACTAGTTCTTTTGTAGTTATTTGCGGCAACTGTAAGCCTCCTGTTCTACTCACATACATCGTTTGTCTAAAAAGTTCCCGTAAGGCTTTATTAAAAAAACAGAAAAATTTAAAAAGGAATATTTTATTACTTCAGATGTTCTACATAGTCCCCTCCGACCTCAACACAACGTTCAGGATGTTTATATAACCATGTAAAACTATGAAAAAATCTTCTTTTGAGATTATGTTTAACTTGCGCCTCACAATGGCTTTAATGTCCTCCAAATCGTCGTAGCATTGATCTTTCCCGTGGATCTTGATTTTTGAGAATAAAAAAAATCACTAGGGGCTAAATCAGGTAAGTAAGGAAGGTGGTGGAGTACGGACACTTGTTTTCGCGCCAAACACTGCACCAAAATCCCAAGTGTGTGAGTGGTGCATGTCAGTGCACATACAACAATATCTTGAACAGAGATGTTAAGCTTTTCTGCCATCAATTTGCATGAAAGAAGACGGTCGGTTTACAGAAAATGACGAATTTTCACAACGTTTGCGTCGGCCGAACTTGTCCTGGGAAACCATGACCTTGCATCATCCTCGAGCGACGCCCGTCCTTCCGTAAAGCGTTTAAACCGCTCAAACACTTGTGAACGCGATCATCGCCATAAGCTTTTTTTAAAAATTCAATGTCAATGCTCTCTGCCCCATCACATTTCTGTGACATAACGACTACGACACATACAGATCGCACATGTTGTTTACAGATGTCAGTTAAAATTTTTACTGTTGTTTACGAGTCCCCGAACTTTTTGGACAGACGGTATATATACTACCGATATATTGCTAAGGCCAATGAAACGAAGAACCAAAAAGTGACCACGCTATTCTAGTTGTTTAGCGAAGGTGAATTTGCACAACAATGTGAAAACCCATAGTATGGCAGCTTTTCTCTAAAGAGGTCACTGAAAAACTTCAGGTAATATCATTTTTGGTAATTAAATTTCATCTTTTTTTGGTGATTTATTTTTATTCTTTTGTGATGACTGATTTATTATCGACTATTTAGTGAACATTAAGATTCAAGACCAACATAAATCACTTTTTCTGCACACGTGTCGGTCCATTAGCGCTTTAGGAATTTCCGTACAGCCCGTATGAAATGCCCATAAAAAAACTAACCTAACATGAGGCAAACTTCTCCTTCTTTTTCTTCCTATAAGACAAGGTCTTGGGTCGTCTGTTTTTAAGCCTCTTGTGAAGTAAATGTCCAGCTTTCGTGCCAAATTTTTGGTGGTCGACCGTGAGGTCTTCTTTCATCTTTTACCCATCTTGGCCAGCTATTAGGTGCTATCCTATTTACATGATCCCTTCAATATCCACGTGTTGATCTGGCGAAACGGACGATGTCTTGACACTTGAGTTCTTCTCATATAGTTATGCTTCGTACCTGGTCTCTCAGGGTTATTCCTTTGATAGTGCGCAGTGTTTTCATTTCTGTAGCTCTGATGAGGCTTTTTGTTTTAAATGTTTGTGCTGCATATGTTAGAACGGGTCTTACCATGGTTCTATGTATACACACTTTACTTTCTGTAGACAGGTAGGCTTTTTTCCATATTAAGTCTCTTAAACAACCAGATATTCTTGATGCTTTATTTGCCTAATTGAGTACTTCTTGATACAGATTTTTTGAGCTCAATAGCTGTACTCCCAGGTATGTGCAGTGCATGTTCTGTGCTACTGTTTTGTTGTAGACGGCTAATTTACATCTAATGGGGTCTTTGCTGTAACCACTGTTTTTTTCACTGATATTCTCATGTAAGTTTCTGCTGTGATTCGAAAACGATGTATTAGTCGCTGTAAGCAATCTTCATTTTCTGCTCTTAATATTGCATCATCAGCTAAGTACAGTGTTTTTAGAGTTTTTCGTCTCATTTTAAATTAAAAAGTGTTGGACTCATGCTATCGCCTTGTCGAATGAGGCAAATTGTAGTGTTTATTATGCACTGAATAGGTTCTTCTTATAAGTATGTGAAAGTGCTTATACCGTAATTTATTAAATCGTTTAATGATTTTATTTAAATTTTTGTAAATTTTAAATATATGATGCTTTATTTACAAAATGGAAAATAAATTCGAACATTTTTATAACCATTACACACTTCATGTCATTTTATGTTTTTTTTTTCTATATATATATATATATATATATATATATATATATATATATATATATATATATATATATATATATATATGAGGCTGGTTTGAAAAGTCCGTGCAAAAATAAAAACTACTTATGTGTTTGGGGTAAACCTTTTTTATTTTTCGACATAGTCTCCTTTTAGGCTTATACAATTCGTCCAACGATGTTCTAGTTTGTTGATCCCTTCCGAATAATAGGATTTGTCAAAGTCTGCAAAATATCCATTAGTGTCTGCAATCACCTCCTCGTTTGAATAAAATCTTTGTCCCGCCAGCCATTTCTTCAAATTGAGGAACAAATAGTAGTCCGAGGGAGCCAAGTCTGGAGAATAGGGGGGATGTGAAACGAGTTGGAATCCTATTTCCATTAATTTTGCGACCACAACTGCTGAGGTGTGTGCTGGTGCGTTGTCGTGATGGAAAAGGACTTTCTTGTGGGCCAATCGCGGGCGTTTTTCTTGCAGCTCGGTTTTCAAACGGTCCAATAACGATGAATAATATTCACCTGTAATAGTTTTACCCTTTTCTAGATAGTCGATGAGGATTATCCCTTGCGAATCCCAAAAGACAGTCGCCATAACCTTTCCGGCCGAAGGAACGGTCTTCGCCTTTTTTGGTGCAGATTCCCCCTTGGTAACCCATTGTTTAGATTGTTGTTTAGTCTCAGGAGTATAGTAATGTATCCATGTTTCATCCACAGTGACGAAACGACGCTTAAAGTCCTCCGGATTCTTCTGGAACAGCTGCAAACCATCCTTGCAACACTTCACACGATTCCGTTTTTGGTCAACCGTGAGCAATCGCGGCACCCATCTTGCGGATAGCTTTCTCATGTCCAAATGTTTATGCAAAATATTATGTACCCGTTCACTCGAGATGCCCACAGCACTAGCAATCTCACGCACCTTAACTCTTTTGTCAACCATCACCATATCATGGATTTGATCAATGATTTCTGGAGTCGTAACCTCCACAGGCCGTCCAGAACGTTCAGCGTCACTTGTGCCCATATGGCCAGTCCGAAAATTTTGAAACCACTTATAAACTGTTCTAATCGAAGGTACAGAGTCACCATAATGTTTATCAAGCTTCTCTTTAGTCTTCTGAGGTGTTTTGCCTTTCATAAAGTAATGTTTAATCACCACACAAAATTCTTTTTCGTGCATTTCTTGAAAATCAATCGACTTCCTTGGTTCACATGAATGCCAAACACAAAGAAATAGACCAATATGGCTGAAACTTGGTGTGCGTTCATTCAAGAGATACTACTAACTAAACATGACCTCGATACGCGCCGGTGGTGCCATCTCACGGACTTTGTACGGACTTTTCAAACCAGCCTCGTATATATATATATATATATATATATATATATATATATATATATATATATATATATATATATATACAGTGGCGTGCAAGGGTTTCCGGCAAGTGACATTTCATACTCTAATTTATTAAAAAAAAAGACTAATGATTTTTAATCATTATGAGATGTGAGTATGAAATATAGGAAACAAAATAATATAGTAAAAGAATACTATTAATGTTTGTGAATATATTTATTATTATTATTCTTATATTTATATGTGCAAAAGTTTCCGGCCACATAGTATACATTGACGCAGTAGGACGTCCAAAGACGTATTTACGAATAATAGCATGTTGAATGTTCACAAGTTCACAGTTCATAAAAGGTCGTGGGAGCATAAACATGGCTCGGCATATGCAAATCCAAATTCGTGAGAGAGTAATAAAATTTTCAAAAGAAGGAAACTCTTCTCGTGAGATTGCTTCATTATTATCGATAGGTAAATCAACCGTGAACGATATTATTGTAAAATACCGTTGTGGATATGGTTTAAAAGATCGTCCGCGTAGTAGAAGACCAAGAAAATCGTCTAAAAAAATAGATCGTATCATTAAACGCAAATCAACTGCGGATGTAAAGAAAACTGCTGCCGAAATTGCACGCGAGCTAAAGGATGAAAACCTAGCTAATGTTAGTCGTAGTACTGTGACACGAAGACTACAAGATGTGGGACTTTTTAGCCGTATAGGTATTAAAAAACCATTAATCAGTAAAAAGAATAAGAAGGCCCGATTTGCCAATGATCACCTAAATTGGACAATCAAAGATTGGAAAAAAAGTAGCTTTCTCAGACGAATCTAAATTTAATCTTTTTGGAATCGATGGTAGACAACATGTACTACGTCCTATTGGTACGAGAAATGATGTTCGGTACCAAATTCCTACTGTAAAACACGGTGGAGGAAGTGTGATGGTTTGGGGAATATTCTCTGCACAAGTAGTCGGTCCATTGATCGAAATCAACGGAAATATGAACGCTGAGATTTACAAGGACATTTCAGAAAACAATTTGTTATCATATGCTGAAGAAACATTGCCGCAGAATTGGATATTTCAGCAGGAGAATAACCCCAAACATACATCCAAGTTGTTAAAACAGTGGTTTTTTGCTTCAAATGTGAGAGTTTTAAGCTGGCCATCTCAATCATCGGACTTGAACCCAATAGAACACTTATGGGAAACGCTAGATCGGCAAGTTCGAAAGCATACATATTCAAATATTATTATTCAAATCATTAAAGGAAGAATGGAATAAAATTTCACCTGCTTCTATTAATCGATTGAGTCAATACCACATCGTTGTGCGGCTGTTATCCCTGCAAAGGGTATGGCTACAAAATATTAACATAAAAATATAATTTAAGTCTATTATACACTTTTCCACATATAAATATAAGAATAATAATAATAAATATATTCACAAACAAATAATATTCTTTTACTATATTATTTTGTTTCCTATATCTCATACTCACATCTCCTAATGACTGTCGTGATGATGTGATGATGTCTTTTTTTTTAATAAATTAGAGTACGAAATGTCACTGGCCGGAAACTTTTGCACGCCACTATATATATATATATATATATATATATATATATATATATATATATATATATATATATATATATATATATATATATATATATAAAATAGTTTTTAATATGTTGAAATGGGTGATTCCTGGGATCACGTGGACCAACAATCAATACTTTTTTTCCTCAATTTGGACATACTTAGAATTTGGTAAAATTCCCATTTATTAATCCAGTATGACTCCTATGATTAATGTCACCACGTATAAATTTCGTGCTTAAGGTAACCTAACTCAAGAAGGCAAAGAAGCCTTCTTGAGTATCGGCTAAACTCTAGAGCATTTCCAGCTAGATGAAAATATTCATTTTCTGTAGTATAAATTGGCACGTCTGGAAAAAAACTGTATCTTAATTCACTAGCGTATTTTTCGGCAGGGAGTCCGTCAAGGACAGAGACTTTTTTGGTGTGTAGCTTCATTAACAGTTTATGATACATTGTCTGAAAAGAGTTTTATCTATATCTCTTCATTTCCATTTGTCGTAAACTGCGAGCTTACTACGAGCCCTATTTATATTTGCTATGCCAATAAAACTATAGTATGTCTATGGAAACAAAATACCGGCCAAGTGCAAGTCGGACTTGCGCAATTACCTAGTGTTTCGTACGCTGATTGCTTTTAAAATAAAAATTTTATTATCGAGGTATAAAATGATCAATGACTTCACAAAACACACCCCAAATAAGTTTTCAACAAAGTTTTGTTCCAATCTTTACTGAAAACTGATGACCTTCAAATTTTATATATGTATAATATATATTATATTATATTATATATGTATATATATATATATATATATATATATATATATATATATATATGTATATATATATATGTATATATATATATATATATATATATATATATATATATATATATAATATATATACACCAAATAAACTAATAGAAGTAATGCACTTGTGATATTTTTTGTTCTAATCTACACCCTGTGGAGAATATTTCAGAATTTTTTTAAAAAATTTTTGATCAGTACTTTTCGAGATAAAGGGGGGGGGGGGGGGGGGAACAACGATTTTTTCACAATTTTTTAAAAATAATACAAAGTAAAGTGTGGTAAGTATTATATATATAAATTTTTCATTTGACCCCCACTTGATGACCTGGTAATTTTTTTTTTCACTTCCGATTTCACCCCCAAAACCAACCCCTTAAGTCAAAATTTAACTATCAAAACTGCACACGGCTCTGATGAGACCATCATTTCCTATATTAGCGCCAAATTTCAATTTTCTATGTCAAATAGTTTCACAAAAAATCGGGTGTGACAGACCGCTACCGAAGTGATCTTATAAGTGTTCCGTACGGAATACTAAAAATGGTTATTTCATTGTTTTTTAATTTATTCTAAAATGTCCCTAGTTTTAACCCGACTGCGGGCCTGTACTCAAGTTATGCTCAGTATTCCAGATTTAACTGTTTTAATATATTTATGACACGTACACCAACATACAATATGTGGTTTTCTAGAATTAACAATAAAAGATTTTCTTGTAATGATAAATGAAGAAACTAATTTGAGTGCTCCTTGTTTACCGAAGTGTTTGTTAAATTACTTTTCTAAAATTGGCATGAAGTCTAGACGTATTTTTTTATATATAAAGTTGGGACATTATGTCCATAAATAAAATTAATGAACAGCTTTTACTGGCCACCAAATTAATGAAACGTATTCATTAATGTTATTGCCATTTGTACTTGAACACAAGCAACAAGAATTATTAGCCAATGTATTACGTTAATTTACCAAAATAAATTAATTGAACAAGTAAATTATTTAAGAAGGCCGAGATGGTCTAAAATAAACACTATTTATTCGAAAGAGGTAACTGAACAATAATGTTATGGAACAAAATATTAAGAGCATTGTTTTAGGATACTTTTTAATACATGCTAAAATTTATTTTTTTTTATAAGAACACGATTTATAACAAATAACCGGCCAAGTGCAAGTCGGCCTTGCGCAATTAGTGTTCCGTACGTTAATTGTTTTAAATATAAAAATTTTTGTTACGGAGGTATAAAATTATCAGTGACTTCACAAAACACACCCCAAATGAGTTTTCAACAAAGTTTGTTTCCGATCTTTGTTGAAAACAGATGACCTTGAAATTATTTTTTTTTTTTTTTTTGTTTTAATATACCGGATAAATTATGTAATGCATCATGATAATTTTCGTTCAATCTATACCCTATGGAGAATATGCCAGAATTTTTTCAAAATTTTTTGATCACTTTTCGAGATCAGAGGGAGGGCAGCGGTTTTTTGCAACTTTTTTAAAATAATACAAAAAAAGTGTACGTGAGTATTATATATATACGAGGCTGGTTTGAAAAGTCCGTGCAAAGTCCGAGAGATGACACCACCGGCGTGTATCGAGGTCATGTTTAGTTAGTAGCATCTCTTGAATGAACGCACACCAAGTTTCAGCCATATTGGTATATTTCTTTGTGTTTGGCATTCGTGTGAATCAAGGAAGTCGAGTGATTTTCAAGAAATGGACGAAAAAGAATTTCGTGTGGTGATTAAACATTACTTTATGAAAGGCAAAACGCCTCAGGAGACTAAAGAGAAGCTTGATAAACATTATGGTGACTCTGCACCTTCGATTAGAACAGTTTATAAGTGGTTTCAAAATTTTCGGACTGGTCATATGGGCACAAGTGACGCTGAACGTTCTGGACGGCCTGTGGAGGTTACGACTCCAGAAATCATTGATCAAATCCATGATATGGTGATGGATGACAGAAGAGTTAAAGTGCGTGAGATTGCTAGTGCTGTGAGCATCTCGACTGAACGGGTACATAATATTTTGCATAAACATTTGGACATGAGAAAGCTATCCGCAAGATGGGTGCCGCGATTGCTCACGCTTGACCAAAAACGGAATCGTGTGAAGTGTTGCAAGGATGGTTTGCAGCTGTTCCAGAAGAATCCGGAGGACTTTAAGCGTCGTTTCGTCACTGTGGATGAAACATGGATACATTACTATACTCCTGAGACCAAACAACAATCTAAACAATGGGTTACCAAGGGGGAATCTGCACCAAAAAAGACGAAGACCGTTCCTTCGGCCGGAAAGGTTATGGCGACTGTCTTTTGGCATTCGCAAGGGATAATCCTCATCGACTATCTGGAAGAGGGTAAAACTATTACAGGTGAATATTATTCATCGTTATTGGACCGTTTGAAAACCGAGCTGCAAGAAAAACGCCCGCGATTGGCCCACAAGAAAGTCCTTTTCCATCACGACAACGCACCAGCACACACCTCAGCAGTTGTGGTCGCAAAATTAATGGAAATAGGATTCCAACTCGTTTCACATCCCCCCTATTCTCCAGAGTTGGCTCCCTCGGACTACTATTTGTTCCCCAATTTGAAGAAATGGCAGGCGGGACAAAGATTTTATTCAAACGAGGAGGTGATTGCAGACACTAATGGATATTTTGCAGACTTGGACAAATCCTATTATTCGGAAGGGATCAACAAACTAGAACAACGTTGGACGAAGTGTATAAGCCTAAAAGGAGACTATGTCGAAAAATAAAAAAGGTTTACCCCAAACACATAAGTAGTTTTTATTTTTGCACGGACTTTTCAAACCAGCCTCGTATATATATATATATATATATATATATATATATATATATATATATATATATATATATTTGAACTCGCGTTTTCACAAGCTTTCATTTGACCCCCCACTCGATGACCTGGTAAAAAAAAATTTTTTTCGCTTCCGATTTCACTCCCCAAAACTAACCTTTTAACTCCAAATTTAACTATCAAAACTACACGACTCTGATGGGGCCATCAATTCCTATATTAGTACCAAATTTCAACTATTCTATATATCAAAGAGTTTCGGAGAAAATCGGGTGACAGACAGACAAACAGATAGACAGAAGGACGGACAGATAGACAGTCGGACAGACACTGAAACGATTATATAAGTGTTCCGTAAGGAATACTAAAAATGAGAGTATTTTTGATGAAATTTAAAAGCCTTGAATGGGTAGAAAACTATAATAGTAAACTAAATCATGCTGCCGATGACCTATTATAGTTACACCTCACAACTTATTTCCATCGCTATCAGAAATAAATTCCACTTATTGGCTAGAAAGTTACTGAAAAACTAAGGTTCTTTTTAAACACTCCATGTATATATTGATGGATAAAAGGACAAAGAGAATACTTTTAGAGATTTTTTAATTTCTTTACGTTTTGAGGGGTCCTTAGATCACGATGAACATAATTTCCAACATTCCTCAGCCTGCCTACCTACGATTGGTGTGATACTTTCCAAATGAAATGAGATATCGATCTCAAATTTATTCATTATATTAAAATATGTGATTTTTTTGGGTTAAGGAAAGAAATATTAACTACGTATTTTTTCTCAATTCGAACTTTTTCAAAATTTTGGAAAAATCTTATTTTTCGATATTGCCAGATGTTCCTGTTGTTTATTTCAGTAACATGATCTTTGGCTAAAGTGAATTTTCCTGAAACTATCGGTTTTTCAAGTCAAAAAACACAAAACCTGTTAAATACGTACCAAATTATATCTTATTGGATTCATTGAAAAAAATTCTCATAAAAGGCTTTAATTAACTTATCACAAAATCTTGCATTTATTTGAACATGTTGAGTCGCAGTTTGTTTAATACAGATTAAGTTCATCAATACATCGAGACAATGTTTGTGGAAAACTATTAGCAACGTATGCGTTACACCGCAGCCCAGTATCCAGTGTAAATAGAAATAGTTCGCGCTTACAAGCTTCAAAATAACATGTAAAAACCACCTAAGATCGTTTTTAGTGATCCGTACGGAACACTTATGGGATCACAACGGTGTCTGTCTGTCTGTTTGTCACACCCGACTTTCTCCGAAACTATTTGACATATAAAGTTGAAATTTGGCATTAATATAGGAATTGATGACCTAATCAGAGCCGTGTAGCTTTGAGAGTTAAATTTTGACTTAAGGGGTTAGTTTTGGGGTTGAAACCGGAAATGAAAAAAAATTTACCAGGTTGATGAATGGCGTGTCAAATGAAAGCTTGCGAAAAGATGAGTTCAAAAATATATATGATGTAATACTTAAGCACCCTTTTCCTTGTATTATTTTTAAAAAATGGCCAAAAATCGCTGTCCCACCCGCCTATCTCGAAAAGCACCGATCAAAAAATTTAGAAATTTCTGAATAGTCATAAAGTGTTGCTTGGCGAAAATAGAGTCTTTATCTGGGAAAGTATATTGCTTGACAATATGGTAGAGAGTTTTTAATACACTTTTCAGTACATTACTGCTACCGCGTCGCTGTAGCGAAAATTTGTGTATCAAATATTTATTTTACACGTTTATTACTAGATTCTAGATTGAGCTGGATTGATTTATTGACTATTAAATAACTAAGATGCTATAACTATTATACATTACTGACTTAAAAAAAACGTGGAAATACATATTGGATCTTAAGCTATATACATGTCCGGGACCCAATTAACTTAGCCTGGGTAAGTATTTTATTTTATTTTAAAAGCAATCACCGTACGGAACACTAATTGCGCAAGTTTGATTTATTGAAAGGATCATTTTATATTGCAGTTAAGCGTAAAATGTTTAAAAATGTAGTACAAATTGATGTGAGTGAAAAGTTTTGAGCATTGGATAGTTCATGTATGTTATTTTCGTTCGTGAGCATTTCTTTGAAAACACTCCAGAACTTTAGAGAAGTACTTTGTTTCTTCGCCATTGCTTTTTTACCGTCTAAAAGTAAAATTCCATGAATTTCTTGTAACAAAAAATATGGAAGGGGTAATTTTAAGCATAGCAACATTACAATAGTCCAGATTATTGTCAAAATCTCAGTCAATTGTTTTCGGTATATCTATTTAAGACCACCATTAGAGTAAGTGCTAAAAGACCTCACATTTTTGGAGTCGAGTATTATTAATTTATTATTATAATACTTTTGTATTATTTGTACAGGGTGAGTCAACGATAGAGTAAAGTTCATTATCTCATTTGTTTCAGGAACGACGAAAAAATGTTAAATACAATAGTTTTAGGGAATGTTAAGGTGCACAGTTTAAAATTATTTTTAAATATACAGGGTACTTCAAAAAAGTGTGGCCAATATAACATGTTTTTTTTTTAAATTGAACATCCTATTTTCTAATTTATTCTTAAATTCTGCGTAAAATTTTATAACTTTGCCTACCCTGTATACCTAAACCTAGTAGTTTTTCTATTATTTCATTATTTTTTTTTAAAATACTAGTTTTCAGTTTTGTAACAAAATGGCCAGTAGCGCCATTGTTTCTGAAGGTGGAATATTCATAATTGGTACGAGCGTTCTATAGAGATGAAAAAAAGATATATGTAAAGAAATTTGAGTTAGATGCTACAGAGTATTCAAAATAAATTTATGCATTTCGACTATTTTAAATTGAAAAATCTCAAATTTTTTAAATGGTACACTCTGCATATTATTATTTTTTCTGATAGATTTTACAAAACCCTCCAACTTTTATTAAGTATGTCGTATACCTATTTCTAATAGTTTTCGATTTATTTTGAATTTTTCAATTTTTACCCTTGTTTTTAATACACTTACGCTTTTGTGAAAACATAAACAAATAGTTAATAATAATTTTAATATAGTTTAACTTATCTAATAATTAATTATTATGACGTAATAAATGTTCAAAAATATGCCCGTCTACTTGAATACACATGTTTAGTCGTTCTACTATATTTTTCTTCACTTTCCTTAGCATAAAGAACGTTATTGTCCTGCACGCATCCCGTATCCTATTTTCCATATGTACTGGTGTTGTAGGGGGATTCACATAAACACGATCTTTAATGTAGCCCCACATCAAGAAGTCTAAAGGTGTTAAGTCACAGTGATCGAGGGGGCCACTCTCTCGTTGACTCACCCTGTACAGTGTGATCATTTTTAGACGACCGGCACCGATTTATGGAAAATTGTTGGTTATTTTTTTTTAATGTAGAATGGTAGTAACACTGACGTATTTGACATTTGGTGGCAAAAATGACGCTGAGCGCCGCGACGCCAAGAAACTTTTTTTTCCAATGACATACCTTTTGTAAAACGGTATTGGAAAGCTCTAATTTTGAACATTTTTTCCTTAAACTGTTTTTTTTTTTATTTTTTATGCAAAAAAGTTATGCAGCAAAAACCCTCTAAAATATTATTTTTTGATCATCGCCGTTGCCATGGATTAGCGGTTTTCAAACAATTTATATAGCAGGCGGTTGCCATACTTTCATCTGACAGTAATTATAATAATATTAGTTACTATGCTGTTGAGGTTTTTCCTTTAAACAATAAAAAATAAGGATACATTATTTTTACTGAAACTACAAAGAAACTATATAACTTATTACATGTTTATAAAAATGTTTAAAATTTAAAAATTAAAAAAAAAACGTCAAACAAAATTTTCTATATTTTTTATTAACGCTTGATGAGTGGCTTTGTAAATAATTTCTCCAGATATACGATTACACTCATCTGATATTTTTGCCTTAAAGTGCTCAATATCATTTGTCGCAGTTTTGTATACAATATCATTAAGAGTCCCCCACAAGAAAAAAATGACGTGAGGTCTAGGGACTTAGATGTTCATTGAATAACTGGGCTGCGAACACCTATTCAGCTTCGTTGGAACCGTTCATTCAAATACTCCCTAACAGCAGCAGTTGTATGAGGTGATGCTCCGTCGTGTTGATACCACATATGCCTTCTTAAAATAAGGGAAAATAATAAAACTGATTGAGTATTAACCAAGAAATTATCGTATCTATTTCCAGTTAGTGTTCCTTCAAAAAAGTATGATCCAACTAAATGTCTCCCAATTATCCCACACCATACATTAACGCCATAATAGCCTTGATTCTGAATTTGATTAACTTTGTATGGATTCTGGTCAGCACAGTATCGATAATTTTTTCTGTTAGGTTTGCCGTTCCTGACAAAACGACTTTCATCTGCCATTATATAGGATTCAGAAAATAACGTTCTTCGTCATATTTAATCATTATTTCTGGTACAAAACTCAGTCGTCGTTCCGAATCAAATTGTGTTAATAGTTGAAGATTATACATTTTATAGTCATAGTATTTGTTAGCTTTAAGAGATTTCTGAATAGCCCCATAAGATGGATGGATGGTTTTGAAGTTATTGCATAATTTCGGCTACTTTTTCATCTGTTAAAAGAGTTTTTCGAAATATCTTTCTGCCCAGAAAATGCATCCGTATTGTTCCTGAAATTTCGTTCTAATCGACAAAAGATGGTGTGATTCGGGATATACCCCCGGGGTAACGTTCTCGATATAGTCTAACGGCTTCCCGAGAATTTCTTCTTGCTTCTCTATAAATAAGAATCATATCAACTTTTTCAGCGTGGAAAGCTATTAACATACTGCTTACTTAATTTAACTCTATTGAATTGAATAGGTGTGTAAACAAGAGCTGTCAGATTAAAATATGAGAGCCGTCTACTGGATCAATTATTTAAAAACCGTCAAACAGGGCATATGAACCATGGCAACCGCCACGACCAAAAAATAATATTTTAGAATGTTTTTGCTGCATAACTTTTTTGTAAAAAAAATTAGAAAAAAACAGTTTACGGAAAAAGTATTGAAAAGAAATATTGATTTCCAATGCCGTTTTACAAAAGGTATGTCGATGGAAAAAAAAGTTGTTTGGCGTCGCGGCGCCCAGCGTCGTTTTCACTACCAAATGTCAAATACGTCAGTATAGTCCTTGACATGCACTATACCGTTCTTCATTTAAAAAAATGATAAATATCCAACAATTTTTCATAAATCGGGGCCGGGCGTCTAAAAATGATCACCCTGTACATATTTTTGTAAAAATATAGTCAAAAAAATAAAAATAGAAATTTTTTGGTGACTAACTATGCCGCCAAGACTTAAACAACCACAGATGATATTGTTTATTATTATCTTTTTATTTTCATGGAGTTATTCATTCTTTTTTATGTGTATTTAGCTCAAATTCGGAAAATTTGTGTATATAAGTTTATTAGTTTTTTTTTTTTTAATGAAAATAGTGGCTACATTTTATAACTCCCCCACTAAACCAGAAATAGAAACAAACTTTTTATTTTTAATAAAATTTCGCTGTTAATATAATTGTATACTAGGGATATGCAGCTTTCCCATGGGATTTGAATTTTTATACTCATAGTAAAAGCTAACGATTCTGTTCTAGCAGATTTTAAAATTAAACCATAAAGATGATAAAGACAAGTAAGTTCTGAAGCTAGCGAGAGACGCTCCCGTCTCGCTGCTTTTGGTCTTCTACCCAGGACACTTAAGTTGCATCGCCTGAACTAAAAACGCAGAAATAAAATTTTCAAAACACATTTCTCAAACTGTATTTCAGTAAAACTGTCACTTATTCTCTTTGCCCATTCAACCCTCGATATGGCTAGACTTATGACTTGCCGTTTTGCTTTAATATACGTTGTAGATATATTTTAATACATCCTTTATCGTTAGCAAGATTTTCTTAGAAGATAAAACATGAGAAAGGCTTTCGCAATGAAAACCTATAATTTAGGCTAAAGCCATTCAATTTTATAGCCATATAGATTAACCCTAGCTGTAGGATCTAAGAGTAACCGAGGGCAACAGATTAACTGCTGGCTTCCTGCCGACCGGTCTGCAGCAGAGATTTGCAGCAGTTGATTGCTTGCCTTGATCCTTGCACTTGCGAGGATAACTTACGATTATTACTACTTTGGTAAAGGGGTAATGATTATTTAATTAAGTTCAGCTTATTTACGACAGTACTTAAAAGAAAAACGAAATTGGGACGAAGCATCCAATAAAAGTGGTCATACTTTTTAGGATCGGTGGCAATTGAAGCTAGACAAAATAAGCTAATAAGGGAGAGGGGTTAATTCCGTAACTAGTACATTCTTTTTGCTATAAAAATTATCTTTCCCATTTTAAAACCAACTAAAATATTTTATTTAAAAGTATAAATCAAACCAATTTGCTTTTTAATGTTACAATATTTTATTCGAGAATAACTCGCCATATGTTTCGATTTGTTAGGGTTTTTTTAAGAGTATATACAATACTGTTTACTCTTCAAAAAGCTCTAACAAGACGAAACATATGTCAAGTTATTTTCGAATAAAATATTGAAACATTAAAAAGCAAATTAGTATAATTTGTACTTTTACAAGGGTGGATTGAAAAGGCATGTAAAAAACCAAAGTCAATAACATTTTCTTGCAAAAACGAAATTTTATTTTTCAACATAATCTCCATTGAGCTCAATTCATTTGGCCCAGGCGATTCCAATTTTTTATTCCCTCCAAAAAAAAAAAATTTCGAACAGTGCCTAATGCTCGTTTACAGCGAAGATAATATCTTCATTCGATCAAAAATTTCTTTCCTCCAAGCCAATTTTTCAGGTTAGGAAACAAAAAAAAGGTACTCATTGCCAAATCTGGGGAATTATTTCAAAGCCTAGCTGGTGTCCTTTTCCGCTTGCTACAGGCGACGCCGACGTGTCAGCGGACGCATTTTCCTGGTAAAGGAGCACTTTTATGCGCGATAAGCTTGGTCTCTCCTGCTTCAACTCACTATGCAAACGGTGCAATAACGTTGCGTAATAAGAGATAGTCACTGTTTTACTCTTGGCCAAATAGTCAATCATGATGATACCCTGTAAGCCCCCCCAAAGAATAATTACCATCATTTCTTCCGCAGTTAAAAATATTTTCACTTTTTTCGGTGCACTTTCACCTTCGCCAATTCACTGTTTGACTGCCATTTTGTTTCCAGGGTGTAATGGTGGATCCACGTTTTGTTTGACAACCGGTTTAAGCATATGCATTACTGTATAAACTACGTATTCACCTCACTTAATTAATGTGATTATCCTCTTCTTAATTTACCGTCTCTTGACTAACAGTCCTGTAAACAGCAGCTCTAAAAATATCTATTGTTGAGCAATTAAACCATCTTTGGATATCCTTGAACCAGGAATTTTGACGTTTTCCCTCCGATCTTCTTCCTTGTATTTTTCCTTCCATAACCAGTCTCTGCTGCCTTTGCTCCCCTCACTATATGACCAATATAACTAGTTTTTATTACCGTTATAGTCACCAGCAGTTCTGTGGATTTGCTCATTCGAATAAGTACTTCAGCATTTGGTACTCTATCCACTCATGATATTTGTAGAATCCTTCTATGAACATACATTTCGAAAGCTTCGAGTCGTTTCTCTGGGCTGGGAGCAAGAGTCCAACCTTCACATCCATATGTGATTATTAATCATTCGAAATATTAGTTTAAAATTGATGATTAGGATTTAAATTAAATTAAAGGCAGAAGTCTATCGACCAAGCTTGTCAGACATGTTGGAGTATCAATATCTTTTTTTTTTTACAAAAATGTCATATACATTATGAATTTATAACGTATGAAATTATAAAGTAGCGTTTTAAAAGTTTTCTTCGTAATAAATAGTTGGAATCTACTTGGTTAACAACTTTCTGGCTAAGCACAAACTTTCCTAGTTTTACACTTTACAACTGAAAAAATTCATAAAAAGAGAAGAAAGTAGGACAAAGTAATTCTCGCCTTATTTTCCTATCTCCATTCTTCCTACTTCAAAGGGAATTGATGTTTCCGAAAAACATCTTACATTCTTCACGTTTTAAATTTTCTAGCACACATTTTCATGCCCTAGACGTTTTTTTGTACGCATTTTGATGAGCATATATATAACCTTACATACAAAACACTTTATATTTATTTGTTATAACAAAAACCGTTAAATCTGAGTAACATAAGAAAACTGATGGAGTTTACTTTCAAGTTAAAGAATAACTTTATTTTTACAATTTGATATTTGTATTTTATTTCTAAACGCGTGGACTTGATTCACTATTATCGTCACTGCATATTCCTTATGTCACCTAACGTAATAAAATATATCCTATAATCTGGCCAGAGAATATATGTATTTTATAAATAAACACGTAAATCTAATAAGTGGTACTTGAGTGCTAAGCGCACTAACGGACAGACAGACAGAGAGACATTGCGTTTTATATATATATCACAAATTTTTTTTGACAAATATTATATTAAGAATTTAGAAAAAAAACACGTAAATCGGATAAGTAGTTCTCGAATGATAAGCACACTAACAGACAGACAAAGAGACGTTGCATTTTATATATATTATATAGATTGTTATTAATATTATATAACTTTTCCAGAGAACATATGTATGAATTAAACAAAAAACACGTAAATCGGGTAAGTGGTTCTCGAGTAATAAGTGCACTAACCGACAGACGAAGAGACGTTGCATTTTATATATATTATAGATTATTATTATAATTATATAATCTGGAAAGAGAACATATGTATGAATAAAAAAACACACGTAAATAGGATAAGTGCTTCTCGAGCGATAAGCACACTTACGGACAGACAGACAAAGAGACGTTGCATTTTATATATATTATAGAAGATTATAGATAACTTGGCCAGAGAACAAATGCATGAATTAAAAAAAAACATGTTAATTGGATAAATAAATGATTCTTCAGACATAAACACACTAACGGACAGACAGACAGAGAGAGACATTGCATTTTTTATATATATATTATATTCTTTGCTACATATTATTGTTCCATATTTAATGGTTTAGGCAGTGTATTGCAAGAGAACGCGCTAGCGATAAACTTTTTTCCGACTTGATTCACTATTATCGTCACTGCTTGTTCCTTTGTTACCTAACGCAATAAAATATATCCTATAACCTGGCCAGGGAACATATCTATGTTTTAAAAAAAAAACGTAAATCGGATAAGTGGTTCTAGAGTGATAAGCGTACTAACGGATAGACAAACAGACAGAGAGACGTTGTATTTTATATATATTGTAGATAACCTGGCTAGAGAACATATGTATGTTTAAAAAAAGCACGTAAATCGGATAAGTGGTTCTCGAGTGACAAGCGAACTAACGGACAGACAGACAGAGAAACGTTGCATTTTATGTATATTATATTCTTTGCTACATGATATTGTTCCATATTTAATGGTTTAGCCAGTGTATTGCAAGAGAATTTTTTTCCGACTGTTTAAAATAAATATGTGCACCCGCTAAATTAAAAAAATGTTTTTAATTTTTATTAATATTGAACATAACTATTATTTCCAGTGTTTCTTGAAATTCCTAATACCGACTTGACATCAAAAAATAAAGTTTTTTTTTTGGATTCAGCATACAAAAAATACTTAAGAAAACACGTGTCTCAATTAAAAGGCAAGAGTTTTTTTTGTATACCTGTGTAATCTGTACTGCACAAAGTATCAACAGCGTGTATGTAGTAATTACGACATAAAGAATCCTAAAATGGCTATGAAGGAGGAACCACAAAATATATATTTTTCTACAGACTCCTAATATACTTAGTTTTCCAATTTTTTATTACAATCAAACAACATTCTCTTCTCTCTCTTCAACTCATCATCTGAGGAAAATTTTTCAACCGGTGGTCATTTTTCAAAAGCCCACACAAAAAAAAAACACAGGACGGTAAATCAGGACTGTGGGATGGAGGTTGTAATTTGATATATCAACAGCGGAACAATAACGAGGTTTTGATTTTCTATGAATTCCGACGCTTTTCTCTAATAGTTTACTTTAGGTTTTGAATTGTCCTTTCATGAACCTCTCCATTAATTGGGACTTTTGGACATACGTTTAATAAGTAAAATTTCTTCATAGTTTCAACGACAGCCGTCATCTACATTACAGAAGAAGAAGTCAGTTTCCGTAAGAAGTTCTGAAAAAGCCCACAATCGACACATGAAATATCCAGAAAATTATAATAATGAGCTCTGTAAACCTGTGAAGTTCCGATTACAATTAATGTGCTTGAAAACGGTGCCTCGTTTTGATGTGACGCAATCTATGATGTAGAACCTGAACTCTTTTAAGGGTTCTAATCTATAATTAGTTTAGGTACTGAAAACGTAATTTTAATTACAATACAATCTATAGATTAATTTCCATCGTTGAACTTTTGGCTACTTTATTTGATTTTTTCGCGCAGAGCGTGCTTAAACATGGGTTGATCCTCTTAAGATTGACATAAGTTATGTATTTTGATTAGTCATGAAAGTGACATTAACTATTTCAGTGGATTTTAGACCACCACCTAAATTGTGCCACTTTAGGTGCGAGTAAATAGAAGTGTAAGATTTAGAAATGATTATTTATCTAAAATATTGCAAAATGACTTGATATTAATAATACTGCACAATGTTCCTTAATAACTAACAAGTACAAACCCAAATACGACCCATGAATCATTATTTGTATTATCTCAGTAAAAATTTAGTGACTTGAAAAGTTTCTAATATGGACAATCTTGTTTCTTGTTAGTTTATCTAGCAGAAAGTTACAGTTTGTCAAGGTCACTTCATAATTATCAATCATTAACCAACCCTCTCTGTCTGCTGCTGTATATAGTCCTCCTCTAGAGAATTTCTGTCCATCCTGCGCAATCTACAACCAGTTGTTAGCGGCACTTTTAATCACCTGACCAACATGCCGGTGGTATCCCTCTGCTGTGCTTACCTGTCCTTGGTATCCATTCCAATATTTTGCGTTTCCATCTCATAACTCTAAATCTGGCCATGTGTCCTGCCCATTTCCATTTTAAAGTAGCTATGCGCCTAATGACATCTGTGATTCTAGTGCGTCTACGCAGATCTTCGTTACATATTCTATCATTATGTGTCACACTGAGCATTGATCTCTCCATGCGTTTTGCGCAATCCTCAGTTTGTGTGCAGATTCTATAGTAAGTGCACACGTCTCAGTTCCTTAGGTACAAACTGGAAGGACACGCTGGTTGAACGTTTTCCTCTTCAGACTAATTGGAATGTTGTTCTTAAATATATCCTTGAAAGCTCCATATGCTGCCCAAGCTAGACCGATTCTTCTTCTAGTTTCGGATTTCGTGGCCTAAATATATGTACTTATATATTTGGTCAATTTCTTCGTCAAAGATTTTATGATTGCTAGGGAGTACCAGGTTGGTCAGGAATGTTGGGTTTCTGAAGTTAATATTTAGACCTACACGTGCACAGGCAACAGACAATTCTCTTAACATAATTTACATCTCTATCGAATCGCCGCCAATGACGACCACGTCATCTGCGGTTAAGTTTCTCGCCATCAATAATTATACCTCTATTCTTCGAACATAGCGTCTTAAAAGCGTATTCGAGGGCGGTTATAAAAAGTTTTGGGGATAGTGTGTCTCCTTGCCGAACTCCTTGCTCAATTCTGGTGTTATTTGTAAGGTCACGTATTTTAACAGTCATTGTGGCGTTCTTATATATGTTTTCAATAGGGGTGGCGTATCGGTAATCAATGTGGCTTTCAATGAGTGCTTCCATATCACCATCTATTTGAACGGTGTCGAATGCGTTGTGGAAATCCACAAAAGCAAGTATTAGCGGTCTGTTGTATTCTATGGATTTATGAATTAACAATTTTACGGTATATAGATGGTCGTTTGTTCCCCTGAACGAAATCTTGTCGATTGGTAGAAATTCAGTTTATTTTCCAGTTGCGAGGTGATAATCCATATATAATATAATTAAAGATACAAAACCTTTGGTATATAACTCACGCTTAACCTGTTTTATCCTATATCGTTCTTTTTCATTTTCAATAATTTTATCGTATCAATTTGGTAAATTTGTCTCGAAATGTGTTTCGAATGTTTTTATTTTTATGTATAACGAGTCCCTTGTTATAGCAAAAAAGGCAACCTAAAAACGTATTTTATCATATGCACGTCCATACTTCCATATACCCGAATTTTAGTCAGAAAAGCGATATGGAACACGGAACAAGCGGGGACATCGCTATCTTGCGTATCTTTTACGTCAGCAAATGTCTCCCCTTAAAATTTATCGCTTTTTCTTATTCGTTTCTTCCATGAAACTGGAACATGTTCAATAAATCCGCATTATGTCATACAGGACTGGCATACCTTAAATAGTAAAATATGTATTGCTACATACTGAATTTGTGTTCTTGGCATATGCATTGCCAAAAAACATTTATGAATTTATAGACAATAAAATCGATCAATTACTGATGCTCATAGATATCCGTAGTTTTGAAGGTATAACATAAAGGATTCTACGTCACAAAAGTTACTGGTTTCAAATATCTCATTGCGACAGAATACAACGATATTATTACTCGGAGATATACAAGTTAATAATATACCTTCTTAGTGTTAACAAAAAATTTTATATACAAGGGTTGTATGATAAGTACCTGGCCTAATTTAAAAAAAAAAAATTATATTTTTCGTAAACGTAACTTTTCACAAGAATCCTCTCAAATCGCTGCGTGTTTTCGTTTGTGAGTGGCAGCCATTCAAATAGAACAACTTTTGTGATTTTACAACAATGGAAAAGATTGAATATCGAGCAATGATAAAATATTTGTTTTTGAAAAAGAATACGAATGATAAGATAAAAGTGGAACTCAGCGAAGTGTACGGGGACTTTGCACCTTCGTCATCGCCCGTAAAATATTGGACAAGTGAATTCAAACGCGACCGTACAAGCACTTTTCATGAAGAACGTCCAAGCCGTCCAAATGAGCACTCCACATCAGGAATGATTGAAAAAATCCAAGATATAGTGATAAAAGAACGGAAAGTGAAAGTGCGTAAGATTGCTGAGACTGTGGGCATCTCAACTGAACGGGTGTAGAATATTTTAACAACTCATTTCGATATGAGAAAGCTTTCCGCAAGATGGGTGCCGCGATTGCTCACAATTGACAATAAACAGGCACGTGTGACAACTTCAAAATAATAACTGCTGACGAAACCTAGATTCATCGCAGCACACCAGAGACCAAAGGACAGTCCAAACAGTGGGTTTTCCGTGACGAACGGGCGCCAAACAATATACCATTAAAAAGAGGAGATACTATCGGACCTAAATTATTTACGATGGCCCTTGAAGACGCCTTTAAGGAGTTAAATTGTGATGAGAAGGGCATCAATATCGACGGCACTAGACTGAGTCACCTTAGGTTTGCAGACGATATAATCGTGATAGCTAATAATACCAATTAGCTAGAGGAAATGTTAAATCAACTGAATGTGATATCTGCAAAGATAGATCTTAAAATGAATTAAAAAAAAAAACTAAATTAATGAGCCCTGAAGATACCAACATACAGATAGTAAATAACTCCATAGAAAGTGACGACGAGTATATCTATTAGGTCACACTATTAAGATCGGAAAGGAGCACCACACGCAGAAATTATAAGGCGAATAAGGCTGGAATGGGCAGCTTTTGGGAAACTAGGATATATCTTTAAAAGTACAATACGTACAAACCTAAAAACTAAAGGGTACAAAACCTGTGTCCCACCTGTATCTAATGGATTAGGAACGATGTGCCGCACTAAAGCATTTGGTAAAAAGCTCGTAACTTCACAGAGAGCTATGGAGAGAAGCATGCTTGATACATCCTTTAGAGATAAAATTTATAACGAGCAGATAAGGAGACGAACCAAAGTCAATAATATAACTCTGGAGGCTGCAAAAACGAAATGGTGATGGGCAGGTCAAATGGCTAGATCATCCGAAGACAGATGAGTGTACAGGGTCACAGAATGGACACCCAGAGAAAGAGGAAGACGTGTGAGACATCCACAGAAACGATGGGTCATCATTGAAGAGATTAGAAAAGACCTACGTCCAAGAGTGGGGAAACTTAGATTAAGAAGAAGAGAAGAAGAAGAAGGAGCCGACATAGTCAGTTTGTAGGAGAAGCTATATGAGAAAATAGAATAGCCACTATTTCTATAACTTTGTAGAACATCCTGTTGTAAAATTAATCGAAATATGCCATTTTTTGTTAGGTTTTAAAACATTCAACTCAGAAATCAGTCAGTCAACACATTTTACTAAGCTCATTAAAACAAACTTTTACCATTTGTCTGGTTCGGGGTAGCATTGGGTGATTCTATTTTTTTT
>CM032446.1:195972172-196006197 GCA_019049505.1 Pachyrhynchus sulphureomaculatus
TTTGAAAGGATATCTCTTACTTATCTCCTAAAAATATCGTTTGGTAGTTTTTCTTCATACGAGGCTGGTTTTGAAAAGTCCGTGCAAAGTCCGAGAGATGGCAAAACCACCGGCGCGTATCGAGGTCATGTTTAGTTAGTAGCATCTCTTGAATGAACGCACACCAAGTTTCAGCCATATTGGTCTATTTCTTTGTGTTTGGCATTCGTGTGAATCAAGGAAGTCGAGTGATTTTCAAGAAATGGACGAAAAAGAATTTCGTGTGGTGATTAAACATTACTTTATGAAAGGCAAAACGCCTCAGGAGACTAAAGAGAAGCTTGATAAACATTATGGTGACTCTGCACCTTCGATTAGAACAGGTTATAAGTGGTTTTCAAAATTTTCGGACTGGCCATATGGGCACAAGTGACGCTGAACGTTCTGGACGGCCTGTGGAGGTTACGACTCCAGAAATCATTGATCAAATCCATGATATGGTGATGGATGACAGAAGAGTTAAGGTGCGTGAGATTGCTAGTGCTGTGGGCATCTCGGCTGAACGGGTACATAATATTTTGCATAAACATTTGGACGTGAGAAAGCTATCCGCAAGATGGGTGCCGCGATTGCTCACGCTTGACCAAAAACGGAATCGTGTGAAGTGTTTGCAGCTGTTCCAGAAGAATCCGGAGGACTTTAAGCGTCGTTTCGTCACTGTGGATGAAATACGGATACATTACTATACTCCTGAGACCAAACAACAATCTAAACAATGGGTTACCAAGGGGGAATCTGCACCAAAAAGGCGAAGACCGTTCCTTCGGCCGAAAGGTTATGGCGACTGTCTTTTTGGGATTCGCAAGGGATAATCCTCATCGACTATCTGGAAAAGGGTAAAACTATTACAGGTGAATATTATTCATCGTTATTGGACCGTTTGAAAACCGAGCTGCAAGAAAAACGCCCGCGATTGGCCCACAAGGAAGTCCTTTTCCATCACGACAACGCACCAGCACACACCTCAGCAGTTGTGGTCGCAAAATTAATGGAAATAGGATTCCAACCGTTTCACATCCCCCTATTCTCCAGACTTGGCTCCCTCGGACTACTATTTGTTCCCCAATTTGAAGAAATGGCTGGCGGACAAAGATTTTATTCAAACGAGGAGGTGATTGCAGACACTAATGGATATTTTGCAGACTTGGACAAATCCTATTATTCGGAAGGGATCAACAAACTAGAACATCGTTGGACGAAGTGTATAAGCCTAAAAGGAGACTATGTCGAAAAATAAAAAAGGTTTATCCCAAACACATAAGTAGTTTTTATTTTTGCACGGACTTTTCAAACCAGCCTCGTATTGCTTTAAAAAATATAAGTCAGAAAATACTTTATTGACATATTTGGTTTTGATACTTGGAAAAACGACCTGAAAAAATCGATGGTATCCTAACAGAACGTGCGTATTAAAAATAACTTGCTAAATTCCGTTCTGGATGAACTGATGATATGATGTGCCGATGCCGACACAGCAGATGTTTTTAAGGCCATCACTGAAAAATGATCGGTCCTAGACGATACCACAGATAGCAGAGAAATTGTTCCATACAAGCGTTAAATATCATTTGTGTAGGCTAGGATAGGTTTTTAAGGTATGGCCACATTATAAGTCAACTAAACTAACTTGGCTAGCTGCATAGAAATGTACGGAATGCTGCAAATACGCTATGAAGTTGACTCTAAAAAAAAAATGGTGGTAACATGCGAAGAAACAAAGATTGCCTACAGTAACATCAAACATACGTCACGGCAAAAAAGCGATAAGCCTTCTCAAACAACGATCTTCATCCACAGAAGATCTTCTTTTCTGTTTTGCAGTGTTACAAAGACATTGATTACAAGTTTATAACACGAGAGAAACGGCTCAATCGTATGTTGCTGCCAATGAACAAAATTAGATCGTGCAAATGCGGTGAACGTCTAGAATTAGCGAATCGTAGAGGTGTTGTCTTCCATTACGATAATACTAAACTCCATACATCTTTGAGAGCAAAGCTAATTACCGCTCAACGTGAAGTTTTATCACATCCCCGTTATTCACCGGACATCGTCTATACCTATTGAATGGGGAGAAAATCTGTGCAAATGAGGAAGACACTTCGATTGGTTTCTAGCCGAATAATTCGATAATGTCTACTTTTGATTCATAATAAAATTATCGCACAAGTGATAAGCGGTCATCAGAAATAACAGTTAATATATTACCAGAGCAGACAGATTTATTTGCCTACCATATATAGATTATCAGAGTACGTATTTATGTAATAATGTGACAGTGAAAACAGACCGCACACAATAAACTAAAATCCTCCCATAACATTGCATTAAACTTTTTAAATTTGTAAGAAGAGCACAAAGGTAAGCTTTACATACAGGTGTTCGTTTTAACTGGGCCAGAAGTCACTAATTCCAGTCATTGTATGGGGCCTAATCCCCATATCAGGGAGTGGGCTTAACCACTGAGTGCGGTGCATGACCCTTGCCTTGATTTACGATTGGATATGTGCCTTTCGATTACAAAATCCTGTGAAATATTGTATTTTCCGACGAAAAGGACTTGTTACTTGGACAATAGAAGGAAATGGAAGCTTATTGGATTAGAGTTTTGTACCAGAAATGTGTCATTTGCAAACGATTTATTTGTTTCCAGAATTAAATCAGTCGAGGAGTAGATTTCTGGCCTTTTTGGAAATAAATGTCGCGCCCCTTCTTGTCTCACGACCTTTTTAATTACACGACTCGTACTTATTTAACACGTTTGTTAGATTATTTCTGCTTCACTCATAACTGAGATCGTTGATTAATGTAATAGAACTTATAAAATTTAAAGAAATATCTATTTCCAAATCCAATACCTTTTGTCTTAAATTTTAAACAAGAAGGAACATTTTAAATGAAACGATCAACTCCAACTTTCTAGCTATGAGAAGAATGTCAAATGATTAAAGGAAGGGATAAAAGTGATCGGAAAATTTGAAGGAGATGTCTGTATATACTAGGGTTTTTTTTAATTTTCGCAGGACTGAAGACGAGAGCTCCCTTTCTATTCTCTTTATTGTTTTATGTTTTAGACAGGTTATTTTATATACCAGGAAAGCGAACATGGGAGCAAATTTTAAATGTACGTCGACTGAAAGAGAATATAACATCAAAATTAATCTCTGCTTCATCGACTATCAGAAAGCGTTTGACAAGGTGAGATGACCGAAACTATGGTCGATTCTGAAAGAAATGGGAACTCCGCCACATTATTAAAGCTAATAGAAACGCTTTAACGAATTCAACATAGCTAAAGTGCGTGTTAATAACATGTACATAGAAAGCTTCATCACGAAAACTGGTGTCTGGCAAGGACGCATTTCGCTACTACTGTTCAACTTTTATACGGAGTACGTAATGGGTGAAGTTGTCAATAACTGAAATGGTGGTATCGCCATTGGAGGTTAACAAAGGCAGGAGAACAACCGGCTATCTGAATGGAATTCTCGGGAGTGATGAAATTTGAAGAAAAAGGAGGTGTATCATCTACGAACCTCTAATTAATAGCAGTTTGCTCTACGGGGCGGAGCCCTGGAGAATGGATGTATTTAGACACATCTCGGAAATATCTAAAAGGAACAATGAAATAAAACATCAAATCGGGACAATGGGTTGTAATTGAAATGATAACGAAAGAAAACAACTGGTTTGACATAGGCACATTCGAAGAATGGACGATGCAAGACGATCGAAAAAAGTTATGCATTTTATACCAACAGCTCGTAAAAAAAAGGAAGACGGAAGAAAACATGGAGAGAGGAAATAGTAGAAGCATTGAGCTTGGAAGATCTAAGAGAGGGCCAATAGGAAGACAGAATGACGAGAAACGGAACACCTCTAACCTAACCTAACCTAATTTATTTTAATACTGGCGATGCCCTCAGCGCAGTGGGTAGAGTAACTTACTGTTATCATGAGAGTCGGCGGTTCGATTCCGCCTGTTTGCTTGGGTCTTGTGTTTGTCGTAGGTTAAGTTAGCTTTAGGTATATATTGGATTACTTTATAAATAAAACTCATGGCTAAATGGGATTTTTTTCAAGGCCAAAAAAAATTTAAAAAAAATATATATATTTTAATACTACATAGCTAGTTGTTCACTAGCTCTGAAATATTTTAGGTTGATGTTGATTATTATAATTGTTATAAATAATACAAGTTTTAGGTCAAATTTTTTTTCGAAAATTCATAACTCCGAAACTGATTTTTTTTATGAAAATTCTAGTTGAGACCATAATGAAAAAAAAAAAAATTTAATGACAAAAAAATCACTTTGTTATAAACAAATTGGAATTTGATAACGTTCTTAACCACTTATCGACAATAGATTTGATTCCGTAGATGCGACAATGTTTTCTGCAGAAAATGAAAAAAAAAAATCTTTCGACCCTCATTGGTTCTTCAAATGGCGTTTGTTTTTTATAAGCGAAGGCACCGCGTTGAGCGTGGTGTGGCGCAACGTAAGATAATCATATATATATATATATATATATATATATATATATATATATATATATATATATACAGAGCTACACATTTATTTAACAAGAGGTTAGTCGCGCACATAAAAGAAAATCACGGTTGTCAAAGTGTAAAAAAAAATTTTATTTTTCGGATGTATCCGGTGCTCATAAAAAAATAAATTCAGTTTTCCTAATTTGTGAAAGCATAAGTTAGATTTTAAAGTATAAACGGAGTGGCATTTTTTTGCTACTGGGCACGGTAAAGTTGCGTATGACGATATAGGTAATACCGTAAAACGCCAAGCATATTTTTGCAAGTTTGCGTCAAATTGACGGTGCGAAAATTCTCAATGCCGAAGATCTGTATATTTGGGCTCGAAAGCTTTTTAAGAATATAAAATTTGAATACTGTACAAAACTGCAATATGAAACTCATGCTAAATTCCTGAAAATTCGTTTTAAGCGAGGACAATCAGTTCCAAACACACGTCAATTCCACAGTTACGTACCAAATAATGATATTTTGTTTTAAAATTTACTCGAAAGATGACTGATTTGTTAGTTATGATGTAACCCATTAATTTAACATTATGACAAGATGTCTTAATTACTATAGATTTTTTTGTTGAAGATTATGAAAATTAAACGATTTCTAATTAAAGAATTATTGTGTTTGTTAACCCTAAGTATTTTAGTTAATAATGTCGATTTTGCTAAGAGATGGCGTTACTAATGTACTTGTTGGTATAGACTAGTGATATCTATCGCGTTTTGGAAGATAAACATACGCCACCAAAAGCCAGTTATATGTCATTGTGCGAAAAACATAGTTCTTCATAGAATATGTCGTGTTTCGTACCAGAAAAAGACGTTTTGCGGAGAAGTTTAATAACCTTCTTTCATTTGAAGAAAACAGCTACTGAAAATTATCGATTGTTGGTTGAAGCTTATGCTCCAACCTAAAAAACTTGGGTAAACCCAGGCCAGCCTTCAACATCACAACCAATGCGCAATATACAGGAAAGAAAACTTTGCTGTGTATTTGGTGGGATAGTCGAGGAGCTGTGTATTACGAATTGCTGCAACCTGATGAAACGATTTCTGGCGATCGATACCGACAATTGATAAAGTTGAACCGATCATTGGAGGAAAAACAACCAGAACACGCCCAAAAACACGATACAATCATTTTTCAACATGACATTGCTGGGCCCCATGTTCCAAAATGTGTTAAAAAAACTATTTGGAAAACATCAAATGGGACGTTCTATCCCACCCGCCGTATTCACCGGACTTAGCCCCTTCAGACTACCACTTATTTCGATTGATGCAGCACGGACTTTCAGAACAACACTTACATTCTTACGAAGAAGTGAAAATTTGGCTTGATGAATGGTTGGCCTCAAAAGATGAAAAGTTCTTCTGCTGCGGAATCCATTCTTTGACAGAAAGATGGGAAAAAGTTATGGTTAACGATGGCCAATACTTTGATTATTAAGGTAATTCATCTTGTAATGGAAATAAACGCTTAACGGTTGCGAAAAAATCAACATTATTAACCTAAACACCAATATATATATATATATATATATATATATATATATATATATATATATATATATATATATATATATATATGTAACGAGCATATTAAATTATGTGGAATTGTTTAGGTTTTCCCATTTGTAGTTAACTTTATTATAGTACACTATTACATGATTAATCAATTTTTGACTCCTAGACTATAGCTTACAAAGCGGTGAAGTAGCAATGGCAGGATGATAGAGAGAACAACAGCTAATTTAATTAGGTATAATGGCAGCAGACTGAAAGGATTCACGAATTATTAATGAGTGTAATGCTTCGGTTACTGTTCTGATGCTTTCCAGATCTGAACACGCTACAGTAAATGGTCAGGATTGGACGATAGGATTTGCATTAGGATTAAATCTTTAATACACAACGATTTTGAATATCTACATCGAAAAGGAGTCATGTGGGAAGATAATATCTAAACTAAATATTGCTAGTTATCGCTAATTGCTTCATTTTTTCAATCTAGGTCATGGATTGTTAAAGATTACCCAACCAGGAGATTGACGCCGCGTCGTCTTTATCGGGTCTCGTCGGATAGTCGTATATATACGGTGTTATAAAAATAGTTGAAAATATATTGAAATAGGTGATTTCTTTGATCGACTAAAAGAACAGTCACTACTTTTTTTTCCAATTTGGGCTGATTTAAAATTTTGTCGGAGTCCCTTTGACCAGCCCTTTCGGACTCTTGCTAACAGTGTTGTCAAATGTTCACTTTTTTCATAAAGTATCGTAACAATTATCGTAAGTATTTTCTTCGAACAGTATAACCGTTTTAAGTTACAATCATGAATATTTCATGTAAGTATAAAAACATTAATGGTCAATTTTACAGTGAACAATAATAAATTTTGTGTGTGGAAAAAGCAAATGAATATAAGGTCACCTTGTGGATTGGTTGATTACGAGAAAGCATTTCATTCGGTAGAGATATGGGCAGTCTTTAACCACTCTTCTTGAACACATATATAAAAATGCCACATCACAAATATTGCTTGAAGAAAAAACAAATAAAATCAAAATTAAAAGAGGAATTACACAAGGCGACTCATTATCCCCAAAGCTGTTCACGTTGACTCTAGAAGACATGTTTACATCGCTAAAGTGGAAAGATAAAGAAATACTAATAGACGGCGAACGATTAAATCACTTAAGGTTCGCAGATGATGTCACTCAGATCACTAACACAAAAGAAGAATTACAAGAAATGCTGATGAAACTAATTAACTCGAGAAATAGGTCTAAAAATAAACTAAACCAAATATTTGAACAACGAAACTGAAAGTAACAGCCAAGAACTATTAGAACTATAGGAAAAGTACAAACTTGCATATATTTAGGACAAAATGTCCAAAAAATAATTTAATGGTTGATTATGGAAATATTGTACATTGTGTTATGAAAAGAATTTGTAATTATTTTTATTTTCCTGTAATTAAGCTCACTAGCAAAATTCACTTACAGTTTTTTTACCAATAAACTTATTATACTTTACTGTCTATCTTGGAATTGTAACTAAATCCGACTCTGAAAAATTCAATAAACATTACAATACAGCACCTATATTATATGCGATCCTGATCAATCATCTGTGAAAACAATGGTTTTCGCCACCTTGGTTGCTTTTAGGCATCGCTTCCGTCTGAACGGATCGAAAGAGCGACATTGTGTTGGCTGGGTTAAATTTTTAATACCCCCTGGCGGTGAAACAGGTAATGGAGTTTGCATTTTAAATAAATTTCGGTATGTTAAAAGCGAGCTTTAAAAGAAAATTGCCCTAAATGTTACATAAATATGTGTCAAATTTAAAAAAATGACATTATTAACTACTATACGTACATAAAATACATTTTATAGCTAACGCTAGTGTCGTAAGAAAAGGCCTTTTAAAAGAAAAAAAAATATTTCGGTTACCGTTATATTTTTCATGTATTGTTGTAGCTTAAAAATTGATAAATAATATAAGTTATGAAAGAGTAATTTTTAAATGTCTCCGGTCGATATGGGTGAGATAAAACCAAATCTTCTCGTCAGATTTTGAGATTTCTAACCTAAAAGAATCATAAATCGTTGACGTTTTAATGCATTGTGTGCAATTTAGGGACAGTTGCACACTGTTTATACTGCATTAACATGTTAACTACTCCAGATAAATAAAAGAAATACTATCAGTGACTACGTAAATTATATATATATATATATATATATATATATATATATATATATATATATATATATATATATATATATATATATATATATATACAATAAAGAAGGAAAGTTTGTATGTTTGTTTGTTGGGGGTAATCTCTAAAACTACCAATCCGATTAAAAAAAACCTTTTACTGGTGTGTAGCCTAGACTTTTGGGAAGGAGATAAAATGTAATAGATAAACAATAAATATATAATTTCGGCTCTAATATAGGCAGCATACAATGGATTGTATATTTGGTTGTCAACGTTAACCCTCGGCCGATTATTATGTCATCTATATATTAGTAGTCCAAGTTTCGAAATAAGCGGTTTTTCAAATCCATATCCTAAACAACACGAATTTTCTCACAAAACATACTATACAGCGCTCCTATATAGGAGTGCTATCTACTTATATTTAAATGTTTTGTAACAAAATTCTTGCTTGAATATATAGACATAGAAGATTTAAAAGTAACAATAACTGAACTGCCGCAGTATCTCATGTATTTTCTTATAGGCCTCAAATCTGTATTTTTTGTGCTATTTTTGGACCCACTCCGGTCTATGTTCGCATGCGCAGAGGTAAGACACTGTTGCTAACTCTACGTGAAGAAGTAGTTTTCCGGTTCTCTAGGGTATTGTTAGTGTAGATGTCAAAAAAACGTCATGAGACAGTGTCGCCAAATCTACGTGAAGAAGTATTTTTTCGGCTGAAGATGATCATCTCCGTCGTGGTGTTGTGTGTGTGTGTGTGTGTGTGTGTGTGTATGTGGTGTTGGTTGTAGGTCAAACTGGCGTTAATGTTGGTTGACCGAAAGATCCTTATTATGATATTGTGATGTGATTTTGACTCGGTTAAAAAGCCTTTATTATGTGTAATGGGGGTAGGCTAGATGTGAAAAAGGCGTTAATGATGATGCAACTGTGTTCCCTTTTTCTTTGTCAGTACTAACCAGAGACAAGTATAAAGATAACCTAACTATGCTTATTGGAACAAAGGGATATTCATCATAATATTTTATAAAGTTCTAATAATAATGGTGTTATTACAGAAATTAATTATTTTTGAACTCAGTTTATTTTTAGAGATGGCATTAAGAACCTAACTTTCGAAAAAGTACGGAGAGTTTAATTTATTATCTCTTATATAATATTATCATCTATTTTGTTACCTAACGTATGGTGATTTACGCTATGTGTCAGATAAATAGTACTTTGAGATTCTTTTTTTCTATTTAATCATTTTATTTAAGCATTTTACTTTAACTAATATTTCTCAATTGACGTAGCTTGTATCTCTTCAGTAATTCCATTCACTCGCCTCCATTTTTTCGTTGCTATTCATCAAACTTAACTTATTCAGCAAAACGAATAACCTAATCAAGTTTATTTAAAATGCAAACTCCATTACCCAGTCCAGTGTGAATCGTTAAAAATTCAGCATAGCCACAGTGCCGCTCTTTCGATTCTTTCAGACGGAAATAACGTCTAAAAAGCGATGAAGGTAACGTAACGCATTATTTTCCCAGATGATTGATTGTGACCGCGTATAATTTCAGTATAATAGCGATTATTGGTTTTTCAAGGCGAAAACATCGAAAAGTAATTTCGTTTTGACACCCCAAGCCAAATAACAAAATATTGCTTTAATCAGATAAAACAAACACAAAAAAATAACTCGAATTTTTTTTTATGGGTGCCGCATACGCGCTACAGGAAAATTCCTAAATTGCCACAACGGCGTTGCAGATTGTATTCAGTCGCAGACCGTCATTACAAAGGGACGAGTTTCTCCATAGAAAAAAGTTCTTGAAGAAGAAGGAAAAATAAACGCGAAAATACAACTGGAAGAATAACAAGAATTCAAAAGTGCATGCACCTATGTCGTATTCATTGTGAGACAGGTAAAAGAAAAATCCATAGAATACAACATTCCAGCGTACTTGTGCCTGATAGACTTAGAGAAAGCTTTCGACAATGTATAAATAGAAGACGTTATTCATCTCTTATATAACAGGAACATCCCATTAGACCTAATAAAAAATATCGAAAATATATATAAAGACAATCAAGTAGTTGCAAGATTAGCAGAAGGGATGACAAAACCAATCAACTATGAATCTGGAATCAGGCAGGGGGACTCTTTGAGTCCTCTCCTATTTAATATTGTTATGGATGAAATTATAAAGTATGTCAAAAGAAAAAAAGGGCTGTAGAATGGGTAACAGAGAAATTAAAATTAGATGTTATGCAGATGACGCGATAATAATGACTGAGACCGAGAGCGATCTGCAAAGACTGTTATACAAATTCCATATAGTAGCAAAACAATATAATTTGTCAGTCTCAACCAAAAAACTAAGACAAGAGTAATAGTAAAATAGCCGATCAGGTGCATGTTGGTGGTGGAAGATAAACCAATAGAAGAGGTGATGGAGGTCGATTACCTGGGCATCAAAATATCTAGTATCGGATAAATCTAGGAAGAAGTAAAACATCTAGTCAACAAGCCTAATAAGATAACCGGATGCCTCAGTGATACAATATTTAGAAATAAATTCCTCTCCATTGAGACCAAAATAAGAATATACAAGGGCGTAATACGACCAGCGATGACTTCCACATCTGAAACAAGATCCAATATAAGTGTAACATAGAGGATGCTGGAATCAACTGAAATTACAATACTTAGAAACAAGACACTGAGGGATAGAGAAAGGAGTGAAGATATAAGACGTACATGTAATATAGAAAATATTAACCAGAGGATAAGAGGAAGAAAAGTGGAGTAAGATTAACACATAGGAAGAATGACAAACAACAGAACAGTCCGAATAGCGAGAGACAAGTAGCTGAAGATCAATGGGACATCCAAGAAAGAGATTGAGCGACGATATATAGATTAGGGAACAAAGAAAACAGGCAATAGTGCCTAGCTATAAGTAGAAAGAAGATTATTTGTTAATAATGACTAATACATAATAATACTTTTGAGACACGCAGTAATGTCAAAAAAGGAGGAAGAGAGAGAAAGAGAAAAAATATATTTATTATCCATATATAAACAAATTCCGTGGTTCTTGAACACTGTTGTAAAGTAGATGTTTACTATGTTTTTAAAGAAAAAGAAGGTCCAACTCGCAATTAGTAGTTAATAATGCTTTATATTTTTCATTTTCATGGCACAGACCGACACCCGATAGATTCTCTTTCCATCATATATGTACGAGGCTGGTTTGAAAAGTCCGTGCAAAAATAAAAACTACTTATGTGTTTGGGGTAAACCTTTTTTATTTTTCGACATAGTCTCCTTTTAGGCTTATACACTTCGTCCAACGATGTTTTAGTTTGTTGATCCCTTCCGAATAATAGGATTTGTCCAAGTCTGCAAAATATCCATTAGTGTCTGCAATCACCTCCTCGTTTGAATAAAATCTTTGTTCCGTCAGCCATTTCTTGAAATTGGGGAACAAATAGTAGTCCGAGGGAGCCAAGTCTGGAGAATAGGGGGGATGTGAAACGAGTTGGAATCCTATTTCCATTAATTTTGCGACCACAACTGCTGAGGTGTGTGCTGGTGCGTTGTCGTGATGGAAAAGGACTTTCTTGTGGGCCAATCGCGGGCGTTTTTCTTGCAGCTCGGTTTTCAAACGGTCCAATAACGATGAATAATATTCACCTGTAATAGTTTTTAACCCTTTTCCAGATAGTCGATGAGGATTATCCCTTGCGAATCCCAAAAGACAGTCGCCATAACCTTTCCGGCCGAAGGAACGGTCTTCGCCTTTTTTGGTGCAGATTCCCCCTTGGTAACCCATTGTTTAGATTGTTGTTTGGTCTCAGGAGTATAGTAATGTATCCATGTTTCATCCACAGTGACGAAACGATGCTTAAAGTCCTCCGGATTCTTCTGGAACAGCTGCAAACCATCCTTGCAACACTTCACACGATTCCGTTTTTGGTCAAGCGTGAGCAATCGCGGCACCCATCTTGCGGATAGCTTTCTTATGTCCAAATGTTTATGCAAAATATTATGTACCCGTTCAGTCGAGATGCCCACAGCACTAGCAATCTCACGCACCTTAACTCTTCTGTCATCCATCATCATATCATGGATTTGATCAATGATTTCTGGAGTCGTAACCTCCACAGGCCGTCCAGAACGTTCAGCGTCACTTGTGCCCATATGGCCAGTCCGAAAATTTTGAAACCACTTATAAACTGTTCTAATCGAAGGTGCAGAGTCACCATAATGGTTATCAAGCTTCTCTTTAGTCTCCTGAGGCGTTTTGCCTTTCATAAAGTAATGTTTTAATCACCACACGAAATTCTTTTTCATCCATTTCTTGAAAATCACTCGACCTCCTTGATTCACACGAATGCCAAACACAAAGAAATAGACCAATATGGCTGAAACTTGGTGTGCGTTCATTCAAGAGATGCTACTAACTAAACATGACCTCGATACGCGCCGGTGGTGCCATCTCTCGGACTTTGCACGGACTTTTCAAACCAGCCTCGTATATATATATATATATATATATATATATATATATATATATATATATATATATATATATATATTATTTATTTAAAGTTAAAAAATAACAGAATTTTCAGGTTTTTAAACTCCGAGACCCCTGAAAAAAAGGAACACAACACATTTGAAGCTATTCCCTCTAACCGAACATAAACAAAGTAAATATTTAACATTCGTAAAAAACATGTAGAAGAGGAAGGTATATAAGGGCTTAGCGGACCAAAACCGCCAGTGACTTTTGTCCTTACATTGAAAGTACGGGATACCAAAAGTAAAGGACAACCTAAACGTGCTATCTATCGATCATGAAATTAATAGGTATATATTGACTTTACAGCTTGTCTTTGCTAGAGAAGTATTACGGAAATAACTACATTTTTTTTTTATTTTATCGTAGATGCCCCTACTCCAGCAGGCACTACACATCTTCGCAGATAGCACAAAGTTTTACGAATTAATTAGTCACTACCTGGGATTTTCTTTCTAAAATAGTTTTATATTCTTCTTAGTCCCGTAATAAAGAAACAATAAATTTCTTTCTAGCAGCCACAACAAAGTTACATACCTATCAGACATATACCCCACACATTGCACTCTCGAGAACATTATGCTGTTGAATGTGAACCTCATTACATAGTTATTTATAAACGTGTATAAAGTTTTACTGAAACCGTATAATCTCAATATACATTAACAAGATGTGATTAGGGCTCACTGCACGCCATTTTAAAATAAAAAGGAGTTTTCTAGTTTTTATTTTTAAAATCGGTCTCTGGTTTTGTATTATTGTCGATTGAAGTAAAAATATAAAGTTCTCCAGAAATATTTAGCAGCTTTATGGGAATATTACAGAGGCATTATTAATATAGAGGGATATAAGGATAGAAAACGATATTAGACATAGTTTATTAAGATGTTTCATCCTGCCTTTGGTTAATTTCACCAACATTGCAGGCTGACGTTGGCAAGAAATATATTCGAACAATATCAAGCAGAACTTCATTCATCTTCAGTTGACTACTCGAAACTAGCTGTATTTTTTAAATCTTAAGAATGACGGTGCTTGTTATTGTGCCTGAAAACAGGAAAAAGTGTGCGTAGCTAATTATAAACTATTAGAGGTACAAATTATTCGGTATCTTTGAAATATATGTTTCAAAATTCAATTTCAAATTCAAACTATTTTCCGCCACTTTTTTGTATGGAAGTACCAATTCTAGAGAAGTAAAATTACCACGTCAGGCTTTTATTCATATAACCTCAAAATAGAGTCTGGAAATTAATGTTGTTCTACAAGTAGCATTTTAGGTACTGCATTTCGAATGCAAAAATGCGTCTTTTCAAGATGTGAAAAATACTTTTTTTTTATTTCCCCATTTATTTGCAATCTGTAAGTTATCATACAATAAGCAAATAATTTGTATTATTATGAATAAGTAAGAAACTACCCAGTGGTAGTTTCTTTCGATACTATAATTAGAACATAATTAGTTTAAACTTTGGGAATCACTATGACAATACATAATATTTAAAATCTAGTAATAAGATCTTATGGTGTATGACGCTTGAGTCTTCTTTGTGCTGCTGGTTGTGTCATCAAATTTGAAGCAAGTCTATTTGGGTGAGAACTTAATCTTGTGGAATCGTTTTTGAAGTAGTCTCTTATTTCTGACTTCACTGAGTTGACTGGAAGATCACGTGTGATCATGCTATTTGGAACAAACCACGGCGCGTTTACTACAGTTCGTAGCATTTTGGACTGAAACCTTTCCAATATTTCAATATTTGATGTGGATGCTGTACCCTACAGTTGAATGCCGTAGGTCCAAATTGTTTGAGGATCGCTTTGTAGTCCAAAAGCTTGTTGTTGATTGAAAGCGCAGCTTGGCGACCAATGATCCAATACAGCTATCTAAACTTAAGACGAAGTTGCTTTCTTTTTGTAAAAATATGTTTTTCTCCATGTCGAACGTCTGTCTAAATGCATTCCAAGATATTTAGCTTCGTCTCGCTGGGGCAGTTGGTGGTTATTAAGTGTGGCTGGAGGGCAATCGCCTCTTCTGTTTGTAAAGGTTACTTTGACAGATTTGGCTTCATTTGCTTTGATTCGCCATTTGTTTAGCCACTGCTCTATTCTGTAAAGGTGATTTTGCAGAATATCTGAGGCAAGATTCTTGTCCTTGAGTGAGGCCAAGGCCGTCTGCAAATGTCGCTGCTAGACTTCTATCACTTGTTGGCAAATCAGCTGTATACAAAAGATCAAGCAGAGGTCCCAAGACGTTGCTTTGTGTAACTCCAGGTTCAATTTTGTGGATAGATGTTGATTCTCCTTGGTAGTTTACAAGAAAGTGACGATCTGCAAAGTAGGATTTAAGAATGAGGAAGTAGTAGGGCAAGAGGTAATGCTTTTCGTAATTTGTACAGGAGCGCAGCATGCCAAACCAGCACAGTATTTCTTGTCTTTTAAGTCTTGTCTGATTTTTTTTGCTACTCGATGAATTTGTTCTATTGTGGCGTGTTCATGCCTGAAACCAAATTGATTGTCTGGAATTACCTGGCCTTGTTCGATTATTGCTAGTATATCAATAAGTAGCTTTTCAAAAAGTTTTCGATGTTATCGGAAACAAACTTATTGGTCTATATGACATAATAGCCATAGCCGTAATTATATTAATACCAAAACTGGAAAACTCTACAGGTTTTCCAGGTTTTGGTATTAATATAATTACGGCTACTTTCCACTGAGCTGGAAAATAATTTAGTTTTATACAAGTATTAAATATAAATGTAAGTATTCTTTTTGCTTTATGAGATAATTCTTGCTGTGATCATGTCATATCCAGAAAACTTTTTAGCATTCCGTACGGAACACTTATAAGATCACTTCGGTGTCTGTCTGTCTGTCTGTCTCTCCGTCTGTCACACTCGATTTTCTAAGAAACTATTTCACGTAGAAAGTTGAAATCTGGTACTAATATAGAAATTGATGGCCTCATCAGACCCATCTAGTTTTGAAAGTTAAATTTTGACTTAAGGGTTAGTTTTTTGGGGGGTGAAATCGGAAGTGAAAAAAAAAATTTTTTATTTGGTAATCGAGTATTATTTGGAAAAAATCGTGAAAAAAACGATGTCCCTCCCCTCTATTTCGAAAAGTACTGATCCAAAAATTTTGAAAAAATTGTGGAATATTCTCCACGAGGTTTAGATTGAACGAAAATTGTTACGAGTGCATTACCTTTAATAATTTATCTGGTATATAAAAAAAAAACAAAAATTTCAAGGTCATCAGTTTTCAGTAAAGATCGGAAACAAACTTTGTTGAAAACTCATTTGGGGTGTGTTTTGTGAAGTCACTGATCATTTTTATACCTCCATAACAAAATCTTTTATTTCAGAATCAATCAACATACGGAACACTAATTGCGCAAGTTCAACTTGCACTTGACGGTTATTTAGGATTAAGTCTCTTGGCAATGGCTTTTGTGACTTGTTTAAACTGTGAAGTTTTCAGATGGCAACTGCATTTGATAAGAATAAGAATAAGAAATACTTAAGAATGCGTTGATTTCTCCCTCACTATCATCCATAAGATTCTGTGGAAACGGCTGAAAAATGTTTTCTCAGTGTCTGGCGAAGAAAGCTGCCTTTTCACTGGTACTTTTGGCCCACTGTCCATCCTTTTGGCGTATGGGTGTGTTATATGCTTGAGAGCGATGTATCTTCTTTGCAGATTTCCAAAGTTAATATTCCGTGGTTTCAGTAGGTATAAAGTTCCTTAAATAGAACTCGATGCCATCGTTTTTGTGCTCTTTGAGAAGTCTTTTAGGTTCTTGCGTTGCTCTGTTTAACGTTGTTTTGTCCTCAGGAGTCCTTGTTATTTGCCATTATTTTCTTAGTGAAAAACATATAATAAGTGATTTTGATGTGGTGATTTTGATCTTTCAGCTCGTCAACATTCTGAGCAATGCCATGCTACTAACGGCAAAAAACGACGCGAGATGTTATTTTTTTTAAGATGAGAAAGAAGTTCTTACTCACGAAGCGTACTCACCGGGGATGGCCGTCCTACTTCAGTTTATTGAAGGACGTTGAAAAAAGCATAACCGAATTCGTCGACTCGAAATCACTATCTTTTTTCAGAGAGGGAATTCGTGAGCTGCCTGAAAGGTTGGTAAACTGTTTGGAGAACAATGGAAACTATGTTTCTTGTTCGAGTTCTATTCTGTTCATAAACAAATAAATATTTTATTAACGGAAAAAGGTAGCCCTAATAGGTTCAACCACCTTATAGTATCATGTAGCAATTGTGCTCGTATCCATAAGTTTTTTTAACAATATGGGGCCAAAACGGAATAAAAAGAAGTCCAGATTAAGACTATTAAAATTAGGGTGTGGTTCCGATTATGAGGGTTTGCGAAAACTGTATCGTATTACCGATTTTATCACTCTCAGTAATAGTGGAACTTGAAAAATACATTTACTTCTTATCAGTAGAATTTTCCATGCTTTTGTTTAATATTCATATATTCGTTACTCATTGCATTTTTTTGCATTATATTTATAACCTAGAAAAGAATGTTTTATATTAAATGGATTTTTTCATTTTTACTTTTTATTTGTGGGATAAAGTAATAACACAATTGACTTTCTTCACCATTTGTTCGAAAAATTATCACTTTCTTATTATTTTTTAGGTCGCCAGTAGTCTTACCCTTATTATTGCTCAATAAGAATCTTTATGTAATATTAAGCGTGCCATGTGGTTAGAAAAGCCAATAAAAGTAAAATATGAATTCAAATAATAACACAGGACCACAAGAAAAAATTTTGTAGTGGAGAGGTGAGATACCACACCATATGTTTTTGGCGTGCTAAAGACGAATTCGAGGTCAGAATTGACTCATGACCCAAGGGTTTTAACATAACCTCAAAATACACCTTGAAAATGACCTAAAATACTTTCACAAATAAATTAAAAATATAAAGGAGCAAACCACCATATCTATATGTATTTTGGGACGCTAAAATTAGTTAGAATTCAACCATCATTTTGACATAACTTAAAAGACATCTCAAAAATGGCCAGAAATACGTCTGTAGGTAAATTAAAAAATTAAAAGACCAGATCACCACATTTATATGTATTTTGGGGTGCTTAAACCAATTATGCCAAGAGAATTGACCTATTAAGTCAAGATCTTGAAATAACCTCAAACAGTCCAGTACTTTCATTCACAGGTTGCTGGATTAAGGTGTTTCCTCGCTTCTCGTTCACTGGATGGTTTATTAAAATGATTCCTCTCGCACATTACCCCCGCGACCTCTCGCCTCTCACTCCAATGAAAAAACTTTACATCCAGAATTCTAAACCTAACATAACCTAATGCAAGAACTGTACATCAGAAACTCTAAACCTAACATAGCCTAATGCAAAAAACTTATATCAAGAGCTTTACACCAAGAAATCTAAACCTAATATAGCCTAATGCAAGAAACTTACACCAAGAACTTTACGCCAGGAACTCTAAACCTAACACAGCGTAATGAAAGAAATTTACATCAAAAACACTAAACTTAACATAGCCTAATGCAAGCAACTTATACCAAAATCTTTACACCAAAAACCCTAAACATAACATAAACTAATGCAAGAATCTTACACGAAGAACTCTAAACCTAATATAATCTAATAGAAGAAAACTTACATCAAGAACGTTAAACTATAACCATAACATAACCTAATGCTAAAAAAAAACCGAATAGATCACCATAACTATACGTATTTTGAATAGCTAAAAGTCAACAGAATTAACCTTAGTAAGTCAGGGTCTTGAAATATCCTCAATCAGTTCAGTCGTTTCATTCACAGGATCCTGAATTATGGTAAGTTTCGTCGCTTTTCACACTCGGGGTGCTTTTTTTAAAGTGAACCTCATCGCCTCTTATCCACGATGTGCCTTCTTATGGTAATTCTCCCCGTCTCTTACCCTTGGGTTGCTTTAAGTGTATCCCCTCGCCTTTTATCACCAGGGTGCTTTGCTCAAGTGAGTCTCCTCGCCTCTCACCATTGGGGAGACACTTTAATAAAGCATCCAGTGGGCGAGAAGCGAGGAGATACACCTTAAAATACGAATAGATATAGTGGTTTGCTCTTTTACAGTTTTAATTTATTTGTAAAAGTATTTTTAGTCATTTTCGAGGTGTTTTTTGAGGTTATGTCAAAATCCTTGGATCAATTCTGACCTCGGATTCGTTTTCAGCATACCAAAAAAACACATGGTATGGTTTTTCAACTACAAATTTTTTTTTTGTGGTCCTGTGTAATTAAAAAAATATATGAAGAAAACTATATGAAGTAAAGAAATAACCACCAGAGAATTAAAACAGTTCGAAGCCACGATCGATCTTATAGCATGCGCAACTGCATTTGAATAAACCAAGTCATCATTGCTTTACTGCCACCTGTCATTCGTAAATCATCACTTTCCCCCACAGGCGACAACCTATTTTCAATTCACTCAACATAACGCGTTTTGGCGTCGTCAGTAAACGGACACAACATCGGAGCCATCATTTTATTCTTTCGTCCTTTGGTTTACAATATATGTTATAAATTACTCTTAAACGAAATTAAAGTTGACAGAACTTACTATCGTTTTGAGGTCACCGAAACCATAAACAAAGATATTAAGGTAAATACACCACTACAAGTTAATTAAAAAACAAATGTTTCTCGGTAATCGAGCTCACGGTCTCCAGATATGCACGACTCTGCTGCAGCTTGCTACACCGAGATCTATTTCATCGCTTCTCCCTTCACAGAACAAACAGTAATGTTTGAATATGTTACCAAGGCAACAAAATAACATTAATTATTTTTATAAATCACGAATACCCAAAGAATGTCATACGCGTCTTAGTTAAAAAGTGCCACGACTCATAAGATTTCAGAACTCCGCTTACAGCGTTCTCCTGAAACATGCCTACTCGCACTACAAAGTTCGCTTTCTGAATCTGATACTTAAAGAAGCATTAATTAACTGAAATATACTTTTGAAAAAATTGTTTTACTTTTGTTGTTGCTATAGCATTATTTATTATAGCTAATGTTCTAATGATAAATTCCTATCTCGAAAAGTACTGATCAAAAAAGTTTGAAGAAGTTCTGGAATATTCTCTACAGGGTGTAGATTGAACGAAAATTATCACGAGTGCATTACCTTTAATAATTTATCCGGTATATAAAAAAACAAAAATTTCAAGGTCATCAGTTTTCAGTAAAGATTGGAACAAAACTTTGTTGAAAACTCATTAGGGATGTGTTTTGTGAAATCACTGATAATTTTTTACTTCCGTAACGAAAATTTTTATTTTAAAAGCAATCAACGTACGGAACACTAATTGCGCAAGTCCAACTTGCACTTGACCGTTTATTTATTTCTTCTTTCATTAGCCTAAACAAATTTTACATATTATTTAAGTATATCAAAATCGGCGAATCATTGAATCAAACCCTGTAAACTCACCCGAGTCCGTTGCCCTCAAGATATTATCCATAACTTTTAAAAGAGCTGTGGCACAGTTGTATTTTTTACGAAAGCCAAACTGAAGTGATGGCAGTAAGTCATGGACCTAACAATACTCCTGAATCTTTGTTTCGAAAACCCGTTTCAAGATCTTCGACAGAGTGGAAAAAAAAATGCCTATAGGGCTTAGTTTTAACTCAGCAGAGGCCCGAAATTTTGGTATCCGAAGTAAGACGGAGCCTTAATGTATAGAAATATACTATTTCTCTTTTTGCTTTAACAATTTTCGCTCACTCTCTCCGATGTATTTCAGTGTTTTTTACCTAGACAGGAACCTGTGTAGTCAAAATACTTTTTTTTTTCACGTAGTCGCCTTACTTTGTAGAATTTTCAACTACATATTTTAAAAATTTATGAAAAATATGTATTGTGACTCATCTTAATTAAACTATTCTTAAATTACAGTCTATCAAGTAAAAACGTGTCCACGATAATTCATTTTTGGTACCTTTGTCTACGGCACATAGTAAAAGTATTAGTCGATTCCGAACTTTTGTCAAAATCACGTAAAATGCAAAATGAGTCACTTATTTGTGCGTCAGTTCGTGGCAGCCTTTCTTTGTTCTCATCCAAAGGGGCTAAGATGACACGTTCCACAGTTGCTAAATATATTAAAAACTCGGTGCCGTTTGTGAAGAAGTGGATAAGTCGTTTTAACAAAACGAAAAATGTCGATGACTTACTAAAATGTGGCTCAGTAGCCAAAGTCTCTGAAAGTTGAAAAAAACAATCGTGTCTTTGTTAGAAAGAAAATCGGGTTTGAATATGTCCCATGAGACTATTCGCCATTTTCGTACTCAATCGCCAAACGCCAACCCTATTGAAAACGTTTAGTCTCTTAAAAAGAGAGAACTCAGAGGAAATACTCTGAGGACTTTGACTCAGTGGTCTCACGAGATTCGAAAAATTTGATGGTCATTGTCCGAGTATGTAGAAAACAACATGCCTCGAAGATGCCAGGCGATTATTGATCCAGGAGGTGATTCCACAAATTACTAAGGTAATTGCGCTGTTATTAGCACACCAAAGAATACAGTAATGGCAAAAAAGTTCTCGAAACATATTTTTTTAAAATACTTACTTCACAGACAGTACTCTGTATATTTTTACAATAGTATGTTTACATCTAAGAGAAGTAATTTGGAAATTCTTTGTCTGCTTAATTTATTAGAACTTTATAAGTTTTCGATTGATTAATATTACTGCAAAATATAAATCAATGCCTAATTGTTATTAGTTAAAAACGCACTGATACAAAAACAAATTAAAGTAAGATAACAAAGCTCAAGTATAGAATCAAAAGAATTTAAAAAACCTTTAAGTTGGGAAGCGTCAGCTGCACCGTCTTCGCATCTTTACTTCTTAAGAAAGTGGGTCTATTATTAATTCATTAAGTTTTCAAGAGGTTTCGAACAAACACTGTGTCTAAAATAGCTCGTTTCAATAATAAATCTGTGTGCATTAAACCCAAAACGCCTTTTCTTCTTAACACTTCGTTCTGTTACAGATTCTGTATTTTAAAAGTAAACACGAGTTTGGTTTTACGTGTTTTATAAATTGTTTACGAAGTTTTTCTAATGACTGCCATCTACTAATAATTCTAATATATTTGACAATGGATTTGTGCAGTCCAAATTGCTGTTCTGAACAACAAAATTTTTATTTCTAGACAAAAAATGCTCAGATCTAATTTATTTCGTAGGATATTGGCTACTAAAATTTTCAAATTTTGCTCTACTAACAATATAATTAACAAAAGAAATCTTCGCAGTCGCCACTATAAACTGAAAATTTAAGAAATGTAAGGAGAAAATATCATAGGTAAATTAGAAAACTTAATATCAAAAAATCAGTTTTTACAAACTTATTACGAGAGTATCGAACACACATATATATATATATATATATATATATATATATATATATATATATATATATATATATATATATATATATATATGTTATATATATATATATATATATATATATATATATGTATATATATATATATATATATATATATATATATATATATATATATATATATATACGAGGATGGTTTGAAAAGTCCGTGCAAAAATAAAAACTACTTATGTGTTTGGGGTAAACCTTTTTTATTTTTCGACATAGTCTCCTTTTAGGCTTATACACTTCGTCCAACGATGTTCTAGTTTGTTGATCCCTTCCGAATAATAGGATTTGTCCAAGTCTGCAAAATATCCATTAGTGTCTGCAATCACCTCCTCGTTTGAATAAAATCTTTGTCCCGCCAGCCATTTCTTCAAATTGGGGAACAAATAGTAGTCCGAGAGAGCCAAGTTTGGAGAATAGGGGGGATGTGAAACGAGTTGAAATCCTATTTCCATTAATTTTGCGACCACAACTGCTGAGGTGTGTGCTGGTGCGTTGTCGTGATGGAAAAGGACTTTCTTGTGGGCCAATCGCGGGCGTTTTTCTTGCAGCTCGGTTTTCAAACGGTCCAATAACGATGAATATATTCACCTGTAATAGTTTTACCCTTTTCCAGATAGTCGATGAGGATTATCCCTTGCGAATCCCAAAAGACAGTCGCCATAACCTTTCCGGCCGAAGGAACGGTCTTCGCCTTTTTTGGTGCAGATTCCCCTTGGTAACCCATTGTTTAGATTGTCGTTTGATCTCAGGAGTATAGTAATGTATCCATGTTTCATCCACAGTGACGAAACGACGCTTAAAATCCTCCGGATTCTTCTGGAACAGCTGCAAACCATCCTTGCAACACTTCACACGATTCCGTTTTTGGTCAAGCGTGAGCAATCGCGGCACCCATTTTGCGGATAGCTTTCTCATGTCCAAATATTTATGCAAAATATTAGGTACCCGTTCAGTCGAGATGCCCACAGCACTAGCAATCTCACGCACCTTAACTCTTCTGTCATCCATCACCATATCATGGATTTGATCAATGATTTCTGGAGTCGTAACCTCCACAGGCCGTCCAGAACGTTGAGCGTCACTTGTGCCCATATGGCCAGTCCGAAAATTTTGAAACCACTTATAAACTGTTCTAATCGAAGGTGCAGAGTCACCATAATGTTTATCAAGCTTCTCTTTAGTCTCCTGAGGCGTTTTGCCTTTCATAAAGTAATGTTTAATCACCACACGAAATTCTTTTTCGTCCATTTCTTGAAAATCACTCGACTTCCTTGATTCACACGAATGCCAAACACAAAGAAAAAGACCAATATGGCTGAAACTTGGTGTGCGTTCATTCAAGAGATGCTACTAACTAAACATGACCTCGATACGCGCCGGTGGTGCCATCTCTCGGACTTTGCACGGACTTTTCAAACCAGCCTCGTATATATATATGTATATATATATATATATATATATATATATATATATATATATATATATATATGTATGTATGTATATATATATATATATATATATATATATATATATATATATATATATGTATATATATATATATATATATATATATATATAAATATATATATATATATATATGTATATATATACATATATATATATATATATATATATATATATATATATATATATATATATATATATATATATATATATATATATATATATATTTACACTTTTGAAATAAGATACAGATAACTGAATTTATTCAGATCACTATGATCCGTGTTTCGGTCTCGCGGCTATTTTCGAAGAGGTTTACAATAAGACTAAAAGATATTACATTTGGATGGTTAATTGATACTAAATTTAAATTGATTTAAGTTAATAAAGTTAGGTTAATTACAGGTAGTCTATCTTAACACGGCATCTAATATGGAGGTATTTCCAAATTCGATTTGGGTGTTCGTTATTGTTATATTATTTTTAATGGCTTTTTTTATGCTAAAAATTTGTAGATAATCCTTTTTGAGTACTGTATAGCAACTTCCTCTCTCGTTATTAAAAAAGTGATTATTGTCTATGCAGTGTTGAGCAAAACCTGTTAATTTTTGTTTATTTAAAATAAGAGTTCCTGTATTGTTTTAATCTTTGTTGTAGGCTCCGTCCCGTTCGTTCTACATAGACAGAGCCACAGTCACCACAATCGAGTATATATGTACTTATATACATATATATATATATATATATATATATATATATATATATATATATATATATATATATATATATAAAGGCAAAACCCGTAATCCTCACCAGATCAGCCAAAGAAACAAGCCGGATTTAGAAAACAGTTCTGTACATACGATCACTTAATAATGAGGATTCTAACAGAAAAAGCAGTTGAATATAACTTGGACCTCTGCATAGTATTTGTCGCTTTTCATCGTAAAGCAATGAGCAATAATGAAATCTCTCCAGAATGCAATAATAGATAGCCGCTACACACAAATTTTGGAATACATTTACCAAAACGCCGCTCCTACAATACAACTCAATAAAATCACAAATCCTATAAAGATAGAAAGAGGTATCAGACATGGTGATACTGTTTGTATTGGCACTCGAATGTGTTTTTAAAGAGTTGCACTGGCAAAAGGGAATATCAGTAAATGGAACGAGCCTCACTCATCTGAGATACACAGACGATATTGTTCTAATATCTGAAAATAAGGAAGAACTTGGACAAATGTTATTGCTATTGGAAGAAAAGTCAGTGAAAATCGGATCTCAAATGAACTTAGGAAAAACTAAAGTAATGTGTAATAGAAAACGTATCAAGCTATGTTTATTTAGGACATATGATATCATAATCAAGAAATTCAAACAAAGAGATAATTAGAAGGAAATTGGAGAATACTATGACAAATATATTCCAATGCTTCACCTTTCTCGTCTGTTCGATCAGTGTATACTCTCTGTAATGCCTTATGGCTACCAAACCTACAATGATGAAGAAATCCATGGAAATGCTCAGAATAACACAAATAGCTATGGAGAGGCGTATTCTTAAGACAAAGAAAAAGAAATGAAATAATAAGGAGTATAACAAAGAGGAAGGTCAATAGAGGAGCTATTACCGAACTGAAATGGAGATTCGCGGGACATGTTGCGAGGACAACGCAATTGAGCACTTTGGAGAATCTCGAGCGGTTGCTCTCGACATATCCAAGGCATTCGACCGTGTTTGGCATGATGGACTGTTGGCTAAGCTATGCTCTTATGGTATCTCTGAAAAGTTCTGTTTGTGGCTCTCATGTTTCCTCAGAGAGCATTCTTTACGAGTGGCAGTCGACGGATTTCTTTCTAACACTTTCACTATCAACGCCGGTGTGCCCTACTCTCTTTCTCATTTACATTATCGATCTGCTGGAAAAAGACCGGGAATCCAATCTACAGCTTTGTAGATGACAGTACGCTTATCTCTTCATTCACTTTGAACGCTCGGACATCGGCTGCTCAGACGAATGTCCGCAAACAGCAGGAGGTCGTTCAACAAAGACCTGGAAGAAATTCTATCTTGGGGCGACAGTAACCAAGTGGAATTTAACGCTACTGGCATGAACATGTTGCAGGCATAGCAAGGAGAGCTTTTCAGAAGTTGGAAATATTATTTCGAACCAGAAAGCTTTACACTCCACAACCACTGTTAATTCTTTACAAAGTTCAAATTCGCCCAACTATGGAATACTGCTCCCATGTTTAGGACTCCGCTCCCAAACATACACTGCATTTGTTGGATTCCGTTCAGAGGAGAGCTATTCGTCTGATTGGAGACCCGGAACTGACCGGCAGCCTTGATTCGGTGGAACTTTGAAGAACGGTTGGCGACTTGAGCCTATTCTGCAAGTAACTTCATGAAAAGTGTTCGAAGGATGTAGCCCGCTTAATTCCTCCCAGATCGGTGCATGTTAGAAGTACACGTCACGCCAATACTTCACATCCGTATGAGGTTCAGCTTGTTACTCCTCGAACAACGCTGTTCAAGCAGTCTTTTATATGGAGTACATCGTCCCTTTGGAATAATTTGCCCAGGACTGTATTTCCCAACGAGTAAAATTTACAGCGTTTCAAAAACAACTTGAATCGCTTTTTCCGCACACGTGTCGCTCCTGTAGCGCTTTAGGGACTTCCCTGCAGCACGTGTGCTAGACCCATAAAAAAAGAAAAGAAGTTCATGATGACAAATGGACAAAAATCATACTCTAATGGAGACCATATTTGGGGTAGAGGTCAAGAGGTCGACCACCAATGCGCTGGATGGATGATATCAAGCGAACCGCGGTAATATCATGACTGCGGGAGGCTCAGAACTGACAAAACTGGAGACGAATGAGGAAAACCGATAGACCGACAAAGATAGATCGATACAGGCTGATGATGCATATATATATATATATATATATATATATATATATATATATATATATATATATATATATATATATATATATTTAGTAAGTTTAATATTACAAAAATATTATACTTCAAAATTTTGCTTAATTTTGTATGTTGATTATACAGTAGAATCTCGAAAAAGTTAACCGAAATGTTCCAAGGGTAATTAACGTTTTCGAACTATTAACTTTTCTAAGCGGTTTTCAAAAAATATAATAATAAACCTGGATTTTTTGGAAATGACATGCTAAATTTATTTCATTGACTTAGTTTTCATCCCTACAAAAAAAAACTTAGATTTAATTTGTACCGGTTGGTTTAAAGTTCACAGTCACTCTTGAATATTTTCGTGCGCGGTAACTTTATATTATTTGTACGGAGTGGTTTAAAGAAGCAGTCGAGACTTGTTTGTTTTTTTTCTTTTGTGTAATAGCTCTTGGCCATTTTCGTGCGCATATTGACAAGGTCTGCCACCTGATATGCATCCTTATTGTTTTCAAACCATTTTATCAAGGTATTGATGCTTTTGGTTGTTGAATAACTTGCTCGATAATTGACCGTCGTTATCATTATCGGACACTTCGAAATCATCATTATCTTCTGAAATTTGATCATTGGTCCAATTTTCAATGTCATCAATGCTGATGTCAACATTATCACCCACCTCTGACATCAACAATTGAACTTTCTCGAAGTGTATCGTTGTATGTAAGTGTTGTTGTATTTGATGTAATCAATTTAGAGAGCGGAATGTCGTCTTCACTATCGTATTGATCATCATCCCACTTGTGTTTATCTTATTCCACGCTTTTATAAGAACAGCTTACGGCAATTCGACCCACACTGATTTAAGTAGCAAAATAGCATCACGAATTGTATGTGCCTTCAAAATATTTTCAATTGGAACATTTTCTTGTGCGACAATGTTGCATAACAATTTAGTTCGATATCCTAACTTGACCAATCTTATGGGATTTTGATCCATGAGTTGCAAAACTGCTGTTACGTTAGGTGGTAAAAGCATTGCAGCAATGTTTCCATCATCAGACTCTAGCATGTCAATTGGCTTATGGGCAGTACAGTTATCAATCAGCAACAATGCCTTTGGTGGTAAATTATTTTTAGCAGAAAATTTGCGAACCTGCAAAATTTTTATGCAATAACCTACAAAATTTTTTATGAAACTAAAAAAATAAGTTTAACCCACCTGTTTTATAAATGAATGATGGAACAAGTTGAAGAATAACTCTGAATTCATCCACGAATACTTCGAATTGGCGTATTCCAATGGGTTTTCAAATCCCTTAAAGCAACGTGGATTTGCAGATTTACCAATGACCAACGGCTTTAACTTGTGCGAACCATCTGCGTTAGCACACAACAAAAATGTGATTCTTTCCTTTGCAATTTTCGGCCCAGTACAGTCTTTTCGTTTGCTGTGACAAATGTTTTATCCGGTAAAAAACGATAAAATAGTCCAGATTCATCCGCGTTATATAGTTGCGAGTCGGAGATGTCCATTTCATTAATTTTTGCTCTTAAATTGTGAATGAAAGATGTAACATCCGACGTATCGCTTGAAGGGATTTCCCCACAAATTTTGAGATGGCGAATACCATGTCTTCTCTTAACATTTGCTAGCCATCCATCACTGGCATTAAATTTTTTTTCCAGGGTGCAGTATGGCGAATTCGTGCTTAGCTCTTGGTTTTAAAATTGGACTAGTCATTGCACAGTTACGCTGTCGTTGGTTCAAGAACCATTTATACAACCTTGCCTCAAGATCAGCATATTCCGGTTTATGTAGTGTTTTCTTGTGTGCTTTTTTATGTGTTCGCTACAGCCTCTAAAATTTCATGGCGTTTTTTCTTTATTTTTGAGATGGCTACTTTAGATACACCATAATGCAATGCCAATCGTGTTCCGTGAATACCTTGATCAATTTTTTTTTAAAATCTCCACTTTCTGCTGCAAATCTAATCTGATTTGTGATGATTTGTTCTGCTTTGACATTTTTTAAGTAAACAATACACAACTCACAAACTCAAACGCTAACGATGATCATAGGTTTTCGCAGCTCAAAATAGAAAAGAAGTTCGGGGAATACCATAATCCAACAAACAAAATTAGAGCTCAGTGCTGCCACTGAGAATTTTTTAAAAGTGGCCAAATTGCCACTTTTATGAACGGAAAATACCGTTGTTTTGAAAAATTCATACGCTCTGAAAAGTTAACTGAAGAGTTAACTTTTTAGAGCGGCACGTGGATGCTGAAATACGGTTAACTTACCCGAGCGATTAACATTTACGCGAGTTAACTTTTTCGAGATTCTACTGTATTTGGTTTTACGTTTAAAAAACATATTATTTTGTAATTTTTGGAGTCGGTTTATTTTTTTTAGGTTTTAGTACTAACGCTACCCTATTTACCTCGGAATTCTTTACAAAAAAAAAAAAAACATTTTTCCCGAATGCAAATAGGGATATTGTAGTAAGCCTTTGATTCACGAGCTGTATCTATAAGACGTCCGTGATAAATCAAACAAATATCCTCCGTAGAGACCGAAGTATTTTCTTCCTTTCTGTTCTTAGTCATGAGACCTATCAAATATTGACGCGTATATGTGGATTTATGATATTGAGAAAGAGAAATATACGTATTATTATTTACCATAAGCCCAAGACATATAGATCGGGCTTTAGTTGAGTGATTTCGAGCCAATATGTACATAGGATTTCTTTGAACTGACACGTACCCTTTTTACTTTAAATATCTTCGGTGTGTGATCAATATTGATTTTTAAACGACATTGTAGGTATTAGATTATAAGTTGATTGAATAAGCAGCTAGGCCACTTTCTATTTACAATATGATGTATTCTGTCTCTCTGTGTTTATGTTTCTTTATTCGCTTATAGCGCTCAAACTTCTATTGGATTTTAATAAAAAAAAGGCTAAAAAGATTTATTGTGATTCCGCAAATAGCTCCGGCTGTATAATGTACGAAGGTGGATTACTAAGCCTAGTAAATTTCTAGATGGTAGATGCCCAGATCCCACCAGCATCGCCCGGTGTGATACCATCGCATCAGCTTAGACTGCGTGAAGTTGCTTAACGTTTCGTGGCTGTGCCGATGCCCGGACTGTGGAACCAAATAGCATGATGAGGCACCTGGATACAAGAAATTGCGAAGGTAAAATAGCCCCCCGTTCGGATCTCCGGGTGGGGGCTGGTTCAGGGGCGTCGACATGCAGAGATCAGAATTTCAAAATGGATTTTTGCAACATACGAGGTTTAAACACGAACATAAATTCAGTGCACCAACACCTGCAATCAAATAAACCTCATGTACTCGCTCTCTGTGAAACTAAGGTCAGTTCATCGACCAGTACAGTAAACTTTTTCCTGGGGACGACTTCTATTCCCGATTTAGGCGTAACTTTGGAATCTGTCTTTATGTCAGAAACGACCTCTCTTGCCAACGAGAAGAGGCTCTGGAGCCCTAAACTTTGATGTTATGTGGTTAAAAATAACGACTCAACCAACCACAAGGTTCATCTGTATCCTCTATCGACCACCAAGTGATACTAACTTTAGAACACTTTTTGCTTCCCTTGCAGACACCATCGATCATTTACAAATTAACTATCCAAATGCCGAAATTGCCATCCTGGGCGGCTTTAATGTCCACAACATCAACTGGCTTAAATATTCAAATACTACCGACGAACAAAGTCGTAAAGCCGAATCATTTTCAATCAGTTGTGGCTTAACTGATTGGCTGGCTTATTGACGAACCAACACGGATCCTTGATTGAGACGGAGAGTTTGCCAGTCTTCTTGATCTCTTTTTAACCACCAATCCGGAGATTTACACAGTCAGGGTAAATCCACCGTTAGGTTCTTCCGACCATGAACTACTTTCGACATCGAGTATTCTACCAATTAATGAGAGAGAGGCGCCTAAACCGCGCAAGATTTGGCACTACAAGTCTGCTAAATGGGAAGATCTCATGGAATATTTTTGAACTTTCCCTTGGTTAGACGTTTGTTTTCGATCCGACGACCCATCTGACTGCGCCAGGGAGGTTTCCGATGTTATTTTGGCCGGTATGGAGGCTTACATCCCTTTTTCGAAGAAATGCCCTTCCAACGGCAAGTCTTGGTTTGACCGAAAATGCAAAGAAGCTGTTGCTTCTAAACATCTTGCATACCGACAATGGCGCGAAAATCCTAACACCATAAATCGTAACACATTTGTTCGTGCCAGGAACAGATGCAAAGAAATTATCGACGAAACCAAGGAGGTACACAATCAACGGATTAGAAAACAAACTTCTCGCCTGTCCCGGCAATTCAAGGTCCTTTTGGTCGGTCGCTAAGGCAGTTAGTCAAAATTTCACCAAATCCACCATACCACCACTCACACGGCCAGATAATTCTATTGCAACGACACCTGTTGAGAAAGCATTCAAGGATGCCCGATGTTGTCTTCAGCCAGCGTATCATCAAGCGTATTCTGATGAAGCTAGACACCAAAAAGGCTTCTGGCGCTGACGGAATACCTGCCATAGTTCTTAAAATCTATGCGAGGGAACTAACACCAGTTTTCTGTAGACTTTTCAACCTATCCTACAGAAAGGGAATATTTCCTTCCTGCTGGAAATGTGCTACAGTTCAGCCGATACCTAAAAAAGGCAAGAAGACCTTGCCAAATAACTACCGACCAATCGCACTGCTTTCAATAATATCGAAAGTCATGGAAAAGGCTATCAATCAGCATCTTCTAAAATATCTTGAAGGATTCAACATTATTAGCGATCACCAATATGGCGTTCGTAAAAATAGATCAACAGGAGATCTTCTGACTTATGTAACACATGTTTGGAACAATGCAATTGAACACTTTGGAGAATCTCGAGCGGTTGCTCTTGACATATCCAAGGCATTCGACTGTGTTTAGCACGATGGGCTGTTGGCTAAGCTACGTTCTTATGGTATGTCGGAAAAGTTCTGTTTGTGGCTCTCATGTTTCCTCAGAGAACGTTCTTTACGAGTGGCAGTCGACAGATTTCTTTCTAACACCTTCACTATCAACGCCGGTGTACCCCAAGGCTCCATACTGTCTCCTACTCTCTTTCTCATTTACATTAACGTTCTGCTGGAAAAGACCGAGAATCCAATCTACAGCTTTGCAGATGACAGTACACTTATCTCTTCATTCACTTTGAACGCTCGGACATCGGCTACTCAGACGAATATCCGCAGACAGCAGGAAGTCATTCAACTTAACAAAGACCTGGAAGAAATTCTATCTTAGGGTGACAGTAACCAAGTGGAATTTAACGCTACAAAAACCCAGGCGGCAGTTTTTTCTAGAAAAGTTAACGTTGGTGAACCCGACATAGTTATGTCGGGGCACTCCATTCCTCTAACATCGTCACTTAATTTGTTGGGCGTTAATTTGGGAGCAAATATGTCCTGGCATGAACATGTTGCAGGCATAGCAAGGAGAGCTTCTCAAAAGTTGGGAATATTATTTCGAACTAGAAAGCTTTATACTCCACAACAACTGTTAATTCTTTACAAAGCTCAAATTCGACCAACTATGGAATACTGGTCCCATGTTTGGAGCTCCGCTCCCAAACATACACTGCATTTGTTGGATTCTATTCAGAGAAGAGCTGTTCGTCTAATTGGAGATCCGGAACTGACCGTCGGCCTTGATTCGCTGGAACATCGAAGAACGGTTGGCGACTTGAGCCTATTCTACAAGTACTTTCATGGAAAGTGTTCGAAGGATGTGGCCTGCTTAATTCCTCCCAGAGCGGTGCATGTTAGAAGTACACGTCGCGCTAATTCTTCACATCCGTATGAGGTTCAGCTTGTTACTCCTCGTACAACGCTTTTCAAGCAGTCTTTTATATGGAGAACATCATCCCTTTGGAATAATTTGCCCAGGACTGTGTTTTTCCCACCGAGTACAATATACAGCGATTCAAGAACAACGCAAAACGCTTTCTCTGCACACGTGTTGCTCCTGTAGCGCTTTAGGGATTTCTCTGTAGCACGTGTGCTAAACCCATAAAAAAAAAAAATGGCGGGGAATTTTGTTAAGCGGCATGAGTGTTGGTAAGCGTGAGTCTTGTAACCGATATGTTCAAAGTTTCAAACAGATGCAACGCGCAGTTGTTTGTTAGTAGCAATGGTACTTGATCAGTGTATAAATGGATAAAGCCGAGTAGCCTGTAGTGATAAAACATTTTTGTTTAAAAAAGTGGACTACCCGCCCAGGTAGAAACCGAACTGACGGAAGTTCATGGGTATTCTGCACCAGCATTCAAGACTATTTATTACTGGATAAATAAATTTAAACTTGGAGCGTATGAGCACTGCAAATGCTGCTTGTGTAGGACTCCCAATTGAGATTTCTTCTGAAAACATGATCGATAAAATTCATGGTATCGTGATGGAAGATCGTCGCGTTTATCTTCGTGAGATGGCTGAGATGATAGGCATCTCATATAAACTGGTACGTAATATCCGGTTGAAGTTCTAGAAATGAAAGAGCTGATTGTGCGATATATTTGAAGTCAACAAACGCGTTTACTCCAGTTTAAGAACGCACGAAAAAGGATATTTCAAAATCATGTTTGGAAAAGTTGAAGCGTAATTTGGCCTTTAGCATTCTGGCGTCATTTTGTTACTGTAGTCGAAACATAGATTGCGTTTTCTGCCTTCAAACGCACCAATAACTTTATATAATATTCGCTATTGATGGTTGTTCCCTTCTCAGGGCGTAAGCTATCTCGCGCAATTTCACTTTACGGTCATCCAAAACAATTTTATGGATTTTTTTTCTGTTGTCATTTGTATCTTTACGACCCTGATTAAATTCAGCATACCAGTAAACGTTGAATGATTTTCCAGGGGCATAGACCCTTAACACTTATCAAGCCGTTGCTTTGCTTGGACAGTATTTTTTCCCATCAAAAAACAGTGTTTAATCAATATAAGAAATTCGATTTTTTCCATTGTTTTGAAAGTATCAAAAGTAGCGTTACTAAAACCACTGTAACTTGTAAAACTAATCGTCGAAATATCATGAAATTTTGACGCGTATCGTCTGAAGGTTGGTACTTCCTTAAAATCATATGAATTTTTTGAAAAGGGCGACATCTATGTCTCAGTCCAAAAAACTTTTCAGCCTACGTGTTAAAGACAGTTTTATC
>CM032446.1:196006297-196223473 GCA_019049505.1 Pachyrhynchus sulphureomaculatus
ACTCCAAAGTGTCTCGATCAGCAGGGAAATGTTTTTGCCTGTTTCATAGATTACGAGAAGGTATTTGATAATGTAAAGCACGACAAACTAATACATTTGCTGAAACAGATTGGATTAGATGGCAACATACGGATTATCAAAAACTTAGATTGGCATCAGTCAACTCAAATAAGGATCGGAAACATGACGACATCGGACATAGAAATTCTGAAAGGCTTCAGACAGAGGTGCATATTATCTATTTTCGCCACTCTTTTTTAGTTTATATTCGGAATCGATTTTCCGGGAGGTCGCAGAAGATACAGAAATTGGAATAAAGATAAATGGGAAGCCTATCAACAAAATCCGATATGCTGACGATACGGTGGTCCTTGCTAATGATGAGAAAGAATTACAATACATATTGGACAGAGTCAACAACACTAGCCAAAGCTATAGGCTCAGGATATATATATATATATATATATATATATATATATATATATATATATATATATATATATATATATATATATATATAAATATATAAAGAAAACAAAATTTATGATGACTAGTAAGATAAATATCAACAATGTTAGACTACGAATAGGAAAAACAAGACAGAGAAAGAGAAAAGAGTTTTGAGTACTTGGGGTGCTAGCTCAACGATAAATGGGATCCCGATGAGGAAATTAAATGTAGAATTGAAATAGCCCGAAATACTTCAAAATGAAAACCATATTATGCAATCGGGACATAAGTCTGACTAGTCGATGACGGGCCACCAAATGCTATGTACTGTCTACAGTGTTAAATGTGGTTAAGAGATGGATATTAAAAGCACGAACAATGTCACGTTTGGATTTATTTGAAATGTGGTTTTACCAACGATTATTAAAAATATCATGGACGAACGAGTGACAAATGTTACGGTCCTGGAGAGAATGAATAAAAATCAGGAACGTTTCACCACAATAGAAAGAAGAAAAGCAGCTTATTTTGGCCATATTTTTAGAAACGTTATACAGTTTTCCACAATTAATTATAGAGGGAAAAATTGAACGAAGATGGTGCATCGGACGTAAAAATTTCTCTTGGCTGCAGAATCTGCACCAGTGGTTTAACATTGAAGAGGCTTGCACGCTTATCCGTTTTGCTCAAGATAGAGAAGAATTCCAGGCAAGGGTGGCCAATTTCTGGTTAATTTTAATTTTACTATTCTTTTGGTAGATCAGATAATATAAAGAAATTTACATATCTTAAATATAAAATGCTTCTGTGGATATATCGAGTCTACTGCATATTTCTGTTTAGTACATCATATGTCTATGTAATCTTGTTTACAGAAATTTGTAGAAATTTACGTGAAGGCTTGTGTATAATTACATGAATAATGATGGATTTAATATTATCTACGTAAATAATTTCATTCATTAGAGAGACATCCATCATTAGTCACTTGTAAACAACTCAAGAGATCCACCAGAACGAAGCTAGTCAACAGTTAGCCATGTCAAAAGCCTGGAATGTATCAAACGTAACCACCCAAAATTATTTATAGTATTTAATTCTGTTGTTTGAGCCAGAAATGAGGTCTAAGTACGGAGACATACTGTTGATCTTTTGGTGGGTAGCTAATATTAAATCTTTTCAGATGCTTTGAAAGATGGGGATTATTAAATATACTGTGCCTCCCTGCTCGGCCTTATAAAACTAGTTAAGTTTCCAACTCCTCGTAATGATGAAAATAAGGACTTTATTTCATTATCAACAACAGCAAATTAGTTTAACATAGGTACGGGTATATGCCTGCAATTATTGCCATTTCTCGTAACAGTACTGTATTCTAAATACCAGGTGTACAAGTATGAAATGCGGATTTTAGACAACAGATGGTGCACCAATGCAGTTTGTGCTATAAAGATTTGCCACTGCGCCATTTTGTTGTGTCATCAACAAGTGTCAGACGCGCACGAGTGATAAATTGGAAAAGTGTGTGCGTAGTGGTGTGTTGTTATGTTCAATATGTCGAAATTTATACCGAGCAGAGAGCATTAACTGCTGTTAAATCATACCGATTACTTCGAGAAGCTTATGGTGAACATACTCCATCGCAAGATACGTGTGAACGATGGTTTCGGCGTTTCAAAACTGGTGACTTCGATGTTGCAGACAAGGAGCGAAGATATGGAATTGCAAGCATTGTTGGACGAAGATGATTCGCAAACACAAAAACAACTCGCCGAGCAATTGGGCGTTAGTCAACAAGCTGTTTCCAATCGGCTACGAGAGATGGGGAAAGATTCAGAAGACCGATAGATGGGTACCACATGAGTTGAACGGCAGGCAAATGGAAAAGCGCAAAAACATGTGTGACAATTTGTTCGTTCCGTATAAAAGGAAGTCGTTTTTGCGTCGTATAGTTACAGGGGATGAAAAGTGGATTTATTTTAAGAATCTCAAGCGCCAAAAATTACGGGTAGACCCAGGCGCACCATCCACATCGACCGCAAGACCGAATCGCGACACGTTTGAAGCACTCAGCTGGGAAGTTCTACTCCAAGCAGCTTACTCACCAGACTTGGCTCCTTCCTGTTACCACTTGTTTGCATCGATGGGTCACGCACTTGCTGAGCAGCGCTTTGGTTCGTACAAAGATGTGAAAAGATGGCTCGATGAAAGGTTCGAAGCAAAAGGGGAAGATTTTTACTGGGGGGTATTCACAAATTGCCCGAAAGATGGGAAAAATGTACAACAAGCGATGGAGCATACATTGAATAAAGCACTTTTTATCATTCTTCCGAATTTAACACGTTTTTTTAGAAAAAAAAAAATCCGCATTTCATACTTGTACACCTGGTAGGTTTGTTAATGATAATTATAACTGCTATCACATAGGATGCAAAATTATGAAAAATATATTAGTAATTAACTTATATTAAGGAAATCATATATCCTGCGAAGGACCGACCATCTTAATTTCTCGGGTATAATAAACGTAATTTCCTGTAACATTCATAGTGAAGGTATTGGAGAGAAATCCATCATTAGTCACTTGTAAACAACTCAGGAAATCCATCAGAGCGAAGCTAGTCAACAGTGTTAGCCATGGCAAACACCATCGAATGCCTTGAATGTATCAAACGTAACCACCCATTATTTATATTATTTAATTCTGTTGTTTGAACCAGAAATGAGAACTAATTACAGAGAAAAACTGTTCATCTTTTTTATGGTGGGTCGCTAATATTAAATGCTTTCAGATACTTTGAAAGATGGGGATTATAAAAATATACTGTTCATCCTGCTCGGCCTTATAAAGTAATTAAGTTTTCAACTTCTCGTAATGATGAGAATAAGGACCTTGTTTCATTATCAACAATAGCAAATTAGTTTAACATAGGTACAAGTATATATTCCTGCAATTATTGCCATTTCTCGTAACATGATTGTATTCTATATGGGTTTGTTAATAATAATTATAATTGCTATCACATACGATGGACCATTAAGGAAAATATATTACTAATTAATTTATATTAAAGAAACCGTCTATCCTGCAAAGGACCGACCATCTTAATTTCTCGGGTATAATAAACGTGATTTCTTGTAACATAGAAAATCTGTGTGAAAACGTTTTGTGCTTTATTTTATTCTATGTGAACCATTTTATGTACATTTTTTTAATATTTATTTTTTATGGTTAAAGCCTATAAGAGTCATTTTTTATTGCGGCTTAGGTATAACGTTAAAACTTTTTATTATAATCGTAAAAATAATATCTTGGATGTAGAAGTATAGAATAAATGAGCAGGAAAAAAAAGCGACTACGGCGCTGAAAAAAAAAGCTTATGACAAGTCATTCGTTGGTTTATAAGTTTAGCCAATTTAGTAGGGTTGCTATATGTATTATAAATGAAAGGAGAGGTTTTTTTAGATGATTTTTTTTTTCTGAAAAATAGTGGGAATTAATTCAAGTACTTCAAAAAATCGGAATTTATCCAGTACTGCCCTTGCAAACATGCAGTACTAAAATAAGAAGCGAATTTGACTTTGTCAAGTGGAGAGAAAGTAAATTTCCATAATATAATTAAAATCATACAACATATCGACAACCACGCCTTTCACCATCTTCCACTAAAACGATATCGCTCTACGTTTATATTTTAAGTATTATACGAGGCTGGTTTGAAAAGTCCGTGCAAAAATAAAAACTACTTATGTGTTTGGGGTAAACCTTTTTTATTTTTCGACATAGTCTCCTTTTAGGCTTATACACTTCGTCCAACGATGTTCTAGTTTGTTGATCCCTTCCGAATAATAGGATTTGTCCAAGTCTGCAAAATATTCATTAGTGTCTGCAATCACCTCCTCGTTTGAATAAAATCTTTGTCCCGCCAGCCATTTCTTCAAATTGGGGAACAAATAGTAGTCCGAGAGAGCCAAGTCTGGAGAATAGGGGGGATGTGAAACGAGCTGGAATCCTATTTCCATTAATTTTGCGACCACAACTGCTGAGGTGTGTGCTGGTGCGTTGTCGTGATGGAAAAGGACTTTCTTGTGGGACAATCGCGGGCGTTTTTCTTGCAGCTCGGTTTTCAAACGGTCCAATAACGATGAATAATATTCACCTGTAATAGTTTTACCCTTTTCCAGTTAGTCGATGAGGATTATCCCTTGCGAATCCCAAAAGACAGTCCCCATAACCTTTCCGGCGGAAGGAACGGTCTTCGCCTTTTTTGGTGCAGATTCCCCCTTGGTAACCCATTGTTTAGATTGTTGTTTGGTCTCAGGAGTATAGTAATGTATCCATGTTTCATCCACAGTGACGAAACGACGCTTAGAGTCCTCTGGATTCTTCTGGAACAGCTGCAACACTTCACACGATTCTGTTTTTGGTCAAGCGTGAGCAACCGCGGCACCCATCTTGCGGATAGCTTTCTCATGTCCAAATGTTTATGCAAAATATTATGTACCCGTTCAGTCGAGATGCCCACAGCACTAGCAATCTCACGCACCTTAACTCTTCTGTCATCCATCACCGTATCATGGATCTGATCAATGATTTCTGGAGTCGTAACCTCCACAGGCCGTCCAGAACGTTCAGCGTCACTTGTGCCCATATGGCCAGTTCGAAAATTTTTAAACCACTTATAAACTGTTCTAATCGAAGGTGCAGAGTCACCATAATGTTTATCAAGCTTCTCTTTAGTCTCCTGAGGTGTTTTGCCTTTCATAAAGTAATGTTTAATCACCACACACGAAATTCTTTTTCGTCCATTTCTTGAAAATCACTCGACTTTTCCTTGATTCACACGAATACCAAACACAAAGAAATAGACCAATATGGCTGAAACTTGGTGTGCGTTCATTCAAGAGATGCTACTAACTAAACATGATCTCGATACGCCGCCGGTGGTGCCATCTCTCGGACTTTGCACGGACTTTTCAAACTAGCCTCGTAATATAAATTTGCTTGGAAAATATGATGGAAATAGAACGACAGTCAGATGGACACATCGACGAAAATTGGAAAATATGATTTTCGTGATCTAAGAACCCTAAAACGTAAAGAAAAGGAAAAATCACAGATGGTAATTTTTTGTCATGAATACAATACTTTCCTTTAGCAAAGGATGTAAAAACAATAATTTATCTACTGTGCCAGCGGTAAGCAATTTTCGGCTAAGTTAACTGTTTGTATTTCCAAAACTTGTTCTATATTCAACTTCACATTTTTTTTAGTTTACTCTATAAGCAGATCTCAATCCCTTCTATCCTCTGTTAAAACTTAAAATACTGAAGCAAACTGAAATAGAAGTACAATATGATAGATACGCAACCTGCCTTCCAACCCCCTAGCATATTCCTTTCACCTCATATATCTTTTACTATATATAATTAGCCCAAGTTTTATAAAATATCCCCACCAGAAAACAGAAGAAATTCTCATAGTAATAGTATTGAAACTGTACAGGGTGAGTCAACGATAGAGTAAAGTTCATTATCTCATTTGTTTCGGGAATGACGAAAAAATGTTAAATATAATAGTTTTGGAGAATGTTAAGGTGCCACAGTTCAAAATTATTTTTGAGTATATACGCTACTTCAAAAAAGTGTGGCCGATATAACATATGTTTTTTTTAAATCCTATTTTCTAATTTATTTTAAAATTCTTCGTAAAATTTTATAACTTTTTTATTAATAATATTATATACCTAAACCTAGTAGTTTTTCTAATATTTTAATTTTTTTTAAAGAAACACTAGTTTTCAGTTTTGTATAAAAATTGCCAGTAGCACCATTGTTTCTGAAGGTGGAATACTCATAATTCGTACGAGCGTTCTATAGAGACGAAAAAAAAATATATATATATATGTAAAAAAATTTGAGTTAGATGCTACAGGGTGTTCAAAATAAATTTATGCATTTCGGCTATTTTAAACTGAAATTTTTTTTAAGTGGCACACCCTGTATATTATTACCCCAGGTCAGCAGCCGTCAACTACCTGACTTATCTGACACATCCCAATCTACGGCTAATGGCACCACGAGAAAATACAAGTATCATCCCCTTCATATGGAACTACACCAAGAATTTCAAGACCGTGATTTTTAACGACGAATAAACTTTTGTACCACCATGAATGGAGCAATAGAGGGCCGATCCAAATTTTTTATCCGAAATAATGTCTTCTAATGAAGCTACTTTTCGCAGTAATGGAGCAGTTAACAGCCATAACATGCATTATTATTCAACAGTTAATCCATTTTGGGGCCGGGAAGTTCAAAACCAAAACCATTGGTGGCTTAATGTATGGTGTGGAATATTAAATTTTCGAATTATTGGTCCATATTTTTTCCGCGAACCGCCTAACGAGCCTAGCTATCTAAATTTTTTGGAAAGCGAATTACCCCAACTTCTTGAAGAAGTTGATAACTTTGAAAGGGAACCAATGTGGATTCAACAAGATGGAACTTCCGCTCATTACCACCGGAAAGTTCGGGAATTTTTAAACGATCGTTACCCACAAAAATGGATCGGTAGGGATGGATTTAGTCAATGGTCCCCTCGATCATGTGACTTATAACACCTTTAGACTTTTTGTGGGGATACATTAAATATCGTGTTTATGTGAATGTGAAAATAGGATACTGAATGCGTGCAGGGCAATAACGCACTTTATGCTAAGGAAAGTGAAGGAAAATATAGTAAAACAACTAAACATGTGTATTCAAGTAGACGGGCATATTTTTGAACATTTATTACATCCTAATAATTACTCATTAGATAAGTTAAACTATATTAAAATTATTATTAACTATTTGTTTATGTTTTCACAATAGCGTAAGTGTATTAAAAACAAGGGTAAAAATTGAAAAATTCAAAATAAATCGAAAACTATTAGAAATAGGTATATGACATGCTTAATAAAAGTTGGAGGGTTTTGTAAAATATATCAGAAAATATACTAATATACAGGGTGTGCCATTTAAAAAATTTGAGAATTTTTCAATATAAAATAGTCGAAATGTATAAATTTATTTTGAACACCCTGTAGCATCTAACTTAAATTTCTTTACATATATCTTTTTTTCATCTCTATAGAACGCTCGTACCAATTGTGAGTATTCCACCTTCAGAAACTATGGCGCTACTGGCAATTTTTACAAAACTAAGAACTAGTATTTTTTTTTAAAAATTGAAATCTTAGAAAAACTACTAGGTTTAGGTATATAACATTATTAATAAAAAAGTTATACAATTTTACGTAGAATTTAAAAATAACTTACAAAATAGGATGCTCCATTTAAGAAAAACATATGTTATATCGGCCACACTTTTTTGAACTACCCTGTATACTCAAAAATAATTTTAAACTATGCACCTTAACATTCCCTAAAACTATTGTATTTAACATTTTTTCGCCATTCCGAAATAAATGAAATAATGAACTTTACTCTATCGTTGACTCACCCTGTACAATATTTAATGATCTCCACCCCTTTCCTATTCCCCTGTTAACATTGAAAGAATAAATGGTGTAATTTTTTCAGCCCAATGACTCAAAAAACCCTGAAAATGCTCTACTAAGTCCCTTCTCTACCATTTAAACATTGAGTAATTATTTATAGTAAATAAATAATTAAGTTTAAAATTTGTTCATTATCGGAACCGAAACCTGGAAAAAATCCCCTATTATCATTAAAATTATAACATATTTGCCCACTCAAACTTTTTCACAGCTTGTAATATAAAATGTTCAGATTCCTCAACAAAACGTTACAAAGACCTATAACATCATATATAAAAAGCAACCCCTCTACTCTCTTTCCTAGCCCTTTCCGTCTCTTATATAATAAAAAAAACAGAAGTTCTATACATATAAATGCAATATTGTTCGAATGTCTTAACAATAATGTCTGTTAATCTATGTAAATACGCTTCAGATCCAACTTACCAAACTGTAAGAATGTAAGGAAGTATGTTTGCCGTCAAATATGTACAAAACAAGTGGACAAATTTTCATAAAACTTTTTATTATGGATGGGCTATTCTTCAGCTCCGTGAGAAAATCATTAAAATTAGTTAATTCGGTTTCTGCAGTTCAAGGTTTTATATATATATATATATATATATATATATATATATATATATATATGTTATATATATATATATATATATATATATATATATATATATATATATAAACTGTTTTCAAAAAGAGTTATAAAAAGTATAAAATAATATTAATCTTAAAATGTTTTCGATTATTTACCATATAGTACTATATTTTGTTGCACATATGATATACCTCTTAGAGCAGGGTTTCTTAAAGTGGGGTTCACGGATCCCCTAGGGGCCCGTGATTTGAGTGTCGGGTGTCCGAAAGCTACATTTTATTTAATTTTTTACTAGTACGGTTATACTCTATTATATATAATTTACCGGCACAACATTGCGGAACTCTTTTGATGGTTACTTTAGCCCAGAAGAGCTGAATAAAGAAACATGGTCGCGGAGTCTATTTCTAGTGAATATTATTAATATCAGCGACGAAGATTTTGTAGAAGACGAGCTCATTGATATGCGAACCAAAGAAGGAAGGAAGTGTTGCGAGCGGAATTTAACACGAAGGATCTTGGCGAGTTTTGGTGTTCTTTAGTACAAGCTTACCCTCTCCTTGTCAAATGAGCCATATCTATTTTAATTCCGTTTGCAACTACATATCCCTGTGAAGCAGGGTTCTTAGTTCTAGTCAAGAATCTAAACAGATTGGACGTTAAACATGACATGCGTCTTGCATTGTCGAAGATGACTGCTCAATTCCAGGTCCTTATTAAAGCAAAGCAACAACATCCATTTGATTAATTAAATAGACTTGATAAAAAATAATAAACGGTGACATTCAAAACGCGTTTTTTTTTCCTGTCTAATTTCCTTCTGAGGAGGTCCGTGGTAAGATTGAAATTTTGAAAGTGGTCCGTAGCTACAAAAAGTTTAAGAACTCTTGTCTTAGAGGAAAACGAGCAGATGAAGGGGTTTTCTTCGATCTTCTAAACGGATCGAGTCTGAAGACATATTGAAGGATCACTAAGATAAATTTAATTGAAATGTCTTTTACACGTTGACAAAAATACAAAACGAATTAATAAGTTTATGCTATGATTTGGTTTTGAATGTTGTTATACAATGGCAGGCAAAGAGTGGTAATGTCAAACAATGTAATAAATCTAGTGAACAACGACGCAAACAATATACTGGAAAAGAGAGACCCTATAGCCACTGTAAAGAATAAGATAAACTGCTTTAGGAAATACAACGCTCGTAGGAATTTCCTAATCATGCGTTAATGTGTGCGACTGGACGGTCTGAGAAACATAAAAGCATTCGAATATTCGCACAAAATCTCCCCGCGCGGTATAAAGTTTTGTGAATTCGAAAACATCATCGAAAAGCTGGACTTATGTTATAACTTGTGTAAGAAAAAAAAACCCGAGGTTAAACTAAACTAAAAAATATTGAAGTCATCAAAATCGATGTTTCTTCTCCGGCCATCAGAAGATCATTCTCGATTTTGAATACAATCCCAGCTACTGCAACTGCAGAAAGTCCCTTCAGTGCGCTTCGAAGTGTGAAATCCTGGCTAGGAAGCACTATCAAAATTTTGTAAAAAAAAATCGGGCGGAGCTCAAAAAGAAAGTTTTTGCCTAAAAATTCTTGTGTGTTTTTACAGAAACTACAGGTCGTCGTGTTACACTTTACGGTAACCATTCCTCATTGACTTGACTGGCCCTTCCTAGTTCAAATCCTGGGTACACCCTTGTACCAGGGATAAAAGTTGCTACTTTAAGTGTACTGCAACGATAGTTTTAATAATAATTTTGTCTCATTTTACTAATTCTCTATAGAAGAACCTGATGTGACTGTAAGCAAAATAATAAGAGTTTTCTTTGGTAAATGACATATTATTCCTGCATTTTAACTACATGAACAAATTGAAAATCCGATTATCTATAATTTGGCATGCATATTCAATTGATATTAATAACGGTAGCTTGTAGGTAAATACAGATGATTATTAATTTCGTAACTAGTTTGTGTATGAATTGGGTTGGCAATATATTAGATTATATTAATAGTTCCTGTTTATGCAGATAGGCACTGTTCTAATGAATGAGACACTTCAAATGAATGTACCAGACAAGAGTGTACAGCTCTGCGATACGAGTTAGCCGAGAATTAAAAAAAAAATAAAATTTCTGGTAACTTTATTTGATTCTACTGCTACAGTCGATCAAGTAAAAACGGGACAGCTCGTGTTCTTAAAAAAATGTGTTTCGAGAACATTTTTTGCCATAAATGTATTCTTTGGAGTGCTAACAACGGCGCAATTACCTTAGTAAGTTGTCCAATCGGCTCCTGCATAAATAATCTTCAAGGCATGCTGTTGACGGGATTTTCTGCATACTTCTGCGGCAATGATCTCCAAATTCTTCGAATCTCGCGAGACAACTCTCGCGAGTCCTCCGAGTCTTTCCCCTGAGCTTTCTCTTTACAAGGGACCGAATGGTTTCAATAGGGTTGGCGTCCGGCGACTGTAAGGGCCATTCTAGTATCTTATCATGGGCCCAAGCGAGCCGCTTCGCGACGTGATTTTGGCCCAGCAGTTTTCTTCAACGTGCTTCGGAATTTGACATCATGAGCACGAAGATGTTGTCGAATAGTCTCATGGAGCACATTCAAACCCGATTTTCTTAGTGTTGCCGCTCCTTAACGCAGTTTCAGACATGATTCGTTTTTCGACTTTCAGAGTGACTTTGTCTAACAAGCGACGTTTTGGCAAGTCATCGACATTTTTCGCCTCGTTAAAATGATTTACCCACTTCTTCACAAACGACACCGACTTTTTAGTCTATTTAGCGGTCGCGGAATGTGTTATTTTACGCCCCTTTGAATGGAAACAAAGACTGCCTCGAACCGATGCGCAAACAAGTGACTCATTTTGGATTTTACGTGATGTCGACGAAAGTTCGGAATCGATTGATACGTTTTATAAAATGCGTCGTAGACAAAGTTTCCCTTTACCGAAATTTTGTTGAATTGCCAGAATCGCACCCACCAAAAATGAATTATCGCAGACACGTTCTTATTTGACCGACTGTATCTGTGACTGCTACGTTTTTTAACTCCACGGGCATTAACGGGGCATAGTTTTATCTAAAATATCTACTTTAATAAATATAACTTACCTGAAAGTTACAAAAACATTTTAAAAAAATCTACTATATTTTTATTTAGTTGTTCATTTAGGGGCTACGATGTTAGTTATATCGAAAGAATTTTCATTGAATACAAAATAATAAATAAAAGACATACAGGGAAGTGTTTCAACAGTACCGACAATTTGTTAAAGTGAAGGGTTCAATGAAGTATTTAGAATATGGAAATTATACGAGTCCGGAATTTAAAAATCAAATTCCAAAAAACATTTTTGCAGTTGTACACTGATCTCTGGTAAAAATACACTGCCACAGTATCTTAATATTCATCCAAATAAACAGAATCAAGAACTTTTATAATTTAATTTACACACACACACACACACACATACATTTATATATATATATATATATATATATATATATATATATATATATATATTATATAATTTTTTTATTTAAAAAGGATGGACCATCTGTCTTTTTGAACTAAGTGTTATTTCGACACTGTCAGCAAAAAAAGCGCCTAAAATATTGACAGACATTTAGTGTTAAATCTACACGGTACGAAATGGATCGATTTATGCTTACGCTGAAATTTTGGTTGAAATTAAAATCCTTCAGTGACTGGTGTAAGGAAATCCGTAAAAAAAGTTCGTGAAACTAGCATGCTTATTGATATTCTAACCTATCCTCGTATTAGTCCAGTACGCACAGACACAAATGTTGCTGATGTTGCTCAAAGTTTGCGTGAAAACGCAAGAACCTCCACTTGTCGCAGATCTCAACAACTGAACATCAATCGCACTTCCCCGAGGATAACTTCCAATCAATCAAGATATCAGATTATTTGCTTACAAGGTTCAACTTACTCAAGAATTGAAGCAAATGGACCATCCGCTTTGTTGTTGCTTCTCTGTGTGGGCGACAAATGAGTTGAAAAAGGATGACGATTTTTCCGGACGAAGCTCATTTTCACCTCGGAGGATAAGTAAAATCCACACGTAGTCGTGAATGACTGTTTGGTGTGGTTTTTGGAGTGGAGCTGGCAGGGCTACAACGCTTCGGTAAATGAAGAGACATGATAACTGATTTTATGGCATCAACTAGACGATTTGGAGGAGCTTTGGTTCAAGCATGATGGCGCAACATGCTACAGCAGCTGTGAAACAATCGATCTTTTGAGCATTAAGTTCGGCAATCGTATGATCAGCCGTTTTGAAGATGTGCCATGGTTATCGCGCAACTACGATTTGACGCCGTTAGACTTTTTTTATAAGGACTTGCTAAGCACCGTTACTACTCTAACAAACCACAAACAATCTATGTACTTAAGGAACATATTCATCGATCTATTCGCCAATTAGAGCTATAAATCATCGAAAATGTGCCGAAAAATTGGGTTGATAGGATGGGCTACTGTCAAACCAGGCGTGGAGGCCATTTGAATGAAATTATATTTAATAATTAATCGGAAAGTATGCTTTTTTAATAAAGAAAGCAACTTTGTAAAATACTAAACGATGACTCACTCTTTACTTATAAAAATTGTGATAATGCCCATAGACATAAAAATGACATCTATAATTTATCTGTATTACTTTAAAATATAGTTACGAATAATAAAAACAACTTGTTTAAGGATTACTTAAAAATTATATATATATATATATATATATATATATATATATATATATATATATATATATATAAACAAGTTGTAATGATGAGTGGTAAAAAATATATAAAAAGAAAGGAAAGAAGAAAAAAAAATTAAAGTAACAGAAAAAAAGGAAGAAATAAATAAAGAGAAAGGAAGAAAAAGAAAAACAAATCAAAAAGAAGAATAATTTGTAGTAGTATTAATAAATAGCCATTTCCATTGTAACAAAATTATGAAGATTGGATTATTGTTGGAAAATAAATAAAATAAAAAGCTGGCTAATTAATTTCTACCAGCGATATAAAACATAACACAAACACACACACACAAACACATATCTTAAATATCATAATATATCCTAATATGTGCGCCCAAGAAAGAGACACCTCTCGTTTTAAATACATATTACGATTTCTTAGTTCTTATATTGTCAGATTATCACCTCGGCCCCCTCTAAGGTAAATACCCTTTTAATGGTGTTTGTTTCATAACAAACTGAAACCTAATTATCCTAATTTACCCTAATTGGAACTTAATAATTAAAGCCAAACTAATGCACAATCTATTATTAAGCTACCTGATAATTATTTGCAGTGTTTTCAGGAGATCATTATAACCATCAATCGGATATTTATAGATTAGTGACGTTTGGTCAGTTTATTGGTAATCTGCTTTTAGATACAAGAGATTTCGACCAGGAACACACGAATTTAGCTACAGTTGTCGATATTTTTGCTACAATTCACAAACTGTGTAGTAATAACTATACGAGGCTGGTTTGAAAAGTCCGTGCAAAAATAAAAACTACTTATGTGTTTGGGGTAAACCTTTTTTATTTTTCGACATAATCTCCTTTTAGGCTTATACACTTCGTCCAACGATGTTCTAGTTTGTTGATCCCTTCCGAATAATAAGATTTGTCCAAGCCTGGAGTATCACCAGGAGTATATTTTATGTGATTTGGTCCAAAATGGATGTTTTTTTTTTTTTAAATTTAGATGTCGCCGTCAGCTTTCCCATGGAGTAATTTTAACCGTTTTTTTTTACATTTGTTTATTAATCAAATAACAGCAAATGCGTTTCTTCGGTCATTTTGATAAAAAAAATTGATAAATATTTATCACATCTGGTAGAGAATCGTGAGACCTTCATTTAAAAAAAATCATTTTCGTTAACGTGAAAATGATGGAAAAAACGTATTTGATGTTATTTGATGAATAAACAAAAAAGATACATTTTAGGCCAAATGGCGGGCAGTTCAAATTTTAAATAACAAATTCAATTGTGCCGACTGGGTTCAATATTTTTGTACCAAAATTTCAGGTATTTTTGCTATAATAAGAGGCATATTTTTTGAAAGTGTCAAGCCGATCGCTTTACTTAGTCGATCTGTACAATAAAATGAAAAAAAAAAACAATTTTTTGCCTGTTTTTTTTTTTTCATTTTTGTAGGTTATGTATGCACTTGAACGACTTAAACCCAACGAAGATTGATTGGAAATTTCATTACGAAGAGTTTGATTTTTTTTTTTTTGTCTCGATCGACTCATATAACCGGAGTTATTCACATTTTAAGCTCAAAAAACGCGTCTTCGGAACTTAAATTGCTTATAGATAAAAGAGTACAAGTTTTTCGAGGTTCAAAACTCAGGACAATACTCCTGGTGATACTCCAGAGAGGATAAAATCATAATATGGCTTTATCTAGACTGTGCAATTTCAAATGCTTTTTTTACTGCACTAAATGTTAAGAGTTTCGGCAAATGGTCTGAAAATGAAGTTCAAATGAAGAACGGCGACTGTCGTTTGTGTTAAACTTGATAAAGGTTTACCAAAACATCAAATGCTTCAAAAAGCATAAAGTAATGAATGTTTATCACGTACTCAAGGATATGAGTCATTTAAGTCATTTTAAAGTGGTCGGGAGTAAGGATAGGCGATAATGCATTTTACCGGTCCCTTCGATAGCAACTCACCTATCAAAAATTTTAACTTATATTAATAGTTATCGATGATTATCGATATATCGATAGTCATTGACGGTTATCGATAGTTACCGATATATGGATAATTATTAATCAAAAATTAATGACCCGGATGTGGGACATTAAATAATTTTTTAACTATTTTAAAATTGATGAAAAAGTGCAAATCGATAATTATCGACAAGTTATCAATATAACGATAAATTTTGGATTCACCTATTTTTATTTGATACATCGACAGCTATCGATACATAAAAAAAAATCCCCGAAAAGTCGGGCCGGACCGTTCAAAAATTGGGGAATATAAATTAATAAATAAAATGAACAAACTGCTGTCGAGAAACTACCACATAAGAGGTTATTTTTCTGTAAAAATAAATATTTTTACTAATATACATTCTTGTACTGATAAAAATTTATATATATATATATATATATATATATATATATATATATATATATATATATAATATATATATATATATATATATATATATATATATATATATATATATATATATATATATATATATATATATATGTATATATATAGCACCAGATTAAGTGTCTAAAAGCCAAGATTACGCAATCTTAAAAATTAGAGCCATTTATATTAAGTTAGTTAAATATTAAATGAATAATATTATTACTGTACCAACAAAACTGTAAAACCAAAACCGAATGAATCTAATTTTAATATTGAAGAGTAAAATACCTGAAGATGCCTTGTGTATGTGAAACATTGAATAGTCATTCCAATTTGGCCCGGTCTAATCCCAAGAACTACAATCTTAAGTCCAACCGTCGTATAGTCGTTGATTCTTTCCATTTTATAGTTTCTTAATATTTCATACTTTTGTGGACACAAAGTGGATTATTTTATATTTATATTATTATATTATAATGTAAATTTAAAACTTACTTTCAGCGTATTTTATCAACTCAGCTATAATTTTTACCTTAATTTTACTATCTAGAACAGGGGTGCTCAAACTTGAACTGCTGGCGATCTACCTCAATATTGTTAGACTACGATCGATCGACTCGGAGAGGCTCCAAGTAAGTGTGATGCAGGATTGTCGTCTAGGTAGGGTGTATCGTGGCAGAGATATTAGTTTTCCGCACAATATGCATTTTTTTAGTCAAGGTAAGTGTAGGTCTGCTCTAAAATGTCAACGAAAAATAATTATTCAAAATTGCGAGTTTATTGGTTCTTACAAAACAAACGAGTTCTAGTGTCTAAACTTAACTAAAGAGTGACTTTGGATGTTGAAGCGTGGCACTGCATGTCCTCAGCATACTTTTCATAAGATGGTACGTAATTACCGAGTGCTAATCGCAAGCATGATGACATATGTTCGTCAGTTAGTCGATTGCGATATTTTAACTTAATTATCTTCATTTCAAAAAATGCAGACTCGCACAACTAAGTTGGCCCAAACATTGCCGTCAGTTGAAGGGCGATTTGCCTTAGATTCGGATATTTATCTTCAGATATAAAACACCAGAATTTTGTATCAGATGCTGTGGCTTTGAGATGTATATCTGATATAATCTGCACTAACTCATGTTCAACAGAACATGAGTTAGTGCAGAAAAAGCGATATTTGCCAATTTACTGAAATCTTAAAAACGTATTTCGAATTGGCCCAAAATATTTGATAATTCTGCCTCATAAATATCATAATTCAACTGAGGAATCCTTGCTTTCAAAGACGGAAAATTTTTCAGATCCTTTCTTTTCAGTTGATCTATCATAAGTTGCAATTTACTTTTGAATGCGTTTATTGCGCTAATCATCTCAATAATAGTTTTTCCTTTACCTTGAAGCTCCAAATTAATGGTGTTTAAATGCATTGTGATGTCTGTCAAAAATGCGAAATTAGTCAGCCATTTTCCGTTTTTCAGCATCTGAGTGTCATCACCTCTTTCGTCCAGCAAAGCTGTTATTTCGGGCAATAATTCTTGAGACCTTTCTAGGACGTCCGTGTGAAGAACTAAATCAGTGTGTTCAGCTGACTCACTATCTTCCAACTGCAATTTAAAGAGCCGTCGTTGCAAGCTACGTGCACGGATAGAATTCACAATTTTTATTGCAATGCCCATAATCTCCTCCATGTTTAGAACTTTTGAACACAAAACTTGTTGATGTATAATGCAATGGAAGGAGAAAAATGAAGGGAAATCATCATTAGCTCGACACAATGCCACAAAACCGTTTTTGTTTCCAGTTATTGCTGGTGCTCCATCGGTTGTAATGCACACTAGTTTATATATTGGTAGCTTGTAGTTTGTTACAAAATTGAAGAAAACGTCATATATATCTTCGCAACGGGTCTTTCCTTTCAGAGGAAACATTGTCAAAAACTCTTCCTTAGCCGATATGTCATTGAATACCATTCGAATAAAAATACACAGCTGGGCAGTGTCTGTCATATCGGTGGACTCGTCGAACTGTAAAGAAAAGTATGTACATTCCATGATATCATGTTTTAGTTTATTTGCCATGTCCTGATTCATGACTTCAACACGCCTTGTGACAGTCGGACGAGATAACTGAAGTTCTCTAATAGCAGACATAATCTCTGTTTTATTTTTAAAATCTCCAAATAAAGTCTCACCGGCTTCAATAAATGCTTCCTTCACAACCAATCCATCATCAAATGGTTTCTTGTGTTTCGCCAATATATGAGATATTTTAAATGACGCGATCGTTGCAGCTTTTGATTGTTTGGCTGGTCTTGTGAACATTGTTTTCTTTTTTCAAACAAGTTATAAAATCACGTACTTTTCGTTTTCTTAATTCATTCTGTGACGGAAAATCCTTTTCATAGTTTTTATGAACCGTTTTATGATGCCTCTCTAAGTTCCCACGCTTAGGTATGGCAACTGACGCACGGCAAATGAGACAAATGCACTTATCCTTTACCATACAAAAGAAAAATTCTTCCTCCCAATCGTTAAATGATAAGTTTTACTTTTCTTCGCCGCACTCATTTTGGACTATTTATTAATAAACTTTGTATCGATGTATCGCCTTCAAGTTACAACTCAGACTGACTCCTATTCCTGTAGGCGCAACATTTATATCGGCGCGAACGAAGTCTCGAATGTTCCCGTCAAACACGCCGCCCGAAGTTTCTAGAAAAATCGGCGAGAATCAAAAACGCGGCTTTTCTTTGACAAGTAGCGCGCGTTCCTTTGATAAAGCCGCCTTTTGCCGCTAGCAGGGGGTTATTACGATAAAAGAAAGGGATGAGTGAGTTATTCTGGCCTAATTGTGGATCGAATAAATTTTAGTAGTTTATTCATTACATTTTGTTTTAGTTACTTAAAACAAAATCTGTGAATAGTTCTATATCGGAATTTTTTTCTCGAGATCGACTCAAAAAGCACTCGCGATCGACTTGTCGATCGTGATCGACCGTTTGAGCACCCCTGATCTAGAAAGTTGTTAATAAAAACCCAAACTGCTTAATTCGACGAAGAGACCTTTACATCAATTTGCAAACTGTTATCAGAATTTCATAATACTGGAAAAATACTGGAAAACTGTTTATTGTTTTAGCTAAAAGATTAATTTACTCCTTCGTAGTTTTGTCAGTCCTTGTTGAAATTTCCTCAGTCAGTTTTGTTATTCTATTTTCCAAGGGACTAAATTATAGTTTATTAATAATAAATTTGTAATTTACCGAAACAAAATTCTCATTACCTCGCATTTTATTTAATTATTTTCCTTTTGTAGTCTAATTAATGTTAGTTTATTACGTTGTTATTTCTAATTAGAATAATGTCATATTTAAAGGCACAAATATTGTATTTCAAATTTAATTTACTCAACTAGACTATAAACAAACTGCATATTAAATTGCACTAACTCTCTTTTTGTCAAAAAAAAGACACTACTCGAAAAATTAATATCATAAGAGGAATTAAATAAAGAATGTGTGTTATTACCGACACTTTTCAACATGTGTATACGATATGTCGACGATACAATTCGATTAGCAACCAACCTAGTCTTCCTGCAAATACTAATTTATAAAGTAACCGCATCCAATGAAGAATATGGCCTATTAATAAACGTAAAATTCGTGTGTACGTGTATATCACAAAAAATGACCAGATAAGGTCAGATATAAATAGTAGTTGCAAAACCGGTTCACAACGTCGTTCGACGTCACCCAATACCCAGTCTCTATTTTTCTCGATACATCCATAGAGTATCCTCCAGCTCTCTCTCTTGCAACTCCGTGTCTATCCCCTCTCACCAGTTTCCTTTTTTTGTTTTTACCGTGTCTACGTATACTTTCATTTTTATTTGTCTTAGAATATTTACCTTTACCTGAAAAATTTAAATTCTCTTTATATTCAGGAAAAAAACAATGATAACATGAACTTTACTCTCTACTACTTAGTTCAAAATCGTACTAGTCATCCAATAATGTTTTCTTCTTGTTTTCATTTGATGATAACAGGTCTACAATTTTCTTTTTTGGTGTAACATGAATTAAAATAGGTGTTTTGTATGTATTTTGTATTGCGGAATCTGAAAAAAATAACATCAAATATGTAGGACCTAAGATTTTTTTTTTATATGACATGGGTAAATAAAATCTCCTTCAATTTATGAACAAAATAATTTATTGAAGAAAAATTATTGCACATATTAACCAATATTGAATAACAAGACACTTTTGCAACTTAGGTTTGATGTTTAGTTAATTTTTTCATTCACTTTTTCCTCTGATGTGGAGCAAAATCTTCTCTCTTCAAGAGCTAGCAGTAATCACCCATCATTGCAAGGTCCCAGCGATCTTGATATCTTGTTTTAATGGCTCCGATATCCTGATGGAATCTCTCGCCCTGCTCGTCACTTATTGCCCTCAAGTTCTCCGGGAAAAAGTCCATATGTGAATGAAGAAAGTGAATTTTCAGTAACATTCTTTCTAACACCTTCACTATCAACGCCGGTGTAACTCAAGGCTCCATACTGTCTCCTACTCTTTTTACTCATTTACATTAACGATCTGCTGGAAAAGACCGAGAATCCAATCTACAGCTTTGCAGATGACAGTACGCTTATTTTAGTTACTAGTACGTGTAGTGTGTATATCTGTGAAGCGGAGGTTCTATCGTTTTCATTAGAAAAGAAAATTACGAAATATGTAATTACAGAACCATTTTTTAATTGCTACCCAGCAACTATAACCTAGAGTGGTTTAGGAAATTGAGAAGAGTTCCAGTAAGCCAAGTAAAGTTGTGATTATGTGGAGTACAAGCCTAGGAAATTAGGGTTTATTTATGAATAAACCGAAAAGACTGACAAATTAATGCAAATTTCTAAAAACTAATAACTTCTCTACTAGTTCTAAAGTTTTATTTTTATATTTTTCTTTTAATTTTTTTTACAAATAATGTTTCTTTGTTGATATTTACCATATTACTCGTAAATATAACAATGTCAACGATGAAAGTAAACTGGATAAGTAGAAATTTTAATTCCATAGAAACTATGGAGGTTTAAATTTTTGACGCTTTTAGAGAATCTGACTGAGAATATAAAAAATAAAATAAGTTTACAGAAAAATATCAAGGTTTATTCTTAATTAAATTATAATTATAAAGACAAAAATATTCTCTTATTATTGTAGTAAAATTTGGTTGATCATATAACTTAAAAGATTTAATTGCTCTAAATTGAGTTTTTTCCGAAAAAATCCGAAAACTAAACCCTGAAAGAAATTTGTGTATATATATACAGCCATGGCCAAAAGTATTAGGCACCCTACAATTTACTTCATTTCTTGTGTTTCAGGGTCAAAAATTAAATTCGTATGTTTTGTAAAATCGTATATTGAGGTAAAATTATGAAATAAATTAATATTTGATGTGTCCGCCCTTAGCTTTAATTACAGCAGCAATTCTTTGGGGCATGCTGCGTACAAGCCTAGTACATTCAGTTGTACTTATGGCATTTCACTCATCCATGAAAGCGTTTTTTAGCGCTGCTTTTGATGTTATGCTATGCTCCCGTATCTTGCGCTTCAGAATACCCCAAAGATGCTCGATAGGGTTTAGATCTGGAGACTGCGCCGGTCAATCCAACAAGACAATGTTATTGTCTCTAAACCAGCGCATCGTAGCCGCCGATTTATGACAAGGTGCATTATCTTGCTGGAATTTGATGTCGTCTAAATTAGTGTCGTCAAAAATGCGCGTTAGCGAAGGCATCAATACAGTTTCTAGAACATTTATGTACTTTTGACTGTTCATGCGGCCTTCACAAACGAACATTTCGCCGACACCTTTAGCAGCCATGCAGCCCCCGATCATAATGCTGCCTCCTCCGTGTTTTACAGTAGGTACCACGCAATCTGGATGGTATTCCTCGCCGACATGCCGCCTCACGAATGCCACACCTGACGTTCTGAATAACTGAAAGAATAGAAAAAATACTCAACTAAAAAATTAGTTATTATTTTGACTAAAACGGATTAAATCAAGAGTAATTGTATGTCATTATTTGTCAAAATAATTCATATAAAAACTTACCTCAAAGTTGGATTCGTCGGACCATACAACATTAGACCAATTCTCTTCGCTAAAATGTTGGTGCTTCAGAGCCCACTCTAAGCGTTTCTTCCTATTGGTCTCTGAAAGCCAAGGCTTCTTTCTAACTTTGCACCCTCTTAATCCAGCTTCTATCGGTCTTCTCCTTGGCGTTTGAGAACTAATCAGCTAATCTCTTCCGACAGAGTTGCAGCGAGCTCAGATATTTTTTTTCGATTTTCAAAAGACTCGCGGATGAGTTTTCTGTCCTGTCGCTCATTAGCCTTACGTTTTCTGCCCGTTCTCATTTTGTTGGCATGAGAGCCAGTCTCCACAAACCTTTTAATAGCACATTGCAATGCGCACCGAGAATATTTCACTATGGCTATTTCTACTTGGGACTTGCCTTGCTCATGTAGGGTTTGAATTTTAATTCGTTTTTCGACACCAAGCTCACTTTTCTTGGGCATTTCTCAAATATAAGAATGTCCAGTGCACAAATAAAACACGCGCGGAATCTTCTTGACACTACAAGTAGTAAAAAGAGACTGATAAAACATTAAAAATATTTTTCAAAAAACCTCATTATCGCAATATTGTGGGCCAGGTGTTTAATGGACCTGTAAAAAAGGTTATCTATTGTTTAAGTTAGCTTTTGACAGCGCCGCATATAGTTTTGTTAAAACAATTAGTCTTTTTTTAATATTTTATGAGTTTCAAGTGTTCATTAGGGGTGTCTAATACTTTTGGCCAAAGGTGTACATCAAACTTTCTACGTCAATTAGTAATTTAAAAAGGCAACGACTCATACATAAATAGGAACTAGTTATATAATCTAATATATTCCCAATCCCCAATTCATATACAAATTATGTACTAAACTAGTTACAAAATTAATAATCATCACTGTTTGCGAGCTACCATTATTAATATCAATTGAATATGTATGCCAAATGTAGATAATCAGATTTTCTGTTTGCACCGGAATTAAAATGCGGTAATAATATGTAATTTACCAAAACAAAATTCTCATTACTAGCTGCTTTATTTAATCAGACACTGTGTTTTTCGATTCAACAAAACTTCATTATTCTGTTATCGGAAATAAATTAATGGAATGATACTCAATTATTAAAATTATAATTAAAATAATGTAGGTCTGATGATACCTCGGATGACAAATAAACCATATCTAAAATTCAAAATAACTATATCTAACAAGCATCTGGCGAGAAAAAATTCAAAAATAGAGTGACCGCAAAATTAGCCCGTTTTTGCAACCTCCAAAAAAAAGCAAACTTAACGTAAAAGGTGTTAAAGCTAATTAAAAATCTAGGATATGTTTTTCCATTTTTTTATTTAAGGGTAACTACTATTTTGAGGGTTAAAAGGGTGAAAATAAATAAGTTTTTAACAGAAAATAAAAAAAAAATATTTATGATGTGTAATTCATGAGAATCGGTCACTTTAATTATTTACATATTCTCTACCCAATACCGTGTAGCCAATCAAAAATCACCCTCGAAAAGGGGGGGGGAGCAATTAATAGGGGATGCTACCATACTCACAAACATGACTTTCAAGACTAGGAAAAATACAAAGAAATAATCACAATACTGAGAATATAGCGCTGGACTTATATGTCTCCCAAACTTATCGCTAAGCGATAATCATCCCCTAAAAGGGGGTTGAAATTCGTGTTGGTGCTACTTTAAAAATTTTAAAAATAACTTTTATTTAAGTGTAACTAAATAAAAAAATTAAAAAATATGTGCTTCCAGATTTTTAATTAGATTTAATTTAAGACCTAAAACCAAAAACGGGCTAAAATTCGCGTTTTTTGCGGTTATTCTATATCCTCAGGAAGAGATTATTTGTCTAAGAAATAAACAATTTAGGTCATAAAATAAACAGTTCAAAATAAAATACATATTCTTTCTTCTTAAAGAGTTATTACCTACTTGTTTATAAAAGTAAAAACATATAATCAGCAAAAGAAATCTTTGCTGTTGTCACTCTAAACGAAAAACATAAGATATGCAAGCAATTTGTAATTAATACTTAATACACAGAATGTAATACGGAAACACACAAAACTGAAATTTTGAGGTCGCTGCAAGTCTTGCACTCAAGAAGAAACTGAAAGTCGAAAATCAATTAGTTTTTACAAACTCATTAGGAAAGTACCTAACACACTGCGGAGTTGTCAAGGTGAGACCAAGGGGGATATACGCCCCCAGCTCTATAAATGTAAAAAATACTCTTCTTAGGAACGTTGTTTGTTGTGAGTTGTCTTTTGTGAAAAATATTCACCCCATGTCATTGACTTTCAAATTGAATGCAAGTTTTTGGAAGTCCATTGTAGACAGGGGTTTTTTTTCACAAAAAGTTCCAATGCAAGAGGCTCTTTTTTTATCACGGGGTTTGACGCTTCCAATTTTCCGATTGACGCCCCCCTCTCTAAATAGATCAAGCTTTGGTGTTCTTTTTATGCCTTTAGAAAAATACCCCTTGTATCCATATGCCCCCTCTCTCGTAAACCTGGCTAAGCTAGCAGTAGCATAATATATATTAGGTACTCAAAATCTAACTTTAACATAAAAAACTACTATTCATACTTATTTTTGCAAGATTCATGTTACCCTTGCAACAAATAAATTTAAAAATAACTTTTAAAAAAGAAGCAAGTACGACTTAGTTAATTTTGTATATTTACGTATTATATTTTGTCTTCTTCTTCTTGTCAACCCAAGTTTGTCCACTCCTGGACGTAGGTCTCTTCTATGCTTCTCTATCTTTTCCGACCCTCAACAACTGCTTGCCTGCTACGATTCCTATATCATGGACCGATCATCTCTGTGGACGTCTCACACCTCTTCCTGGGACTCCATACAGTCACCCTATGTACCCATCTGTCTCGGGATGATCTAGCCACATGATCCGCCCATCGCCACTTCATTCTTGCCGCTTCCAGAGCTATGCCATTGACATTGGATCGTCTCTTTATCTGCTCGTTATGAATTCTATCTCTAAGGGAGATACTAAGCATGCTGCTTTCCATAGCTCTCTGTGAAGTTACGAGTTTTTAGCAAATGCTTTAGTGATGCACATGGTTTCCAATCCATATGTGCTGACAGGTACGACACAGCTATTGTAGACTTTAGTTTTTAGGTTTATGGGTATTGTAATATTTTTTAAGATAAGTCCTAGTTTTCCAAAAGATGCCCATGCTAGTCTTATTCGCCTGGTAATTTCTGCATGTTAGTTCTCCTTTTTGATCTCGACCTAAGTAGATAGTTTATGTATTAAGTATTAATTACATACTGCTTACATTTCCTGTACTTTTTAGTGTTCCGTACGGAACACTTATAACATGACTTCGGTGTATCTCCGTCTGTCCGTCTGTTTGTCTGTCCGTCTGTTTGTCTGTCCGTCTGTCACACACCCGATTTTCTCCGAAACTATTTGTCATAGAAAGTTGAAATTTGGTAATAATATAGGAATTGATGGCCTCATCAGAGCCTTGTAGTTTTAAAAGTTAAATTTTGACTTAAGAGGTTAGTTTTGGGGGGTGAAATCGGATGTGAAAAAAAATTTTTTTACTAGGTCATCGAGTGTGGTGTCAAATGAAAGCTTGTGAAAACACGCATATATATATATATATATATATATATATATATATATATATATATATATATAGATAGATGGAAAGAACATATAAGGGAAATAGTGGAATATAGTGACACAACTATATAACATAATACAAATAAGCTTAATACAACGGGTCCCCTATAAATAAAGACGAAATATTAAGCAGCAGTAAATCAGCTTAAAAACAAAAAGGCAGAAGGAGAAGATAATATATCCACCAGAAATCATTAAAATATTTCTTGAAAAACATATGGACGTAATACAGGACCTCTTCAACAGCGTATACAACACAGGTGATGTACCTCATGATTGGTTGACATCAATTTTTATGATATTGCCAAAAAAGAATAACCCTAGAAAATGCGAAGAATATCGGAATATAAATCTAATGAACCGCATCTTGAAACTCTTCCTTAAAATAATCAACCAAAGAGTACACAAAAAAACTAGATAAAAGTACTGGACATATACAGTTCGGCTTTAGGAACGAACTAGGAACGAGGGACGCACTATTCTCCATCCGCGTTCCGATTGAAAGATGTAGGGATGTCAACTCTGATGTTTATTTATGCTTCACAGATTTCCAAACGGCCTTTGATATGGCAAATCATGAGAAGATGATGGAAATACTACAATCGTGTAACATTGATAACGAAGACTTACAAATAATATCAAGTTTATACTGGAACCAGACTACCAAAATAAAAGTTGAGAATCGCATATCCAAAGAAATCAAAATAAAGACGGCTAAGCACGAGAAAAGATAAGTATCATCCTTTTCATATGGAACTACACCAAGAACTTCAAGACCGTGATTTTGAACGACGAGTAAACTTTTTGTACCACCATAAATGGAGCAATAGAGGCCGATCCACACTTTTCTTTGTATTATTTTTAAAAAATTGCGAAAAATCGCTGTCCACGCGCCTTATCTTGAAAAGTACTTATCAAAAAATTTTGAAAAAATTCTGGAATATTCTCCACGGGGTGTAGACTGAACGAAAATTATCTACTAGTAAAAAACACAAATTTCAAGGTCATCAGTTTTCAGTAAAGATTGGAAACAAACTTTGTTGAAAACTCATTTGGGGTAAGTTTTGTGAAGTCACTAATCATTTAATACCTCCGTAAAAATTTTTTTTATTTAAAAAACAATCAACGTACGGAACACTAATTGCGCAAGTTCAACTTGCACTTGACGGGTTATTTAAATTTAAAGTAAAAACAAGGAAGATTTCTTTTGCTAATTTAATTTTCTTTGAAAAGTAGGTATGTACTAACTCATTCAATAACACTGAACGCTCGACCATAAGCTACTCATGCAAATATACTCACAGCAGGAAGTCTTTTAACCTAACAAAGATCTGGAAGAAATTCTATCCTCGGGTGACAATAACCAAGTAGAATTTAAGGCAACACAATTTTTTTTTCTACAAAAGTTAACGTTGCTGAACCCGGCATGATTACGTCAGGACACTCCAATCCCCTAGAATGCTTTACATTCCAGAACAACCGTTAATTGGGTTTTTGAATAAAAAATAATTATCGATTTTTTTACTTTATTTTAAAACTTCATAAATAATATTCATAATCGATGTGAAAAACTTTTTAAAATTTTTTTACAATTAATTATAATTAAAAAAAAATTTAAAAAAAAATCACGTGACTACGAAAGCGCCACGACTGGCTGCCATGTTTGTGACGTCATTACGTTAAAGTATTTTCACGTACGTACTGTCAACAGCTTCTATCTGTGTATATACTGTCAAAATTATTGAAGTTTAGTGCACAAAAAATTATTGTTGGTTACTAATTTAATTCAGCAATGTGTGACAAGGGGTTCCTAAAAGCCAATTGTGATAATATACCTGCTGGAGATATTTTTATGGTAACAGATTTTCTCAAAAATGACATTCAGTTCAATTTAGCTGAATTATATAATTATATAAATTATGTTTATATTCTGATATGAATGATTATTAAATACATTATTATTTTAAAATACTTACATCGAAGTGATCTTCACAACAGAAAAAAAATTTGATGTTGTTTTAGGATTAAAACGTCGTGCTGCTTGGAACCATTGATTTCGACGTTTAACATCTTGTGACATTTTTTCAGAAGTTGTTTTTGTAATATTCGCACAAAATGGTACGAAACAGGCAGGATAACTTTTTAGATTAGACATTTTCAATAAATTTATCAATATACTGATGATAATAACAAGAATAAACTGATTGAAAACTAAAACACTCGTATCAGCTGTCTGTGATGTTGAGGAGAAATAAACATTGTGACGTCACACGCGCTCGGTTTTTTTTCGGGAACTGTCGACGCGTCATCGATACTAAAATTACTATTTTCAATTTGATATATCTTTTTAATTGTAAAGTTATAAAAGTTATAAAACTTAGATATAATCTTTCAGTTTATGACACAATTTTTTTTTTGTTGAAAACTCCAATTTCCGAGGCTTTGCTCACAAGCACACACTGCATTTGTTGGGTTCTATTCAGAAGAAAGCTGTTCGCCTGACTATACACCCAAAACTCACCAGCAACCTTGATTCCTTGGAACATTAAAGATCGGTGGGCAATTTGGGTCTATTCTACAAATATTTTTGTGGATACCATTATTTTTTTTTTTTTATTTTTTTTTTTTTTTTATTGGTCCGGCACACGTGCTGCAGGGAAGTCCCTAAAGCGCTCCAGGAGCGGCACGAGTGCGGAAAAAGCGATTCACGTTGTTCTTGAATCGCTGTAAATTGTACTCGGTGGGAAACACCGCGCTGGGCAAATTATTCCAAAGGGATGACGTTCTCCATATAAAAGATTGCTTGAAAAGCGTTGTACGCGGAGTAACAAGCTGAATCTCATACGGATGCGAAGCACCAGCGCGACGTGTATTTCTTACATGCACCGCTTTGGAGGAATTAAGCGGGCTACATCCTTCGAACACCTTCCATGAAAATACTTGTAGAACAGACTCAAGTTGCCAACCGTTCTTCGATGTTCCAGCGAATCAAGGCCGCCGGTCAATTCCGGGTCCCCAATCAGACGGACCGCTCTTCTCTGAACAGAATCCAACAAATGCAGTGTATGTTTGGGAGCGGAGCCCCAAACGTGCGAGCAGTATTCCATAGTTGGTCGAATTTGGGCTTTGTAAAGAATTAACAGTTGTTGTGGGGTGTAAAGCTTTCTGGTTCTAAATAATATTCCCAACTTTTGAGAAGCTCTCCTTGCTATGCCTGCAACATGTTCATGCCAAGACATATTTGCTCCCAAACTAACGCCCAACAAATTGAGCGACGATGCTAGGGGAATGGAGTGCCCCGACATAACTATGTCGGGTTCAGCAACGTTAACTTTTTTAGAAAAAACTGCCGCTTGGGTTTTTGTAGCGTTGAATTCCACTTGGTTACTGTCACCCCAAGATAGAATTTCTTCCAGGTCTTTGTTAAGTTGAACGACCTCCTGCTGTCTGCGGATATTAGCCTGGGCAGCCGATGTCCGAGCGTTCAAGGTGAATGAAGAGACAAGCGTACTGTCATCTGCAAAGCTATAGATTGGATTCCCGGTCTTTTCCAGCAGATCGTTAATGTAAATGAGAAAGAGAGTAGGAGACAGTATGGAGCCCTGGGGCAGACCAGCGTTGATAGTGAGGGTGTTAGAAAGAAATCCGTCGACCGCCACTCGTAAAGAACGCTCTCTGAGGAAACATGAGAGCCACAAACAGAACCTTTCAGACATACCATAAGAGCGCAATTTAGCCAACAGTCCATCGTGCCAAACACGGTCGAATGCCTTGGATATGTCAAGAGCAACCGCTCGAGATTCTCCAAAGTGTTCAACTGCGTTGTTCCAAACATGTGTTACATAAGTCAGAAGATCTCCTGTTGATCTATGTTTACGAAAACCATATTGGTGATCGCTAATAATATTGAATCGTTCAAGATATTTTAGAAGATGCTCATTGATAACCTTTTCCATGACTTTCGATATTATTGAAAGCAGTGCAACTGGTCGGTAGTTATTTGGCAAGGTCTTCTTACCTTTTTTAGGTATCGGCTGAACCGTGGCACATTTCCAGCAGGACGGAAATATTCCCTTTCTGTAGGATAGGTTAAAAAGTCTACAGAAAATTGGTGTTAGTTCCCCTGCACAGTTTTTGAGAACTATGGCAGGTATCCCGTCAGCGCCAGAAGCCTTCTTGGTGTCTAGCTTCATTAAAATACGCTTTATGATGCGCTGTCTGAAGACAACATCGGGCATCCTAGATAGATGTAGCTCGCTTAATTTCTACCAGAGCGGTCCATGCTAGGAATACATGTCGCGTTAATACTTCACATCAATATGAGCTTCATCTTGTTACTTGTACAATCCTTTTCAAACGGTCTTTTATATGGAAAACCTCATCCCTTTGTAACGATTTGCCCAGGACTGTGTTTCCCACCGGGTATATTTTACAGCGATTCAAGATCCACAGGAATCGCTTTTTTTGCACACGCGTCGCTCCTTGTAGAGTTTTAGGGATTTCCTTTGTGTGCTATGGTCATAAAAAAAATAAGGTTTTTAAGATTAAGAAATGATTTACTTTGTACCTTTTATCACCTATTTTGGAGCCCGCCAATTATTTTTTTTTTAATTTAGCTTTATTTCATTTCATTTAGTTATCTTACGTTGTTCTAAAATAATTAGTTATATGTCGGAAGTTATTTGGCGTAATTTGCATTCAACAAGGGCTTTACCATTAACTTTTTCTGCAAAGTCATTTGATTATGTTTAACAAACTTTTTAAAATCGATTAAATTGTATTATTTCCTTTTGTCTGCCTTACAAATACAAAAGCAATTCAAAATCTAATTTTTGCCCCGACAAAGTTTGAACTTCAATGTCAAATCTTAGTTCAGCACGCATCGAAAACTCTAAAACATTAAATCAAGTTTCAAAACTTTTCAGAAACGCTATTCAGAATAAAGCAAATGGAAGTTTGAGGCTAAGACCGATGGCATAGTAAAATAATATAGTTGTTCCATATTGTACCAAGCTCCGAAGTTAGGGAAAAGCATTTGAACATGGACGTATAAACTAGTTTATTTAAATTTTATTTTTACCAGTGTCGTCACCATTTTTGCCTGCATCTACAAAAAAAACCTTAAAAGAAGGCAATTTGCTTTGAATACGATATCTGCTGTATATATTGGTCAGCTAATATAAAGCACATTGGGCCATACTAAGTGTCTGCTGATCTTTGATAGTAGTAGATGTGCAGAAACTGTTAGAATTCGTTTGTTCAGACTTAAATTAGAGCCTCTTGAACATGAATGGAATTCCTGTAAAAGCTCGCTACATTTTACAATTTAATTTCGATAAATGCACCAGTGCTGAGCTGGCCTATGAAGAAGAAATTTGTGCTATTTAGGGTCAAGATACGTTACCAAAAGCAACAGCCAAAGAGACGTTCGGTTTTGGTAATTTCAATGTCAAAAATGCATTCGTTTTGGAAATCTCAATGTCAGAAAAAGTTGTTGGAATGTTGGTAAAAGTTTATCAAGACCGATATGTAAGTAGCTACGACAACGCCAAGGAACTAAACGTCAATCACCAAACAGTTTTAAACTATTTGGAGAAAGCCGGTTACAAAAAGAAGCTCGATGTTTGGGTGCCACCTGATTTGACGCTAAAACATTCACTCGATCGAATTTGCTGGGAAGTTTTAATGCGCCTACCATATAGCCCGGCAGCACCGTCAGACTACCATTTGTTGCGGCCTCTGCAGGATTCCCTGAATGATGTTAAGTTGGTTTCAAAAGAGACCACAGAAGTTCTGTAGTAACGGAATTATGGTATTGCCAGGAAAATGACAGAATTTTGGTTTAATAAATTTCTTTCGAAACAGAAAAAAAGAATTGTCTCAATTTTGGCTTTAAAAGACTTAATACTTTTCCGACAACCCCTTATAACGCCGTAAATATTTTTCTAATTAGAGGAAAATATTTGCTTATGTTTATTTATTCGTAACAAAACACAATTGTTAGGTTGTATTAAAACAATGTTTCCTTAATGGTCAGATAGCACAAAGTAGAAACAGAGAGAAGGAAAAGGCCTTGTCAACTCATAGAAGATGAACCCTAGATAGAGAGACATCATAACCACCATATATATATATATATATATATATATATATATATATATATATATATATATATATATATATATATATATATACATATATATATATATATATATATATATATATATATATATATATATATATATATATGTATATATATATATATATATATATATATATATATATATATATATATATATATATATATAGTTTATTGCAAATACATACATATATATACAAGTACATATATGGTGAAACAGATAACGTAAATTTCTACGAAAAACGGAAAATCTTCTTAAGTGACTGTTGATGGAAGGACCAGTGGCGCAGTGAGTAGGGGAACTTACTGTTGATCAGAGGGTCAGAGGTTCGATTCCTCCTGTCTGCCTGGGTGTTATGTCGTCACTTGAATAAATTTTCAAATAGTAAAATAGGTCTGGCAAATGGACTTTGATCCGAGCCAAGGGTGAATAAAAAAAAATAAAAAGTGTGATAAGAGTGATTCTTCTAATGATTAATAGTTATGTTTAAAGTTTCAAATCGCAGTGTGCACCTGTATGTTGGCCATTATCGTAAGTGATAAAACATTTTTATTTAAAAAAGTGGATTGCGGATCAGATAGAATCTGAACTGAAGGAAGTTCACGGGTACTCTGTACCAGCATTAAAAGCCAGTTATTCCCGGTGGTAGCTTCTTCTGAAGAAATGGTCGATAAAATTCACGATGTCACGAACTGGTATAAAATATCCTGCATAAGATTCTAAAAAAAATGACATTCCAAAATCATGTTTGGAAAAGTTGCAGCGAAATCCACCATTGGTTGGCTAAGGTGAAAGTGTACCCAAAAAAAAAGCGAAAATAGATTTATAGACGGGAAAAGTGATGGCAACTGTTTTTGAGACTCACAGGGTGTCATCATGATTGACTAATTGAAAAAGGCTCTTCATAATAGTTCCCTAGATTTGGCCAAGGCTGACTTTTTTTTTGTTTTCTGATCTCAAAAATTGGCTTGTGAAAAAGAAATTTTCGTCGAATGAATAGGGTAGGGAAGCAGCGGAGAATAGGTCTCTAATGGGCTGCATATTGCAAACTAGCCTATGTATTCAAATCTAACCTTCCTATATGTTTAAAAAAAGTATTTAATAGATGCACACTCTCACAATGACGAAGAAAAACACCAATAAAACATGTGTCATCCAACGAAAAATGGGGAGTCAATGTTGGGCGTTACTCTCAGAGATCCCAAATCACATTATTAGGCAGAGAACAGGGGTACAAGACGCAATCAAATTCATAGCATGAGAAATATGAAGGACAAAAAATGGGAATATGATAACAGATGAAGTCAAGAAAAAGGACAGATGGAGAGAACACTTTCAGGAAATAACAGAATCAGATAACACAAAGGTACAGGTGACCGAAATGAGAGAAGAAAGAGGACCTGCAGAATTAACTATTTCTAAAGATGAAGTCAATGAAGCTATAGCGAAATTGAAGACAGGTAAAGCAGCTGGAGTCGACGAAATCACACCGGAAATGCTGAAGAGCCTAGAGGAAGAGGGAAGAACAGATTTCACCAAGTTATTAAATAAGATCGTAAAAGAAAAAAGAGTACCCAAGGAATGGAACACTGGTATTATCCTGCCAATTCATAAAAAAGGAGACGTAAGAGGTGCATAACATTAATGAGTCTACCAGCCACCACCTACCTTGCTAGAATAATAGAAATAAGAATAAAAGTCCAATTAGAAAACTCTCTAGAAGAATCATAATATGGCTTTAGAAAAGACATGAGTACACAGGACCCCATATTTATATTAAGACAGAGTACAGAGAAGTGCATAAGCATTTTTTTTCCACCCCAAGTAAGAACTGGGACTTACGCGACTTTTTTTCAGTGATGCAAACATAAAGCCTAGTAATAATGTGTAAATGTGACTAATTTATGTAGACGGTACATCTAATCCGTATGTAGGTGAGTGTACAATAGTATTATTTTGTTCAGTTCAGTGAAAGTCAGCTATAAAGTGATTCACTGAATATTATGATGGCATTCCTTATTAAATGTAAAAAAATACATAAGCTACGTTAACAAAACACATTTTTATTTTGTGAAAAAATAATCGCCAATAATGTAGAAAATTAATTTAAACGTTTTGTTGAAAACGGTCTTCTACCTATAGCAAAAAGATGCAAATTGTAACAAATTAATGTGTAATAAAGAGAGGGTAATAATGTAATTTAGCATACTTTTTTTACTAGCGTGTACTTCGTACTCGTAACATGTTTGAATATTCTTTGTCGTCACTTGTAATTTTGTTAATTATTTATTTAAATCTTATATCTAATTCAGCAAACAATAATATTCATCATTATCATATAAAAAAAAAATAATTAAATATTGGAAATCAGGACTTATTTAAGTTATTGTTTAATGAAAGAAAGTCCTTCCTTCGTGAACTTCTTTTATTTAAATATTTTGTTAAGAACCTTCAATTTATACTGAGTGTTTCCTTTGATATTCTAAGACAAGGTTAAAATTTTGAGAGAGAGATTGCTACGCTCTACATGTCTCTAAAATTTTAACAGTGGTGCATAATAATACTTTAAAACACGCTAAATTAAAAAATATATAGAATAGATGGCAAAATTAAGTAAATTATATTGAATATCAAAATTGTGACTGAAATTATAAGAAATAAACGGAAGAACCACTTTTTAGATTAACTGGCTTCAATTACAATTGAATTACGATATAATATAGAGCACTGTGAGATTTCTTTTACACAAATAAATATAATCCAAGTTTTGATCAAGGTCTTAAAACTGACACGAGAAGTGCCAAAAACATTTCTAAAGAAAAATTTATGGTCCTAAAAAGAATATACATAAAATACATTTGCCCTTCTTTTACATCTTTTGCCATAATTTATATAATATATTTTCGAACAATACTTTTACTCTTAAAGCGGAAAATATTTGAAAGTTTTGCAATATCATCCAACTAGGGACGTATTCGGCGCAGCTGATATCTGCTGGAATCGGCATTGCAATGCATAAAAAAAAACAAGGGGCAAAACCAAAAATTTATTTCTTAACATAATTTCAATTGAGTTCAATATATTTGGTCCAATTCCATTTCCCTCAAAATAAAAAACACTGTGCATAATATTCTTTTATAGAACAGATAATAGTTTCATTGGACGAAAATTTCTTTTCCTAAGCCAATTTTTGAGATTAGGATACAAAAAAAGGTCACTTGGGGCCAAATCTGGGAAATAAGGTGGGGGTGAGGAAATACTTCGAAGAGCAACTCGTGCATTTTTGCACTTGTAATCCACTGTTTCGGCTGCGGTGTTGTTTCGAGGGTATAATGGTGGATTCATGTCACCAACCGACACCAACAGTCCTTCGAATTACGCTTCAATATTGCAAAACACGATTTTGAAATGACCTTCCTCGTGCGTCCTTGAATCAACAATCGCGTATTCAGCTTTTTCATTTTTAGAACTTCACGCAAGATACATGTATACAGTAATACCCCGCTTAGCGCGACCCCGTTACGCGCGGTTTCACTATAACGCGAATTTCAAATTTCGCGCTCATGTAGTCATTAACTTCTCTATGGTCGCGGGGGGATCCCCGCTTTCTCCGAATATTCTCTTTGAAGAATTGGGAATTCCCTGTCCTTCGACTTTGTTCTATGGGGATTTCCTCGTTCGTTTCGTGTGTTCATTTGTTCCGTAATGTTAGTTCGGTCGGCTGGCAGTTTTGTTTTAATATTTATTGGAGATACATACATACATAATTTAACCCTACGTTAAAAATGCCGCCTGTAAAGAAAAAAGAGCGTAAAAGCGTCACTTTGGAATTGAAGATGAAAGTGTTAAGAAGAATGGAAAATGGAGGCAAAGCAACAATTGTTGGGAGAGATTTTGGACTCTCAGAATCGACTGTGAGAACGATTTATAAAAATCGGGAAAAAATTAAAATCTCCAGCGAAGGTTCAACACCTATAAGTGCAACAAAACTTTCTCGTTCGAGATCATCTATCTTAGAAAGAATGGAGAAATTACTGTCAGTCTGGATCGAAGATTTGAATAAGAAGAACACACCACTAAGTCAAGATCTCATATGCACAAAAGCAAAATCTTTGTATGAGATGCTGAAAACAAAAGAAGGCACTCCGACTTTTGCTGCCAGCAGAGGCTGGTTCCATCGGTTCAAGCAGCGTTCTAATCTTCACAATATCCACATAACAGGCGAGGCGGCCAGCGCGGACATTCAAGCTGCAGCTGAGTTTCCAGACAAGTTTCAAGACTTCGTTAGACGAGAGAAAATTCCTGCTTGTCTCATCTTCAATGTTGATGAGACCGCACTTTACTGGAAAAAAATGCCATCTCGAACATTCATTTCTAAGGAAGAACGTCAAGCCAGTGGTTTCAAAGCTGCGAAAGATCGACTAACACTTCTGCTGGGTGGTAATGCCACTGGTGATTTCAAACTGAAACCTTTACTAGTGTACCATTCAGAAACACCCCGTGCAATGCGAGGCACAGACAAGACAAGTCTACCAGTTGTGTGGCGATCAAACAGAAAGGCGTGGGTTACACGGGAAATTTTTCAAGAATGGTATTCTAATAGTTTTTGCCCATCAGTCAAATCATACTGTGACAGAAATGGGCTTGAACCTAAAGTTATATTACTCTTAGACAATGCCCCGGACATCCAACCTCACTTGATACGCCCAGAGACTTAAAAGTGTACGTAAAGTTCCTTCCACCAAACACTACGTCAATATTACAACCTATGGACCAGGGAGCAATAGCAAACTTCAAAGCTTATTACCATCGCCGCACTTTTAGCCAACTAATTCATGAAACTGACGGGGAAGGAAGACAGTCTATGCGAGAGTGGTGGAAGTCATACAACATTATGAAGTCTATTCACAACATAGAAGAGGCTTGGAAGGAAGTTAAAATGAGTTGTATGAATGGGGTGTGGCGTAATCTTTGGCCAGATGTAGTGGAAGCACCTAGAAGAATTGTCCAGATGCAGAGACAAGTGCTTGAAGACATTGCTGCAATGATTGAGGGGTCTGAACTTGAAGATGTCACGGTAGAAGATCTCGTAGAACTTGTAGCAACGCACGACGATCCTATTAGCAATGAAGATCTGATCGAGTTACAGAATAATCCTATCTACGATGAGGAAGAACAAGTAGAAGAGAAAGTTTTATCTTCAGGGGAAATACAAAATGCACTTTCAAAAATTTATTCAGGTTTGGACATATTGCAGAGTATAGACAATAATGATGACCGTGTCTTGACCGTGTGTCAAACAATTAAAAACAGTGTTGGGTGTTATGAACGTATTTTACAAGAACGTAAACAAAACGTTACCCAAAAGACAATAGATGTATTTTTCCGTAAAAAATAAGAGTATGTATTGCATAAAGTGTTCTTAGAATTAAAGTGATTGATTAAAATGATTTGTATTTTTTTGTATTAAATTTTGACTATGTTTAATCATAAACCTCGATATACGCGAATTTCAGTTAACGCGATTTTTTTCGGAACGTATCCCTCGCGTAAAGCGGGGTATTACTGTATAGCATAAGTGAAGCTCCCATAAATAATGTTAAAATTGTTTTAACGATTGTTTTTACAATGTTGCTATACATATATATCTAATAGTGTAGTAATAAGGGCAAAAATAATTAAGACTTGTTTAAAATGCTAGTTTAAAATGTATTTGTTCAATCGTGATTTTAATTTTTTTATAAATAATTAATTTTCGTCTAACTTATGTAACACATGTTTAGAACAACAACATTGTACACTGTTGAGAATCTCGAGCGGTTACTCTTGATATATCCAAGGCATTCAACCATGTTTGGCACTAAGGATTGTTGGCTAAGCTACGCTCTCCTGGTATGTCTGAAAAGTTCTGTTTATGGCTCTCAAGTTTCCTCAAAGAGGGTTCTTTGCGAGTGGATGGGTTTCTTTCACTTCACCTTCACTATCAACGTTGGTGTGCCTCAGAGCCTCCATACTGTCTCCTACTCTCTAATTTACATTAACTATCTATACTCGTTCATATAAGATCTCTCTCAGCAATTTCATAAGTTTGCAACGATCTTTCATCACGATACCATGAATTTTTCCGACCATTTCTTCAGAAGAAATCTGAATCGGGCGTCCTGAACGTGCAGCATTTGCAGTGCTCGTACACCCACGTTCAAATTCATTTTTTCCAGTAATAAATGGTCATGAGTGCTGGTGCAGAGTCCCCATGAACTTTCTTTGGTTTAGACCGCGGTCTGCTGTTTTAAATAAAAGTGTTTTATAACCGCAGGATACTCGGCTTTGTCTATTTCTACGAAATGTGTAACATCGATTGCTTACGATGGCTGTCAACAAACAACTGCGCATTGCATCTATTTGAAACTTTGAACACAACCATTACAAGAATCACGCTTACGAACAGTCATGCCGCTTAAGAAAATTTCCCGCCCTTTCGCAGAAATTTACCAGACTTATCAATCCACTCTCGTATTAAGGAGCGATAAATCACAGATTATATGTTTTAGTTAAGTCGTCTAGCGCCCCCAACATTTTAATAGGTAAAAAGTATACGGAAAGTAAAATGGGAAAAAAAAAATATTATAGTGCCAACGCTTTATTGTTCATTACAACTTTATCCTACTTTTTTAGAGTTTGGTAAACCGATCCGATTCTTTATTTTTTGACCAAATGGAGTACATATATTTTTTTAAAAAAATTATCCCATTAGCAGGAAAACTAATGCATTTGCTGAAAAAAACTCTAAAAAACTATTGGCCTTATATTAATTGAGTCTTTCTCTGAGTCATACCTTTTGCTACTACTCATCATTACCGGTTTTGTTTATACTGTGGAATTAACTAAAACAAAAAAAAAATTTCGTGAATAACTGTAAATGTATATTTTTAAATAACCGGCCAAGTGCAAGTCGAACTTGCGCAATTAGTGTTCCGTACGTTGATTGCTTTTAAAATAAAAAAAATTGTTACGAAGGTATAAAATTAACAATAACTTCACAAAACACACCCCAAATGAGTTTTCAACAAGGTTTGTTTCCGATCCTTGTTAAAAACTTATGACTTTCAAATTTTTGTTTTCTTTTTATATACTAGATAAATTATTAAAGGTCATGCACTCATGATAATTTTCGTTCAATCTATACCCTGTGGAGAATATTCTAGAATGTTTTTAAAATTTTTGATCAATACTTTTCGAGATAAAGGGGTGGACAGCGATTTTTGACGATTTTTTAAAAATAATACAAAGAAAAGTGTGCGCAAGTATTACATTATATATATTTTTGAACTCATGTTTTCACAAGCTTTCATTGGACACCCCACTCGATGACCTAGTATTTTTTTTTCACTTCCGATTTCAGTCCCCTAAACTAATCCTTTAAGTCAAAATTTAACTCTCAAAACTACATGGTTCTGATAGGGCCGTCAATTTCTTTATTATTGCCAAATTTCAACTCTCTATGTCGGTTACGACCTTCTCGCCGATATCCGTAGGATATGAAAAAGGGTAAAATTCCTACACAGGCGGGGAGGCGAACAATTTCGGAGAAAATCGGGCATAACAGACGGACAGACAAACACCGAAGTGATCTTATAAGTGTTCCATGCTGCACATTAAAAATGGCTTATGTGCTTTAATATTATTTTCAAAAATTCAAGCCAATCGTTTTATTTACTTTAGTTTACTACATAAAAAGAGAGATTGTCATGTCTAGTTTGTAGCCTTAGTCTAACATATCTACGTATTTAATATGCTTCTTTATAGATAGTTTTTAATTTTAGAGAAAAAAGTTCTTATCTTACTTGTCTTATTTGATAAAAGTATTAAAATAGCAAATTGGAATCTCCAAATTCGTACCGATGGCAGTTCTCAAGTTCGTAGTCCCTTAAGACTATAAGTTTTCGGCTAGTTTAGTTAAGCTTTTTACAATTTGTTTCCAAAATTTCTAGAGACCTAATACTAAATACAAAATACTAAATTCTTTCCATAACGCTCATGACTTCTAAACATTTCTCACCGATATTACATTGTTTATTGAAATTAAAGCTAAAGTATACGCCACTGCCCAAACTCTTCCGCTTAATTACACCCAAGCCTATGTGAAAGAAGGATTTTCAACCGGCTTTTCCAAACAGTCACTCATAATGGGCGAAAAGGAAATACGAATTAATTATTCACTAGTGGAAGAGAATTCTTATCGTTTGACACTTCCTGCTTGCTTTAATGTTCCACTCCGCCATTGTTGCAGGCTTACGTATTATATGCAACACAATATACATTGTTTTTAGAGAGTTTTTGGCCAGTGTATTCCTGTTTGGGTAGAATTAATCAGTATCTTTGTTCCGGGATTCCGAAATGCTCTTAGCGATAATTCTATAGTATATTATTGTTATTAGAAGTAATGTATAATTTACTTCAAATCAGAGATATCCGCAACTCCTGACATACAAACATGGGGTGGAAAGTCCCGACACTTTCCGAGAGATGGCAGCATAGACAAAAAAAAAACATATGATTGTTAGTGTCAACCTTCAGAAAATTCATGTAAAATTTTCATGACATTTGTCTATTAGTTTGAATGACGCTACTTTTGATTTTTGCAACACGATGGATAAAAAAGAATGTCGTGGATGATTAAACATGGCTTTTTGATGGGAAAAAACACGGCCAGAACTCAAGAATGACTTAAGACGTGTTACTACATATCTGCTGCGTCGAAAGCAGCTATATGAAAAATGGTTTAGCGAACTTAATTGCAGGCGTACAAGCACAGATGATAAACCACATTCAGAATGAGGCAGTAACTCCTAAAAATTTTATCATAGTAATGAAACCACAATACAATAATAAACAATGTTTTTAACAGAAATGTTATTATTAATGGAGATTAAAAATTTTAGCTTTAGAAAAATATTGTTATATGTTATTTTGTTAATATACAATTTCTTTTAAAACACTCAATTCTAGATGTAGTTTGTTTCTTTCAAAACCGGGTCTTTTCTCACGAATTTTCTGATCCAGCTGATCCAAAAGGTTGCAACAATACTCTTCTGTGATTGTTTTACCGGTCTGAAGGCAATCAATTAATAAAATTCCTTTTGCATCCCAAAAAACTGATGCCATAATTTTTTTGGACGACTTTGACCACTTTGGCTGCTTAGCAACTGAACAAACGAGCTCGGTCCACTGTACGATTTGTTGTTGCAGTTCCGGATCACACTGGTAAACCAAAGTTACAATAGTTACAAATCGACGCACAAAATCAGTTTTATTCTTTGTGAAACGAGCCAGATGTTATTTAGAAAGTTCCCCTAGAGAGCGTTTTTGTTCGGATGTTAGTAAATGCGACAACCATCTGGTGAATAGCTTTCTCATACCCGAAATATTAGTTAAGACCTCATATACTCATCCATGTGAGATGCCTATAGCCTCAGCTAAATCATCCACAGTTAATCGACGGTCTTCCATTATCATCTCTTGTACTTGCATAACAGTTTCTTCAGCTGTTGCAGTTTTTGGACGTCCTGAACGTAGATAATCATTTTTAAAAAATACTCAAATATGTCTACTTTTACCAGTTGATAAACAATGAGTGACTTAACAATTAGACTTGAAATTTAAGGTGTGTTCATATGACAAAATGGTGTCCAATATTTGGTTCAAGTGATGCTGCATAGGAGTCGCTTTCAAAACTTATTGACTGACCTGATACTTATCATTTTAATTGTGGCACTACAAAATTTGGCATCAATTTTCCTTGATATATGGCTACAACCAGTATATATATATATATATATATATATATATATATATATATATATATATATATATATATATATATATATATATATATATATATATATATATATATATATATATATATATATATATATATATATATATATATATATATATATATATATATATATATATATATATATATATATATATATATATATATATATATATATATATATATATATATATATATATATATATATATATATATATATATATATATATATATATACACCGTCAGAAAGTATTTGCCCACCTAAAAATTTCAATGTAACTGCCAAAATTTAATACCTAATTAAACCCTTTTATTATATTAGGTAAATTTTATTATTCTTTAGAAGTGTCCATCATAAAATTGTTTAAATAAGCCTTTTTGGTGAAATCACAAATTAAAAATCAATAGAACAAATTTCCAAGTTTTGCATGATAATCGTTTTGAGGCGATTTCTGAGAATTCCAGTTGAAGTAAGAACTCATTTCAAGTTTCTAGGGATTATGGTAGTTCCTAGTGACATTTTATGATAAAAACTATGCTATAAATTCCATTGCCCTTTTGGAAATTAACCATTCGCAAACAGTACTTTGTCATTGGTAGAGGCTCAACTGTTTTGTGAAAATGCCAAAAACGAAAGAAGTTTCCGTTGAAAATCGGGCAAGACATCAAAATGGTCACTCGAGTCGACAAATCGAGAGTGATATACGGATGCCAAGGTGGACTACATCGTAAAAAAAAATTTTTGCGGGACATAGAATTCTCAACCAAAAACGCTCAGCAAGGCCTCGAAAAACGACTCCCGCTGAAGACAGAGCTGTAACAATGTCCAACAAACATCATCGCCGTTTAACCGCACCAAAAATCAAGGCTCAAGTAAACCTGAAGCGGCCCATCCCCATCAGCGTGACAACCGTGAAAGACAGATTAGCAGAATTTGGACTACACGGGAGAGTTGCAGTGAGGAAACCACTTCTTAGGCAAGTGAATAAACGTAAACGATTAGAATAGGCCCGAGAATATGAAAATTGGCCATCAGAACAATGGAATTCCGTCCTTTGGAGCGACAGAGGATGTTGGAAGCCTGTCAGTTGCCTACAGTAAAATATGGTGGAGGTTCAGTAATGGTTTGGGGTTGTTTTGGCAACGGTAAAGTTGGAAAAACCTTTAGGATAGAGGGAATCATGCATATTTATTTTTCAGCATGACACCGAGCCTAAACATTCTGCTAAATAAATTAGAAAACTTTTGGACCAATGGAAATCCGATGTCGTCCTGGAAGTGATGACTTTGCCTCCACAATCACCCGACTTGAACCCCATCGAATTGCTGTGGGACCATTTGGACAAGTGTGTTCGAAAACTCAATCCAACATCAGAAAATCACTTGTGAGAACTTTTACAAGTAGAATGGGTTAAAATAACCGAAGAAACTACTGGACAGAATGTCGAAACTCTGTAAGGCGGTAATTCAAAACAAAGGAGGTCACATAGATGAGAAAAATCCTGAAAAATCATGAACATTTTTCGGAATTTCTAGACTGTAAATAATGTGAAAATACATAATAATTCATTAAGATTAAAAAAATATTATCTGGGTTTTTGTTGTCTTGGGACTGAAATAATTAGGTGGGCAAATACTTTCTGACGGTAGTATGTATATATATATATATATATATATATATATATATATATATATATATATATATATATATATATATATATATATATATATACTTCTTCTGTTACAATAAATTCCTTGAATACTACAACGTTGTGTTCTTTTTTACTTATTACAAATACCTGTCAGTAACGCTTTAAAGCATGTAGTTTCAAAATCAAATTACGTCACTCAGCCGAGTGTCTCCTTAAGACTTTTTAAAAAGTCTAATTGTTTTTCTTGTAAAACTGACTGCGGCAAATTTAAGAAACGGATTTATTCACAAAGTTCAGAACTTCGCGAAAAAGTTTTTAGTAAATGGCGCATGTTCTCCCTACGAAAGTTATCTGGTTTTCTTTTTTAAGAAGAAGAAGCAAAAGTTTTTCGCTTTTACGTTCCAGCCGGGTAAGTAATAATTTGTTTGATGATTTGTAAAGCCATGCAGTCAACATAAAAGAAAAATAAAATAAAAAGAAAATTGGTAGGGAAAATTTCATTATGAGGGGAATTATGATAAATTGATGACTTAAAAATTATGGCTCGTTGACAAAAAAATAAATTTATAAATGATAAGGGGCTAATATTGCCGAATACTAATTTTAATTCTAAGGTTACTGCAATACACACACACGTACATACGCACGCGCGCACACACACACACATATGTATGTATGTATGTATATGTGTATGTATGTATATGTATATATATATATATATATATATATATATATATATATATATATATATATATATATATATATATATATATATATATATATATATATTAAGTGATAGTTTAAAGGCTGGGATAGCTCCTAATATATTGAAAAGGTCTAAGTAGCTCTAAGGAACTGTATTTATATTCCAACTTTCTAGCTATCGTCCCTGTATATGGACTTCTTCAGGAATTCTAAAATGTGTAAATATTCCGGAGTAAATGAAGATGTAATTTTAGGAAAATAAACGTACTTACAGAATATTTACAGCAATACTCTTCCCGGAGTAAGATTATTACACATTTCTCGTTTCCAAGACAAGCAGTAAGACATGACAATTGAAACAGTTTAAAAAGTGAAAAATTCACAAACTTACTACGCCTCAATTTGAGGTGTCATATTTAAAATAGTTAAACATTAAATTACTATAAAATTAATATAATCCAATATAATTAGACTGAAAAGACACCACAAAGAACGCCGGAAAAACGTGGTATAAGAAGGATTATTTTGTTCCTTATTAATAGGTTGTCATTTGTTTAGTGATGTTTCTAGGGATTTTTATTAAATTTGTTATTAAACGACATAGTTGCCAATTGATATCATGGTCCTGGTTGAACTTTAGATGGTCGAGAGTTCAAGTTATTTATTAATGAGATACTTATTCCCTATTTTCCCTTTGCATTACTCCATTTGTTTGTTTTTTGTGTAACTTTGCGAGAGTAAGTAGGTGTAAATGGAACTCAATCCTTCAAGATCTTTTTTGTGGTTAAGACAGTTTGTACAGTTTTTTTATATAACACATCTCCAAGAAACTGCGTTTAAACCAATTACGTTCGGTATCTAGGACAAAACAGTCATTATACCGGACTTTATGGTCTTTTGTGTTAACATGTAAACTCAGGCTGCTGGCATTTGGTTTGTGCTTGCAGTCACTTTTATGTAATGCAAGTCTTTTTGACAGTTTTTGAGACGTCTGTCCTATGTAAATAGAGTCACATTCACACCTGATCCCATATATAATGTAAGATCTTTGCAAATTGTTGGTTTTATCTTTAAGGATGGAGTAAAAGCTACCAAGTTTTTTTACATTGTAATTCGCTATTTTTATATTAGTGTCCCTAAAGAGTGCAGAAATAGATTGTGAAAGACCGTTAATACATTGGAGTTTTCCAAAATGAAGTTCTGAGTTAATCTCATTATTATTGTTAGGATGATTTCTTGGTGGTGTATTTACATTAAATAACTTCTTTACAAATGACACTTACTTACTCTCGCAAAGTTACACAAAAAAAAACAAACGCAAAGGGAAAATAGGGAATAAGTATCTCATTAGTAAATAACTTGAACTCTCGACCACCTAAAGTTCAACCAGGACCAAGATGACAATTGGCAACTATGTCTCTTAATAACAAATTTAACAAAAATCCCTAGAAATATCACTAAACAAATGTCAACCTATTAATAAAAACTGGCGGGAATCAAAAATGATCCTTCTTGTACCACGTTTTTCCAGCGTTCTTTGTGGTCAGTCTAATTATATTGGATTATATTAATTTTATAGTAATTTAATGTTTAACTATTTTAAATATGACACCTCAAATTGAGGCTTAGTAAGTTTGTGAATTTTTCACTTTTTAATCTGTTTCAATTGTCATGTCTTACTGCTTGTCTTGGAAACGAGAAATGTGTAATAATCTTACTCCGGAAAGAGTATTGATGTAAATATTCTGTAAGTAAATTACATCTTCATTTACTCCATACACATGGGTGATAACTAGGAAGTTCGAATAAAAATGCAGTTCCTTAGAGCTACTTAGACATTTTATTGATCTCTCTTCAATATATTAGGAGCTATCCCAGCCTTTAAACTATAACTTAGTGTTACCAGTGCTCCGTTACTGTCCTCCTCCTTCTATATATATATATATATATATATATATATATATATATATATATATATATATATATATATATATATATATATATATAACAAAAATAACCGGCGGAAGAAGTCAGATAGAGAGCGTATTTGGAAATTTAATTGTTATGGAGCATTTTACTGAGCAAAAACGTTCTTTTTACATATGAGAGTTTATAGAAATAATAATTGTGCGATCACCAGGAGTAAAAAAATTTGCGTTTACACAGCGTACCCCCTTTCAACTGATTAAAAAATAGGTGCAGAAGTTTGAAGAAACAGATTCGACGTTTACGACATCAATTTGAAGAGGGGTAATAAAAAGCGAAGTAAACATGAAGTGCGTTTGAGTATTCCTCGTAAAGATTTGCACCTGCCACCCTTTAAGACACTATAGACGTAAGAATTCAAGCTAATTTATATTGCTCTTAAAGGTCGAACTTCGTTAATCGAATGTTTGACCGTTTATCACTAACGAATACAAAAACAAAGCATCAGAAGCCGGACGTCATTAACGGATTTAGTAGGAATGTCGGTACCAATACCAATCGGCTTCTTTGATGATGACAAAGGCCATATGATAATTGTTGCTTTGCAGAGCTATGTGGAGGTCATTAGGGGGTAAAACCACTTTGAGATTTTCAAAAAATCGAATTATTTTCTTTTGGCTAGATAAATTTTTTATACTTTTAAGAATATTTTAAACGTTTAACCATTTCAAAATTTAAATTATTTCCGAAGTTATAGCAATTAGAAGTGAGCGCGGCAGAGAGTCGGTGGCCCCCCAGGTAGCGATTGGACCGGCACGAACGGTCAAAGCCCTGACAAAAAGGTATTGTTCTTTTAGTTAGTCCTTTATAAGAACGCTGTTTAAAAGGATACACTCAGAATAACAACGAAAGTTTAAACGCTGTCATTTGGTCTATGGTTCCAAAAGTCCATTACAGTGGCACAAAAATTGTTGAAATTGCATCTTATATAGCAGCTAGTATATTTAATGATGGATATACTAGTGTATTAAAAATGATGCAATTATTAAACCTTGTAATTGGACAAGCGCGCTACGATTTACCGGGAAGTTGGATTCTCAAAGAATATCTATAGTTAACATGAGAGCCCAGCAGGAGACTAAAGAGGCCAGGAAATTGAAAAGAGCTGTTCAAAAGGAGTCGGAGGACATCGCGCACAACAATGGAAGATCTCATGTACGGTCCACGAATCGCAGATTGAAGGTAATTTAAAAAAAAATATTTGGTTTTAAGACACTGAGGCCGTACTGTTTTTCTCTGGCGCTTTTTTCGAAAATACTTTTTTCAAACTGGTGTAGAAGATATCTTAAGATATACTTAATCGATTTTGTTAAATTTTACAACACATATTCTTTATAATATATCTTTATAATATTATCTAAGATGTAGCATAGGATTTTTTTGATTGGGTGCCACGTTCATAAGTTATACATTTTTTAAACTCAAAATTTCTATAAAAATCAGAGTTTTTTTCAAAGAGCTGTCATGTCTACAAAAAAAAAAATAAAAATTTTTTCGTATGCTACATCTTAATAAGAAAAAATTATTTTTTATTTTTCAGACGATGGCTCAGAAAATAAGAACACCATCAGCAAGGATTTTCAAAAGAAGGTCCTACTTGATGGTTCATATCTCCGTCATTTTTTAATTTTTTTTATTCGTTATTATTTCGAATTATTCATAAAACTACTATGTATATGTGTAAAAGAAAAATTATTTTATATATTTAATAGCTGCGTCAAATTTTTTTTTTATGTTTATACCTATTTTTCCGAGCGCCAAGGTGATGTAACTCCTTAAGATCTTTTTAACAGCCACTTTACAAAACTTGTGTTTATAATCAGAGAACCTGCTGACTGAGGCGATAGAATACACTTTAAACTCATCCTTGTCACAAATTCAAGAAATTTTTCCTGAATAAATTATTTTCCAAAAAACTAAGAAGTTTTAATATCCGGTTAGTCTATTTAATAAGAAAGAAACTGAAATTTTTTGAAAAGTAGAAAAGACATTTATTTCTGATTTTTTCTGGTCATAAACGGACACTGAAACTGCTAAGACACCTTCTAATAATAGACGGTAAAACCCCACCGAATCGAGAATGACTTGAAACCATTTCCGTTCCGCCAGTTTTTCTGCCAAATATATGAGAAAAGAGAACGGCAAGTCTTCTGAATAACTCTTGAAAGTTGCTTCCTATTGTAAACCGGCTTCCCTAGAAGCTTAGCCTTCTTGATGCCCGACACATTTTCGATAACCTTGGTATCGGGAGAATAAGAGGGCTAATGATGTTATTTTTACTTCTTCCGCTCTTTGTAGAATTTGGTAAGCTGTTGTGAATCATTGCTCTCCTATAATCCCAATCTTCTTTATTGCATCCAAACATCTTATCAGATGATTTAAGGTCACGTTTATAAATTTCGACTTTACTCTATGCGTTTAACTTCTCAGTTATGAACTCCAAGACATTGACATTTATTGGCTGTTTGATTGTGCGCTAGGTAAATTTTGTACTATCGTTACAAAGCATACTTTTCGGAACGAAGGTTCCGGGCGATCAGAAAACTGTTTCATCAGAAAAAAGCATATGCGACCAGCAGCGTTTGATAATCTTGGTTGTCCAGCTCATGTGTGTGCTACATTTGCTTCGTCTGAACACTGTTTGAATGTATTGATGATGATGTTGATTTTCTTTCTAGTCAGTTTAACAATTGGCTCCCGCAGTGGTTATAGCTACTAAATAGCTACAAGACCGTTTTGTCCTGCTTGCTCGCCTCCAGCTCCTTTTCCCTCATTCTAGAAGATTATCAGATTTTTTTAAAGGTAAGTACCCTATCGCTTACTTTATAATAAACTTTTTCGATTTTTTTCATTACTTTAATTACAGCGGCATAAGATAATTTTGATCCTTTCAAGAATATGCACAAGAAGGACCTTTCAAGAATATGTACAAGAAGGATCCTTTCAAGAATATGCACAAGTAGGCTCGGACATCGGATACTCAGGCGGTCGTTCAACTTAACAAAGACCTGGAAGAAATTCTACCTTGGGGTAACAGTAACCAAGTGGAATTTAACCTTACAAAAACCCAGGCGGCAGTTTTTTCTCAAAAAGTTAACGTTGCTAAACCCGACATAGTCATGTCGAGGCACTCCATTTCCCTAGCAACGTCACTCAATTTGTTGGGCGTTATTTTGGGAGTAAATATGTCCTGGCCTGAACATGTTGTAGGCATAGCAAGGAGAGCTTCTCAAAAGTTGGAAATATTATTTCGAACCAGAAAGCTTTACACTCCACAACAACTGTTAATTCTTTACAAAGCTCAAATTCGACCAACTATGGAATATTGCTCCCATATTTGAGGCTCCGTTCCCAAACACACACTGCATTTGTTGGATTCTGTTCAGAGAAGAACAGTCTGATTGGAGACCCGGAACTGACCGGCGGCCTTGATTCGCTGGAACATCGAAGAACGGTTGGCAACTTGAGTCTGTTCTACAAGTATTGTCATGGAAAGTGTTCGAAGGATGTAGCCCGCTTAATTCCTCCCAGAGCGGTGCATGTTAGAAATACACGTCGCGCTAATACTTCACATCCGTAAGAGGTTCAGCTTGTTACTCCGCGTACAACGCTTTTTAAGCAGTCTTTTATATGGAGAACATCATCCCTTTGGAATAATTTGCCCAGGGCTGTGTTTTCCACCGAATACAATTTACAGCGATTCCAGAACAAAATGAAGCGCTTTTTTTTTCGCACACGTGCTGCTCCTGGAGCGCTTTAGAGACTTCTCTGTAGCACGTGTGCTAGACCCATATAAAAAAAAAGGCCGCCTCAAATCGCTTTGCGTATGCAGAACTCATTTTGACAAAGGTTCTAAACTACAATGTTTCGTTGCAGCCCATCGGTAGTACAATCACCCTGAGAAAAAATATATCTGTCATTCTATTTTAAAATTTACAGTTCCTGAACGCACTGTAACTCTGATTTGACCTTTATGGCGTTTTCTCGTAGAGATATCTCAAAATTAATATCTATGACAACTATCCTCGTTATTTGAACCAATTAAAAGAAAATATCTTATTTCAAAGAAATACTTTTTAAAAGGACTGTAGTTTCATATAGAAGAAAGGTTTTTCATTTATCAATTTTTTTAAATCTTTTGAGACATAGCTTTTACCGTTTTTCACCAACCATTTATAATATTTTCAGCATGGTATTTAAAACTGAGAACCTTAATTTCGTCCATGTTAATTCCAGACAATTTATAGACATAACTGATTATATTATTAAAGTTATATAGTTTTACATTTATTGATTTTGAAGATATTGTATGTAACTTTTAATTTATACAGAACCATCAGAAAAATACATAAATAATTATTATTAATTAAAATTATAATTATTTCCTAAAACATGCAATAAAGGACGAGGTAGGTTAACGGCGTTTTAATTGTTTTAAGTAAAATATAAATGCTATAAACCTATAATTTTTAAAAATTTATTTAAAGACCTTTAACAAAGAATCCCAAATTGCCACTGTTTAAATATTAACATAAATAAATATTTAAACAAAGAATGTAATACAAGAACAAGAATCCATCTTAAAGTTTTGTCTCGGTTTCCGGATTGTTTATAAATATTAAACTCTGAACTGAACATTAATATCTTGACGAAATGTCAGCAATATACTTCGCTTAAAGATTTTATGACCCAAAAGGAATTTCAACCCTAAAAAGAGAGACCTTCATAATAGAACCCTAAAATATTTAATATACGAAAATGTAGGAGCAGATAAATTTGACCTTTAACCCAAATCTGTGCAGTCTTAAAAAAGTTTAGGCAGGACCGGCAGGTTTTTTTCTTCTTTCTAGAGAAAAAACTCAGGATATTATTATGAACATACACCCTCAACTCAAGAAAAAAAAATTTCAGAAAATAGACGAATATGGTAGCGCCAGCTGTTGTATCTTTTTGTTCCCCGAGTATCGTATATTTTCATGGCATTTGTTCCATCAGAGGTCTAGTTACAATAGTAAGAGAGACTACATGTTTTGATGAATGATCGTAAAAAAAAAAAAAAAAACTGTGATTAAGCTGTAATTACTGCTGTAAATATCTACCGGACAAACAGGCTTCATTCCAGGAAGAGGGATTAGAGAACAAATTCTCAACATATGTCAGATAATAGAAAAAGTCAGGAAATTCCAAATAACAACTTATATCTGTTTTATAGACTTTTTTTTATGGGTCTAGCACACGTGCTACAGGGAAGTCCCTAAAACGCTCCAGGAACGGCATGTGTGCGGAAAAAGCGATTCACGTTGTTCCTGAATCGCTGTAAATTGTACTCAGTGTGGCTTTACCAACATATGTCATTCTGGAAGATTTTTTTATTCATTCGTCCACACTTAAATCACAATTTTGATCATTTCTAACGTAGTCAATTTATAATTGGCAACAGGAAGGTATGTAAATAAAATGATTTGATCGGCAATAAAACTTCGTTACAAAAGAACATTGTTACCTGAAAAATACCTGGGAATAGATAGCAGTCTCTGTTATAGGACCGCCGGTCAGTCCACTGACATGTTTATTACTATCAGTTTCAAATAAATTGAGTATAGTACTTTTTGACCAAGATACTTTTGCCAAGAATAAACGGTACTATTCAAAATTTGCTGGAAAATATTGCAGATAGCCTTTCATTTCATAAACAGTACCTTCTCTTAAGGCCCTTTTACAAGGTCATATCAGTTCTCAGTCCAGTTTCAGTCGAACTGTCCGTTTTTTCCTATGCGTAAAAAAGAGAAACTGAAAGCAGAACTGAAACGAAGACTTAATGATCCTTTTACACGGTCATATCAGTCCTCAGTTCAGTTTCAGTCGAACTGTCCGTTTTTCCTATGTGTAAAAAGGAAAAACTGAAAACAGAACTGAAACGAAGACTGACACCTGATGGTATGGGGTTCTTTTCTTCCACCGTTTCTTCAACGCCATAGCTAAAGCTACTGCAGTGAGATAGTCTTCATAGATGAGCTAGGTACACTTTGAGACAGTATGACAACACGCGTTTGAACGCGAAACACACATAACACTTTGAAAGTGTAACTCGGACTGAGAACTGAACGGACGGTGTAAAAACAAACCTCCTTCCGAACTGAAATGAAACGAAAACTGAAACTGAGACGGATCTGAGAACTGATGTGACCGTTAAGTTGGGAATGTGGAATCTTTGGCACAATGATACTACTCAGTATATATCACCACTACACCAAACACTTCATATTTGCACTCGACGCGTGTTTCGCTAACCATGTTAGCTTCATCAGGAGCAATGATTGACAGTCAACCATCGCTCCTGATGAAGCTAACATGGTTAGCGAAACGCGCGTCGAGTGCAAAAATAAAGTGTTTGGTGTAGTGGTGATATATACTGAGTAGTGATATGACCGTGTAAAAGGACTATAAGACCTGATAAGATGGGGTAGACCTATTTGTATCATTTCAGTTCTTAGAATTCCTATGTGTAAAAAAACGGTCCGTTCCCTCACGACAGGTCTTTTGAAACTCTGGCTTAGTGTACATATGAATTGCAATTGTCGCTATGTCCAAGAAGGATCACAACTTTGTTGTAGAATTCATTGAAATTTCCAAAATGTCTCCGTACTTGTGGAACCAAACGGACCTAAACTATGATGATGTAAACGTTAGGGAAGCTGCCTACACTCGCTTATTGGATAAATATCCAAAAATCAATAACCTACGCTCAACTTATAACAAAGAACTTAAAAAAGTTAAATATAGTGAAAGAAGTTGAGTAGGAAATGGAGAAGTATACAAGCCATCATTATGGTATTATGACCTTCTTTTGTTCATCAGCAACCAACAGCCAATTCTAAGAAGTTTCAGTACTATGGGGAGTAGTAGCCTCCCTCATGTTGGTATCCTGCTTTTGTATAATAGGTGTCACAAGGCGTAATAACAGGAGATACACATCCTCATTCATCCGTAAATAGCTCAATCAATCATATGGTTCTAAGTGAAATTCTTTCATTAAATTTACATGCGACAATGAACGGTATCAAGCTTTACACCATAGGCTTCTTTTCTTCCTCCGTTTCTTCAGCGTCACAGCCAAGGCTACTGCAATGAGATAGTTTCAGCTATTTTATACATGTACACTTTTAAACAGCGTAACTCGGACTGATCACTAAACGGACAATGTAAAAAACAAACCCCCTTACGGACTGAAATGAAACGAAAACCGAAACTGAAACGGAACTGATATGACCGTGTAAAAGGCCCTTTACTATTTAATCTTTTTGGTTACAAAATACCTAAGTCAAGTCTAAAGCGCACATACATACATCGCACATCGTAACAATTTTTACCGTAAAGTGAAGTGTGCTCGCTGAAGTGATTACTGGCGACGAGCTTGTATAAATGTCAAAATAAATTCGGGAATGTCGCTGCACATAGTCACTTCTAACCTGAGATAAATTATTCTGCTTTACTGCGCGCTGTAAACTTTCTTGATTTATACGTGACATAGGTGGTTTGTCAAATGGGAGAAAAAAGTCTGAAAAGAAACAAGAGGTAATATCATGGCGGACGAGGCATATTTTATATGAAAGGCCAGGGTCGTCTTTTGTAAATGAAAGCACAAAAAAAGTTCTTATATTTATAGGATGTTTTTTTTTTCAGAAAAAAAGCATTTTTCGAGTTGTAAAAAAGAAGGTTAAATTTAACCTTTTGATACTCTATAGAATACAGTAGCGCAGTCAGTGGAGAGAAACGATGGCGCCACCCCTATTTAGGTTTAGAATGGTCCCCTCCTAGCTTTAGCGTTGTTACTGTATATTTTCTTACATATAATTCGGTTACATTTGTCACCATATCCTCTTTACCCCTTAAACAGCGACCTTTCGATCCAACTACCCCACCCGCACCTAGAACCGACACAACCGATATCCTCAAAAATAACAAATAGCAGAATTAGTTGTAAGAAGGTTTAACACGTAGGTTGAAAAGTTTTTGGTCTGACACATAGATGTAGTCCTTTTCAAAAAAATCCATATGATTTTTAGGAAGTACCAACCTTCAAACGATACTTATCAAAATTTCATGACATTTCGACGATTAGTAGTTTACAAGTTACAGTGGTTTTAGTGACTCTACTTTTGATATTTTCAGAACAATGGAAAAAATCGAATTTCGTGTGTTGATTAAGGAGGTTGAGGTGGGATAGTCCCGACCAAAAGTTTTGAATGTTGTCACTTAGAAATGCTTTGTATTAAATAATTAAATAATTTTATAAGACTGACGATGGTTATTATTATGACAATAAATTCATTATCGAAAGATTTTTAGGTCTTATATATTGTTTGTTTAATTTTATTAAATTATTTAACATAAATGGATTAACTTTTGGATGGGAAAACAAAAATTAATTATATTTTATAATTTTTAAAAAATTATCGATGCAAATAATATGAAAAAATCAAAGAATAAAAAAAAATTTTAATAGGTAAGAAAATAGGTAATTAATAAAAAATGATAATTGAAAATCTTAAAATTCCGGTGTCTCGAAGAGGCAACGCTGTAATGTAATTTACTGTTGGCTCTACTGATATGCTTATATATAGATACATTTAATTTTGATAATAATAAAAAATCAACAAATATTGATAAAAATAGTCAAAAAAATTTATGTGGAAGCGAAAACGCGTTACTGAGGCTGTATATAATCAAAGATTAAACGGAACAGAAAATCAACTAACCTCCGTGACAATGGTAGTCAAATTGTTGACATGCGATCACTTGGAGAAAAATGTTCTTTATATAATGAAACACTTTCACTATGTTATATTACTAATGAAAAACGCTGTGGTCTAGCATCACTACTAACCATAAAGTGTGATAAATGCCTAACGTACAACACAGTATCAGCAGACGGTACACATATATCGAAGGACAATAAGGAACATTATAATGTTAATACTGAAGCTGCACTAGGTAATTATAAGGTAAACAAGTACATTAATCTGTAAAGTTAATGATAAATAATTAATAAGTAATTGCAAATCTATTATTAGTTAAACTTAATATTATTTACTTGCACCATATGTTTTAATTATATAAACTTGTACTATACGATTTAAAATATTTAAGTTTCCCGCCATTACTACTAAATGCAACGTTGCCGCTATTTCAGAGATAAAAGGTAAATCATTCAAAAGTACCTCTAATAATTGTTATTTTTCATAAAGTTAAAGCTTCATAATTAAATTTGAAATTTTTTTAAAATAATCGCGAAATTTCAGTGTATAACATAGTTAAATTTCCTATTGATGGCATTTTTTTTTTCATTTGTTATAACAAAAAATGTGTCATTTTTATATCAAATTGACGTATTCTCCATAAGAGTACATGTAATGTTAATTTCGATTTTTATTTAAATAAGTTTCCTAAAACCTTAAATTTTTCATACAAATTTCTAAACTAATTATATATATATATATATATATATATATATATATCAAGGATTTTCTACAACTGACGCTGCCTTCCTTCTCTCAACCTTTGATTCCATCCGTTTCTATCTTCCCAGTCTCCATCTGTTAGACCCCTGTCCTCCATAGCTTTGTCCACATCGTCTCTCCACGATCGTCTGGGTCTTCCTCTTTTTCTTCTCCCTGTAGGGCTCCACTCCGTTATTTTCTTTATCCATCTATTATCCTCGCTCCATCTTGTGTCCATACCATTTTAATCGTTTTTCTTCAATGGTGTTTATTGCGTTCTCTTTGATGTTCATTCTGCTTCTTATTTCTTGACTTGGTATTCTCTCCATACGTGTCACTCTACAGCATCTTCTCCAATACTCCATCTCTACCGCGTCTTATGCATGTCCGCATTTGTCCTAATCCAGCTTTGATCTCTTCTTCTGATGTAGCGTTGTTTGAAATGATTGTTCCTATATATTTAAATCTATCGGTTCCTTTGATTGTTGTTTCGTTATCGACTTCTAAATTCTCCACATTTTCCTCCTCTGTTGTTAGATATTCCGTTTTATCAAAGTTTATTGCTAATCCTGCTTTAGTGTATTCTTCTTTCAGTTTTCTTACAATATAACTGAGGTCTTCCTCATCTTGCGCTATGATTACTTGGTCGTCTGCGAAGAGTATATAAGTAACCTTCTCGTATTAGGACTCCCATTCCACTACATTTTTGCTTCCATTTTTTTAATGTTTGTTCGAGGTATATTTTGAATAGTGTTGGGGATGTAAAGCATCCTTGTAATAGGCCTTTTGATGTTTGGAGTCTCTTCCCTATTTTATGTCCTATTTTTATGTTCACTGTGTTGTTTTCGTAGAGAGCTAAACTAATTAATATATCGAAATAAATTTATACAAAATAGTTTTTATATTTTACGTTTAACGTCTCAACCTCCTTGATGGGAAAAAAAAATACCGTTCAAGCAAAGCAATGGCTCTGGACGGCCAAATAAGGTGTTTACAACGCAAAACATCAAAAAAATTCTCAAAATTGTTTGGGATTACTGTAAAGTGAAATTGCGTGAGATAGCTGACACCCTCTGTATTTTGGGATGTGCATGGAATAATCGACTATGCTGAGAAGGCAAAAACCATCAATAGCGAATATTATATAAACTTATTGGTGCATTTAAAGGGAGAAATCGCAAAGAAACGGCCCCAAATGAACAAGAGAAAAGTGCTCTTTCATCAAGACAATGCACCGTGTCACAAGTCAATGGTTACGATGGCAAAATTGCATGAATTGAAGTTCGAATTGCTTCTTCCTCCACCGTATTCTTCAGATTTGGCCTCCAGCGACTATTATCTATTCGCAGATTTCAAAAAAATGCTCGCGGAAAAAAGATTTGGCTCCATTAAAGAAGTTATCGCCGAAACCGAGGCCTATTTTGAAGGCAAAGACAAATCCTTCTACAAGAAAGGCATAAAAATGTTAAAAAAGTGTTGAACTGATTGTATCGCTCTTGAGGGAGACTATATTGATAAATAACGTCGAATTTTGCAAAAAAAAAAATGGGTTTTAAGTAGCTAGACCAAAAACTTTTCAGCCTACGTGTTAGTGCAGTAAATAAACTAGAAAAATCCTTTTTTTTAACCTCAAAAATTTCCACTAACACTCTTATCTATCACGATCTCCGCGGAATCTCTTCAACTTATAGGCAGGAGATGGGTGTTGGTCTTCTCTCTTGGGGGCATCGTGGATCCAAAGACTTCATATTTAAGTCTGCTCTGAGTCTTACAGGTGGAGGAAAAGGGTTCCCGCGTCATCCTCTCCACATAACAGAATAAAATATCATGTCAACCTACAGTGTCCCATGAGATCTACACAAGGAAATTTAAGACTAGTGCAGTCATTCAAGTTCCGCTCTTTGAGATCACGAAATACAGTCCTTGGCCAGCCTGACCCCTTGGTTCCGATACTATCGCTACCCTAAGGACTGATTAGCTCATTCCTTGAGAGCTGCTCCGACCTGTTGTTGGGATATAATGAAAGCTGCCTCGGGAAAAAAGTCATGATCTAGAGTCTAACGGGTTCGTCTGCCTCGTACCCCCTGATGTACGGGAGCCCATATCAAGTAAACCTGTTTTCTCTTAGATAACTTATCTACATCCCTGCATTTTCGAATTAGTGTCGAGTTCGTCCAGAGTTTAGCAATTGCTATATGTACCGTTTAACTACCTTAGCAGATGTATATAACCTGCTTGCGACACGTGACCACCTGCTCCATTGTAGATACCATAAATGCAAAGACCTCTGCCTGGAAAACGGCAGTGTACTTTCTCAAAGGGAATCTTTTACGCTCAATTCCCGGTAGCTGCTAAAATTTATCGCACATTACATGTACAAGAATACCCTTTCTTTTTTACCGAACTTCTTAATCTAGAGACGCGTTTCCACCCTAACGACTACAACATTTGCCTTTATTAGAGTCGGACAAATCCAGAACAAGGCTATCAAAAGCCTTTATATACCCTTAAAGAGATCGCTCGTGTCGCAATGTCAGCACGTGGAATAATCGACAGTACTTTTTTGATGACTTAACCCACACAACAACTACTATTCGAAGCAATCTGTGGCGATAATCATACATCCTTTGTCAGTTAGTCAAGAAATTTTCATGATAAATTGATTTCCAAGGAAAGTGACATCAATTGGCTTACAGGTGGCCCAGATTTACCGTTAATAGATTTTGTTCATCTGGGGATACCTCAAAATTAAAATTTATATTAAAAATATTTGCTCCCTAGCATCATCAATAACGTCAATGCTCATTTAGAAGAATGCCGGGAACGTAAAGACTGACATTTAGATAGACTGATTTTTTGAAAATAATCTTTCAAGAATTGTAGTTTGATATATAATAAGGGTTTTTTATTTATCGATTTGTTGCTTTAACATTTATCTTTTTAATGAGACCCTTGTCACATAGATTTAGGTACTTTTTTGGAAAAAATATAAAAGAATAATTTGGACGAATTAATCACCATCATCAACCCTCAGTCATATATTTTTTAGCCAGATCTTTTTTTACATAAAAATCACTTTCGTACACCCACACGATTACTCTCCTTTAAATAAAATGAAAAAAGTGTAATATTCTGTTTCCTTTTTTCATAATTTACCTTAAAAAATTTAGGGAGTTCTTTTATTTTATGAATATTGCTGAAAAATGGAAATAATATTTTCTGAAACAGGTACCTTGAAATGAATCTTCTTGAACGGTACCTAATGCACAAATCTCCATAAATCCATTTGTTTTCTTGAACTACCTAAAATAAAATTATAAAAATCTCTCCAAATTACGCGACTGTCCCATCAAAATCAATGCAAATCCAATTTGATATTTGCTAGCAATCGACGTAAGTATTAGTAACTCTAGGGTTTTTACTTTGTTAAATGTTAACAGTTACCCAATAAATTAATTCACTTCAACAATAGCCTATATAAAAATTTGATGATAGAATAAAGGCAGCCGTTACAACTTGAAGTTTTAAATATATTCCTGCGTAAATCTTCTATCTAAAATATTAAGAACAAAAATTTCACTAGATCAATTTTAGTTTACACTTACATTTACCGGAAATAGAGTGAAAAATTAAAAAAAAAAGAAGTTTCAACGGATTGATACGCAGAAAAGAACCAATTTCTTGGCCGCTAAAATAACAAGACTGTAACCAGTGTAATTTTTACTTTTGCTAATTTTGCCAATATTAAAAACATTGCAACATGCCCCTCTGCCCTAAGAAGTTTCTTTCTCTAGGGTTTGCGTGGCGGTCTTCTAGTGGCGTCCATTTAAATATGGTGTGGGGTCATTTTGAATCAAGCATCCTTAAGATGTGACCAAACCGCTTGAGCTTTTTTAATTTTATATTATCTATAATAGTTTCTGTGTCATTCTATTTCCAATTTCCTTATTTCGTACTTTTTCTATTCTTGACCACTTAGCCCTTCCTCGTGGATAGTATATTTCAACTGCCATTAGTTTAGTATTTTCATACATTAGTACCGTTACTACCATCAGTTTTACAATATTTTTAAAAAAATATTTTTTCAGAAGTAAGCTAAGCACCACGTCTAAGCGACCATTATATATTTTCTAAATAACACTGGGAAAAAACTACTTCCTTGTCTAGAACCTTTACTTGCTTGTATTGATTTTGACAAGTTATTACGTTATTTGTTACACGAGTTAAAAACATATGTTCCAATTTCAAAAAATACCCTGTATTTTCTCCAGAACTTAATTCGGTATTACATATAGCCGGAAGTGACAGCTAATAGTCATCCCGCATTAAATGCAAAACACCTCCCCATCTTATTTACAAAACACTGACAAGGCGTCTTGGAAAATAATATTCTACAGACAAAATATCCTTACACTAAACCGGCATATTAATTCGAATTTGCTCATTTGTATTCTTTTCGTGAGCATCACAGAGGAACAGGGCCTGCTCCTCTGCTTACCTGTGATGCCCTAGTTTGTTTTAGCGCATTAGGGTTATTCTTCGAAAAGAAGCAGTTTTGTGAATTCTTTTGATTAAACAGTGTCAAACTAAAGCAACTTGACCACGTTAAAATTGTACTAGGCAACTTTACTGTTTAACATTAAAACACTGACTGAGTCCGAAAACTCATAAGTATAGTACACAAGCTATTCAAAAAGTTACTGGACTAATTTTATATAGAAAATATAAGTACAAATTTATAGAAACTAAGTAATTTCAAATTCGTTCCACGAACGTAAAGTTTGCGAATTCTACGAGGCAGTATTATCAGAGCCACTGGTGTCTGCTGCAAGAAAATGTGCACATCTCACACTTTACTGTGCGTTACCAACATTCTAGACTGAAAATCGTCACTATCATTACCCGTCCGTGTTATTCGCCCGATCTGGTTTCAGTTGCTTTTTTCTGTTTTTGTCTATGACAGTGGAGAATATCACTCCAAGAAATTCTTGAATTAGACTCGGTACATATACCTGGTGTGACGCAGTCCATAACTCGTCGTTCTATCAGGATGTTTTTAAATTAAGATTTATTCTCCAATCTTTCGTTGACCGAAATTGGATATTAAAGCAAGAACTTGGTTCCTCTTACGTTTGAACAGGTGGACATCTTAAAAAAAGTGGCATAGCCTTTCAACCCGTAATGTACAAAACAAAGTTCAAACCTACAAACTAGACACTGAGTTTTATGAATAAAAATTAAGAAGTTGTTAAAAACCAATTAACAAAAGCAAAGCATTTGGACTCAATTTTTGTAGAAATGATAAGAATCCATAAGTAATGACTACGACTTCTCCATGTTCTCTTTGTATTACAGTTAAACTTAAATTTGAGCCAAACGTATCCATAGGTATGTAGCAATTGCCAAAAAATCCAGAAACCGCTACTTTTTTCAGTAAGCTTCCCTATGAAATTTTAAACAAAAACCGTAGCTGGTGCTTTATCTAACGAACTTTAGAACTGATAGCCATTCTCCAAATATCAGAAACAAAATATCGTGCTTTGACCTAGAGGATACTAGTTAATTGTCCAATTATACTAACAAAAACCTATTACCCTCAAATTTATATACAGTAGAATCTCGATTATTCGAAATAATATGGACCAAAGTGATTTCAGATAATCGAAATTTCGGTTAATGCGAATTTTTTTATAAAATAGAAGTTTAGAATGAATACAACATTGCAGAATGACTTAAAAACATTTATACGATATTCTATTACATATATAGGTATTTATTAAAACAAAGAATAGAACAATTAGTTTACTTATTTTAAATAAAACAGTTTCATTCTTAACTTTAGTGTCTTAGAAATGAGGTAATTTTTAACTGCACTCGTTTAGCGTTAGTTCTGTTTTTGGCTGCAATGTCTCTTCAACGTTTGATAAGCAAAACGTCCGCGGCGGTTGCATTTTCTTGTTGCTCTATATAAGTTAACGCTTTTTCTAGGGCCTCTAGTCCTTCTGAATGTGACATTTTTACTGGAATATTATCAGGGGCTTCTACTTCGTTATCATCATCGTCATCACTGTCTATTTTATTAGCATTTTGGCATACACTTTTAATTAATTCTTGGTCAGTGGTTTTATCTTCCACACTATCACTGTTTAACCATTCACAAACATTGGTTTCCGTAACACTTTCACATCCTAATATTCTTGTAATAATTTGATGTAAACTTTCATTATCTTCTGTTTCTGCCTCTGAGTAATGTCTCTCGTTTTGTGGAATCAAGTTTGACCAAGATTTTTCTAGGGTACTACTCTTTACTTGATTCCAGGCTGAAGCAATCCAATATATAACATTTTTCAAATTTATCTTTTTTAGACAATCAGTAAAATTGCCACCTTCATCTACTTCTTTTAAAATATGCTCCAATAACAAACGCCTGTAACTGTGTTTTAAATTTTCCAGTACACCCTGATCCATAGGCTGAATGAGAGAAGTTACAGCAGGAGGCAAAAACATTGCTTTTATTTCCCCACTTTCAAATTGCTCCGCACTTGGGTGAGTGGGGGCGTTATCTAGTAACAGAATACATTTTCTAGGATATCCATGTTCATTTAAAAAAAGTTCAACTTTGGGAACAAAATCTCCAAAAAACCAGTCTTTAAATAGAGTCGTGTTTATCCAGGCATTATTTTGATTTTTATACAAAACAGGAAAAGCATCGCAATGAATATTCTTAAAGGTTCGTGGATTTGCTGACATACCAACACATAATAATGGGAGTTTATGTTTTCGAGAAGCATTACTGCATGCAAAAATAGTAATACGTTCTTTGCTACCTTTGTAACCAGGTGCTCCAGCTTCCGTTTTTGAAGTTAAAGTAATTGACGTCAACATTTTGTAGTCCAAGCCTGTTTCATCACAATTATAGATTTGGTCTGGTTGTAAACCATGTTCTTTCATAAGCTACTCAAAATTCTCTGAAAATTTTTTTACAGCAGATACATCAGCCGACAATCTTTCTCCACAAACTTTCAGTTGACGTAGATCATGCCTTTTTTTCCACCTGTCTAGCCATCCATCACTTGCAGAAAAAATTACAGGCGCTTCAATAACCGGCAACTCTTCGCTTAAACTTATGTTTTAAAATTGTTCCTAAAATTGGTATTCCACGTTCTCGATTCTGTGTAAACCATAAAAATAAAGAATCATCCACTTTTTGGTATTCACCGCTTTTCATACTTTTTCGTGCCTGTGTGGGCGATGACAAAAACACTACACCATTTTTCAAGTTTTTCTCGATTTTTCTCCACTGTGAAACAGTACTCACGGTTACACCTAAATCCTTCATTATATTTTTAAGAAGTTCACCATTACCTAAACATTGAATTGCTTCACGTTTCTCTTTTAAGGTAATAACAATACGTTTACGCTTATTATTATGACGCTCCATTTTGTAAAATATCTTTAAAACGAAACTACTACCTCTGCGATAATAACAGACGTAATGAGTAACACTCGCCGACTAACTAAAACATAGACAGCGGTGAAATTCTAGACGTCGGGGAGTCTCCGGCGCGTTAAGGAAACCACTCATCCTCTGTTTCGAATAATGAGGATTTTTTCGTTTCATGGGAATGCAATTTGCTTTTTAACAGTTTCAGTTTCGGATAAGCCGGATTTCAGATAATCGCGATTCGGATAATCGGGATTGTACTGTATCTAAAATTTTTAAAAAATCAACTGAATGGACTATACGACTTTATTTTCTTCAAATTCTTAAAAGGGCAAACTTATTGGGATATTAATTTGGGCTTTCAATTCCCAAACAGATCAATGGATTTGTTTAACACACTAATAAGCTAAATTTAGTAGTAGATCTAGACAAAGTATATACGTCTCTTATAAATTTATCATGTAAAATTTTCTAAAAGTTATGTGGCGAAGAGGTCCTAAAATAAACTGCCCAGTATCTAGTAAACATTAAGATTAATCGCTGAACAAATCCGTCCGCTGGATGAATTTTCTCATCTATGTTATAGAACAGTTTATTTTTTTCAACTATTAAAGGAAAACTCTCAGATTATGGATGGTGGAGTGGGATGGTACGATAATGCTGAATCATCATGAATTACAACAACCACTATTATTACAGCATGCTCTTCTGTATCAAAGTACTGCACTTCTCGTCGATGTGCTGTCTGGCTTTCTCATTCTAGCTTCTTTACTAAACTTCTTGGTAGACTATTATGTCAATAAAATGGAGTATCTGAGAATACAAAATAAGGATTTGCGACAAAGTATTTTGAAAATTGAAAACAATATCAACATCAAAATTTTCATTTTAAATTATAGACGACAAATTTCTTCTAAATCATATTGATTTACCTTTAATGATACTCGGATATATAATTTAATTATCCGTTTGATACCCACATCAAAATCTATCAAACCTTCAATATAATCTGGTAAAATTTAAAGTGGGCTAGTTAACTAAACTTTGATTATTAACAAAAGTTAAATAATAAATAGATTATTGAAACATGGAGAGATTTCGTTTTTAAGTTATCGTTCAAGTTATAAGGTTTCCCTCTGACAGGCAGAGAATTAGTCTTACCTTTTAACATTGCGCGGATATAGTTTTTTTTTATCGTTCACCTCCCCGCCTGAATAGGAATTTCAGCCTTTGGTATTTCCTAAGGATATCGGCGAGGATGTCGTAATACCCATCTACGTTGTTCCAATGCCGAAACATACATTTTTGTATTTCACAGCACCTTTTAGACAATGCGGCAGTACTGCTACGGAGGTTATTGCTTTTCTGCAACAACGCCTACCTATGTATGTGGCCAAGCCAAATATACTTAAATAATTTAATTAAATAAAAGTATACCGACCTGCCGGGATTGGAACCCAAGACCTTCTGCACCGTAGCACAGTACTACGCCACGGAGCCACGGGCCGCCACTTGCAGTTAAGCTATTGGAATATTTGTCGGGAACGCACTACGTATGTGTCAATGTTGCTCCAAACGTACGTTGCTATGATGAAATCGTACATTGCTTCAATAGACCATCGCAGACGTTGCAAGATTTCTGCGTCGTTGCATTTTTAGTTTTCCGTACGGAACACTTATAACATGACTTCGGTGTCTGTCTGTCACACCCGATTTTCTCCGAAACTATTTGTCATAGAAAGTTGAAATTTGGTAATAATATAGGAATTGATGGCCTCATCAGAGCCATGTAGTTTTGAAAGTTAAATTTTGACTTAAGGGGTTAGTTTTGGGGGGTGAAATCGGAAGTGAAAAAAAAAATTTTTTACTAGATAATCGAGTGTGGTGTCAAATGAAAGCTTGTGAAAACACGAGTCAAAAATATATATATAATGTAATACTTGCGCTCACATTTTTGTATTATTTTTAAAAAATCGCGAAAAATCGCTGTCCACCCGCCTTATCTCGAAAAGTACTTATCAAAAAATTTTGAAAAAATTCTTGAGTATTCTCCAAGGGGTGTAGATTGAACGAAAATTATCACGAGTGCATTACCTTTAACAATTTATCTGGTATATAAAAAAAACAAAAATTTCAAGGTCATCAATTTTCAGTAAAGATTGGAAACAAACTTTGTGGAAAACTCATTTGGGGTGCGTTTTGTGAAGTCACTGATCATTTTATACTTCCGTTACAAAAATTTTTATTTTAAAAGCAATCAACGTACGGAACACTAATTGCGCAAGTTCAACTTGCACTTGACCGGTTATTTCAATTATTCCGCACGTGTCGGGACTCGTATACGATATTTAGTAATTGCATTACAATCGGACTCAAAATTAAACTTTTTCATATAATGTCCTCTTTGAAAGGGCAATGGCTGAAGAAAAGGGGATGAAACTCACGTAAAATATTTTTTTCACCTCTACGGGTGTTGTAAGGTTGATGGATAGAGAATAATTATGAATAATGGGGCTCATATTTTTCACATTTTCATATAAAATAAATAAAAATAAGAAATTTGACTTTATGCTAAATTAAAAATTATTATAAAAAAAATCCTAACTTTAAATTTAATTTTCAGAAGTACATCTATTGAAAATAATCAATTATTATTATACTGGTTTGTCAAGAAGCACTTAGTAAACAGCTTTCTTTAATACATCGACCGTTGAGACTATACGACAGTTATCACCACTGCTTCAAACACTTTATTCTTGCACTTGACGCGCAAAAACGTGTTTTGGTGTAGTGGTGATAACTGTGGTGTACAGTGACATTTTGTTCAGTGTCTCTGATTCACTATTCTCCTAGTCTACATAACAAGAAAATTCTTTCAGTATTAAACTTAGTTTTTCCTGAACAAGCTAAATATGATGGTAAAAGGTTTATCACTTGGCCAATTTGACAGATTAATAACCGGTCAAGTGCAAGTTGAACTTGCGCAATTAGTGTTCCGTACGTTGATTGCTTTTAAAAATAAAAAAAAAATGTTACGGAGGTATAAAATGATCAGTGACTTCACAAAACACACCCCAAATGAGTTTTCAACAAAGTTTGTTTTCAATCTTTACTGAAAACTGATGACCTTGAAATTTTTGTTTTTTTTATATACCAAATAAATTATTAAAGGTAATGCCCTCGTGATAATTTTCGTTGAATCTACACCCCGTGGACAATATTCCAGGATTTTTTCAAAATTTTTTGAACAGCGATTTTTTTTAAAAATAATACAAAGAAAAGTGTGTGCAAATATCACATTATATATATATATATATATATATATATATATATATATATATATATATATATATATATATATATATGTATATGTGTATATATATATATATATATATATATATATATATATATATATATATATATATATATATATATACATATATTTTACTCGTGTTTTCACAAGCTTTCATTTGACAATACATTCGATGACCTAGTAATTTTTTTTTCACTTCCAAATTCGCCCCCCAAAACTAACCCCTTAAGTCAAAATTTAACTTTCAAAACTACGTGGCTCTGATAAGGGTCATCAATTTCTATATTATTACCAAATTTCAACTTTCTATGACAAATAGTTTCGGAGAAAATCGGGTGTGACAGACAGACAGACGAACAGACAGATACCGAAGTCATCTTATAAGTGTTCCGTACGGAACACTAAAAAGCTAACGAGGATTATTTTTAATTGGCACTTTTATAAATAAATCTTGCTGATGCCGCCGCTCGAAGCCATCTGAGAAACCAAAGTGCGGTCGCCGTCCTTTATAGGTTGGCATTTACGCAGATTGTAGGTATGGGGATCGTGAGTTTTCGGCCGGGCATCGGTGTTGGTCCGCTGGGTGCCCGTAGCAGTGGTAGTTACAAGCGAGATTTTTTGAGATGTTAAAAAAACACGAAAAAATTACTATTTTGAGGTTTTATGACGGAAAGTTTGAGTGAGAACGTGTACAGGTGGGATCGGTGATATTAACTAGTGATTAGAATTAGAAATTAGTGGGTTTTAAGGAGTTAGCGTGAGGAATTACATATTTCTAGCGGCATAAAAGATACTGGTCACAACATGTATTTCGAGGGATCTAAACAAATAGCCTCTATTTCACATTATAAAACACGCTTAGTATGAGAAGCCTTGGAAATCGAAAAAAATGGGCAGCTTAATAAGCGGGATGATGCACTTAATATCTCCACTACGTGGAAGAGTCTACTAGCCAAACCAAGGAATAACCAAAACATCGAGAACACAACAGTCAGCATAGCGCCGGAACCCATAATAAGTTACACTGGTATCGCATAGGGTCTTTACAACAGTGCATCGGTATTGCATAGAGTCCTTACAACAGGAAATTTTAAATAATATGTATTAACTAACCCAGATTAAAAATATTTTGCCTTTTTATGCAGTAGATAAATAAGATAACTCTCAAATTTACGCGCATGAATGTGTTCCTACCTATTATTACGAAGCAGAAAATTTAACCTAAGTTCGTTGTAATTTTCCTGTACTATTTAAAATTAAAATATGAAAATTTAATAAATAAATAAACATATAAACAAAATAGGACCGATGCCCACTACGGGCTTATAAAAATAAGCAGTCGTCTATAACTTTCATAAAGATTTTTCCAGTACTTTCTCATTAAAAGAATAACTTATAAAGTTATTATTGATGATGTTTTGTATTCGCGAGAGTTCCATTTCATGTCAAATTAGTTCATTTGCTTGACAACTAATTGATGGCGGACATTATTAATTATTAGATACATACATCACGCGGTAGCTATATCTGTAATGATTGGGTATATAGACATCTCCATTTCAGAATAAGGTAATCATAGACCACAAACAAATTTTAGTCGTAAGATTGCCTTCAAATGTTTTACTGAACACTTGATTGAATAATAAGTGATAAAAACCAACGTGACCTGAAATGCAAAACGTCCCTGAAAATATAATTTTATTAGTTGTCGAAAATCAAGCCCAAAAGCAATAACAAAGATATATATTTACGTTTTATGTCTTCTATCCTGTGTTTCACGTTATCTTTATGAATGTGCCCTTTGTGACCTAAACTCCAAAAAAAATAAACCATTGAAGCGAAAATTTCGCCGAATAAGATCACGCACACAAAAATTGGCTATGTAGGATAAAAACGTATATGTTACTAGGGCCCGTATTCACAGTCGTTTTTTGAAGTCGAGGGTTCTGCGACTTCCCCTTCAAGTAGAGTCTGTTAAATAAGAACGTGTTCGCGATAATTCATTTTTGATAGATGCGATTCTAGCGATTCAACAAAAAATCGGTAGAGGGAACCTTTGTCTACGAGGCATTTTAGTAAAAGTATCAGTCGATTCCGAACTTTCGTCGAAATCACGTAAAATCCAAATGAATCACTTGTTTACGCCTCGGTTCGAGTCAGTCTCTTTTTGTTCCCATCCAAATAGCCTAAAATGCATTTTTCGGCCACTAAACGTATTAAAAAGTCGGTATCGTTTGTGACGAAGTTGGTAAATTAGACGAAAAATGTTGACGACATACCAAAACGTGGCTCGGTAGGCAACGTCACTCCAAAGTCCACACATGAATCGTGTCTTTGTTTTTACGGGACCCGAAATTGACGCTGTGTCAAAGAGTGGCAAAATTTAGAAAATCGGGTTTGAATGTGTCCCATGAGACCATTCTACAATATCCTCTTGCTCATGATGTAAAATTCCAATGCACGTTGAAGAAACCTTTGCTGGGCGAAAATCACGTAGCGAAGCGGCTCGCTTAGACCCACAATAAGATACTAGAGTGGCCCTCAAAATCGCCGGATGCCAACCCTATTGAAAACGTTTGGTCCCTTGTAAAGAGAAAGCTCAGATGAAAGACTCTGAGGACTTTGACTCAGTTGTTTCGTGAGATTCAAAAAATGTGCGGAGTATGCAGAAAATGTCCAAAGAATGCATTGATACCAAAAAAATTTTCTCGAAACACACTGTTTCAAGAATACGAGCATTCACGCTCTTACCTGACAGACTGTATATATTTCATAGTGAATTTTATCAGTCCTCTTGAAGATCTTCAAGTGATTGGAGTGAGCAGTAACATTATATTTTCTGTCAAATTGCGGTGATATTTTTGGTTTTCACCTAAATTGATGATATTCAAAACTTACAGTGTAGCAGTGACTATTTTCAATTGATATGTTTTATCAAAATAGCCGGGAAATTAAATAAAAAAGATACTTGAAATTCTTGTCAGTTGAGTTAAATATTTTAGGAAAATAACGAACCTAAACATTCTTCTAAACTATGTTCTTAAAGAGAAACAGAGAGGGAAATTCATAAATATGCAATGGCCGTCTCACTCCCTGACTCTTTAACATCGAACTAGTATGGGACGAGTAAGACTAGAGGGACAAAAATTGCTGTCCGTCGAGCTTGGCGCAGTTTTGAGAATACCTAAAAAATGATGTGAAGAGTATTTTAATAAATAAGATGCCGAGCAAATGTGAGGTGGTAATTGCTCATTTTAATAAAAGTAAAATAAGGTGTAAATATTTTTTGATGGGTATATTTAGGAGAGAATTCGTAGACAACGCCTTGTTGTCAAAGTAGACATTTATTGTAAGATAATAATATTTTTTTATTAAGTATTTTTAAAATATATATATATATATATATATATATATATATATATATATATATATATATATATATATATATATATATATATATATATATATATATGATCTATTTGATTAGATTTTATAACATTTTTTTTTATATAAATGATGGTACTTATCCCAGTTAACAAGTTATTTTCTAGGTTATAATATAATTTTTTTAAATCTCCAAACCACCAATCCATTTCAACCTCGGTGCTTTGAAATATCCTTGAACTACTACCTGTTGTATGTAATAATAAAATATTTAATATTATACAGGGTGTTATAAAAATCGTTTAATATATTGAAATGGGTGACTCCTCGAGTCAATTGGACACACACAATTTACGTATTTTTATTAAATTTCAACACTGTTCAAAATTTGAAAAACCAATGGACAACATAATTTTAAAAAGCGTGGCCACTAGCACAGCTGAGATATCCATTAGAATGCCTGAATGAGCGAGAGAATCAAAAAATTTTAAAGGTGAATTGAAGAGAGACGACAGATACCCATGATAATCCCTGGTAAAATTTTATAGACGTCTTATATATTTACACATGAAAGTGTTTGGCAAAAAATTATTTTTAGTGAAATATGCAAAAAGCGCCCTAAGTGATTTACTGATGTTGCTTAAAGATTAGCAACAATTACTTTTTGTAACAGTTTGTCTAATTAAACAAAAACAGTGATATTTTCATTTCCACCTACAGTCAGTCCAAAAAGTCTCCATACACCATATGCTTTCTATACTATTTTTCTGTTAGGTTTAACCAATTAATTAGAACTACGACAAAACAGGTTTAAAAAAAAAATTAATATTTGAAACTTAACCAACGAGGATTAGTATTAAAAACAACTACGGTACATTTTATTTAGAAGTTACATCATTGTTATAAAAATGTAAACAAAATTATTATCAAAAAAATCTCCATACACTCAAGAACTGGACTGAAAAAACACGTTATAATCAGCAGCATTTTATCAAGCTATCTATTGCTCGCTAAACTGAAAACAAATTTCGGCCATACTTTATAATCTGTCACTTGTTGCTAGTAATTCTGCAGGAGGTTTTCAAAGTAGTATTAAAAATGAGCGAGAGAAATTGTGAAATTTCATTTCAAGTTCGAAAGATCATAACTGATTTGTGGAAAGATAGAAAATCGTACAGAAATATAGAAAAAATTGTTAAAAAGTCGCATGCAACTGTCCAGTAAATTGTAAACCAGTATATATCAACTGGTTCCTATAAAATTCGACCAGGCACCGGTCGTCACAAGAAACTGACTCCACGTAAAGAGGCTAGTATTGTTAGACAAATAATTATAGGTCCCACAATTAAAAGAAAAATGTTTGTTTATAAACAGTGAGAAATTGTTTACACAGGACAGGCTATAAGGAGCGTGCAGCCAGGAAGAAGCCGTTAATTTCGGAAGCTAATCGCAAAAAGTGGTTAGCTTTTGCCAGGCAATGCAATACTAAAACTCCTGAATTTTGGGAATCCGTAATCTTTAATGATGAAACTAAAATTAACCTTTTTGGGTCTGACGGCAGAACTACAGTTTGGAGAAAGAAGAATACCGCATTCGATATTAAAAACATTTGTTCCACGGGGGTGGCAGTGTTTTGTTTTGGGGATGCATGTCTGCTAGAGGGGTTAGAAATTTACATTTTATTAATGGTACCATGGATCAGCGTGTTTACCTGAACATTTTGAGAGACAATTTAAGAGAAGTGTCCGAAAATTAGCACTCCAAAAAAGATACATTTTCCAACAGGACAATGATCCGAAACATATCGCAAAGTTGGTGCGAGAATGGATGATCTATAACGTGCGACAGCAGCTTCATAACCCCATTCAGCATTTATGGGAGGAACTTAAACGGCGCGTTCGCAAACATAATGTTTTAAATAGAGAAGAATTAAAAAATAGAATTTTGAACGAATGGCAGAACATGCCAAGAGAAGTTACTAGAAAGCTGGTTGCAAGCATGACAAAAAAATTACAGGCGATTATCAAGGCCAACGGCGATTCCACTAAATATTAGTTTAAATGAAGTCGTTATTTTCCGTTCAACTCCGGCAATTGTTAAGTGTATGGAGACTCTTTTTACATTAATTTTGTTTACATTTTTATAACAATGACGTAACTTCTAAATAAAATGTTCCGTAGTTGTTTTTAATACTAATCATCGTTGGTTAAGTTTCAGATATTAATTTTCTCATAATTCCAATTAATTAAGTTAAACATAACAGAAAAATAGTATAGAAAGCAGGTGGTTTGGAGACTTTTTGGACTAACTGTATATCTGTTTGTGTTCAATGCGTTGTTTAGTAGGAAATTTTTAATTGTTAAAAGAAAACAAGTTATTTGTTACGTATTTACAAGCATGTAAATAATAAAATAGTCAACCGATTGCAATTGTAAAATAGGTACTGGCAAGTAGTTTTACATTCACCGTCAGATAAACAGAAGCGGCTATTAAAAGTATGCGGTCTCTTTAAGTTAGTTCGTGTTATTATCCGAAGGCGCTGTTTAGCAGTATTTTTCTTCAATTGCTTTTGCTACACACATTGTTTGAATACTTAAGCGACTGCATAACGCACTGTATATTCGGAGACATGTGGCTGCTATTTCCATTAAAAAAAAAACGAAGTATTCCGAACTTTTACTCTATTTTCAGATTGGTTCATTCCTTTGTACTTTTTAATTTATATGTTACAAAAGACAAGGCCAACTCCAGATTATGATAAAAGAAAAACAAGAACAAAAAGCTTTTCATTGTTTTAAACGAATTTTTTAAGTAAGATTGGCAGACGGTTTGACCTTTTATATAAAGGAAAGATTCAAAAGAAAATGAGAAATTAAATTAATGTTTTTTTTTGCTCAGGAACTTTATTACAAAGAAACCAAAAGTTAAAGATTTACGAAACTTTTAGTTTACATCTTTTTCACATATTATCGAGTTTCCTGTTGGGATAAGTTGTCTGAATACAATTTTTTATATTATCAAGTTTTGTGTCGAGATAAGTTTGTCTAAACACAATTTTTTTATCTGTACGCGCATAACTTTTTATTCCTTTTGTGGCTTTATTTTCTATACAGTCTGTTAAGTAAGAACGTATAAGCGATAATTCATTTTTGGTAGATGCGATTCTCGTGATTTGCAAAAAATCGGTAGAGGAAACATTTGTCTACAACGCATTTTACTAAAAGTATCAGTCGATTCCGAACTTTCGTCGAAATCACGTAAAATCCAAAATAAGTCACTTGTGCGCGCGTCGGTTCTAGGCAGTCTTCCTTTGTTCCCATCCAAAGTCGTTTGTGACGAAGTGGGTAAATAGTTTTAACGAGACGAAAAATGTCGACGACTTGGCAAAACGTGGCTCGGTAGCCAAAGTCACTCCGAATGTCGAAAAACGAATCGTGTCTTGAATGTGTCCCATGAGACCATTGGATAACATCTTCGTGTTTAGGATGTCAAATTCCGAAACACGTTGAAGAAAAATTTGCTGGGCGAAAATCACGTCGCGAAGTGGCTTGCTTAGGCCTACGATAAGATACTAGAGTAGCTCTCAGAATCGCCGAATGCCGACCCTATTGCAAACGTTTGGTCCGTTTTTTAAAGAGAAAGCTCAGATGAAAGACTCTGAGGACTTTGACTTAGTTTTTCTCTCGAGATTCGAAAAATTTGCAGAGTATGCAGAAAATATCGTCGATAGCATGCCTCGAAAATGCCAGGCGATTATTGATGCAGGAGGCGATTGGACAACCTACTAAGGTAATTGCGCCATTGTTAGCACACCAGAGAATACACTGATGGCAACAAATGTTCTGGAAACACATTTTTTTTCAAGAATACGAGCAGTCGCGTTCTTACTTGACAGACTGTATATATTCCATACAGAAGTGAACTTGCTTCATCAGAGCGCCCCGGATTGCAGTTTACGTCCAATTGTGAAAATTAAGTTTTTCAATTTTATTAATCGAAAACTGAAGTATTTATTAAAAGTATATATTTGGCAACATCGAGGGTGAAATTGACAAATTTACTTATTAGTAGTATTTCCTAAATAACATATCTACTAGTTGACTAATTTTAAAGTCCAGAATTGGGGTTTACCTGATACTAAAACGTTAAACATGCCCAATCTAATTTGTTCCATATGGCAACATGGTATAAATTAATTTACGGCCATAATTAAAAATGAATTTTAGTTCTACCTAATAGAATGATTTAATTCAATGAATTATAACAGAATAAAATTAATTCGATTAACATTTTTTTGTTATTAAAAAATCAGGCTTAAATTAATCACTTACTGTAAACCACATTTCCCAGCTAAAGAATACTTTGCGACCTTTTGGACACGTATAAAAGAACACACGTTTCACAGGTTTCCAAGTTCTCATTTTCCACAATTACATAAATAAAATAGTATAAAACTAGTTACATCCTTTAAAATAAAAAAAAAAAACTGGCCAAGTGCAAGTCGGACTTCGCAATTAGTGTTCCATACGTTGATTGCTTTTAAAATAAAAATTTTTGTTACGGAGGTAAAAAATGAACAATGACTTTACAAAACACACACCAAATGAGTTTTCAATAAAGTTTTTTTCCGATCTTTACTGCAAACTGATGACCTGAAAATTCTTGTTTTTTTTTATATACTAGATAAAATTCGTTTAATCAATATCTTGTGGAAAACATTTCAGAATTTTTTAAAAATTTTTTGATGAGTACCTTTCGAGATAAGGGAGGGGGGACAGCGATTGTTGGCAATTTTTTAAAAACAAATTCAAAGAAAAGCGTGCACAAGTATTACATTATATATTTTTTTGAACTAGTGGTTTTACAAGCTTTCATTTGACACCCCACTCGATGACCTGGTATTTTTTTTTTTCACTTTCGATTTCACCCCTGAAACGAACCCCTTAAGTCAAAATTTAACTTTCAAAACTACACGGCTGAGGCCATCAATGTCTATATCAGTGCCAAATTTCAACTCTCTATATCAGTTTTTCGGAGAAAATCGGGTGTGACAGACGGACACCTAAGTGTTCTTATAAGTGTTCCGTACGAAACACTAAAACATTTTTATAAGGAATAAAATTATGTTAATCGTGGACTCGATGAGTTACGATTTGCTTGAATGTAATGTCAGATTTTAAAATATTCAATAGTTCATGGCATATTATGAGTAATAATCTAACCTAATAAAGTAAAATTTCTTGTACATTGCTTTACCCAATAGAGAAGAAAGTAAATAACATTATATTTATAAGAGATAGCAGAATATTTTATAAATTTGTATTTTAATAAGTTATCTATAACATATAACCTGCTATTAAAGTGAACAAACGCGGGATATGGCGTTGAAATTTTGTCCAAGACAAGTTTTTAACTTGTCTTTACCGCCCTCATTGCAGTTTCTAATGGATCATGGATTTGGACCGTTTTCTAAACCAAAGGTATGCGTGGATTATTTTGCTAAAGAACAAGCACTGTCTCTTCAAGTAATTAGATATGCCCTTAGGGGTCGTTTAAGTATTACGTAAGGATCATAGGGGTGTAGGGGGTTTTTGCTTTGCTTATCTTTGATGACCACGGGGGCGTGGGGGGTTTGAATGGTGATCACGTCAGCAAACAAGCGATTACACTGCTAAGTGTTTTATAATTTAACTTTTATCCGGCCTTGGTAGATTTTGGTATATTTGTCCAACTTTCACATTGTCCCCGAAAGATTTGGTGGATTACACTGGTCAACAAAAAAAAAAAATTGCTTGTTTCCTGTGTTTTTTTTTGTTTCTATCTCAAATTGACGCGTATTTTTTAAATATGGCAACAATTTTTCTCTAACAGCTTTTGTTTTTGAGTTATAGCTAACTACCCTCATTTACTATTTTTACTTAGATTTTCGTTTTTTATTGGACACTAAAATATATTTTGTTGTTGTTTTAGATATGGCTTCGTCAAGAAAATGTTGTGTGCTTAATCCCGATTGTCTTTGCTATATTTGTGGTGAATATATATTTGCAAAATATCGAAAACCTATATCGGACTTTGTGAAAACTGCGTATCATCAATACTTTAAAATAAAATTGTGTAATCAGGACAAGCCATGGGTTCCTCATATTGTATGCCAGAAATGTGTGGTAAGTGGTATGGTCCAGTGGAAAAAGAGATGCAATAATGTTCGTAACACCCATGATTTGGCAAAACGATCATGACGATTGCTACTTCTGCGTTGTGAAAATAAACGGAATTAACCCTGGAAATCGAAGTAAGTGGTCATATCCTAACTTATCTTCTGCTGAACGACCTCAATTAAAATCACAAGAGGTACAACCCAGCACATCTAAATCTTCTGATGATCCAAATCTCTGTGAACCCGAACGAAATACATCAAATGAGGACTCTGATTCAGACTACAAATGTAGCCTTTCAGAACCTCAACCATTTAATCAGAAAGAACTAAATGACTTAGTAAGAGATCTGAACTTACCAAAAGGAGCTTCTGAAATTTTAGCATCTCGTTTAAAAGAAAAAAATTTGCTTACTCCGGAAACCAACATTACATTTTATCGTACCCGAGAAAAAAATCTGTTACCGTATTTTCCTCAAGAGAAGGATTTAGTTTTTTGTAACGATGTTGGTGGTATTTTGCAGCAGATGGGATTAAAACAGTACCAACCTAGTGATTGGCGTCTTTTCATAGACAGCAGCAAAAGAAGTTTAAAGTGTGTTTTGCTTCATAACGGTAACAAGTACGGATCTATACCTATTGCACATTCGCGACTTTAAAAGAAGAATACGTAAATGTTTCTAAGGTTATGGAAAAAATTAAGTATCAAGATCACAAATGGGTCATTTGTGTTGATCTGAAAATGGTTAACTTTCTTTTAGATCAACAAGGGGGGTACACAAAGTTCCCTTGTTTCATGTGTCTCTGGGATAGTCGTGACAAACAACACCATTGGTCACAAAAAGTTTGGCCAGTGCGGGAAGAGCTAAAAGTTGGCACAAAAAATGTTATAAACGTGCCTTTAGTTAGCCGAGACCGCATCATACTTCCACCACTTCATATTAAACTCGGCATAATGAAACAGTTTGTGAAGGCGCTTGACAAAAGTGGCGAATGTTTTAATTTTCTTTCACGCAAGTTTCCAGGATTAAGTTCAGAAAAATTGAAAGCTGGTATTTTTGATGGGCCACAGATTAGGCAACTCGTGAAAGATCCTAATTTTATCAAATCAATGACTGAAGTCGAATCCAAAGCTTGGAATTAATTTGTTTTGGTTATGAGTAGCTTCCTAGGCAAAAAGAAATCTGACGACCATGTCGAGCTTGTTGAGTGCATGCTATCGAACTTGCAAGAGCTAGGGTGCAACATGAGCATAAAAATCCACTTCCTGCACTCGCATTTAGACCGATTTCCACAAAATCTGGGTGATTTTAGTGAGGAGCAGGGTGAAAGATTTCATCAGGAGCTTCGGACAATGGAAGAGCATTATCAGGGGCGGTGGGACTCACATATGATGGCAGACTACTGCTTGAGTTTGCATCGAGATCTACCTAAAGTCGTTCATTCAAGGAAATCTTATAAAAGATCATTTGCTAGTGTTCAATAGAAATTTTGTTAACATTATGTATTATTTTTTTGTATTTTTTTGGTAAAATAATAAAACTGTATATTTCAAAAGGAAAAGCTGTTAGCAATCTCCCAGTATTTTTTTTCACAGTCAGGGCCATAGAAATACCCAATAACAGAAAAAAAATAAAGGAAACAAGACTTGTGTTGACCAGTGTTATGAATCAAATATATGGCAACCCTACTTGTCTATGCTCGAAATCGGAACGGATGTTTGGGGATTTCCCATTTATAAGCAACTTTTGTTTTGTTTATGCCTACTCGCTCTCATGTGGTATTTAATAGATAAGTGAAGATTAAGGGGAAGTACCGACATATTTTAAAACATATTTCGTACTATTAAAAAATAATTTGTAAATTGCTCGTTTCATTGTAATAGACTTAAATTAATATCAATGATACTTGTTTATGAATTACCATTAGTATTTGACAAAATCTATATAAAATTATATCAATGCTTACGTAAGCGTATGAGGGAGGGTAAGAGCTCTGCTTACTTTCGCTGACAAGAGGGAGGGGGGGTTAAAATGGCTAAAATTCTGCTTACTTAATGCTTGAACGGCCCCTTAATATTATAAAACTTTAAAGTATCTTTTATATCATCATAGGAATTTTTCTATTTTTAGCGTTCCGTACGGAACACTTATGGGATCATTTCGGTGTCCGTCTGTCACAGCGGACTCTGAAACTATTTGACACAAAAAGTTGAAAAATGGCACAAATATCGGAACTGATGGCCCAATCAGAGATGTATAGTTTCGAAAGTTAAATTTTGACTTCAGGGAGTAGTTTTGGGGGATGAAATTTGAAGTCAAAAAAAAATTACTAGGTCATCGAGTGAGCTGTCAAATAAAAGCTTGTGAAAACACGAGTCAAAAATATATATGAAGTAACACTTGCGCACACTTGGCTTTGTATTATTTGAAAAAAATGGCCAAAAAATCCCTGCCCCCCACTATGTCGAAAAGTACTAGTAAGTAAGCAAAATTCTAGAATATTCTTCATAAAGTGTAGATTGAGCGCAAAATATTACATACAAGTGGACTACATTTGATAATTTATCTGGTATAGGAAAAAAACTATGAAAACTGTGTTCCCTGACAATATGGTGGAAGTTTTGTTAATATACTTTTCAGTATACACACGGATAGGTAAAGAGAGACAATAATTTTATTTTATTTGTTTATAAATAAACAAATACTTACGTAGTAAATATTTGTTTTACACTTTTATTACTAGATTCTAGATTGAGCTAGATTAATTTATTGGCTATTAGGTAGCTAAGATGCTCTATTATACTTTACTGACTAAGAAAAAAACGTGAAAATACACATTGGATCATAAGATATATACATGTCAGGGAAATAGTTAACTTAACGGAGGATTTTATTTTATTTTAAAAGCAATCACCGTACGGAACACTAATTGCACAAGTCCGATTTGCACTTGGCTCAATTTTTCTGTTCAAATTACAATAGGATTTTCAAGTTTAGGCAACGTTGGCACGTTGCTGGTGGGTTCTCGACTATAATTTGAATCTGACAAACAAAACGCAAAATACTTGCTGTGATATTTATGACTAAAAATGTTATAATAAAGCAAAATGTAAAAATCAGAAAAAGGTACACTAATGACTGTTCTGCTAAAAGCTTGTTGTTTCTAACATTTTATCTAACAGCAATGCCTTTAATAATCTCTAAAATAACCTTTTGTGGACAGTTTGTATGTTTATACTGTACAACAAATTAAAAGGTCTATTTGCTTTGCACTTGCAACTCGACATGAAATTACATACATAAAAGTTAAAGAAACATAAAACCGTTGCAGTAGAACATTTACCTAGTTTAAGCTTTCGAACAACTGCTAAACAGAGAAAGGGTGAGCGAGAGAGAGAGAGAGAGAAAGAGGAAGTTTACCTTTTAGATTGAATTTCCTCTGCGGTTTCGTTTTGTTATTTTAACCATTCGTATTATTTTTACAAGGTATTTCTTCGCTTCAATGCTTTTCAACTGCCTTTAAATTTTATATAAATATTATGTTAGGTCTTTCTTTTCAATTATTTGTTCATTTATTATGATTTATTATTATCAACTACTGTGTATTTTATAAGCCTCCATCCAGAAGTAATTTATTTAACAATATTGAAAATAAAATAAAGTACACATTTTCTTTTTAAAATATCCAATATCGTAAAACTAAACTGCACTCTACAAGAATCAGTGACACAAAAAACAAATCAGCACTGTAATTTTTTTATGTTACAAGTTAAGGAACAATATTCGTGGGGTTTGGATTCCCAGCCTGTTAATATCCCTAAAAATTTCACATTGGTACCTTTTAAAGTCTGGTTTAATCAGTCGAAGCCTTTATAACAAAACTATTATAGTATTAAAATATAGCTTTAAAACGACTTAAATTCAAAAGTTATGGAAAAGAAATAAGTTGATTATATTGTACATCTGATTCATAAACATAACATGAAAGGTATTTTATGAAGCTACAGGCCATTAAAACCTGAATTTTTGGTTAATCTGAACTAAATATCTTTTGCGAGTAAAACCTTGTACGTAAGTAAAATAAAGTAATATGAATACGTTTTCAATACTCTGTTCATATTTTTCTATTTTTAATTATTTAATTAACCAGAGTATTTCAACAGATTTTACCAAAGTTGAAAATAAAACTCCAAATATATTTTTGCAAAAATTACATTTTGGCACCGATTGCAAAAAAACGAACTTTAGAAGAATCCTATACCTGCAGGGTAGGTAAGAAAAAAAAATACCTCGTTGAGAATAGAAAATGTAATGGTTTGTCTTAATTCTGTAAGTAGACCATTCAATAGGTGAAATAATTGAAAAAATACATTGTTTAGGAATATTTTGACTTTTGTGGAGTAGTCAAGTCTAAGAAAAAAAGATAACACTAAAGGCGAAGCTGCTCATATGGGAGTAGAGGCGTCAATCGACAACCGAAGATGAATCCTCCTGAAGGAAAAAGCATCTCGTGCACTAGAACTCCAAAAACGTAAATCCTTTCCCAACATAGTAATCTTAAAATCGATAGCCGGGGGGGGGGGGTGTAGATTTTTTATAAAGAAAAACCCTTTCAAACAATGGAAATTTAGAAGCTTTTTCAAATAAAATGAACCTGGTTTCTATGACAGCGCTATTTTCTACATCCGTCAAAAAAAAACTTATATTGTGGCAAAACAATTTAAGTGTACTACATTAGGAAGAAATATTACTACGAAAGAGATCAAATTAATTTGGATAAATAATTTAAAATGTTAGTTTATGTTTTCTATAACTAGTCCGCTTAATTTTTGTACATAGCGGTACGGTATATTTTGGCATTGTAATATCATTTAGTGCTTTTTCCAAGTCGATGAACCAAAAATTCGATTTTCCTCCTCCTACAGATGAACAATCAAAATTATAAGTGAATAATTGAATTCCAAATATATCTAAGATTCTTCAGTTTCTAATTATCATTTTCTTAATATTGTAAAATATTGTATGTTTTCTCCTTATTGTATAATAAGAAACCGTGTGACTTATTACCTTTAAGTCAGGCTAACTGACAACACCTGTCTTTAACTTCAAGCTAGTCCTGATGATATCCTGGTCTGGCCGAAACGCATATGTTATAATAAGATTAAAACATTTTTAAATATATATATATATATATATATATATATATATATATATATATATATATACGTATATATATATATATATATATATATATATATATATATATATGTATATATATATATATATATATATATATATATATATATGTGTATATATATATATATATATATATATATATATATATATATATATATATATATGTATATATATATATATATATATATATATATATATATATATATTATATATATATATATATATATATATATATATATATATATATATATATATATATATATGTATATATATATATATATATATATATATATATATATATATATATATTTGTCTTTGAGTTTTAGCTCTTGCTATTCCTAAGTTACAACAGTTTTAAATACAACACTACCATATAAAGCAAATGGCGGTCTTTTAATAGCTACAATCAAAGTTAATCATCAAATTATAATTTAAAGTTATTTAACACTTGACTCTCACAACAAAACATATTATCCCCGTAGTGTTTATAAATAAAACAATTAAATAATATGATTATCAATTAACAAACAAATAGTGCACAATCAAATTAAAATTATCTTCACTTACCTAATTGAACATACATCTTCGGCCTCACGTTCTCCTGCCATGAACCCCAACATCTCTGCAAAACGAAGCTCGTCGCTAAAATCACAACCAAAACAACCTTCATCGTACTATCTTCGCACCCTTTCTATCCCAAAAACATGTCAGAATTTATTTAAAATCACACTCAAATCAAATTAACACTGTTATTTTTCTAAACTATCATCACATGTCATTGTATGTTTTCGTCAGCATCACTCTCACACCGCGAGATAATTCTTCAATTGTTTAGGTTCGTCTGAGATCAAGTCAACCACGTCTAGGACTCCCGAAATTTTAGGTCTAGTGATAAAAACAAAAACGTTCCCGGTTAACGACACTGGAATATCGAGCTTCGGTGACGTCGAACGAGAACAAACAAACGCCTGACGTCGACTGGAAGACACGTCGTCGCGACGCCGATGCCAGCTGACTATCCCCTCCTAGTTTGGACGACGGTGGCGCCTGGAATCTGCAACGGAGAAACGAGAAATTAGCGGAAAATGCATCGAAGTGAAAAGAAATCATTTGCATGTGCTGTATTGGGGTGGAACTTGATATTTTTGGGGTGAAAGGGGTTAAAGATGTGAGTGGTTATTAGTTTAGTTGGAGGGAAGATGGGTTTTATTAAATTTTTATTGGTTTTTGTGGAGTTTACGGATTACTATGAATATGTGATGCGCTTTATAATTTATTATCTATTATGATATAAGGATTTAGTGGCAGGGTAAATAGCCTAATGTACACTTTTTTCAAAAAATGAAGTATACCTGCGGATTTCAACATAAAGCCGCACTTTCGTTTGTAATCCACTTATACCCCAAGATTTTTATAATGGTGAATTAGGGTTATCTTGTTACAGAGTTTTTATATATATATATATATATATATATATATATATATATATATATATATATATATATATATATATATATATGGTCTTTATTGTGATCATACACTACCCAAAAGGAGGTTGAAGCTTAACCTAGTTGTTTATAATACAATAATCCGGAACTTACAACTAAAAAGTGACAATTATTTTTTAACCGTAATATACAGAAAGCGTAACAATTGTGGAAAATTCACGAAGAATTTGATATCAAACAGGGTGGCACTGAGGCCCCGGAATGTTATAATTTTCTCAAATACTATTTCGCGCTTGAGTTTGTATTACAGAACGTATCAGGCCTTTGAATATTTGAGGGATGATAGATTTTAGATACAGTCTGTCAAGTAGGACGTGACCGGTCGTATTCTTGAAAAAATGTGTTTCGAGAATATTTGTTGCCATCAATGTATTCTTTAGTGTGCTGACATCCGCGCGATTACCTTAATAAGTTGTCCAATCGCCTTCTGCATCAATAATCGCCTGGCATCTTCGAGTTATGCCGTCGAAGAGATTTTCTGCAATGATCTCTAAATTTTTCGAATCTCGCGAAACAACTGAGTCAAAGTCCTCAGAGTCTTTCCTCTGAGCTTTCTCTTTACAAGGAACCAAACGTTTTCAATAGGACTGGCGTCCGGTGATTGTGAAGGCGACTCTAGTACCTTATCGTGGGCCCAAGCGAGCCGCTTCGCGACGTGATTTTCGCCCAGAAAAGGTTTAATCAACGTGCTTCGGAGATTGACATCATGAGCACGAAGACGTTCTCGACTGGTCTCATGCGACACAACCCAATTTTCTTAATTTTGCCGCTCCTTGAGGCAGCGTCGATTTCGAGTCCTGTGAAAATAAAGACACGATTCGGTTTTCAACCTTCGGAGTGGCTTTGCCTTCCGAGCCACGTTTTGACAAGTCTTCGATATTTTTCGTCTCGTTAAAATGATTTACCCACTTCTTCACAAACGACACGGAGTTTTTAATATATTTAGCGGCGGCGAAATGTGTCATTTTAGGTCCTTTTGGATGGGAACAAAGAAATACTGCCTCGAACTGACGGGCAAACAAGTGACTTATTTTGGATTTTACGTGATTTCGACGAAAGTTCGAAATCGACTGGTTTTTTTAAATAAAATGCGTCGTAGACAAAGGTTCTCTCTATTTATTTTTTGTTGAATTGCTAGAATCACATTTACCAAAAATGAATTATCGAGGATACGTTCTTACTTAACAGATTGTATTTATTTATTTATTTATTTATTTACCACAAGCCCAACAAAAGTAATTAGTAGGGCCGATAACATTACACAACATCAGTATATAACAATACAATATAGACAGTAACTCAAGACTAAAATTAACCTTATACAGTCCCTGGCCAAATTATTAGACGCACTGCAAGATTTCATGTAAAATATTAATTACCGAGTGATATTGTACTGTTTTATTATTTTAAATTGATTTGTTTTTTATTTTTATATTATCCAATCAATTACCTATTTATTTGACATAAATAAAACAGCATTAATTTAGAAAAGCATAAGTTTATTAAGTTTTAAAGAAAAGTGAAATTAATGTTAGTAAAAGTCAATATTTAGTTGAGCCACCTTTAGCCGCTATCAAAGCTTTAATTCTGCGCGGCATGCTATCAATGCAAGATTGTACTGTCTCCTGCATTTGAGGATGATGATTCCACACATGAATAATCTTTTCTAGGAGCTGGGTTTTGTTGGTAATCACATCTTTAGCCACTTCTCTTTTCATCAGCTCCCACACATTTTCAATGGGGCCAATCCAACAGAGGGATATTTTTTTCTGCCAAAAAAAGCTTTAACAGACCGAGCAGTGTGGCAGGGAGCTCCATCTTGCATGAAAGTGAATGGTTCCCCATTTGGAAACCATTCTCTGAGCTGCGGAATCAACCGATTTTGTAATACTTCTTTGTACTGATCTTGCCTCATTATTCCTTTGACGACGTACAGACGTCCAGTGCCCTTGCCGCTGATGACTGACCAAATCATCACTTTGGTGGGATGTTTAACCGTCGGGACGACACAATCAGGATGAAACTTTTCTCCATGACGACGACGCACATACTGAGCTTTATTCTGCAAAATTTCGAATGTACTTTCGTCACTGAAGCAGACCTGTCAAAAATAGGAAAAATATATAAACTTCCATGTTTATTTGCTTTATTTAACTGAAAATGATAATAATGTATCAATTATTGATTAAATTGCTGTATCTTACCGATCTCCAGAAGTCCACATCTTTGTCTTGCCATTGTTTGGCCCACTTCAGGCGCTTTTCTTTCATTGCAGCTGTTAACTTGGGCTTCCTGGCGGGGCGACAGGCCTTAAAATCTAATTCTTTCAATTTTCTTCGAACAGTGCGCTTAGAAGCATTTACGCTAGCATCCTGGAGTTGTGATTTTATTACCTTTGTGGTAGCAAATTTGTTTTCTACACAAATTTTTTTCAAACATCTCTCTGACCGTGGAGTGAAAATTGGTTTTCTACCGCATCTTTTCTTTCTTTTCGGGCTTAATTCCTTCCCTGACTCCATTTTCTTTTTTATGCGTCGTACACTAGCTTCAGAAACCTCCAATCTTCGTGATATTTCTCGGTTTGTAAATGTTTTCGCAATCACAAGGGCCTTCACTACAGCTTTTTTACGTGGTGAAAGATCGCCTTTTCTACCCATAATGAAAATAGTCCAATTAATTTTTTAAAACACTGCATACAAAATAAACTAATAACTGAGTAGTATAAAACTGTTAAACAAACAATCACAGTCCATAAAGCCACAGAAACACGTCCGTACCTGACTCGATTCCGATCGCGACTGATACAGGTTTGTACTTGTTTACGTTCATGTATCACTTTGTCAACACAGTGTTGCCATATGTTAAAAATAAATACAAATATGTAGTCTACAACAATTCTTTTAAATAAAAATCAATAATATTGTAGTTTAAATATACCATTATTGCATAAAAACTCTTAAGAAACATAAAATTACTAAAAAAAATACAGTGCGTCTAATAATTTGGCCAGGGACTGTAGTTTGATAAACACAATGATTAATATCATGTCACACACCATTACAGTTATTAAAGTAGGTTCAAACAAGTATGGCAGAAGTCATTTTGAGTCATGGAGAGATGTCATGCGTGCGACACTTCGTTGTAAACAGAACATATCCCGTAAACAGGAGATGTATACAACACATTTGTGTGCGCCGTAGGAAAGTAAAAGAAGTTATCAACCCGATTTGCAAATCTGGGGACAATAAATTTCAATTCCTACAGAAGCAATGGACACTGAATCCTACCATTAACTAGCTTATATAGGAACATCACTCTCGCTATATTTCTACGCTTCTTCAAGCTCAGAAAATTGAACCTTCCCAACAAGTTATCGTTGTCTATATCAACCTGCGGTTATACTCCATTCACTTTTCTAGATATATACTTCAAAAACTTCCTCTGAACCCTCTCTAAAGCAACAATATATTCACTATAGAATGTGCCCAGACAACAGGGCCCATACTCAAGCCTGTTTCTAACCAATGCATTAAATACTGTAATAAGAGTCGGAATATTCTGAAAAGACTTACAATTTCTGATTACAAACCTCATCATATTAATCGCATCCGAAACCAATGTGTTAATCTGATGACTGAAGTTCAGTCTAGAATCAAGAACAACGCCCAAGTCCCTGAAAATTTCTACTCTTTGCAACTCATTAATACCAATATTATGTAATATTATGTTTATAGTTTAGTGGAGATAACTTCCGACTTATCGTCATTACCAAACATTTTTTTGCATTGAGCAAGAGACCATTGGCGACACATCCCCTCTGCATCGCGTCAACCCCGCTCTGAAGTCGGTCACAGTCGTCGCCGGACTCAACTGAAAGGTACAATTTCAGATCATCCGCAAATATCTGGTATTCCACGTCAATGAAATGCTGGATATCATTCATAAACATAATGAATAACAAAGGTCCCTGCGGAACACCAGACGTTGCATGAAACGAATGCGATTTAAAACCATTATACTGCACATATTGTGACCTACCCACCAGATACGTCTTGCAAAATCTAACGAAATTAGGTGTGAAACAAAAATTCACTACCTTATCCAGAACCACACCATGATCCATTCTATCAAATGCCTTTGAGAAATCCGTGAACACCACATCAACCTGGCCTCTTAAATCAAGCACTTTAGAAGTGGAATGCACAAAATATGCCAAGTTGGTGGCGGTCGACCGACCCCTCACGAAGCCGTGCTGTCACACCGACAACATCGGTTCATACAAAAGCATCTCAAAAAGTTTCGAGAATCCACAAATAAGTGAAATCGGCCTATAATTCTCGACTTCCCTTCTGTTCCCGCTCTTAAAGATTGGACATATCTTAGCTGTTTTCCATCTCAAAGGATATGTTTCACTAAATATTGCCAGGTTAAAAATTTTACTAAGAGGGAGGGCCAATATATTTATGGTAACCCTAACAAAGAAGATGGGCACAAAATAAGGGCGACTGGACAACTTTGGCTTGAGACGCTTCGACACCCTCACAACGTCATCCTCACCAAAGCACGGCGCCGCAACCTGAACATGCCCTCCGCACACAGGCGGAGAATCACCGATGACATCCCGTGCAGTATTATAACAATCCCGGAAATAAGCAGCAAAAGCATTAATAAGGTATGGTGGGATATTGTTATATTTTTGAGAAATTTGATAACCGATCTTTCATACAGAGTTGTATTGTGGGACGGTGGAGTGATTGTATATTTCTGTCTGAGATCCAAGGCATGAGCATCTAGACTTTATTTTTTAGTATAAGTAGGAGAACATTTCTGGCGCATTGGTATAACAATTAAAAATAAACGAAAAAATCGTAATTCTTAGAAGTTACCAAAGTGTTGTGTTCTTCGCATTTGCTGAACCATCCCAGGACGCGTTTCGCCGCGAAGAACACAACACTTTGGTAACTTCTAAGAATTACGATTTTTCGTTTATTTTTAATTGTTATACCAATGCGCCATCTATGCCTTCGAGCAGTAAGCTTGAGAAAGGTGCGCTTCTGCAAATAAATTGCCAGCAGTGTTGGCAGCTCTGCTTGAATGACTTAGTAAGTCGCCGGCAGAGTGCAGTAAAAGCATCTATTTGTTATAGTTTTCCGTTAGAACATTTCTGAAAAATTATTGAATTATATAATAATAGACTATGGAACATTATTCTTTCTCTTATGTTGAATCAACCCATTTCTTTCATTTTAGCACTCCCTCCCCTGTCCTATTTTCTTATCCCACCTATTATTCGCACAGAACAGTTTTGTATTAGTTGGATGCGTCTTGAGTCACGTTCTAGCGGGCATATAAAGTGTCACAAAAAGTAAAATGCGACAACCTGTCGCGTTTAACTTTGTCGCGATTTCCTGAGGTCTACATTCTAAAGATGCCTTTGGTTAAAAACTAATTTTAAATTAGTAATTGCTTGTCCTACACAATTATTAATGTGTTCAGAGAACCTCAATCCATGTCAAGAAATAGTCTGAGATTTTTAGCAATAGTTGAATAGCCTAGAATTTCATTATTTAGGCTAATGCAGAGTATATCTCGACATTGATCTCTGATGTGTGCACGCCCGAAAAGCTTTGATGTGATCTTCCAAGGTCACTTACTAGCATATCATTAGACATCAGATAGATTGTTGACCAATTGTGAAGTATAAAGAGTAAAAAAGGAAGACTAAGAATGGGTCCTTGAGGCACGCCACATGTGACGTCCAGTAAGTTCAACAGTTTATTGTTAATTTTAACACATTGGATTATTGCAGAGAGACAATTCTCCCAAAACTGATGAACCTTTGCCTCGAAGTCAGGAAATTAACGAATCGGTAATAGAATAATCGAGGAGGATTAAAGCTGTAAGTTCACCCGAGTCCGTTGCTCTCAGGATATCATGTGACTTTTAACAGCTATGGCATAACTGAAATATTTACGAAAGTCGGATTGGAGCGACGGCAGTAAGTTATAGAGAGACAATCCCCAAAACCCGTTCCAAGACCTTTGACAGAGTGAACAAAATGCTTATAAGGTGGAGGCCCTCAGCTCAGCAGGGACTGGAATTTTTGGTACAGAGCTTTTCCACATATTAGGAAATGTGGAAGTTTCGATACATGAGTTCACTAGGTGTACAATAAAAAGCAGGCTATATGGAAAACTTAGGTACAGTCTAAGAGAGACCAATTCCAGCAGTACTAACCGCCTACAAAAGAGTGAGCCGAGTGAACTTCATCACTAATGGCAAGTCTCAACTGAAACGATCCGACACTCTGTTTGTTGTTGTGTAAATTTCTTTTTTCCCATGTCTGAACAAAAAGAAGTAGTAGGGCGTTAAATCAGGGTCATAGAATGGATGTTGTAACTTGAATCCACTGTTTTCGGTAATGGCTTGAACTGTGTGAGCCTTGTGGGCCCTGCAGTTGTCATGCGATGGCAAAGTTTTAGTTTTCTATCTTAGACCTTCTGGATCGTCTTTTAGTAAGCCCGTCAATTAAATATGGACTCGTTTTCGACATATATAATAATCAAAATTCCCTCGCAGTCTTAGAAACGTCATCAACTTTCCATAAGACCACTTAGTTTTCGCTTTCTTTGGAAGCTTATAAACCAATTGTTTTGATTCTTGCTTTATAGAAGGATCTCAATGAAATACTTAAGTATCGTCGCCTAAAACAACTGGTGATAAATAAATGTCGCCGTAAGTAAAACGGCCAAATGTCCTTGAGAATTTTTTTTTTTTTTCCGTCACAATTTCTGCGTTGGAATAAGGAGTTTGGGAATCCATCGTGCAGAATTTTTTTTCATCCGTAAAATCTTAAAAACTGTGACTTCGGATACTATAACATTTTCAACAAGTTCTTGGATCATCATTGGGCGATCTGAAAACAGTTAAGCCTCAAAAACCTGACTGTTTTCTCAGTTCTGGCCTCAACTTATCTTCGTGATCTGGTTATCTTAGATTGAGTCTTGGCTCGATGAATAACTTTGCGTGCGTTTCCCTTTTTACTAAGAAACTTTATTATTGTGCCATGCTCCAAATTAATTTTACTCATTTTTCAAAAGAAAAAGAAACGTAATAGCTGCAAAACTCAACGGAGTCGAACAAAAGTTTCGTCAATGTACTTAGAACAGCTACAGGCATTTGATATCCAAGTAATTTATATAAACGGTTGTCGAAAAAGTAATGAGCCGTTTAAAATTGAGATAAATGTTTTCTCTATTTTGAAAGAACTGTATTAAAGCAACCATGTGACATTTTGTCCGATGACTTTTTGCCATTTTTCTGGCAACACCATAATTCCCTCACTGTAGAACTTCTGTGGTTTCTGGGAAAAAACCTCTTTTAAAATTAACTTAACACCATTTAGGGAGATCTGCAATGGTAGTCTAACGATCAAAGTCCAGGCTAAACGATGGAGGCATCAAAAAGTGCCGAGCCAAGCTCTCTCAATTTTTGACTAGTTCCGTCCCATTTTTTTTAATCGCTTGCTTCAATCTTGTCGATGCTTGGCAGTAGAGTACAGAATCAATTGTTTGGCTAGGCTGTAGTAGCTTATGCTGTACGATTCTCTTCCGATTCTACCAAACACATCTTTTTTGGCGTCAATCCGGGCTTTGCCATCGTTTGTAGAGTTTCATCCTTTTTTGACCACGATCTTTTTTGCACATTATTGTCGTACGTGATTCACTTTTCATCGCCTGTGATCAACCGCTTCAGAAGTGCCTCGATTTCGTTACGTTTCTGTAGAGATTCACAGCGTCAAATCATGTGGCACCCAAACATCATTTCTTATACAAAACAGTTTAAAACTGTTTAAAGATGGATGTTTATTTCCTTGGTGACGTCATGTTACATGCCGGTCTTCCTCAACTTTTGCTATGGTTGGTCGAACAGCGCGAGACGAATCTGTGACATCAAAATTTCCAGAACGAAAGCGACTGAACCATCTTTTGGCTATTGGTTTTGATAATATACCTTGACCATAAACCGCCAAAAATTTCTTTCTATGCCTGCGCAGCATTTGTGCCTTTATCGAAATAAAATTGTAAGTGAACTTTTGAAGAAGTTTCACTCATCTTTAAGGCGCTCTAAATTAATTTAAATAAACGAATTCCAACAGTTTTTGCACCTCTATTACTAACAAATGTCTGCTGTTGTAGGATTATTATCAAAACCGAAATATTATAATCATACTAGTAACATTATAAACATGCGAATTATAGTCAATCAACTCTAATTCCTACAAGATATCAAGATATATATATATATATATATATATATATATATATATATATATATATATATATATATATATCTTTTCTCTTCCTTCTTCTAGCCATTCTTTATCCTTTGGATATAGGCCTCCCTCATGGGATTCCATATGTCCCTGTTTTGAGCAATTTAATACCAACTGAGCCCCGCTGATTTTCTAATATCGTCATAACAATGTTGTTGAGGTCTGCCATACTTATTTTTCCCCCATGGTCACCATCTGATCACCCTTTCGCTCCAATTATCAGTATTTCTGGCCACATGGTCGTGAACCCTCATTTTTTCTTGGTCCAATACATTTATGGTATCCCTAACAAAGAAGATGGGCACAAAATCCGGGCCACTGGACAACTTTGGCTTGAGACGCATCGACACCCTCACAACGTCATCCTCACCAAAGCACGGCGCCACAACCTGAACATGCCCCCCGCACACAGGCGGATAATCACATTTTTCCTGGTCCAATCGTTTGGTTTGCAGTCCCTCACATGTTGTTACTGGTAGAATGCATTCCTTATATACTTTACTTTTAAGTTTTAAAGGCAGTTTGGACTGAAAGACTTGCTTCACTTTACCGTAAGCCGCCCATCCCAGCCGTATCCTTCGATTGACTTTCAGTTCTTGATTCACTTTTCCGATTGTAACTTCCTGTTCCAAATATACATATGAATCCACCCTTTTCACTTGTTGCCCATATATGGATATTACGTCATTAATGGTTGTTAGTTTGTCATGAATATGGTCTTTATAATGTTCATCTCTAAACCGACCTTTTTTGATTCAGTTTGCAATTCTTGGAGCATTGCTTTCAATTCGATTTCGTTTTCGGCAAAGAGCGTGATGTTATCAGCAAATTTTAAGCTGTTGAGTCTCTCTCTGGATATGTTAAGTCCCCTGTTTTCCTAGTGAAGGCTCTTGAAGATATCTTCTAGTACCAGGGTGAATATTTTGGGTGATATGATAACACCCTGTCTAACATCTCTCTATTTTTACTTCCTTAGTATCCTTGTCTAATATATAAATACATATATATATATATATATATATATATATATATATATATATATATATATATATATATATATATGTATATATATATATATATATATATATATATATATATATATATAAAACTAACTGGTTTTATAACTCAAATTTTGGCTATCCTATGACTATAACAATGAATATTATGTGACGGATTCTTTCAAATTTTCAAGCTTTATCAACGATTTCAAATTACCAAACAATTTTCAAATTATAAGTCTGGACGTTGTTTCCCTATTTACGAATCTCTCTTTGGAGTTGGTACTCGAGAGCATCACTAAAAACTGGACAAGAATAGGAAATAATACTGACATAAGTCAGTCCAATTTTCTTGAAATAATTCGGTTCATTTTTAATAATACATGCTTCGCTTACAACAATCAGTTCTATAAACAAACATTTGGTATTCCAATGGACTCAAAAATTCCTCCCATTTTGGCACAATACGCGTTAGATGATTTACTACAAGAATGTATTCCAAAATTATCTTATAAATTACCATTTCTAAAAAAGTATGTTGATGATTTGATATATGCAATACCACTTAATGGCGAAGAAGAAATACTTAGAGTCTTTAACAATTATAACAAATATATTCAGTTCACAATGGAAACAGAAAACAACAATAGCGTGCCATTTCTAGATACTAAACTTATCAGATGCGAAGAAAACAACAAAATCATTCTAGACTGGTACATTAAACCGAGTAGTTCTGGTAGGTATCTTAATTACTTCTCATACCACCCAGAAAGAATGAAAATAAACTTAATTCTATGTTTAAAAAACCGAGTGACCTCTATAAGCACCGCCACATTAAGAGCCACCAACTTAAGAAGGGTCTATAACTTACTTTTAGACAACTCCTATCCGAAACATCTTTTAAACAAACTTCTTTTCTCTACAAGTGAAACAGTTATAGCTGATAACACTGATCAAAACCGAACAGCTAATTCTAACCCAAGAAAGCATTATGTATCTTTTCCTTATATAAGAGACTTAACCCCCAAACTTGCAAATATATTTAAAGGCAAGGACCTGATTGTAGCCAACAAAACATTAAAAACCACGACTAACACTTTTTACCCGTTTAAAAGATAAAACAAACAACATTAACAAATCTAACTTGGTGTATCAAATTAGTTGCCATAACTGTGATAAAAAATATATAGGACAGACTTCTAGGTGCTTAAAGGATAGACTGGCATCACATAAAAGTGATATCAGACTGAGACCAGATGCTTGTGCCCTGTCTAAACACACAAATAATTCCGGCCCCTTACCTAATTTTGAAAACGTAAAAATAATCGATTTTGAAAAAAACTACTTTAAAAGAAATTTTCTTGAAATGGTTTACATCAATAACCAAAAAAATTGAATGAACAAAAGATTAGATGTTCAACATTTAAACGTGATTTACTCCAACCTACTTCAGATTAGTAATAGGGAGGAAGTGAGATGCCTTCAGCTACCCCAAACTTAGCATAAAATATATTTCTCCCTTTTTCCTTCTTTTCCTTTTTTCTTCCCTTTTTTACATTTCCTTTTTTCTTTTCTTCTTCTTCTCACTGTGTGTGTAATTAATTTTATTCTTCTCATATATGTTTTTCGAAAATTAAAAGATAGACATCTTATTATATAACATAAATTATAATTAGTTTTAAAATAAACCGTATATACTCTATCTCCTTCTAGAGAGAAATTCCTAAATCTAACAAACATCTTCAAAAAAAGTGCATATTTACAACGACTAGCAGTGCTATACCGCTCTCTGTGCGTCCCGAGTATATACATGTATAATGGTGTTAAATTTTGAAAATTTTAATTAATGACTGTTTTTCCTTTTGAATGTTTTTATTGTTTACATGTACACTGTGTGGTGAAAGAGACAAAAAAGGTTTTTTTTTTTTGGAGAAAGAAAGAATGTTGGAAGAGCCTAGTTTATGTTTGTAACCTCACTTACAGTAAGTTTTTTAATAATTTTTGTTTTTTTAAAGCTTTTTTTAATGACCACCGTCCCCTTTTGTAGAGTGACTGAAGAAGGATTGAATATATCCGAAAGCTTTCACTAAGTAAAAAAAGAGTATTATTTTTTGTGAATGCCCTAGAAAATACTATATATATACTTATAATCTGGCTGCAACCCTGCGAAACTCACAATTTTTGTTTAAATACACAGCCGTGAAATTGATGAGTTATCAGAGTTTATATATATATATATATATATATATATATATATATATATATATATATATATATATATGTATTTATGTATGTATGTATGTATATATCTATATATATATATATATATATATATATATTATATATATATATATATATATATATATATATATATATATATATATATATATGTATAAAGATATCAATATGCGTTTTAATTATATTTTAATGAATTTAATTTATATGCAGTAACTTCTATGCTATTATTATATGAGGATAATTATAAACTGTTTATTTAAATAGATTACTTTTTATTCCCACTGTACCAAAAGATAATGCGAAAATTGAATGAATATACATGTTACCGGCAAAGTATATATATTCTATAAAATGCCGGGCTCGTTAAAACAATGTATGAAATAATTTCTCTTTCTTTAACTATTATATATTTTGCCTAGGTAATCTATAGAATGCCTAGGAATTCTATAGAACGCCGATAAGAGATTAGGTAAAGTATAAAATAAAAGACGTAGTTTGTCACACAAAAAAAGTTCATTACCACCAACCAAAATACGGGGCATCTAATGTATTTTTCGACCCTGAATTCGAATCCGTAGTTAAAAAAAAAAAATCGTATCATTTTTTTTGGCCAAAAACATCCCTAAAATTGGATAAAAACTATAGTAATAATGATATGGCTTTTAATGAAGCGTAAAAAATGATATATACATATACATATACATATATATATATATATATATATATATATATATATATATATATATATATATACATATATATATATATATATATATATATATATATATATATATATATATATGTATATATATATATATATATATATATATATATATATATATATATATATATATATATATATATATATATAAATATAAATATTGAGTTAGGCTAAAGGCTTTGCATACAGCTGCGTAAAAAAATAAATATGTAAAAGGTAAATGTGAAGCAAACAAATCTATAATAATAAAACATTATTAAATAACTAGGTATGTACGGCCATAATGACAATTTACAAGTAAAGTCACTTTTTATAATAAACAAAACCATGGCTCGCCCCTCGTTAATTATTCCTTTTGTATTCAAATGATATATTACTGATTACATTGAACGATAAGGCGTTAAAAAAGGGTTTTAATTAATAAATAGAGGGTGGTATACATACAATGATAACCATAATTGTGAACATAAATATTGAAAAATAACTGTTTCGTGAAAAATATTTGATTGGCTTCATTATGACGGAAAAATATTTTCACACAAACTTTATTATCAATATGCGTTTTAATTATACTTTAATGAATTTAATTTATATGCAGTAACTTCTATGCTATTATTATAAGGGGATAATTAAATTGGCTATTGAGCCAAATAGAAAAAAAAATAATTTGAAGCTAGTGCTAAAAATGAGAAGTTAAAAGAACACTAAATTTTTAATTAAATAGATTATTTATTATTCTATAGAACGCCGATAAGAGATTAGGTAAAGTATAAAATAAAAGACAAATTACACAGCTACACACACAAAAAAAGTTCATTATCACCAACCAAAATATAGGGATCTAATGTATTTTTCGACGCTAAATTCGAATCCGTAGTTAAAATAACCTGTCAAGTGCAAGTTGAACTTGCGCAATTAGTGTTCCGTACATTGATTGCTTTTAAGATAAAAAATTTTGTTACACACCACAAATGAGTTTTCAACAAAGTTTGTTTCCAATCTTTACTGAAATCTGATGACCTTGAATTTTTTTTTCTATATACCAGATAAATTAATAAAGGTAATGCACTCGTGATAATTTCCGTTCAGTCTACACCCCGTGGAGAATATTCTAGAATTTTTTCAAAATTTTTTGATAAGTACTTTTCGAGATAAGGCGGGAGGAGGACAGCGATTTTTCGCGATTTTTTAAAAAAAATACAAAGAAAAGTGCGCGCAAGTATTACATTATATATATATATGTATATATATATATATATATATATATATATATATATATATATATATATATATATATATATATATTTTACTCGTGTTTTCACAAGCTTTCATTTGACACCACACTCGATGACCTAGTAAAATTTTTTTTTCCACTTTCGATTTCACCCCACAAAACTAACCCCTTAAGTCAAAATTTAACTTTCAAAACTACATGGCTCTAAGGCCATTAATTCCTATATTATTACCAAATTTCAACTTTCTATGTCAAATAGTTTCGGAGAAAATTGGGTGGGACAGACAGACAGACAGCCAGACACCCAGACAGACAGACATCGGAGTCATCTTATAAGTACGGAACACTAAAAAAGAATTATCGTGTCAATCTTTTTGGCCAAAAACATCCCTAAAATTGGATAAAACTATAGTAATAATGGTATGACTCATAATGAAGCGTAAAAAATGGTATATATATTTCATAGTCTAGAGAAAAGAATATGCATTCAAACTACAGGAAGCTATTAATTAGACCAAAATCCACCCTCGTAGGGGGTGAAAAGTACCCCTAAAACTCAAATAACGCACGTGAGATTAAATAAACATGTACAAAGGACAATGACATATTCTTGTAGCTCTTAGGACAAAATATCTGAATTAGGTGTGACACCCAGACATTACTCTTAAAGGGTTGAGACTCAACTATAGGGTTGAGTCTCAGCTGTAAAATCCACTCCACCTACAGAGGTATCTCATAAGTTTCCATAACGACGAAGTTCGGGTGTTTGTAGTTTTAGGCAGGATGAACAAATATGGAGTAGATTTGCTTGAACCACCGATACAGGACTATAAGCTACCCTTAGAGGGTGCTAGAAACTACCCCTATGCTCTAATGATGCACATGGATGATAATGAAATTCGGAAAAATCAAGTACTTTTATTTCTTGGTGCCAAACATTCAAGATAACTATAAAGTCGAAAGAGGGGGGGACTACCCCCTGGGATTGATGGATTTTAGAAGTTATAGCACCTGAGAAAGAAAATACATAGTCTCAGACATATGGACAAATACAAGCTTTATTTTTTTTAAATGAAATTATGTAATGTAATGTAATTGTAAAAAAGTACCTATGGTTCTTAAATTTAAAAGAAGATTGGTTCAGGTTAGTTTCGGTTAGTTCAGCCAAGTTAATGTCATAACGTGTTAACTCCACCCTCACCGCGCTCCCCGCTACCAGCAACAAGAATAACAGTTAATGCTTACTGTTTTTAATATTTATTACACACGCCGCCGGCTGAACGTTAGGTATTCTATAGAATGCCCAGGCAAAGTATAAATTAAAGGATATTTTTATACCAAACGTTTTAGTCATTTTATAGAATGACGGATTCTGTTCTTTGCCTATAACATATATTTCCTACACAATTAATAAATGTGTTCTCTGAACACATTAAAAATTGTGTAGGAAAAGTAATTGCTAATTTAAAATTATATATATATATATATATATATATATATATATATATATATATATATATATATATATATATATATATATATAGAAAGAGGAAGGACAGTAACAGGGCACTGGCAACAAACAATCCTAAGTTTAACTACTGGGAAACGCCCTTATAAGAAGAAGAGATGAGCAATATATATATATATATATATATATATATATATATATATATATATATATATATATATATACATACAGCCAAACTCTTGTTTTAAAATAAAAAATATTTTTAGGGACAGTGTAGAATTTGACAGTTAAAACAAGTGACTACCACTTCAGGTTTAGCCGCAATACATGATATAATTCTTGTATTCTACAGTAAACTCTAATCCAAAAACATATATCCTGTCGTACACTTTTCTTTGACGTATCAATTTTTGACAGAAAACAAATGCAGTATATATATATATATATATATATATATATATATATATATATATATATATATATATATATATGTATGTATGTATATATATATATATATATATATATATATATATATATATATATATATGTATATATATATATATATATATATATATATATATATATATATATATACGAGGATGGTTTGAAAAGTTCGTGCAAAGTCCGAGAGATATCATCACCGGCGCGTATCGAGGTCATGTTTAGTTAGTGGCATCTCTTGAATGAACGCACACCAAGTTTCAGCCATATTGGCCTATTTCTTTGTGTTTGGCATTCGTGTGAATCAAGGAAGTCGAGTGATTTTCAAGAAATGGACGAAAAAGAATTTCGTGTGGTGATTAAACATTACTTTATGAAAGGCAAAACGCCTCAGGAGACTAAAGAGAAGCTTGATAAACATTATGGTGACTCTGCACCTTCGATTAGAACAGTTTATAAGTGGTTTCAAAATTTTCGGACTGGCCATATGGGCACAAGTGACGTTGAACGTTCTGGACGGCCTGTGGAGGTTACGACTCCAGAAATCATTGATCAAATCCATGATATGGTGATGGATGACAGAAGAGTTAAGGTGCGTGAGATTGCTAGTGCTGTGGGCATCTCGACTGAACGGGTACATAATATTTTGCATAAACATTTGGACATGAGAAAGCTATCCGCAAGATGGGTGCCGCGATTGCTCACGCTTGACCAAAACGGAATCGTGTGAAGTGTTGCAAGGATGGTTTGCAGCTATTCCAGAAGAATCCGGAGGACTTTAAGCGTCGTTTTGTCACTGTGGATGAAACATGGATACATTACTATACTCCTGAGACCAAACAACAATCTAAACAATGGGTTAGCAAGGGGGAATCTGCACCAAAAAAGGCGAAGACCGTTCCTTCGGCCGGAAAGGTTATGGCGACTGTCTTTTGGGATTCGCAAGGGATAATCCTCATCGACTATCTGGAAAAGGGTAAAACTATTACAGGTGAATATTATTCATCGTTATTGGACCGTTTGAAAACCGAGCTGCAAGAAAAAACGCCCGCGATTGGCCCACAAGAAAGTCCTTTTCCATCACGACAACGCACCAGCACACACCTCAGCAGTTGTGGTCGCAAAATTAATGGAAATAGGATTCCAACTCGTTTCACATCCCCCCTATTCTCCAGACTTGGCTCCCTCGGACTACTATTTGTTCCCCAATTTGAAGAAATGGCTGGCGGGACAAAGATTTTATTCAAACGAGGAGGTGATTGCAGACACTAATGGATATTTTGCAGACTTGGACAAATCCTATTATTCGGAAGGGATCAACAAACTAGAACATCGTTGGACGAAGTGTATAAGCATATATATATATATATATATATATATATATATATATATATATATATATATATATATATATATATATGTATATATATATATATATATATATATATATATATAAATATATGTATATATATATGTATATATATATATATATATATATATATATATATATATATATATATTGCCCGTTCTGTGAACATAACTGTTACAAGAATCACGGTTACCAACAGTAATCTCGCTTAACAAAATCTCTCGCCATTTCGTAGAAATTTACCAGACATATGATAATAATAAGATAAAAGTCACGCCACTGTTTTGTACCAAAATATACCTTATTGAGTTATAAATCTTAAATGAAATTTTAAACTTGACATATCTTTCACAAAACAAGCTATACATCTTTAAATGTCAATATATTAAACCGCTACCTTGTAAAGTTGTCCTAAAGTTGCCCTTTTGATCCCCGATTCCTATATCTAATACGTCGCCACATCAATGTATTTCCCATGTTTGTTTTTGTCCCAAAAACACAATATTTCATCGAATTTCATCTGCGTTTCTCAACCATAACGATCACACAAAAAACTTTTGTTGGAAATCAGACATTTAGGGGAGATTTTAAACAGGGTCGATTCAGCGTTGAAGAAATAGTGCTAAATAAAATTACTTTATTTGGAAACTGACAAGGGAAGTTCTCAACTAGATATTAACAGTATACTACAGATAAATTTCATTTATCTTTTTGTCACCGACCGACCGTAAGATTGATTAATTATAGAAAAAGTATAATATTCAATTTACAGTAATTGTTTTTACCGCTCAATTGGAATTCAGAAGTAAAGCCTATCCACAAAATAAACGTAGCTAGCCAATAGTACGAGGACTACTTTTTAAGTTTTTACAAAAACAATGAAATTTGGTACAAATCGTGTTAAAAACACGTAGACTTTTTGGTCTAGCTACTTAAAACACATTTTTTTTTTGAAAAATTCGATTTAATTCATTAACACAGCCTCCTTCAACAGCGATACAAGCAGTCTAACACTTTTCTAACATTTCTATATCTTTCTTGTAAAGGATTTGTCGTTGCTTTCAAAATAGGCCTCAGTTTCGGCGTAACTTCTTCTTTGGAGCCAAATCTCTTTCCCACGGGCATTTTTTTGAGGTTTGTGAATAGATAATAGTCGCTGAGAAATACGGTGGACAAGGAAGCAATTCGCACTTCAATTCATGCAATTTTGCCATCGTAACCATTGACTTGCGACACGGTGCATTGTCTTGATGAAAGAGCACTTTTTTCTTGTTCATTTGGAGCCGCTTCTTTGCGATTTCTGCCTTCAAACGAACCAATAACTATAATATTCGCTAGTGATGGGTTTCCCTTCTTAGCATAATCGATAAAAATTATTCCATGCGCATTCCAAAATACAGAGGCCAAAACTTTCCCGGCCGACTGTTGTGTCTTTGGTCGCTTCGGGCGACTTTTATCGGCTGCTGTCCACTCAGCTGACTGCCAATTTGATTCCGGTGTGTAGTGGTAGATCCATGTTTCACACACATCGCATGAAAAAATCTTTTTTATTGCGCTTAAACAGGTCCAAACAGCGCTCAGATTCATCAACACGTTGTTGTTCTTGATTCACTGTGAGCAAACGCGGTATCCATTTCGAATAGAGCTTCCTCATGTCCAAATGTCCATGCAAAATTTGATATCGTTAGGAAGCAATTCCGCAATTTCACTTTAAGATCATCCAAAACAATTTTGTAGATTTGGGCGACCAAAGCGTTCAGCATCATTTGTCTCTATACGATCGCATTTAAATTCAACAAACCAGTAAATGACGAGTGATTTTCCAGGGCCAGAATCCCCGTAACACTTATCAAGCCTTGCCTTGCTTGAACGGTATTTTTTCCCATCGAAAAACAGCGTTTAATCAACACACGAAATTCGATTTTTTCCGTTATTTTGAAAACATCAAAAGTAGCGTCACTAAAACCACTCTAACTTGTAAACTAATCGTCGAAATGTCATGAAATTTTGACACGTATCGTTTAAAGGTTGGTACTTCCTAAAAATCGCATGAATTTTTTGAAAAGGACGACATCTATGTGTCTGACCAAAAACTTCAGTCTGCATGTTATTGTTTCTCAAAATATTCGCCTTTAAGATTTGTATACTTTTGCATACGTCTGAACCAATTTTCGAAACATTTTTTCCATCTTGAAGTTGGTACCTCAAAAACATGGTTTTTGAAAGGATTCGATAGCTTCTTGAGGGGATGAAAATCGCTGTTCACGCATTTTTTTTTGACATTCGGGAATAAAAAGAAGTTGTTAGGCGATAAATCAGGTGAATACGAGCAATAAGACATTAATTCAGTGTTTTTCCCCATCAAATAACCAATTTTTTGACGTGCTGTGTGAGAACTGGCAATTTCATGATGAAGAATGATGCGACGTTTTCGGTTGTTTTTCCTGATTTCATCGATGATTTCTGACAAACAAATTTTTGTATACCATTCAGCACTAACTGTTCTTCGATTCTCTAAAGCAAAGGTTTACATATTTTGTCTTACGTGTCTTTTGGAAGCAGGTCAAAGTTACGATCAGATCGAACCAAGTCTCCAGATATTTATACTAAAAAACACGAACAATCCCTCAAGAGTAAACTGCATCGATAACCAACGAATCGGTCAAGCGTATAGTTTCAAACTTCCACAATTTAAAAGATTCCTCGCTTCATCAGCATACATAATATCACTAAAATTCTAACCTAATGAAGTTTTTTTTACTAGAGAAAAAAGTAAAAACTCTTATATTTATAATTACCAGATAAAAGTAGTATAAATTTGTGTTTTAATTAGTTTCAATATAACCTTACAAACCTACAAAACAGTATCCTTTATGGCATCGCACGGAAATAGAGTAAGGTAACTTTTTTGCATAGGACAGGGTTGCCATGTAGTCAACTGGGTTCTACTTTTCCTTAACCCGCTCACTGAAATTTTAAATGGATGATCGATTTAGCGGGAAACGATTTTATAAATGACGTGATTTCTCCACCTTTGAACACAGAATGTCTTTGGTCGGATCTATATTGGTATATACCCGGCAACAACGAATAAGTGTTGAATTCGAAAAGTAATTAGTTGGATTTTAAAACGAAAAAATTCCGTCCATTTCGCAGAGTATGATGATTTATATTGAATAGAGGACAATTTAAAAGAAAATTTAACAACTTTATAAATAATAACCGGTCAAGTGCAAGTCGGACTTGCGCAATTAGTGTTCCGCACGTTGATTGCTTTTAAAATAAAAATTTTTGTTACGGAGGTATAAAATGATCAATGACTTCACAAAACACACCCATAAATGAGTTTTCAACAAAGTTTTTTTCCAATTTTAACTGAAAACTGATGACTTTGAAATTTTTGTTTTTTTTTAATGTATCAGATAAATTATTAAAAGATGTGATAATTTTCGTTCAATTTACACCCTGTGGAGGAGAGTCCAGAATTTTTTCAAAATTTTTTGTTCAGTACTTTTCGAGATACAGCGCACAGCGCTTTTTTGCAATTTTTTAAAATTAGTACAAAAAATTGTATCCAAGTGTTACGTTATATACATTTTCGAACTGGTGTTTTTACAAATTTTCATTTAACACCCCACGCGATGACCTGGTAAAAAAAAATTTCACTTCCTATTTCACTCCCTTAAATCAAAATTTAACTTTGAAAATTACATAGCTCTGATGAGACCATCAATTCCTATATTAGTGCCAAATTTTAACTTTCTATATCAAATAGTTTCGGAGAAAATCGGGGGGGTGACAGACGCATAGACACCGAAGTGATCTTATGCGTTCCGTATGGAACACTAAAAATATATTAAAATATTTTCTTCGACATTCAGGTGACTGCATGTTCAATAATTTTTTAGACTGAGGCGAAATAACCTGTAAACGTGACATAAAATTTCTTCCTCATAAGTGCATCACATTTCAACATGGAACCTTTAAAATAATAAAAGAATCTAACTATGCCGGTTCTGGCAGATACACCATCTATAATATATATAAGGGTATTGAGGGTAAAAAATGTACGTGCCGTGTATACATTTTTTTGCTATAGAGAACAATTTCGGACATGGCAAAGTATAGCATTGTCCCTTTGTAGTGCATTGATGTATGAGGAAATTGAGGTCAAAGTTTCCCTAATATTAGCGGGATGAATAGATTTATAAAATATTGCAGGTAAAAAATTCTTTTTTAAAAAATGTAATTATTAAAAAACAGTTGAGAAAATTTGTTTTAAAAACTGGTAATATTATATAATAAACAATTAATTATAGACAACTTAGTAACAACCAAATAATCTAATTTCTAATTTAATAATATTAAATTAAATTTAAATAATCAGCCAATTGAAAGTAGTATTTGCGTAATTAGTGTTCCGTACGGTGACTGCTTTAAAATAAAAAAAATTTTATTATGGAGGTACAAAATGATCCTACAAAGCACACCCCAAATGAGTTTTCAATAAAGTTTGTTTCCGATCTTTGTTAAAAATTGATGACCTTAAATTTTTTTTTTTATATACCAGATAAAGTATTAAAGGTAATGAACTCTTGATACCCTGTGAAGAATATTCCAGAATTTTTTCAAGATTTTTTGATCAGTAATTTTCGAGGTAAGGGGGGAAAGCGATTTTTGGCAGTGTTTTAAACATAATACAAAGAAAAGTGTACGCAAGTATTACATTATATATATATTTATATATATTTATATATATATATATATATATATATATATATATATATATATATATATATATATATTACTGTGATCAAAAAATAGTAAGACTTTTAAATTTAAATCGCCCGGCATTTCCATATCAGATTAATTTTTTTTCGTTAGGTTGGTAGGACCTTAACTGCTATCTGAGTCAAATTTTAAGACCATAGCGTCAGTAGTTAATAAGATTCGCTTGCATTCGTTAAACAACAAAAAGACGTTTTCAGTCAAATTTTTTTCGATTTTTAACAAGAGCGAAAAAATTCAGCAAAGAGGTTGCATTAAATTTTGTTTTAAAAAATGTTTTTTTTTTTTTTTTTCGGCTTCCCAAACGTCTCAAGAGGCCGGAATTATGGGGCCGGTAACTCTTGGTTTTTTCATCGCGATAATGCATCTTCTCATACAACATTGGTTCTTCGCGACTTTTTCATTAAAAATTCAACTCATATCATTCCGCAATCGCCCTATTCGCCTGATTTAGCTCCGTCGGACTTCTGGCTATTCCCTAAACTCAAAACACCGCTGCGAGGACATCGCTTTGAGTCGATTGAATTCAACAACTGTTTCGAAGACTCGAAAAAAAAAAAAAAAAAACGTTGGCATAAATGCATTGTATCCAAGGGGGATTACTTTGAAGGGGACGAAATAAATTTGGAAAAATAAATAACCCGTTTGCGTTTTATTTCAAAAGTCTTACTATTTTTTGACCACAGTAGTATATATATATATATATATATATATATATATATATATATATATATATATATATATATATATTTGAACTCGTGTTTTCACAAACTTTCATTTGACACCCCACTTGATAACTTGGTATTTTTTTTTACTTTCGATTTTACCCCCCTAAAACTAACCCTTTAAGTAAAAAATTTAACTTTTAAAACTACACCGCTCTGATGGGACCATCAATTTCTATATTAGTGCCAAATTTCAACTTTCTATGTCAAACAGTTTTGGAGAAAATTGGATGGACAGACAAACAGACGGACAGACACCGAAGTCATCTTATCAGTGTTTCATACGGAACACTAAAAATACCATTAGATGAAACTAAGCTAAAGTGTAGCAGTCTGAGGCACACACATAGCAGTTTTGAGGTATATATCGGATTAAATTTGAACAAAATTTTTTCTACAAAACAAAGTCAAGTCTAGTTAGGTCTACATTAAAGCAAAAGTTCTGGAGTTCTTCCCTTTGTGGTGGCAATTAGTAAATTTTAATATGATATTCTATCATCCGCTGTATTTTCTTATAAACTTAGCGATTTTTTTATGGCATAGTACACGTGCTGCAGGAAAATCCCTAAGAAACGCGTGCGTGGAAAAAACGTTTGGACTTGAATCGATGTAAATTGTACTCGGTGGGAACACTGTCCTGGACAAATCATTCCCAAGCGATGATTTTACCCATATAAAAGACTGCTTGAAAAAGGTTGTACGAGGAGTGGCAAATTGAACCTTATACCGGTCTGATGCATTAGCGCTACGTGTATTCCTAACAGGCACCGCTCTAGGAGGAATTAAACGACCTACATCGAGTACTTTTCATGAAAGTACTTGTAGAATAGACTCAAGTTCCCAACCGTTCTACGATATTCCAAGGAATCAAAGTTGCTGGGGAGTTATAGGTCTGCAATCTTCTGACTAGAATCCAACAAATGCAGTGTATGTTTGTGTATAAATATATATATATATATATATATATATATATATATATATATATATATATATATACAGTCGACACTGTTTATAGTGAAACTCTATATAGTGAAAAACTCTTTATAGTGCAATTTTTTGAAGACCTAGAATATTTTAATGAAATTTCATGTAAAAAGCCCTGCATATAGTGAATCTGTAAAATAGTAACACTCTATATAATAAAATTTTTACCGGAATTTTATGTATACATTTTTATGCATTTATTGAGATCTTGGCCATTTCGGGTTTCCCATTTTTATCTAAGATTAGCACGAATTCCATTTTTATGACGCATTCTTTGGAAAAGGTTCTTAACGCGTTTATAACGCCTAATGGTTGGCAATAAATCAGGTAGATTTCTGTGAGAAACCCAGGGAATAACCCATTTTATAGAAACCCGGGGAAAAACCCATTTTATAGTCGAGGCCTAGTAATTCGCAAATTCAGGTTCAGTTTCTTTTTGTTTAAGAATCAAGTAAGATGTCCAAGCGAGTGTGTTTAAGTTAAGCTGAGAAAATTAAAATTTTGGAGGAAGTTGATAAGGGCTACAAAAAAATTGATGTTGCTGCAAAATTTGGTGTTTCTCCAAGTTGCGTCTCTCTGATAATAAAAAGTCGCGATAGTATCATCAAGAAACCTAGTGTTCCAAGCAGTCGAAAACGAGTACGGGTGAGTACTTAGAGGATGTAAATGAAGCAGTTTTTACGATGGTTTCAAGTGGCCCGTACGCATCAACACGTACCAATATCGGGAAATTTAATAAAGCGAAAGGCTCTACAATTTGCTAAAGAATTTAACTGCGTTAATTTTCAAGCTAGTGAAGGGTGGTTGAGTGCCTGGAAGACTCGCAATTCAATTGTTTTCAAGACGGTGTCTCGCGAGAGTGCAAGCGTTAGTCAGGAGGACTGTGACATTTGGACTGAAACTGTTTTAAAAAGTGCATTGAAAAAGTACGAGCCAAAAAAAAACGTTTTCAATAGTGATGAAAAAACCGGTTTGTTTTTTAAATGTTTGCCAAATAAAAACCTTTTGCTTTTAAAAGTGATAAATATTTTGGTGTTAAAAGAAGTAAAGAAAGGGTGACACTTATGGTTGGAGCAAACATGGATGGCAAAAATCCCCGTTGTTTAAAAGGAGTTAAATCTCTGGAGTTAGACTAAAAAGGCATGGATGACTTCTGAGATTTTCGAAAGATGGATCAAAGAACTGGACACGAAAATGAAAAGCCAAAAGCGAAAGATTGTGATGTTTATAGACAATTGTCCTGCACATCCAGTTACTGTAAGTAAAAAATTAAGGAATATTGAATTGATCTTTTTTCCACCAAACATGACCTCCAAATTGCAACCTATGGACCAGGGTATTATAAAAAACATAAAACATCATTACCGAAACAGAACTGTTCACAAAATTGTTAATGCGATTGATAACAACCTTCCAGTCCAAAAATGAATTACCCTTAAAGAGTATATAACCGAAGTCGCTAAAGTATGGAGTGAAAATGTTTCTCAGAAAACTATCAAAAACTGCTTTTCTAAAGCAGGTTTTACTGAAAAAATTGACGAATGGGAACAAGAAGACGAAATGGATCTCGCTATCTTAAAAAGGCAATGGGGTATTCTACAAAAAACTGCTACCGTCGACGCAAATTTTTTACTTGAAGATTTCTTAGAAATCGACAATGATGTTGGCACGATAGATCTCCCAACTGACCAAGATATAATTGACGATATAAAAGGATAGAAGATCATGAACAAGAAACTGAAACCGGGGAATGTCCTGCTAAATTTAGTGAAATAAGAAATGCATTTGACATTGTGCGAACTACTCTCAGGGGCCAGGAAAGTAAACCTGATCAAATCTTTATGCATTTGAATAAATGCGAGAATTTTGTTGAGCAACAATTATTTTTCAAAAGTAATGTTCAAAAGAAAATAACTGATTATTTTTCCTAGTACGTATGTACGTAGTATGTACATATGTATTAACAGATTTTGTATTATTCTTTTTATTTCGTATGTAGTACATACATACATAAAGTCCGTACGTTATATCTTTACACGTGCGTCATAGTTTTCAGGCAATATCCCAGACGACTATTATATTTTTTGTCTCTTTTTACCAATACCTACGATTTATTGGTGAAAAGAGACAAATAATATAATAGTCGTCTGTTATACGGCCTGAAACGAACGGGTAAAGATATAACGTACGGACTTTATGTATGTATTTAGCCCTGTACATGCTATGTACTATTTAAACTTTCAAATGTTTAAAAAAATCTTTTCTAATAATTCAATTTTGCAATTTTTTTTGTTGCTTGTACCTTATAAAATACAAGTAAATGATTACCAATATAAAATACATACATAGCAATATATACGGATTTTTTCTTTATATAGTGAAAAACTTTCTATAGTGAAATTTCACACAATTTCAACATTTTGGTCTTTCACTTTATAGAGTGTCGACTGTATATATTTATATATATATATATATATATATATATATATATATATATATATATATATATATTTAATTTCACCACCCCATAGTGGAACACATTAAGGGGTTACATACACCTGGGCGCTGCAAAAAGCATGCATATTTAAAAAAAAATAATAATTTAAGTGAATAATATAAAAGAATGGCGATTATATATTTTTATTGTACTTTAAATTATAAGAATTTTTTTTTAAAATATGTTTTAAAATGTTAACATTACTTTTTATCGGGTTAAATGGACCACTGACGAAAACTATAGCGCCTCCTTGTTTGCACGATAACTTCATAAAAAATAATCCAATCTGTAAAACAAAAATTAATCTTGTAAAATAATGCAGTAGTTAAAAAGTGTCTACAAACTTTAGTATGCAATTTTCGGCCAAAAAATGTATGTTTTAATTATATTTATAAAAAATTATCTCTTAGAAAAATTTAAAAAAAAAACCTCTTGACAGTTTGCAGAACAAGTAATTCTTAAGATTTAAAAAAAATAAAAATAAAAAATATTAAAAATTGATTGAGTAATATTGTAGATAGTGTCTGAAGACAGGTAACTATAACTATAACTTTGTAATGGAATGGAATTTTCTTAAAATTCTTTTGAATAATTCTTAGAAGCATAAAGAATAAAAATCAGTAAAAAAAAAATCCAATTTTTGAAAATTCCAAGTGTATGTAACAGGTAATTTGGCATATTTTCTCCATTGTCGTATTCTAAAAATGTCTTAGTATAGCTGGTATTATCAAAAAAACTATCGTTCTCCTTTTCCCTAGCACTAGTAGAATAATCAAATTTCTTCTTTCTTGTTTTAGTTTTCCTTCCCAGAAACCTCGTTATTCCTCGAGATTAAATTTTGTTTAATTTTTGATTATTCTCTACCTTACTTGATTTTCTATGATTTACGATGGTTTCTAATCATATATTCAGATGGCAGATTTTTCTAAAAAAAGTTAACGTTGTGGAACCCGATATAGTTATGTCGGGACCCTCCACTATATTATCTCGAACTAGAGAGTTTTACACTTCATACACGTAACTGTTAATTCTGTACAAGCTTTAATTCGACCAATGACAGTATACTGCTCCATACTTGCGTCGTTGCTCCCAAAATATACTGCATTTGATGGATTTTATTCAAAAGAGAGATGTTCGCCTAATTGGAGACCCAGAACTCACCAAGAACCTTGATTCCTTGGAACATCGAAGAACGGTTGGCGACTTGAGCCTATTCTACAAGTGTTTTAATGGAGAATGTTTGATGGATGAAGCCCGCTTAATTCCTTCCAGAGTGGTGTAGGCTATTAATACATGTCACATCTTCACCTTGTTATTCCTTGTACGAAATTTTTCAAGCAGTCTTTTAGGAATTGAAATGAATTGGAATGATTTGCCCAAAACTGTATTTCACACAGAGTGCAACAGCGACTCGAGAAAAACGTTAATTGTTTTTCCGCACATACATCGCTCCTGTAGCGTTTTTAGCGATTTCCGTGCAGCACGTCTGTTACCAAATGTTGCTTTTACTAAAAAGCAACTAACTAAGACTAATGTGATTAAATATTTTTTTCTTATTGATAATAAGCAGCAAGGTTCAGGTTAGGTTCGACCTAAAACCTTACCTGAATAAACCATTTAATATGCTTTTACAACAACAATACTGAAATTACTATGTCTTAATAACAAACAATAAACACTACACTTTTTTAGTTTCTTTTCAGGAATACTAAATGCATTCAACAAACCCCTGTTAATAAAACCGAAACATTATATTAAAAATTCATCAAATAAAATGTACCTAACCCAACCCTAAAATAGGCACTAGATGGAGGCTATTGATTAGGCTATGAACAGCGTGTGAATTATTGACCACCGTTCAACATTAGCCTCGATTCAGTCAGTACAAACTTGCGAATTGCAACGAAAGTATATAAAAGCGACTCTAGAGTACTTAATTTATTGAAACGACCATTTTGTATTGCAGTGATAAAAATTACATGTTGTATCGCTCCACTCTGTGTTAAACCGCAACAATATTTTTTTAATGAAGATGTAGTGATTGTTACTGGGTACAAAAAAATTAAACTTCAGATAAAACACTGTTATTGTATGATGGACAGTAAATAATTTCTTTTAAAACACTGGATTTCAGAGGTAGTTTGCTTCTTTAACATAAGATTTTTCTTTTTAAAACTGTAAACGGCAAGATACCTTTAACTTATTATAAAATGAAAAGTAAATTGTCAATTTTAAGTGTAGCAATATTCCAACAATCCAGATTATTATCACAATTGACGTTAATTGTTCTTAATGTGTCTATTTGCTACAACTATTGGCGTACATGCTGAAAAACCATACATTTTTATGATCGAATGTCTCACTAGTTATAGAGAAGCCCGACTTATCACAAGTTTTCTAATAATTTTGTCTTGACACGAGGGTTTACCAATTTAAATATATTAAACAATATTCCATAACACCTTGTTTATATATTACATACATACATGTATATATATATATATATATATATATATATATATATATATATATATATATATATAACCACTGAAAAATATTTTGAGTGCTTATGCAAAAAAATTATTCAAAAAATTTCATTTACATTACGATAAATGTTCTAATAAAATAATATATCTTTCATGCAACGAAATAACAACAAAAATAACAACGTTCAATCAAATTACGTCTACCATTTAACTTTCAATTTTATTTGCGTCAGACAAAATAAGGCTAAAAAATATTTCATACCGAAACTACCAATAACTTAGGATATCATGATGAAGGCGAAAGTAGTTTGATTTCCGTAGAAAATAGCTTTTCTAACTATATTACAATGCTTCCTTGTAAACAAAAATGAATTATCTATCAAAACTAAATTACGCTATTACTGGAGCCGCTTTTACTAACTTTCTAGGAAGAAGTAAAAGGAAAATTATCCAAATATATGCTCGTCACGCAAAAAGTGTAAAATAAATAATACTTTAAACCAAATCTAGTCACATCAACATCAAAAAAAGATAAAATATCTAATCTATCCTAAAAATTGACTGGGTCAATACCTCAATAACTCCACCTCAACCAAAAATACAAGGTTAATTATCAATTGGAATAGTACCGCCTTTAAAGTAGTTTTCATCTGATGCAATGCACTGTGACGATTTAACCAGCTCTCGAATGCATTTGGATATTCAATCTTTGATAGAGCCATTCGATTTTTGTTTTCTTGTCTCCTTGATATCAAAACGCGTTATGGATGATGTGTTCTCACAATGTAAAATTCAGGAATTGTTTTTCCAGCAATTTGGTCTTTCCAAACGCACAGCCCCAAATAAACGTCTCTGTTGACTATTTGTATTGTAATCGATGAAACAGTGAGCATAACTTTCTTTTTTGACGTGTTATTTTTTTGGCTTTGGTTCATCTGGAGAGTATCATTCATTTGACCGACGTTTTTCTTACTCACATATCCCTGTCTCGGCACCAGTAATATGCTCTGAATCAATTTTGGATCGGAATCATCTTCTTAGCAAATTCAACACGTTGACTTTGTTGTTGGAACAAACTTAAACTCAAATCTTTACGTAAAATAATCTAAATGGTGCCAATAATAGTGAAGTGTCTTTTGCTATCTCATAAATAGTAAATCTCTTGTTTTCTTTAATCACTATTTTCGTTTTGTAGACATTTTTATGAGTTTTCGATATTGATGGCCTTCCAGGTCTCGAATCATCTTTTAGTGACTCACGCAGTGTATCAGAATGCTTACCTCCATTTTTGAAACAGAATATAACACAAATTCACTGGACAATAACTTCTTAGAATCTACTAAAAAAATATTAGAAAAGTACGTTTCACTGAGATGACTGGGTATTTTTTGATGACGATAATAAATATATATATATATATATATATATATATATATATATATATATATATATATATATATATATATACATAAACATCTATTAAAATTAATAAATATAAGTGGCAACACCGGTATGTATCCAAGGCAGTTTTACTACAAGACAATAGGCGACGATTCGGTTTTCTTCGCGGTGTTGCACGAAAGTGGAATAAGGTTACCTCTTCATAGAGTTGCAATTTACTCAACTATTGAACGATATGGTTGGGTATAAAATGTTTTTTTTGAAATTCATCAGTTTAAAAAGTGGTAAAATCTGATGTAAAATTATTGTATATCGAGCCAGATGTTCAGTTATTTATGTTAGTGACCTCAAAAAAGTAATCTAGGACCATTTAGGGGAAGCTTAGTGAGTAAGTAATAAGTTTGTTAATAACTAACAGGTTACCATGACTTAACCCACGTGGACTAAGTGATTTGCGTCCTTTGCCTTCACCATATATTTCATTTCGACAAAAATAGTCAGCTCAAAAAAATTACCGAATTGATTTTAATGAAACATAAACGATGACTTTACAGAGTAACTTACACTTGAGTTTTTTTTCAGATTTTAATTAGTTGTGGTAAAGAATTAACGATCTAACTACTTGTTATATACAATGACAAAATAAAAATAATTAAGCTACTGGTATAACAACTAGTATATTCGTAACACTTAATGTAGAACGTGATTATGTTTTCATCTGCTTTTAACATGCATAACTTCTTGAAAAGTGATATCTACCAAATATAAATGAACTTATAAGTTTTCGCAAGGTAGACAAGATTCGTAGTTTTTTTTATCTTTTTCATCAAGATACTATTAATGGTAAGTAACTCAACATTTTGGTTTAGATTAAATGGTGTATCTTCTTGTTAAGACACCGTCTCCTTACGAAGGTGGACGATCCATATAGCTAAACGAACTTTAGAAACTACTGCTCGAAAAATATCACTCGAAACACATCCAAACCACCTTCTCATGTCCTTCAGGCAAGAATTCTGTCACCTTCTGATCGATCGTTTGCCCTTTATTTGGCTTCAATAATTAGACGTACGTCCTTTGGACTCCTCATTATACGTCCGAAGTATTGAGTTTTTCTCATTTTTATGGTTGTTAGTAATTCCATCATTTTGTTCATTCTTTCCAGTATTTCTGTGTTTTTTACTTTCTGTACCCAGGAGATGTGATAAAGGGGTCTATAAATGTACATTTCAAAAGATTCCAGCCGTTTCTCTAAGCCAGGAACAAGGGCCCAGCACTCACATCCGTACAATAGCACGGAGAATACATGCGCTCTCACCATTCTCGTTCGGAGTTCGAGACTAAGACTTGTGCAATGGAAAAATTTATTCAGATTCATGTGTTACTTGAGCCTGTTCAGTTCGGGAATATATTTCCTCTTTTGAGCCTCACTTGTTATTTATATTTGTTCCCAAATATTTAATTGTGAAGACCTGTTCTAAGGTGTTGTCCCTGATTTTCTTTGTTATTACCATCCACTTGGTTCTTCTTATATTAATAATTAATCCAAATCTTTCGCTGGCTGTTATGACTCGATTGGTCAGTTGCTGGAGCAAGTAGTATGAGCATACCGTATGTTGTTCAGTGAACTCACATTAACTGTTATTCCTTCAATGGATTCTTCATTAAACACAGTATCACAATAAAAATTGAATAAAAGTGGCGAGGTCTTACACCTTGGGTTATTTTTGTGCCTTCGTACTTTTCCAGCACAATTTAAACTTCTACCGATTGATTTCAATACAGATTTTTAATAACATTTAGATATGTTTTGTCTATATTTGTTGCTTCTAGAATTTTCATTAATTTCTCGTGCATCACACAGTCGAAAGCTTTATTGTAATCTATAAAACATGCGTATACATCTACATTCATATCTTTAAAATGCTAGGCCAGTACATTTAATGAGAATAAAGTATAGTGACGTTAAATGTCGCCCTAATCAAAATCTTGGCTATTTCACTATCGTATTTAATATTAATTTAATCTGGATTTTTTTAATGGCAATCAGTAACATACGCTAACTAAACCGAAATTGTTTAATTGAATTGGTTAAACTGGTTCGTTCTATTTTAAGATAGACACTGACAAAATAGATAAATTTAGAGTGTTGTTAATACGACTATAATGGGCTTTAACAAGATAATTCAATTGGAATCAATTCTTTTATATGGGCCGCAAGTCAGACATTTGGTGTTGGTTTAATATAACTTTGGTTTGTTTACAATATGGAACAAAATTAATTTGTTTATATAGGTAAGTATCGGTATTCAATAATGGAAGCTTTATTAACCAATTAAATCCCCACTGACTGACGATAGACATTGGTGTAAAGGATTTAGGGTGAGCCAGTGATCTGCGATAAGTCAAGCGAAGGATCAGCTTTTAATCCCCGTTTTATTAATCTACAACCCATTATACTTTAATTATTTATTTTAATTAATACCATATTTTTTTAATTGATAAGGTGCTGCTAAAAGATTAATAAAAAACTAGTCATGTGGTAGAAAATAATGCATTTTTTACAAATCAAGATTATGCCTTTAAAAGGAAGCAGAAGCGACAGACGCGTTGTTTTCTTTTGTAGCAATGCTGGAAGTCTTCAGCTTTTTGTTAAATTTGTCTAAATATTATTTGACGAAAAGTACCAAAATGACTTTTAAATGTTCAAAATAAAATGAATTACACTGAGATTCGACGAACAACAGGGCTGGAGAACCACAGGCATTTGTTTTTTTTTGCCTCAAAAATACATGGTTGGAGACTTCCGAGTGACATTTGGCGTTATTGGGATGCAGAATATAAATGAGGGCAAGGTTTTTCGTAACAAATTTTTCTGGGCCCTTCAAGGAGTTCCCTATAGAAACTTAGATTGCTAGCTTGTCCTAGAGACACAGGTTCCTTAGGAACAATCACTTGACTATCAGAAAAAAAAATTATTGATTCAGAATTCGATTCGCTCATTGTTCCTTTCGTCAGACGAAAAGAGTTTGCATTGTATCACCCTTGACGTTTTGTCTTGGAGTGATGCTCGAAAATCAACGAGACTGACAATTTCTGGCTTCATCTTAAGGCTGTACTGAAGATTAAGACAAAACCTCAGTCGTAAGGCCTTTGGCAAGAATGTTGGAGTACACTTTTCTCATTCAAAATTCTGTGCTCACATTTGATAAATGAAAAATCGTTTCACATTTATCTGACTTCTAATTATTCTCAGCGTGCGTCAACGATGTTTGTTGTCTGTTTTTATGGTAGAAGGTCTTCTTGAACGAAATCCGTTTTCTACTTTTTTTCTAAAAAGGCTTTGTGTATGCACTGGATACGGAGTTACCTCCATAAACCATAGGTATACCTTTCCACCTCTTTCAGTAGAAGATTCGTCAAGTGTGACACAAAATTTGATAGGACAACCATGCTCAATAGTTTGCCATTCAATTTTCATAACATCTGACGCTCTTAACAATCGTGAAGGAACTAAAGTTATAACTTGTCTCAGTATACAGCAGTGATTAAGCTGCCATGTCAGAGACAGCCGCATTGTCAGTTCGTATACAGCGATGTCAGTCTTATGAAACATGCTAGTAAGTGGTCCGTAACTTACCTTATTTTGAAATTAAGAAATAATAGGCTACATAGTTCTATGCTAACTGACTCGCATCGCATGTTAAAAGTATGTTTACGGAATGATATTTTAATTAAAATCCATGTCATACTAGTGACGACAAACAACAATTTTTCAATTAATTATGTCATGTTATCACTTAGTTATTTTTAAAACTTTTGCAGTTAATTGTAGCAAAATTTTTGACGGTAATTTACAGGGTAAAAGCATTTTTTAAAGATTACAGAACCCACTAAAATAAAAATATAGTCTGTGTAAAAATTAAATAATTGAGGAAATTTTTGAAATTATTTTAAATTTCAAACACAGTTCTGAAAAAAGTCTAGTAAGCTACCTTCACTAATATGACACTGTCTATTATCATACTCAAAAATCTGACGCCGAACTAAGCCAGTTTTTTGTAGGAATTTGAACTTAGCCTACAAAAGAAAAATTATTTTTTTCGATCGTCGTCGATCCGTCAACGTTGCCCAGGTGCCGACACATACACATTTGTATTTCCCTGCACTTATAAGGCTATAGTGTTACCACGGGCGTTATTACATTTTTACATCAGCTACTACCTAACACACATCTAGCCGATTGCCGGAATCGAACCAGTAGCCATCGGTTTCCATAGAATCTCGATTATCCGAAATAATATGGACCAAAGTGATTTCAGATAATCTAATAAGTTTAGAATGAATACAACATTGCAGATTGACTTAAAACATTTATACGATATGCTATTACGTACATAGGTATTTATTAAAACAAAAAATAGAACAATTAGTTTACTTATTTTATGTTATGTACGGAAAATCGAAAATAAAACAGTTTCATTCTTAACTTTAATGTCTTAAAAATGAGGTAATTTTAACAACACTCATTTGGCGTTAGTTCTGTTTCTGGCTGCAATGTTTCTCTAACGTTTGATAAGCAAAACGTCCACGGCGGTTGTATTTTCTTGTTGTTCTACATAAGTTAACGCTTTTTTCTAGGGCGTCTAGTCCGTCTGAATGTGACATTTTTACTGGAATATTGTCAGTGGCTTCTACTTCGTTATCATCATCGTCATCACTGTCTATTTTATTAACATTTTTGCATACACTTTTAATTAATTCTTGGTCAATCATTTCATCTTCCACACTATCACTGTTTAAACCATTCGCAAACATCGGTTTCCGTAACACTTTCACATCCTGATATGTTGTAATAATTTGATGTAAACTTTCATTCTCTTCTGTTTCTGCCTCTGAGTAATGTCTCTCCTCTTGTAGAATCAATTTTGACCAAGATTTTTCCAGAGTACTACTCTTTACTTGATTCCAGGCTGAAGCTATCCAATATGTAACATTTTTCAAATTTATCTTTTTTAGACGATTGGTAACATTGTCACCTTCATCTACTTCTTCTAAAATATGCTCCGATAACAAACGCCTCTAAGTGCGTTTTAAATTTTCAAGTACACACTGATCCATAGACTGAATGAGAGAAGTTACAGCAGGAGGCAAAAACATTGCTTTTATTTCCCCACTTTCAAGTTGCACTTGGGTGAGTGGGGGCGTTATCTAGTAACAGAATACATTTCCTAGGATATCCAAAGTTCCACTTTGGGAACAAAATATCCAAAAAACTAGTCTTTAAATAGAGTTGCGTTTATCCAGGCATTGTTTTGATTTTTATACAAAACAGGAAAAGCATTGCGACAAATATTCTTAAAGGTTCATGGATTTGCTGACTTACCAATACATGATAATGGGAGTTTGTGTCTTTCAGAAGCATTACTGAATGCAAGAACAGTAATACGTTCTTTGCTATGTTTGTAACCAGGTGCTCCAGCTTCCGTTTTTGAAGCTAAGGTAATTGACGTAAACATTTTGTAGTTCAAGCCTGTTTCATCGCAATTATAAATTTGGTCTGGTTGTAAACCATGTTCTTTCATAAGCTGCTCAAAATTCTCTGCAAATTTTTTTTGCAGCAGATACATCAGCCGACAAGCTTTCTTCACAAACTTTCAGTTGACGTACACCATGCCTTTTTTTCCAGCTATCTAGCCATCCATCACTTGCAGAAAAATTTACAGGCACTTCAATAACCGGCAACTCTTCACTTAAACTCACTGCCCTTATGTTTTAAAATTGTTTCTGAAATTGGTATTCCACGTTCTCGATTCTGTGTAAACCATAAAAATAAAGAATCATCCACTTTTTGGTATTCACCGCTTTTCATACTTTTTCGTGCCTGTGTGGGCGATGACAGAACACTACAGTATTTTTCAAGTTTTTCGCGATTTTTTCTCCACTCTGAAACAGTACTCACAGCTACACTTAAATCCTTCGCTATATTTTTAAGAAGTTCATCATTATCTAAACGTTGAATTGCTTCAAGTTTCTCTTTTAAGGTAATAAAAACACGTTTACGCTTATTATTATGACGCTCCATTTTGTAAAATATCTATTAAAACGAAACTATTACATCTGCGATAATAGTATACGCAATGAGTAACTTATAACACTCTTCGACTAACCAAAACATAGACAGCGGTGAAATTCTAGACGTCGGGGAGTCCCCGTCGCGTTAAGGAAACCACTCATCGTCTGTTTCGAATAATGGAGATTTTTTCGTTTAATGGGAATACAATTTGCTTTTTGGATTGGATTGGATTGTACTGTATGCTAATCTTTCGGTAGCTGCAACGATTTTAACAATAATAAAATATCACGACTATTTTCTCTGCATTCAAAAATGCTAAAACTTCAACTCGGATTCTGTACCTTACCCTTTCGAGCTCATTTTTGTACGTCTCCTATGTACTCATGAACGCTGCAATAACACGTCCGCCGTGGTACCAACTTGAAGTTTATGGCTAGAGTGTGTACACTTTTAAATATTTTTTATTCCGTGTGAGAAATTTTTTGAAAAGCTACCATTTTATTTTAACCGAATACATTAAAAAAACATTCAAAATAGAAAACATCATGGCTCAAAACAAAAGTATAAATTCATATAAATTAATAATTTGAAAGCTTGCTAAGTTTTATAATGAAAAGTTTTATGGATTTCATTCATACCAAATCTGCATTTATTATTTTCCCCCGAATATTCCGTATCCCTTTTGACCTGTTTAAATTAAAACGCTTCATTCCGCGAACGCAAATACAGACTGTTTTTATACAAAAAACAATTATTTTAATATTAACAGGGTATACACGGTTTTTGTATTTGCTTTTCCCGGCCTAAAACGGCACAGTATGCGAACACGAGTTCACAGACCACCAGCAGCTAAATGAACTTCTAAATATTTAACGCCATTATTGTTCCATTTGTATGCCTAAAACTCCCTTGCATATATTCGTCCACCCTCTTTTCCATAACGAAGCTTTCGCGGGGTTGCCAGGTGTTTTTAATACAGTATTTGTTTAAAGGCAATGATTTTGGTAAGATAATTGGTTCATTTCAATTGAACTCAAATATTTAATAAAAATAAAATGGAGTTTTTAAGATGAGGTACATGACAAGGAAAATCAATTTAAAGGACCCCGTACTTTGAGTGGTTTCAGTCAAATTAGCTGATTTTTGATATGTTGTAGTTCTCAGCTTTCTGAATCAAAATGTCCGTGGGCACAACCTTCGAAAATAGGCAAATTTCGAATTATTTTCAATTTAAATACTAATAAAATCCATTTTTTTTTTTTTTTTAAACCATTTTGATAATGCTGCTGCTCTCGGACGAAGACGATGACCCCCCTCGCCCGCCGTGACAAGAAGAATGTCATTCTAGGTTAAGTTTAAATTAATACTAATTTAAGTCTTGTTACTTCCTAGTTTAAGTTAGCGTAAGTCTTAGTCTAAGGTAGTTTTAGTCTTAGTTCTAAGTCTTAGCTTTAAGAAACTTCATGTATATACCAAACACATTTCCTAGGTTAGCATAGGATTCCTATTGTAAGAACTTAGGTTAAGATAGAATAAGTTTACATTTAGTAATAGAAATTATCTTTATACTTTCAAAAATTATAAGAAAGAGGCTTTGCCTAGCTTAAAAATCAATAAAGACAGTGATTTTGATAATTATTAAATTAAAGATACAAGAAAAAAAGTCTCGCACTTATTCACTAAACAATCATATCTACGAGGATTTATGGAAAAGTTCGCGGCCTCACCAAAAAATAATTTTAATATTTTTATTATAGTACCCTCAATAAGTTTATACTTTCTTTGGTTGTCACAGTGTAAAATTTTGTTGCTGTAGAATTTGTAGTTTTTAGGTTAGAATGAGTTTAGTGAGATCAAGTACAGCGTTTTTGGAAAAATGGAAAAAATTGAACAACGTGCGGTCATCAAGTACTTGTTTAAAAAAAGATTAACACCAAAGGAGATCCACGATGATATAAATACAACACCAGGGGAATCTGCTCCGTCATACACCACTATGAAAAAATGGGTTGCAGAATTTAAACGTGGACGAGAGCATCAAAGGTGACCCTCGCTCCGGTCGGCCCACGCCGTCTACGACTGAAGAAAACATCGGCAAAGTGTGTGATCTCATATTGAAACGCCATAGATTAACTATCAGGGAGATTGCAGACACTATAGGCATCTTGTAGAACGAATACAAAACATCATTGCCAACGAACTCGGATTTTCTAAGGTTTCCGCTAGGTGGGTCCCCAGATTGCTTTCAGTTGAACAAAAATGAATTCTATTCACGATTTCTCGCGACTGATTGGAGATGTTTGAGGCTGATCCGCAAGATTTTCTTAACAGGTTTGTGACAGTGAACGAAACCTGGGTTCACCACTATACTCTAGAGTCAAAACAACAATCCAAACAGTGGAAAAAATCTGGTGAACCGACCCCAAAGAAAGCTAAGGCAATTCTGTCAGCTGGAAAAGTGATGACATTAGTCTTTTGGGATGCTAAAGGTATTATTATGGTGGACGAAAAGCGAAATAATAAAGTCGACTTACTATTGCACACTTTTGCGTCGCTTACGTCAAGAAATTAAAGAGAAACGCCCAGGATTGCTGAGAAAGAAAATTTTGTTCCATCAGGACAATGCTCGCGTTCACACGTCTGTTGAGTCTATGGCTCAAATTCGTGATTGTGATTTCGAATTGCTGCCCCACCCGGCTTATTCTCCTGATTTGGCACCTTCGGACTTTCATCTGTTTCCAAACCTAAAAAAAAAACACCTCGGTGGCCAGATTACGTCAAAAAATAAAAATATTTTTGTACATATTTTATTTTGTTTTCTTGACTAGGCCATGAACTTTTCAATCCATCCTCGTATATGTAATCTGGGACGCTAAAAACCGAATTCGAGGTATAAATTAACTTATTACGTCATCATTTTGACCCTTCCTTGAAAAATAGGTAAAACCCAGCTAGAAACCACTTTTCCATAAAAAAAGTGCGGGGTCATTTCTTAAACAGATAATCTATAATATATATAAAATACAACGTCTCTCAGTCTGTCTGTCCGTTAGTGCGCTTATCAATCGAGAACCACTTTCAATTCATACATATGTTCTCTGGCCAGGTTATAGGATATATTTTAATACGTTAGGTAACATAAGGAATAAGCAGAGACGATAATAATGAATCAAACCGAAAAAAAGTTTACCTCTAGCGCACTCTCTTGCAATACTGCTAACCCGTTAAATATGGAACAATATCATGTAGTAAAGAATACAATATATAAAAATGTAACGTCTTTCTGTATGTCTGTCTGTCCGCTAGTGGGCTTAACATTCGAGAAGCACTTATCCGATTTCATATGTTTTTTTTCTTTAAATTCATACATATCTCTATGGCCAGGTTATACGGTATATTTTATTACGTTAGGTAACATAAGGAATAAGCACTGACGATAATAGTCAAAAAAAAATTTTTTAGTGTCATTTTAACCGTTTTTTTTTATCTTTGTATATTGATCGAATAACAACAAATGCGTTTTTTCGGTCATTCATCGAAAAAAAAATTGAGAATTTTTTATCGCATCTGGTAGAGGATCGCGAGACCTTTAGTAAAAAAAAATCAATTTCGTTAACGTAAAAATAACTGAAAAAATGCATTTGATGTTATTTGATTAATAAACAAATGTAAAAAGAACTGAAAATTTTAAGCCGATCGGTTTATTTAATCGACCTGTACAATAAAATGAAAAAAAAAAATTGCCTGTTTTTTCAATTTTGTAGGTGATGTAAACACTTGAGTGACTTAAAACCAACTTGAGAATTTCATTACGAAGAGTTTGTTTTTTGTCTCGATCCGACTTAACCGGAAGTTATTCACATTTTAAGCTCAAAAACCCGTTTTAAAAATTTAAATTGTTTATAAACAAAAGAGCACAGTTTTTCGAGGTACAAAACTCAGGACAATACTTCTAGTGATACTCCAGAGACGATAAAATCATAATACTGCTGTATCTAAACTATCTAATGTGTCTATCTAAACTATTTTATCGTTATTTTGTCCTTTGTTTTACTGCACTATAGGGCGACCATTGTCAGAAACGATGCAAACGTGGAATGTGTGGAGTGTTACTTCACGATTCCGATCTCTTAATATGCAAACTCTCAGATGCCGTAAATGGCCTAAGAGTCTGTTGCAACACATACTTCGTAAAGCCTATACCATACAGCTGGTACAAGAATTAGAAAGAACAAGATGGACGTACTTAGATGAGGCTTATGTTCGACCAGGGATTGCATAGCTGAACATGATGATTATGATGACAAAAATTAAAACTAATCGATACTACTTAGGTGCTCAACTTCGTCAAATAAATAGTTGCACGCTGCTCAACAAGTACCATCATCTTATTCTTGGATGGGGCACATTTCTCTATTAACGAGCACGTCACCAATGTAATTGCTGTTATTGGAGTATGACAAGTCTAAAACAAAAACAAAAATCAGGAGCTTCCCAACAATGTTACAGTAGTGACACGAAAGGCGAACTCAGCAACGGATGATCTAACTGAGAGCTAGGATGCAATAAACTCTGCCAAAAGTCATATTTTTCAGCTAAAGAAATTAAAATATGTATCTATTATACGTGTATATATATATATATATATATATATATATATATATATATATATATATATATATATATATATATATATGTACATACATATATACAGTGAAGTCTGCTTATAACAAAACCGTTTATAGTTAATTTTCGGATAAAACGAACTATTTGGATAATGCACGAAAAAAACTTTCATAAGATCAATGTTGTGTTATGCGGTTTTATTTTAAAATGAGTACACAAAAACGTAAAGCTTTTACTTTAAAAGACAAACACGATACTATAAGGGAAATAGAAAAGGGAGTTAAACAAAATGATGTTTGCAAACAGCTGAATTTAACTAAATCTACGGTTTCTACCATAAGGAAGAAGAGGCAAGAAATCTTATCAATCTATGATAAAAAAACTTTAGTTGTAAAAAAGTAAGAAAATCTACCCATGACCAAGTCGATAAAGGACTCCTTAAATGGTTTAGTTAAAAACGACATGAACATGTTCCTATACTGGCTATACTTTACAAGAAAAAGCTAGTGAATTGGGAAGGAAAATAGATAACATCGAGTTTAACTGTTCTAAAAGTTGGATTGAACGATTTAAAAACCGACATAATATTAGTGGGGGGTAAGATAGTAGAAGAAGCTACACAGGAGTGGATATGATTGTTGTTGATCAGTGGTTGACTAATGTATGGCCGGAAATTCTAGAAAGTTACGAATGATGAAACGGGTTTGTTTCACAAGATGACGCCTGAAAAAACATTAAAGTTTGTCGGTGAGAATTGTGCTGGTGGAAAATTATCAAAAGTAAGGATTGACAGGGGAATGAAATCAGAAGGGGATCGTCAATAGTCATTTTTTATAAGCAAAAAAAAAAAAAAAAAAAAACAAATAACTTGAATAGATATACAGCTTCAGGTCTTTATTAACCGTTGAACACCAGTTGGACATAAATGTCTTTGGACTTCTTCGGGCTCATTGATTCAGTCTATTCTTAAGAATAATAATTGTTCATGTTTATTAAGTCCCTGTCATTGATATAACATCCTCCAGGGCCAGGTGCAAGAAGTAAAGCCTATGATTTTTCCCTTGTTGAATTAAATACAATTTTTATATGTACATTTTCTAGGCAGATGGAAACTATTTTCAAATCCACAAGCTGTCATTGTTCTATTCTATTTTTTTATATCTTTTACATACTTTTGTGTTATTTATTGATTCATCACACCCGGTTCAGGAAATCCATAAATGGCTACAGAAGCAACGCGTGTACGAAAGTCACGAATCACGTTGGTTCTCAATCGCGGTAGGTATACTAGGTGGTAAACTAAAAATATTCTACCAGTAGATAGAGTATATCATTCATAAATTCGTTTCCCGCCAAAGCAATGATTCATTACAAATTTTAATGAGTTTTACTGTAAATGTTAACTTATAAGATGACTTCGGTGTCTGTCTGTCTGTCCGTCCGTCTGTCTGTCTGTCTGTCTCACCCGATTTTCTCCGAAACTATTTGTCATAGAAAGTTGAAATTTGGTAATAATATAGGAATTGATGGCCTCATCAGAGCCGTGTAGTTTTGAAAGTTAAATTTTGACTTAAGCGGTTAGTTTTGGGGGGTGAAATCGGAAGTGAAAAACAAATTTTTTTACTAGGTCATCGAGTGTGGTGTCAAATGAAAGCTTATGAAAACACGCGAAAAATCGCTGTCCCCCTCCTTATCTCGAAAAGAATTGATCAAAAAATTTTGAAAATATTCTGGAATATTCTCCACCGCGTGTAGATTGAACGAAAATTATCACGAGTGCTTTACCTTTAATAATTTATCTGGTATATAAAAAAAACAAAAAATTCAAGGTCATCAGTTTTCAGTAAAGAGTGGAAACAAACTTTGTTGAAAACTCATTTGGGGTGTGTTTTGTGAAGTTACTGATCAATTTTTATACCTCCATAACAAAATTTGTTATTTTAAAAGCAATCAACGGAACACTAATTGCGCAAGTTCAACTTGCACTTGACCGGTTATCGTTTTAATTAAGATTAGTTTTGCACTTACATGATGTTATCCATGTGGAAGAAGGCAGTCAGAGCCAATCAACACATTCTTGTAGTACATATACGGTACTCTTTTATGCAAATTTTTAGAATTGTGCTTAATATACAAAAAACTTCTTCTTTCTCACATTTTGTCAATGTGGTTCCATATTTGGCCGACGGGCCCAAACCAAGTCAGCACAAACACTATTACCATTGTGTATTAAGGAATGACCTGACAATGTTACATGTTTTCAAAATCACTGACCTCTGAATGTTTCTGTTAATTCTTTACAAAGCTCAAATTCGACCAACTATGGAATACTGCTCCCATGTTTGGGGCTCTGCTTCCAAACATACACTGCATTTGTTGGATTCTGTTCAGAGAAGAACTGTTCGTCTGATTGGAGACCCGGAACTGACCGGCGGCCTTGATTCGCTTAAACATCGAAGAACGGTTGGCGACTTGAGTCTGTTCTACAAGTATTTTTATGGAAAGTGTTCGAAGGATGTAGCCCGCTTAATTCCTCTCAAAGCGGTGCATGTTAGAAATAGAGGTCGCGCTGGTGCTTCACATTCGTATGAGGTTCAGCTTGTTACTCCTTGTACAACGCTTTTCAAGTAGTCTTTTATATGGAGAACATCATCCGTTTGGAATAATTTGCCCAGGGCTGTGTTTCCCACAGAATACAATTTACAGCGATTCAAGAACAACGTGAATAGCTTTTTTCCGCACACATGCCGCTCCTGGAGCGCTTTAAGGACTTCCCTGCAGCACGTGTGCTAAACCCATAAAAAAAAACGTTTGTTTAGTCCTAATTGTGCTAAGTGTGGTGTTAATGTTATTGGTGTAAGGCCTGTGGCTGATATAATGAGGGGGACAATGATGACTTTTTCTTGTTTCCATAGCCTTTTTATTTCTGTTGCAAGGTCTGTGTATTTAGTGATTTTTTCTGTGTATTTCGTTTGGATGTTTTTGTGTCGGAAAGAGCTGATCAAAAAATTTTGAAAAAATTCTGAAATATAGGTATAGATTGAACGAAAATTATCACCTTTGATAATTTATCTGGTAGATAAAAAAACAAAAATTTCAAGGTCACAAATTTTCAACAAAGATCGGAAACAAACTTTGTCGAAAACTCATTTAGGGTAACAAATTTTTTTATTTTAAAAAGCACCGTATGGAACACTAATTGCGCAAGTCCGACTTGCACTTGGCCGGTTTTTTTTATTGTTCACCTCGCCGCCTGAGTGGGGATTTTACCCTTTTTTCGGCGACAATGTTGTAAAACCCGTCAACGTTGTTCAAGTGCTAAAACATACATTCTTGAATTTGACAGCGCCTTTTAGACAACGCGGTAGTGCTGCCACGGACGTTATTGCATTTCGGCAAACAACCAGTACCTCTGTACGTGGCCGGGACAAATATACTTAATAAATTAATAAATAAAATATACCGACCTGTCGAGAAGTTCTGCACCGATAGCAAGTTACTACGCCACGGAGCCACAGGCTACCACAACGTATGGACAAGAGCTTCACACAACCTATGAAGCTTTTGTGGAAGACATTCCTGATAAATCCAAATTTGGGAAAATTGTTGTCAAAAAGAATTTAGGGACCTATGTTCACAGGACCTTTTTCTATTAGGATTATGTAAGGAATTTTGGCTACGTGCTTAATTAAAATTACATATTTTCTGGAACTCGTTTGATCAGACAATCGTTGAGAAATTAACTATTTTTAATACATATTCTTTATCAGTCCACTCAGTAATTGCTTAAACTTTTTTCTTACCTTAACCTCCAATTTCGTAAGATTATAATAATTTTTATCCAAATGAATAGCAGTAATAATAAAAATTTGCAAACTAGTTCTATTAAAAACGTTTTAGCACTTGTTATCACAATATTTGTACACTACAACACTGCAACATATAATTTAGTATCTTATCATTTAATGCTGATAAAAAAAAATGTGTCAATATCAGTATATAGTCTAATATCTAATATCATTTATTGAATAAACTAGGTAGGGCACGTATCACTACTATTAGATGAGCTGATCTAATATGAATATAAATTTGGGGACTTAAGATATTTACATGTAAGTAACCTAATTAACTTAGCCTAGGTAAGGATTTTATATAAATGAGATGGAAACTTAAGATATCTAACACTTGCGATATTTCATGAAGTACTACTAAAATCCTGGAAGAAGGGGCCTGATGGTCTTGGGTAACGACTCCTGCCGTTGGGCGCAGGTCTTTAAACATTTGTAACTGTGGAGTTGCTTATGAATTCACGGATTGTTGGCATCTAGAGGTTAAAGGTGAATATATAGTAAGTGAGATTAATAGTCACTTTATCAAGGGATTATTAATATATTTTGGAAAATTCGTCATGGGGAGAGAGAAATTCGTAAATCGCTACAGGAGCGGTACGTGCACGGAAATAGCGATTCACATCTTGAATAAGTACAGGTTGTACTTGGTGGAAATACAGATCTGTGACCCTCTGACGTGATATATTGAAGAAGTAATATGACTAACATTTAAAAAAAATAAATGGAGATAACATACTTGAAAACAATAACGGAAATTGTTGAAAATTGGATACCACATAAGAATATAGAAATATTCTAACAGTAGGACCCTGCGCCATACCGCATGCAACATTCACCCAGTAACTAATTTTTTATGGATTGACCAATTTGGAAAATTAAGATGATCAAATTTAACCATGTTGGGCACTCTTTTATGGTACTTAACTTGACAGGGAATCATTTTGGCCGCCACAGAAAGAAACGAATTTATAGAAATTTGGCTAAAAAAAAAAATTATGGCTCAACTATGCTGCTTTTTAGAAAAACATTTTTAAGTTGAAATGGACTCCTGTTTTTCATGTTAATATTTAAACAATATTGTTCAGCAATCTTTCTCGACGTAGCCCAGGCCTTTGATAGGGTCTGACACCAAGGTGTGAAGCAAAGCTACAAAATACGTTGCCAGGAAAATACGTTCAACTTCTGCAGTCCTATTTATCTGGTAGGATCTTTAGAGTGAGATAAGAGGCCGCATATTCAGACTTCAGAGTGATCAATGCAGGTGTCCCACACTTAGGACCTTTCTTATACTTGCTATACACGTATGATCTACCCATAACTAAAGACGTGACCGTCGCAACATTAGCTGATGATACTGCAATCCTTGCCACCGGACCAACAGTACAGGAAGCCACCAGAAAACTTCAAGCAGCTAGCGACAGGATACAGGAATGGACTAGACAGTGGAAAATAAAACTTAACAAGCTAAAATCAATACATACCAATTTCACATATCGAAAACTGGAAGAAATACCATCAGTTAACTTAAACAGGGTTGTGATTCCATATGCCAACAACGCTAAATACCTGGGTATGACCCTGGATACAAAGCTCAAATGGAAAGAACATGTGAAGAAAAAGTGTGAAGAGCTTGATATTAGATTTCGACAGATGCATTGGCTCATGGGACGACACTCGAAGATGTCAGTACAAAATAAAATTACTACTCTACAACTAGATCCTTAAACCAACTTGGACTTATGGTATCCAAATATGGGGGATGTACAAGCGACAGCAATGCCAAGATTATTCAAACATGGCAAAGTAAGGTGCTGAGGACTATCGTTGATGCTCGTTGGTACGTGAGAAATTCAAACCTTCACAGAGATCTAAAGGTCTCCTCTGTTAAAGAAGTGATTCAACATTTTGCTAGGAAGCATGAAACTTGCCTACATCGCCATTCCAACGCCGAGGTCTTACATCTACTCGACAACGCCAATCTGCACCACCGACTGAAGAGGACTAAACCCCTCCACTTGGTGTAGTGAGTGATGTGAAGTGAAACAAAAAGCAGAGCATAGTGCAGTGAAACAAAGAGCAGAGCATAGTGTAGTGAAACAAAAAGCAGAGCATAGTGTAGTGCAAGATCTTATATGGAAGTACAATGAAAACTTCTTGTCATCAATGGATGGACAGCAGTAGGTTAAGTTTTAGTTTGTAAGAATTTTGAGAGGCAAATTGATGGATGTTGATACTTGAACAGTTTCAGTGACAAATGAGAGAAAAAAAAATGCAGAAAATCTCGTCGGCAGCATGCCTCGAAGATGCAAGGCGACTATTGATGCAGGAGGTGTTTGGACAACTTACTAAAGTAATTGCGCCGTTGTTAGCACACCAAAGAATACAATTAATGGCAATTTTTTTCCAGAATACGAGCGGTCGTGTTCTTACTTGACAAACTGTAAAATATTGGTCTGTTATGAAATTATATCATATAATATGTATTAAAAATATTAAGCACTTTCTTTTGAATCAACTTTAGGAATCTTTATGTATTATTTCTAATCCAGTTAGTTTACTTTTGAATGTACTCTTTTATCATCTAGTGATTTCATTTCGTTCGGCAGTCTATTGAAAGTTCTTATAGCGTTTAGATAACCATTTTTGTTACCAATAGTTTTGTTAATATCGGCTATCTTTATACTCTTCTTTCTCGTCCTACTATTTGATGTGAGAAAATTATCGCTTAGAATGGGCTAGTGATATTAAAGTGACTCATATATTTGAACTTTTATGGTAAATAGAGTGTGCAATTAGTTAGGTATATCCCTTTAAATTAACTACTATCAGAATATATATTTAACTCTACTAGCAGTGCAAACAAATACATATGTTATATGTATGCGTTAAAAAGCAACAAAACATATCCTGCTGTTTCCCTTAATGCAGCACTTTATAAGGTTTTGCGGCAAGGCATTTTATTAGCGTCAGCATAAAGGAAACGTTAGATGACGTTCTGCTTTATTACTATATATTATTATAGCTATTTCATATGTAATCTTTATAACTCTGGTCCTGTGACACATTCACAAGTTTATGTTCAAATTAATTCGATATTGGAAACAGTTCTCAGAATTCATCTCTGAGCAACCTAACTTTAAAACAAAAAGTATAAAAAAATATCGCATTATTATTAAGGTCTATAAACTACGAAAAACAAAAATGAAGTTAGCAACGTTTATAATCTCTATATACGTGGTATGATCCAAAAGCTCTCGGACTAATGTTATATAGCAAGAACGCGAAATAGTACCGACCGTGCCTATAGGTGGCGGTAGGTACATCCCTAACAACGCTACGTAAAAACGAACTTTCTAGCTCGTTCGGTTTTTTCTGTATGCATGTTTGCGTTAAAATTTAATTGTGTCTCTCTGGAATTTTTACAATAAATGCAAAAAAGAGCAGCAAGTGTTTATGAAATGTTATTTTATACTCAGGAAAAGTGTAACTAAAGCTCTGAACTCCATGCAATTTTTTGACAGGTTTTTTACTATTTAAGGCAACCGAATTTCGATGGAAGAGGACAAGCGATCCGGAAAACTTTCGACTACAACCACGCGTGATAAGTTCAACAAATCATTCATTAAGATCATCGTCGGACAATTCTGAGCCACCAACGATTTTCTATTGATTAGAAAATGGCCAAAGCTCTGGAGCGACAAAGGTTTTCTACTGTATCGCGACAGAGCACAGTTCTGTACAATTATTTTTGCGGAAAAATTCCATGAATATCATCCCTCACCCCCCCCTTATTCGGCTGACTTGGCAACCTCGAAGCTTCGGGCGGCGGCAGCAGCACGATCACAGTATCGAGTAGCAGCAGTAACAGCACTTGAAAAGGCCAAATGAGACTTTCACGAAATGTTGTGCAAATCCATTGTTAGATGAAGAATTGAAATCCGGAATTTCAATGTATTACATTTCACCATCAGTGAAAACCTGTATTGTAACATATATATACATTTTATATATATATATATATATATATATATATATATATATATATATATATATATATATATATATATACAAAAATAAATATAATATTTTTATTATAATATCTCAATAAGTTCATACTTTCTTTGGTTGTCACAGTGTAAAATTTTGTTGCTGTACAATTTGTAGTTTTTTAGGTTAGAACGAGTTTAGTGAGACCAAGTGCAAAGTTTTTGGAAAAATTGAACAACGTGCGGTCATCAAGTACCTGTTTTAAAAAAAGATTAATACCAAAGGAGACCCACGATGATATGAATACAATACTAGGGGAATCTGCTCCGTCATATACCACTGTGAAAAAATGGGTTGCAGAATTTAAATGTGGACGAGAGAGCATTGAAGATGACCCTTGCTCCGGCCGGCCCACAACGTCTACGACTGAAGAAAACATCGGCAAAGTGTGTGATCTCATATTGAAAGACCGTAGATTAACTATTATGGAGATTGCAGACACTATAGGCATCTCGTATGAACAAACATAAAACATCATTGCCAACGAACTCGGATTTTCTAAGGTTTCCGTTAACGAATTCGACTCACGATTTCTCAGGACTGTTTGGAGATGTTTGCTAAAGAAAGCGAAGGCAATTCTGTCAGCTGGAAAAGTGATGGCGTCAGTTTTTTGGGATGCTAAAGGTATTATTATGGTGGATTACCTTCCGAAAGACGAAACAATAAACTCGATTTACAATGGCATTCTTTTGCGTCGTTTACGTCAAGAACTTAAAGAGAAATGCCCAGGATTACTGAGAAAGAAAGTTTTGTTCCAAGAGGACAACGCTCGCGTTCACACGTCTGTTGAGTCTATGGCTCAAATTCGTGATTGTGGTTTCGAATTGCTGGCCCACCTGGCTTATTCTCCTGATTTGGCACCTCCGGACTTTCATTTGTTTCCAAACCTAAAAAACATCTCGGTGGCCAGAAATTTTCATCAAATGAAGAAGTCGAAGCTGCAGCTAACCATTATTTTGAAGACTTTGAGAAATCTTTTTTTCAAACAGGTGTGAAAGCTTTTTAAAGCAGGTGGAAGAAGTGCATAGAGCTAGGAAGAGATTACGTCGAAAAATAAAAATATTTTTGTACGTATTTTATTTTGTTTTCTTGACTAGGCCGCGAACTTTTCAATCCATCCCCGTATATATATATATATATATATATATATATATATATATATATATATATATATATATATATATATATATATATACATATAAAGGGTTGTTGAAAAAGTATTAAGCCTTTTTTTCGTTATGGTAGATAGATTTAGTCTCACATATCTCAAGTAATATAAGTCGCATCAGGTCATACTTAGTGTTAGTTGAGAGCTGACATTTGACAACAGTAGGCGTACAAAAACTGTTAAAATTCGTTTATTCAGACTTAATTTAGAGCGCTTTGAAGATCAGTAAAATTTCTCCAAAAGTTCGCTACATTTTAAAATTTTATTTCGATAAAGGCAGAAATGCTACGTAGGCCTATGAAGGAATTTCTGCTGTTTATGGTCAAGATACATTACCAAAACCAACAGCTAAATGATGGTTCAGCAGCTTTCGTTCTGGAAATTCCGATGTCAAAGATGCTTCTCGCATTGATCCACCAATGACAGAAAAAGTTGAAAGAATTTTGGCAAAAGTTGAGGAAGGCCGGCATGTAACTAACCATAATAGTACCAAAGAACTATAAATCCCCCACCAAACAGTTTTAAACCATTTGAAGAAAGCTGATGGAAAAAGACATTGTTTGATAAAATTTTTGTGTGCCACATGATCTGAGGCTCAAAAATTAACTCGGTTCAGTCCCTATAGAAACGTAACCATTTCTGAAGGGGTTGATCATAGGCGATGAAAAGTGGTGAAAAGCATTCGACATTAATGTATGAAAAATATAGTGGTCGAAAAAGAATGAAGCTACACAAACGACAGCAAAGCTTGGATTGACGCCAAAAATGTAATGCTGTATGTTTGGTGGAATTGAAAGGTAATCCCGCATCACGAGGTGCTGCAGTTTGGCCACAGGATTGATCCTGTACTGACAAGATTAAGGCAACCGATTGAAAAAATCGGCCCGAGCCAGTCAACAGAAAGGGTGTCGCCATCCATGACAACGTCTGACCACACACATCTTTGATAACTCAGCAAAAATTAAGAGAGCTTGACTGGGAAGTTTTAATGCATCCATCGTATAGCCTGGACCTTGAACCGTCAAACTACCATTTATTTCGATCTCTGAAGAACTCTCTGAATGGTGTCCAGTTAGTGTGAAAAGAGAACACTGTTATAAAGTAGATGCTTACTACGTTTTTAAGGAAAAAGAACGAACTCGGAATTTTGAGTATGAAGGAAGAAAAATGAGTTTTTCATTTACATCTCACACACCGACACCCCATTAATGTAAATTACAGTCGATATATTCCGAGTTTTGAATATATATATATATATATATATATATATATATATATATATATATATATATATATATATATATATAACATATATATATTATATATATATATATATATATATATATATATATATATATATATATATGTATATATGTATATATGTATATATGTATGTATATATAATATATATATAATACATATATATATATATTATATATATATATATATATATATATATATATATGTATATATGTATATATGTATATATATATATATATATATATATATATATATATATATATATATATATATATGATCAAAAAATAGTAAATCTATAATATATATAAAATGCAACGTCTATCTGTCTGTCTGTCTGTCCGTTAGTGCGCTTATCACTGGAGAACCACTTATCCGATTTACGTACCTTTTTTTTTACATACATATGTTCTCTGGCCAGGTTATAGGCTATATTTTATTACGATAGGTAGCATAAGGAATGAGCAGTGACGATAATAGTGAATGAAGTCGGAAAAAAGTTTGCCGCTAGCGCGTTCCCTTGCAATACACAACCTAAACCATTAAATATGGAACAATATTATGTAGCAGAGAATATCTATAATCTATAATATATATAAAATGCAATGTCTCTCTGTCTGTCTGTCTGTCCATTAGTGCGTTTATCACGCGAGACCCACTTATCCGATTTACGTGTCTTTTTTTAAATTCATACATATATTCTTTGGCTATAATAATAATAATCTGTATCTATAATATATATAAAATGCAACGTCTCTCTGTCTGTCTGTCTGTCCGTTAGTGCGCTTATCCCTCGAGAACCACTTATCGTCGTTTTTTAAATTCATACATATATTCTCTGACCAGGTTATAGATATATATTTTATTACATCTATAATATATATAAAATGCAACGTATCTCTGTCTGTCCGTCTGTCCGTTAGTGCGCTTATTACTGGAGAACCACTTATCCGATTTACGTGTCTTTTTTTTAAAACATACATATGTTCTCTGGCCAGGTTATAGGATATATTTTATTACGTTAGGTGACATAAGGAATAAGCAGTGACGATAATAGTAAATCAAATCGGAAAAAGTTTGCGGCTAGCGCGTTCTCTTGCAATACACTGCCTAAACCACTTAATATGGAACAATATCATATAGCAAAGGATATCTATAATATATATAAAATGCAAGGTCTCTCTGTCTGTTTGTCCGTTTGTGCGCTTATCACTGGAGAACCATTTATCCGATTTTCGTGCTTTTTTTTAAACATACATATGTTCTCTGTCCAGATTATAGGATATATTTTAATACGTTAGGTGACATAAGGAATAAGCAGTGACGATAATAGTGAATCAAGTCGGAGAAATGTTTGCCGCTAGCACGTTCTTTTGCAATACACTTCCTAAAACATTAAATATGGGGGGGGGGGGGGGGAACAATATCATGTAGGAAAGAATATAATATATATAAAATGCAACGTTTCTCTGTCCGTTAGTGCGCTTATCACTCGAGAACCACTTATCTCTAGCCAGGTTATCTATAATCTTCTATCTATAATATATATAAAATGCAACGTCTCTTTGTCTGTCTGTCTATCCGATAGTGCGCTTATCACTGAAGAACCACTTATCCAATTTACGTGCTTTTTTTTTTTTAAAACATACATATGCTCTCTGGCCAGGTTATAGGATATATTTTATTGCGTTAGGTAACATAAATAATAAGCAGTGACGATAATAGTGAATCAAGTCGGAAAAAAGGTTACCCCGTAGCGCGTTCTCTTGCAATACACTGCCTAAACCATTAAATATAGAACAATATCATGTTGCAAAGAATATAATATATATAAAATGCAACGTCTCTCTGTCTGTCTGTCCGTTAGTACGCGTATCACTTGAGAACCACTTATCCGATTTACGTGTTTCTATCAATTTATACATATCTTCTATATAATTTGATATAAGCCTAGATAATGTGAGATAAGGTGAGATAATGGGAGATAAGTATAAATAATGGGAGATAAGGAGTAATAATGGAAGATAAGGAGAAATAATGGGAGATAAGCAGAGATAAGTCTAGATAATGGGAGTTATGGTGAGATAATGGGAGATAAGAAGAAATAATGGGAGATAAGGAGAAATATTGCGAGATAAGTCGAGATAAGCCTAGATAATGGAAATTATGTAGAGATAATGGGAGATAAGGAGAAAAAATGGAAGATAAGGATAAATAATGGCAGATATTTTATTACGTTAGGTAACATAAGGAATAAGCAGTGACGATAATAGGGAATCAAGTCCACGCGAGCGGAGCCGCGGGCACGGCTAGTATAGTAATAAAACGCAAACGGGTTATTCATTTTTCCAAATTTATTTCGTCTCCTTCAAAGTAATCCCCCTTGGATACAATGCATTTATGCCAACGTTTTTTTCCAGTCTTCGAAACAGTTGTTGAATTCGATTTCTGGAATGGCCTTTAAAGCTTTCTTCGATTCGGTTTTAATCTTATCAGTCGACTGAAAACGATGTCCTCGAAGCAGTTTTTTAAGTTTAGGGAATAGCCAGAAGTCCGACGGAGCTAAATCAGGCGAATAGAGCGATTGCGGAATGATATGAGTTAAATTTTTGATGAAAAAGTCGCGAAGAACCAATGGTATATGAGAAGGCGCGTGATAAAAAAACCAAGAGTTATCGGCCCATAATTCCGGCCTCTTGAGACGAATAGTTTCACGCAAACGACGCATAACACTCAAATAATATTCCTTGTTGACAGTTTAACCCGGAGGCAGGAATTCACAATGAACAACACCACGATAAACGAAGAAAACTGTTAACATCACCTTGATTTTCGACTTGTTTTGGCGTAGTTTCTTCGGTCTGGGCTCACCTTAAGCACGATATTCCCTTGATTGGTCGGCAGTTTCCGGATCGTATGCATAAATCCATGTCTCATTTCCCGTCATGATGCACTTGATGACGTTTTAATAGTCAGAAATCATGGTTTCACGGACATTAACACGACACTCTTTATCGAAAAAATTGAGTGTTTTTGGTACCAAACGAGAGGAGACGCGTTTGAGGCCTAAGTTGTCTTTTAAAATCGATTGAATTGACCCAAATGATAAGTTGGTGATGTCAACAAGGTCTCTAATTGTCACTCGACGATTTTTGAGCAGCAAATCCTTGATTTGCTTGACGTGGTTCTCATCGGTAGATGTTGAAGAACGACCAAGTCGTTCATTGTTTTTCACATGTTCTCTGCCTTCTTTAAACAATTTATACCAATTTAAAACACTTGTCCTGGATAGAGGATCATCACCAAATGAATTTTTTATCATTCTGAACGTTTGGGAAGCCGAAAAACTATTTTTAAAACAAAATTTAATGCAACTTTTTTGCTGAATTTTTTCACTCATGTTAAAAATCGAAAAACGCACTTTTGTTGTTGAATAAAAGCAAGCGAATCTTATTAGCTACTGACGCTATGGTCTTAAAATTTCACACAGATGGCAGCTAAGGTCCTACCAACCTAACGAAAAAAAAAAAATCCGATTTGGAAATGCCCGGAAGATTTAAATTTAAAAGTCTTACTATTTTTGAACACAGTAATATCTATCTATATCTATATATATATATATATATATATATATATATATATATATATATATATATATATATATATATATATATATATAGATATAGATATAGATATATAATAAATATATATAAATATATATATATATATATATATATATATATATATTATATATATATATATATATATATATACATATAAAAAGGGTGTTTTTTTATAGAGGTATAGAACTTTGAAATGGAATAAAACAAAGATGAATTTTTTAAATTGACATGAAATTTACTTTATTCGAAAGATAATCTTCTGGCATTAATATTTAAATATGACTTCTGGCATATGACCGCCACGGCTGGCTCGGACGTAGTCTAATCTGGAGGTCCAATTTTCGATGACTTTTTCCAACATTTGTGGCCGTATATCGGCAATTACGCGGCGAATGCTATCCTCCAAGTGGTCAATCGTTTCGGGCTTATCGGCGTAGACTAGCGACTTCACATATCCCCACAGAAAATAGTCTAGCGGCGTTAAATCGCACGATCTTGGAGGCCAATTCACGGGTCCGAAACGTGAAACTATGCGGTTACCAAACGTTTCCTTCAATAAATCAATTGTGGCACGAGCTGTGTGACATGTTGCGCCGTCTTGTTGAAACCACAGCTCCTGCACATCATGGTTGTTCAATTGATGAACGAAAAAGTCAGTAATCATGGCTCTATAGCGGTCACCATTGACTGTAACGTTCTGACCAGCTTCGTTTTTAAAGAAGTACGGACCAATGATTCCACCAGCCCATAAAGCACACCAAACAGTCAGTTTTTCTGGATGTAACGGTGTCTCAACATACACTTGAGGATTATCATCACTCCAAATACGGCAGTTTTGTTTATTGACGTATCCATTCAAACAAAAGTGAGCTTCATCGCTAAACAAAATTCGCTTATGGAAATCGGGATCAACGGCAATCTTGTTTTGGGCCCATTCACCGAATCTACGCCTTGCTAGGTGATCGTGTGGCTTCAATTGTTGCACGAGTTGGATTTTGTAAGCACGCAAACCAAGATCTTTCCGCAAAATCTTCCATAAAGTGGATGGACACATATCTAATTCCTATGCATGATGGCGGATAGACTGATTCGGGTCTTCCTCTACGCTACGCTCTACAGCAGCAATGACTTCTTCTGTACGCACTGTACGACGTCTCTGTGGATGCGTATTATCATTTAGAGTTAACGTGGTGCGAAAACGTTCCATAGTTAATCGAATTAATTGCTCTGATGGACGATTATGTTGACCGTAAAATGGACGTAGTGCGCGATACGTATTTCGAACAGAACCATGATTTTCAAAATAAATTTGCACAATTTGGAAGCGTTGTTCAGGCGTCAGTCTATTCATGTTGAAATGCCAAACCAAACTAAACATAAATCACTTGACAGCTGACAAAATGGCCGCCAGTTAAAAAAGTGTTGCCAACTTAAAGTTTTATACCTCTATAAAAACACTCTTTATATATATATATATATATATATATATATATATATATATATATATATATATATATATATATATATATGTATGTATGTATGTATGTATGTGTGTATGTATGTATGTATGTATGTATGTATGTATGTATGTATGTATGTATGTATGTATGTATGTATGTATGTATGTATGTATGTATGTATTTATGTATGTATATCTGCACATAACTCAAGAATCAATAATCCCAAAAACCCTGTCTTAATTTATGCGGTTCTAGTAATTCTTTTTACGCATTACTAAATCAAAACGTAAACTGTAAAAAACTTCCTGGTTCGTGCAAGATTTAATCAGTTGATGTTCAAAACTACCTCTATTTAAAACTACCTTTATTTTCTCTGGTAAAAAAAAATGTCAGTTCATGTATATTATAATAAAGTAAGTTTAGGATTTCCAAATCAAATTCCTAACAAAAAAAAAAAAAAACGAAGCCACATCAAACTTTATTTCTCAATTTTCTTAGGATTTACTTAATGTTTTATACGGCTCCACGCTCTTGTAGAAACTGAAAATATAACGCTTTCCCCTATTTTTTACATCTAATTTAAAAAAAGAGCACCCTTTTTGCTCATATCTCTCCGACATATCTAATAAAGGCTTTTTTACAAAAAAGAAATAGGGCTTTTGACTTTCCACGCTTTACTTGTGTGTAATTTTCTAACAACCCCATATCCTATTCAAAGCGCCGCCGAAAACTATCCAACGAATTTCGTAATAGTATACCCCATTCAAGAATTACTTTCCCCAAATACTACTAGATCCGATCAGAACAGAGCCGAACTATGAACATATTTTCAAGAAAAACACTACAGCTCCACGGAAAAAAAGTTTATTTTCTGTAGGTACTCTGCAATGTTAGAGAGTTTCTCATAAATAAGTTCAAATTTGTTTGCCTCATTACGCGTAACATCAGTATTTGGAAATTTATTTTCTACGGAGCCTTTTGCTGGAGAAAAGCCTGGGTTTTACAAAAACAGTTTGTGACTATAGTACGATTAAATTTTCAATTTTAATATATCTAACGAGGCCCCGAGTGATTAACTGATCAAAAAATGGGTATAGTTGTTTGTAGAAACTGGTTTGGGGAGTAAGTTCGACTGTCAGTTTGCGACAATCCTGACCACTAAATACACAAATCCTGTTATGCCGTAAATGGACCTCGTTACAAGGTAATTTTAGTAAATGTTTTTCTCTGAGCCCTACAAGATGCAATAGTGTAAGGATTAAAGGCACCTAATATTGCTCGACGATTCATCTTCGTTGATCAATGTGTACCTTACTCTACAATAAGGCACTTTTTCGCTTTAACGATAACATTGATATATCTAAATAGCTTTATTGGAGTCCGAAGCATCCAAGATCGAGAGTCTTTAAAATCACTCAAAGTTACGGCTGGCCGGTTTGTGAAATAATCGGCCCGCACGTCTTTGAAGGTAACAGAGGCCACACAACAACTGTACATTCAAAACGATATGTAAAGATGATGAAGAACGTTCGAGAAATTTTCCGGAATTGATTTTCACAAGAAGTGCATAAGTTCACATCCACGTATCCCTGATTTGCAGTCTTTTTGTAGAAATACTTTAAAACTAAAATTTATAGTACCAATTCTATCTCATTGGAGCAATTAATAGCAAATATCCACTCAGAAACGTCAGCGACCACGGAAACAACCTACCCAGCGGTCATATCATGGTTAGGTTAAAAGCATGCTGAGAATGGAATGGTTCACGTTTAGATAATATTAGTTTCAATAAATAAATTCCAAAGGACTGTAGTTTGTAGTTACTAGCTTTTTATTTTATATTACATCAAAATAATATAACTAAATGGTTACTGCAATATCAATTTTGGCACTTACAACCGGTTTAATTGCGGCAAATCTCAAAAAAATCCTGGAAGAACTAAATTTACCTACAAAATTATACATTCATTGACAGACTGTAATATTAAAGACATGTAATCTAGAACGGCGCTTTTTACGAGACAGAATTCTCGTTCGCTATTGGCACGCGGAGGACAGTTAGAAAAAAAGGAAACCGGCAATAATAATAACAATAACGGTAGGAATAATATTAGTAATAATATCAGCATTTCTGCTTCTTAATCTTCCTTCTATTTTTTGAGGTAAGTAGTAATCTAGACTTTTTACCTAACCCAATTAAAATCAACTAAAATTATTTTCATTTTCGAATTTTTCTTACAAAAGATTTTGAACTACTTTTTTTTAAATATTTCTATTCAATTTGCTACTCTTTCTTTAAAGAAATATAGAATTTTGTGATAATTTCAAATTTTAATGACACAAAATAAGATTTTCTTTTACCGTCGTATTTATGAGTCTTTTTAAATTGAATTAGGAAATTCTAATAATATATTACTTATAAGTTCAAATTCGTTACCTTTGCAAATATTTAATACAACCGAATAATTATTTACTTTTATCCAATTTAAACTTTTTAGCATATTTACCATACCCCAAAATTATCCTCATTGATCGATTTTTTAACAATTATAATATACTTTTATTGAGATGATTGATTATAATATATGTATATATATATGTATATATATATATATATATATATATATATATATATGTATATGTATATGTATATATATATATATATATATAATATATATATATATATATATATATATATATATATATATATATATATATATATATATATATGTATATGTATATGTATATATATATATATATATATATATATATATATATATATATATATATATATATATATATACCGGGTGTTATAGAATTCCCTGCGGAACTCATGAATCCTTGAAGCAAGACCAATTGTAAAAATCGACCCTAAAGAAATAATGTCAATGATATTTTTTTTCGCACCCCACTGATGAACGCTGAACTCGTACAATATCGAAATAACTAAATCAGACAGAAGGTCGTTTTTTTTGATCCCATCAGTGAATGTTTACCAATTACGAAGGTAAGATGTCATAAAGGTCAACGTTTTTTTTAAAGAGAGATAGACTGAGTGAGTAAGAAATTTGTAGAAAGTGTACAACAAAGTGCAAATAGATTGTGTCATTTGTACAATTGGTTAAGTTTTAAATTTGTCACGAACAACTTAGGATATTTTATATAGAGATCCGTTACACAATCAAGGTACATTTATTTATTTACTCATTTCGTATGGATGTACATTGCACACAGCACAATTGAAGTTAAATCAAATTACCTAAATGTAACAATATAAAAATATAACCAACCAATAAGGTACTGATTTAAGGTACATCAAAAAATCGTTTACCATTTAGGTCTTGAAAAAGTTCAGTAAAAAACCTATTTGAAATTCTGTTTTTATTTTGCCTACACACAGCTGTTAAATAAAAAATAGTGGATCTACATAATAAAGGAAAAAATCGACCCTGAACCAATTTAATATAAAAAAAAATATATAAAAATTATTATATTTTCAAATAATTACTCATCAATACTCATTAATAAATTATTTTACATTATAATAAAAAAAAATTAACAGGTAATTCACTAACATTTTATTTGCTTCCTTGTAACAAAGATAATAAAATAAACGTTGAGATGGATTGTCTCCCTTTATTTATTTTAAACTAGAAATAATTTGGTCAGATGTTGACAAAAAAGGTTACTTTAAAATTGCCGCTGTCGGGGAGGCCAGTGTATAATATACGACACGTCTTTTGTTTATTTTATTGATTTTTTCAACATATTCTTGTACGGACTTGATGTAATTTCCACCGTTTTTTGTATAGTTTTTTTGTAGGATTGGACATAAAGATTTTACAATTTTTTTTGACGTTTCAGCGTTAAATCCCGAAATAGACGGTTCACTATTTAAATGTGTGGTCTTAAAAGATCGATGTACTTTCATTACTTGAGTTTATCTGAGAGAGAGAGAGAGAGCATTTATATTTTCAGCTGCTTTAAACCAAGGTTCGGGAAACACGTTTTTGTCCATAAGCCAAACTCCAGCCGCTTGAAATCCGTTCTCTTTGGTAAGATTCTGCAAATACACTTGCAACTTGATATTGCGTTACTCGAGGACCTGGATTTGTCCTTAATCACTGTTCTGATGCTTGAATATAATAAGAGCTCATAGGTTGAAAAACAAAAAAAAAACGTCGAGTTGATGATTATACGCTTTACGTGAATTTAAATTTACCAACAAAAAATTGTGAATTTGGGGCCTTTTTTTATAAACAATTGTCAAAAAATAATATTTATAATTAACTTATAATTTTTGTATATTCATTCAATGGTCAATAGGTTAGTGAAAATCGGTATAAAATTTCAAGTGAATCCGTGAATTACTTTTTGAGCTACATTGCACGGCGTGCGAAATTTTACGTATTGAGAAAAAAAACGGAATACTGATACACGCTGTCTCTCGGCTGTTCACCTGTTGGCGCTATCTTCGGGACGCTATCCAATCGAAAAAATATTGCTATTCTTCTCTTTAGTGATACCATCTAGTACCAAAATAGTGAAAAAGGTAGTTTATTTAGTCATAAAACCTACAGGTAAAGCATTTACGCGCGCGTTTATATATCTGCTCTCAGTACCGATCAGAGACGGTTTCTTTCATGACACGATAGGATTTGGAGTTCGAATTTCGATTTATAACTTAATGAGGACATTCTTCAAATGTTAAACTAACTTTTTATGAAAAAAATCCTCAAATTTTTTTACACAGGTCCCTTAAATAGTTTTAATTAATTGTCTAAAATCATCCTTTAAATAACTTTGAGGTCAGTTAATACTGCGAAGCTAAATGAAAAAGTAAAAAAAACCCTAGTTTTAAAACATTCAACGTTATGTTTTAAAATTGGCGTTATTCGAAATGGTAAAAATGTCAGCATTTATCATATTCTTCATTAGTATCCTAATGAGTTCTATATACCTTCCAATATCTCGTCGGCCAGCCTTAGTTATCAGCAATACCTCCCAAATATTTATAGTCCGTTTGTTTGGAGTTGATAGCACGCAACATGGGTTATAAACATTAAAATGTCATAAACCATAAGCGTCCGAAATTTCACTACCAATTATTTGCATTTTTAGTTTTAATCACCTTTATTTTCTATCTCTATACAACAGTGCGACCTTTTTCTAAAAAATATTTTGCTACACGCCTTCTAAACCTTATAATAACCTATATAAATCAACGCATTTCAAAGTTTATTTTAATGCGTAAATGATGAAACTAAAAAATCTTATTTGTATGATAAAGGCCTAAACGAGTACAATTAACAATTCTTAAGAACTAGAAATCTACAGTGTTATAAAGCTTAATGATAATAGGTACAATAGAATTATTTGGGATTTTAGCAGTTATTTTAATAAAATTAACCAAAGTACTTATCGGTAGGTGGGTGCCTAAGTATCTAAGTATGCAATAAAAATATTCTATGTAAGTATAAAAATAAAGCAAAAACCTATAATATCAGAACAGCGATAGCTTCAACTTTCAGTTTCGCGGAGTCCGTAATCTGCATTTTCCCTGCGAGAAAAAACAATGATACTTAACGTCCACCATGTCCTAGTGCATCAACAGCCAACAAGCCAAGTCCGTGAAATTGTGGAAACCTGTGCCAACATGACGGGAGATGGATCAGCAACTATTTATAGAGAAGAAAGAAAACGGAGACCTTGCAACGAACCTCAGAATCACAAAGGAAAGGAGCCCTTAGAGGTCGATGAAGACTTTAAAAACGCCATTTTTTTTTTATTAAGAAAGAAATATCTACACTACATAAAATCAGAGAAGACCAGGACTTACCAGATTTAAAAAAATGGAAATTATTGAAAATCCTTCATAACCTGAATTTTCATTGGGAAAAACACAATAGAAATCTGTTTTTATCGATAAAACAGAAATAATTTGCTGGAGAAGAGAATATCTACGAGCAATCAGAAAATTTCGAGCCGAAGGAAGAAATATTTTTTATTTAAATGAGACTTGGGTTAATGAGGGATACACATTGAAAAAAGTCTGGATTGACAAATACATTAAAACTGCCAAATAAGCTAGGCTAATTATAGCACATATCGGTAGTGAAAACAGATTTCTCAACGGTGGCTTGTTGGAATTCGAATCAAAGTCAACTAAAGATTACCATGGGTAGATGACTGCCGATGTTTTTGTGAAGTACTTCCAACAAATGATTGAATGTATACCAGCAGAATCAGTTATAGTATTAAACAATGCCCCATACCATTCTCGATTATTAGAACGACTCCTGACAAATTCATGGAAGAAAGCGGATATTCTTCAATGGATAAGAGATAAAAATCTTAAACATAAAGATGGTATGTTAAAAGTGGAACTTCTCAAAACTGCGAAACAAAATACGGCACAGTTTAAGAAATACGCAGTCGATGAGATGGCAAAAGAACGGAATATCACAGTGCTTAGATTACCTCCATATCATTGCGAATTGAATCCCACAGAGCTAATTTAGGCACAAATGAAAGGTTTCGTTGCAAGGAAAAACACTACGTACAAACTTCAAGACGTAAGGCAATTATGACTCACCGGAATACAGAGGATCAAAAAGGATAATTGGAAAAATGCCATTCGACGTATTATAGAAGAAGAAAATAAAATGTGGAAACTTGATGAATACATCGAAGAAACTGTGGAAATAGAACCCTTAATTATCAATTTAAGAGAAGTCGAGTCTTCAGATTTTGAAGATGGTTGTTTTTGATTGCAATTATAGCACATATCGGTACTTATATATCGTGAATTATGAATTTGTCTATATACATAGATCTATAGATTAAAACATTTTTGGTAATAAATCTTATATTTGTATAACTTTATCTTTAAGATAATTTTATTTATTAAACACTAAAAGCAGGTTACGTTCGGACGGCTACGCTACCGATGAACCCTCATTTACATTTTATGACTCTATTGTATAGCAGAGGTTTTCTGCCTAAAATAGGGTAAACCCTTAAAAATAATTCAAAACAGGTAGCAAAATCCAGTAAAATGCATAAAAAATCTGTTTTTTTTTGGGCGCACCCCAACATGTATTTGCATCTACAATGAGAGAATTCTGCTATCAACTCCAAACAAATACACTATAGATTTTTCAACTATTTTAGGGATATCTTGACTAAACTAACATTCAAAGTGGTATTTTGCAAGACTAGTAAAGAAGAGAGCTTTTGGCTCTTGTCTGCGTAAATCCAATATATATCAAAATCAGTAAGTAACCATTTAATTTTTTTCAATAGTTATGTTTAATTTATTTTTTCTGAATGTCCACCTAGTTTATTTGTTAAAGAAACTATATCCGTGTATGACAAATCTATAACCAACATGCCAGCAGGTCGATGACAAAAAGGAATGTCAATAACAAATGAACTTGGTACTTGGTGTTAAAGCTAAATTACAAAACGAACTTGGTACTTGGCAGCATTCAGACAGTACAGGAAACAATAAAATTTTCAATATTTTAACATTTTGTGACTTAGTACGTACATATTTACTGAAAAGTTTAAGAATAAAGAAAGTTTCTCATAACAGTTCGCAAAATACACTACTAGGGCAGAGTATTTTAAATTCATAAAAAAAAATTCAGAGCGACTTAAAAATAGGACGGCGAGGGGTGGCAGATATATTTAAATTAATTAGGGCTAGTGGTGTAGCGATATTTTGGAGTAGGAGGGGAATGATGGATCCACAAAGCGTATTTCTGGGAAAAAATAGAACAGATAAGGTAAAGAGGGTTCTAATAGGGCGCTTTTGTCTAAATTCATAGAGGAGGGAATCCATATACGCCCTGCCCTCTTCTGGGTATGCCATGAAACCTCTATACAACATAACGGCTTCACCTTTAATACCTGAAATAGAAAAAGTCCACCTCAACTGCAGCATGAGCGAAAAATTTAAAAGCAACATAAAATATAAGGGATGGATAAAATTGCCTACTTGTATGTGGTCACAAAGCAGAAGCCAATGAAGAAAAAACGTGGCCAGATTATTGGTTTATTTTATCTCCTAAAGAATCAGTTTCGAGAAAATGTCTTCTAAAGTTTAAAAGCTACATAAGATTCTGTGGACATGGAGTAAAATTAAATTGAAAATATAGAAATACGAAGGAAATAAAGACAATTTTAGAACGGAGATAAAACGAAAGATTTCGAAAAAATGTAATAACATTGATTCTACAACAACGTTCCGTCAAAACTGAATATTAAACAACCCAATAACCTAAAAGCAACATAAAATATAAGAGATAGATAAAATTGCCTACTTGTATGTGGTCACAAAGCAGAAGCCAATGAAGAAAAAACGTTGCCAGATTATTGGTTTATTTTATCCCTAAAGAATCAGTTTCGAGAAAATGTCTTCTAAGGTTTAAAAGCTACATAAGATTCTGTGGACATGGAGTAGAATTAAATTGAAAATACAGAAATACGAAGGAAATAAAGACAATTTTAGAATGGGGATAAAACAAAAGATTTCGAAAAAATGTAATAACATTGATTCTACAGCAACGTTTCGTTAAAACTGAATATTAAACAACCCAATAACTACCAAACGAAAAAGAAACTACCTTAGGGTACTGAACACAATTAATTTACATTTTAAATTTAATAACGCGTTAGAGTTATGGAAATGTTCTTTAATACAATGATATTACTTGTTATAATCCGTAACTTAAACAGTTAGTGCTAAAACTAGTAACTCCAGTTTAGAAAAATAAGTTGTCTGTCTCTGTAAGCATTTAGCTCGTAGTTGCAGCGACGCACCTACATAAGACAGAAATATTTTCAGAATGGCAAGTCTATAATAAATTTAATAATAATCTATTAATCAACGAGATTTATTCAAAATTATTGTAGAAAACTACTCTTATAAGAATTAATAAATTTATTTTTAATCCGATCCTGGGCTTGTATTAGGTTTTTGAACGAGTGCAAAGAGGAGCGAGAATCCGCAGTGTTTACTATGTGCTCTCCACGACGAATGGCTCTGGAAGTCCAGGATCAATAATGAAGGTCCAGCATTTGGAGTGTGCAGTGCTGTATCCAAACGGCAGCAAGCTTAATCATACAGAAATATAAAAAGTAAGAAATATTTTTATGTAAACACAATAACACACATTCGCGTAAGTCTCTAACTAAATATAGTATGTTCGACAATAATATTTTAATTCCCAAATGACGAGGTCGAAAAACTATATTGGTCAAACAATTTAAAACACGAGTAAGGTTTTTAAAAGCGGCTATTAATTCATTGATGTTTTGACTCTACATACTAGATACTTTACTTCATAATTATATAGTTGTCGAAATAATAACTTTTAATACGTGACTTTTAAAATATAAAAAAAGTCTAGGTGGCGCATTTCCGAGAAAAATCACTGTTGTTTTTCCAAGTTAATTTTCCATTATCCACTTAAAATAAATTACTAGTTAACCGAAAACTTTGGTTTTCTTACAAGATATAGGCAGAACTAAAAAAATTCACCTCTTGTATTTAAATAGAAATTGAGATTTTTGGATACAGAAAAACATGCAAAATTTATTAAAGATGTTAAACATATTCACTACCATTTCTTTTATTACAAATAGCTTTCTCACTCTTACTCATATCATACTCATACCTTTGAAGCAGAGTTAAGAATATTTTAATACTTTATTTCATTTTTAGTGTTCCGTATAGAAGACTTATAGGATCACTTCAGTGTCAGTTTGTCTGTCTGTCACGCCCGATTTTCTCCGAAACTAGTTAACGTATAAAGTTGAAATTTGGCACAAATATAGGAATTGATGGGCAAATCAGAGGCGTGTAATTTTGAAAGTTAAATTTTGGCTTAAACGGCTAGTTTTGGGGGTGAAATCGGAAGTGAAAAAAAAATTTTAAGGTCATCGAGTGGGGTGTCAAATGAATGCTAATGTATGATGTAATACTTGCACATACTTTTCTTTGTATTATTTTTAAAAAATGGCCAAAAATCGTACTGATCAATAAATTTTCAAAAAACTCTGGAATATTCTTCATAAAGTGTAGATTGAGCGAAAATTCTCACGTTTGCTTTATGTTTGATAACTTATCTGGTATAAAAATCTATGTTTCTTGACAATATAGTAGAGGTTTTTAAATATACTTGAAAGTACATTACTGTTACCAAGTCATGCGTCGCTCCTGTACTGAGATAAAATAATTTTATTTTATTTGTGTATAAATAAACAAATATTTTGGTAGTAAATATTTGTTTTACACTTTTATTACTAGATTCTAGATTGAGCTATACTGATTTATTTGCTATTAGATAGCTAAGATGCTATAACTATTATACATTATTGGCTAAGAAAAAACGTGAAAATACATATTAGATCTCAAGAAATGAACATGAGGGGGACCTAATTAATTTAGCCTAGGTAAGGATTTTATTTTATTTTAAAAGCAATCACCGTACGGAACACTAATTGCGCAAGTCCGACTTGCACTTGGCTGGCTTTTTTCAAGTTACATTAAAAAATACGTTTGAAGTGATCAAATTTTCTAACGATTCAATGTTATTAAATTTAATCAAAAATATTCTTCTATGAAAGAAAGTCTTGATATAGAAAATAAAAGTGGGGGAAAAAGATTAGGTTTTTCAGAAGGATTGCAGGAAATCTTTCAGAGTGGTCTCAAATGCTAGTGTGTAATACAATCATCAGTCCTCACTTTACTTATTGTAACTCTCTATTATTGGCATGCCCTCAGGAGAGTTTGAGAAGGCTGCAAATACTGCAAAATAAATGTATGAGAGTACTGTTGAGTTCTAACATATATACTCCAATTCAAAGTATGCTGCGGCATCTGAATTGGGTGTCTGTTGAGGAGAGCATTAAAATAAGTAATTTAATATTCATGGATAAAATAGTTCACAGGCAATTAACATGCTATCTGAACAAATTTCTAATTCAGCGTTACGATCTTCATTAGCACAATGTACGATACAGGGATAATTTTCACATAGAACATATAAAAAAAATCGTTTTTGATGAGGTCATTATTCCAGGAAGGAGTTCGACTTTTTAACGCTCTCCCCAATGAGGCATAAAATGGAAAAAATCAGTCAGTTTCGAAAACTGATTAGTGGTACAATTAGACAAGAAATTGTATAATATGTTGTAAATTATAAATTTAAATATTGTAATGTATTAGCTAGCAGCTAAATAAAGTATTCATTCATTCATTTATATCTACGACATTTTTGAGCATTTTAGGTAACCGGTAGGTAGGGTTTAACTACAACAAAGTTTGCCTAAAATGCCTAGTCTGTAAGTGACACGAATTTATCTTTAGAAACTTAAACTCTCTGCAACGTAAAACAGTTATCTTGTAAACTTAAGAATAAATAGTGAAAGTCGTAATACTTATTTTTTGGGGAAAAGTACGCAATGCTCTTCAACTTGAACAAAAATATTCTTCTATGACACCTACAACATTTTTGGGCCTCTTAGGTAACCGGTAATCTTCGTGTTTTCATTGCCTATTACGGTGGATTCTTCTTTAATCCCTGGCACTAGTAAACACTGGTATCATTATTGCAAATACGTTTTTTTCCTTGGAAAGTTCTGGATATTTTCAAACAATAATAGCAAATTCTTTGGGTAGTGCTCTTGATCTTTTTGTTGCGTGAGATGTTATTCGCATTCTTTTGCATGAGCACAGATGTAGGCCGGCGCAGTTTGCGTACAAAAAATATTATTTTTTATTGCAGGATATCCAGGGGTGTCCTCTGCGAAATTTTACGATTTTGGTTTCGGCTTCTTGCGTGTTGGAGAATTACTTCCACAATTGATAGTTGGGTCAATGTGTTGTCCCCGCTTATGACGTCCGTATTTTTATTCGCACTTTGATCAGATTAATTTCACTGGAGCAGTACACTTCTTTCCGCGATCTTGGAAGCAGGACCTTAATTAGTCATATCGGTGCATCGTATTATTTTGCTTAAGGAGCATATTTCTTTGACAACATCTTGTGTAATGCTTTTTCCTTCGTTCACAAATAGGAATAATATTAAATATTTTAATTTTCCTAAAGCTTATCACGTTTTGCGTTTGCGAAAAATCGCTGTCCCCCCCTATCTCCAAAAGTAGTGATCAAAAAATTCTGGAATATTCTCCACAGGGTGTAGATTGAACAAAAACTATCACGAGTGTATTACCTTTCAAAATTTATCTGGTGTACAAAAAAACAAAATTTCAAGGTCATGAGCTTTCAGTAAAGATCGGAAAAGGACTATGTTGAAAACTCATTTGTGGTGTGTTTTGTGAAGTCACTGATCATTTTGTACTTCCGTAACAAAAATTTTTGTTACGGAAGTACAACGGAACACTAATAGCGCAAGTCCAACTTGAACTTGGTCGGTTTTTTTCCTCATTGTGTTATTTTACTATATTGCATATTATCAGGTGATGTTGCATTCTTTTCCTTAGTTGCTGAGCTTGTTTTTTGAAATAACCCTTGTTTGTTTTCCCCCTTGTTTGCCGTCTTGACTTTCGGATAGTAAAGTGGTCGCGTGCTATTTTTAATATCTCTCCAATTTCTGTTGGTTCCTCTACAATTGTAATTTGTTATTTCTTTTCTGGTATTAGTTTTGTAATTTCTTCTTATAGTTTTTTGATTTCTAGGAGGGTGGTATCATTTTGGCTAATAAACATCTCAAATTGTTGATCCTTTTTCACCTACTCTTCTCTGAAAAAAGTTTCCATTTTTGCCTCTGCAGATAAGAGGAGTTGCTTTTGTTTCTATACACAAGTTAGGACACTTATTTGTTGTCTCCAACTGTTCGCTGTATACTTGACAGTCGCTGTCCACTTTATTTATTTATTTATTTATTATCGATAAACGGGAAACCCCATTATAAAAATTATAACATTCAATATACAGTCCCTGGCCAAATTATTAGACGCACTGTATTTTTTTTAGTAATTTTATGTTTCTTAAGAGTTTTTATGCAATAATGGTATATTTAAACTACAATATTATTGATTTTTATTTAAAAGAATTGTTGTAGACTACATATTTGTATTTATTTTTAACATATGGCAACACTGTGTTGACAAAGTGATACATGAACGTAAATAAGTACAAACCTGTATCAGTCGCGATCGGAATCGAGTCAGGTACGGACGTGTTTCTGTGGCTTTATGGACTGTGATTGTTTGTTTAACAGTTTTATACTACTCAGTTATTAGTTTATTTTGTATGCAGTGTTTTAAAAAAGTAATTGGACTATTTTCATTACGGGTAGAAAAGGGATCTTTCACCACGTAAAAAAGCTGAAGTGAAGGCCCTTGTGATTGCGAAAACATTTACAAACCGAGAAATATCACGAAGATTGGAGGTTTCTGAAGCTAGTGTACGACGCATAAAAAAGAAAATTGAGTCAGGGAAGGAATTAAACCCGAAAAGAAAGAAAAGATGCGATAGAAAACTAATTTTCACTCCACAGTCAGAGAGATGTTTGAAGAAAATTTGTGTAGAAAACAGATTTGCTACCACAAAGGTAATAAAATCACAACTCCAGGATGCTAGCGTAAATGCTTCTGAGCGCACTGTTCGAAGAAAATTGAAAGAATTAGATTTTAAGGCCTGTTGCCCCGCCAGGAAGCCCAAGTTAACAGCTGCAATGAAAGCAAAGCGCCTGAAGTGGGCCAAACAATGGCAAGACAAAGATGTGGACTTCTGGAGATCGGTAAGATACAGCAATTTAATCAATAATTGATACATTATTATCATTTTCAGTTAAATAAAGCAAATAAACATGGAAGTTTATATATTTTTCCTATTTTTGACAGGTCTGCTTCAGTGAAGAAAGCACATTCGAAATTTTGCAGAATAAAGCTCAGTATGTGCGTCGTCGTCATGGAGAAAAGTTTCATCCTGATTGTGTCGTCCCGACGGTTAAACATCTCACCAAAGTGATGATTTGGTCAGTCATCAGCGGCAAGGGCACTGGACGTCTGTACGTCGTCAAAGGAATAATGAGGCAAGATCAGTACAAAGAAGTATTACAAAATCGGTTGATTCCGCAGCTCAGAGAATGGTTTCCAAATGGGGAACCATTCACTTTCATGCAAGATGGAGCTCCCTGCCACACTGCTCGGTCTGTTAAAGCTTTTTTGGCAGAAAAAAAAAAATATCCCTCTGTTGGATTGGCCGAGTAATAGCCCTGATATGAACCCCATTGAAAATGTGTGGGAGCTGATGAAAAGAGAAGTGGCTAAAGATGTGATTACCAACAAAACCCAGCTCCTAGAAAAGATTATTCATGTGTGGAATCATCATCCTCAAATGCAGGAGACAGTACAATCTTGCATTGATAGCATGCCGCGCAGAATTAAAGCTTTGATAGCGGCTAAAGGTGGCTCAACTAAATATTGACTTTTACTAACATTAATTTCACTTTTCTTTAAAACTTAATAAACTTATGCTTTTCTAAATTAATGCTGTTTTATTTATGTCAAATAAACAGGTAATTAATTGGATAATATAAAAATAAAAAACAAATCAATTTAAAATAATAAAACGGTACAATATCACTCGGTAATTAATATTTTACATGAAATCTTGCAGTGCGTCTAATAATTTGGCCAGGGACTGTATAAAGTAATAACAACAGTACAGTAATGAGTATTTTAGATAGAAAAAAATATATATAACATAACAATTCAAAACACTCAGTCTAATAAACAGTTAGTACCGTGATGGCCGATGACAAATATCTCGTTTCTTCTCAAGCAACGATCTGGAACCTTCAACTGTATCTACCCTAAGAGGGGTGGAAATCATTAACACCATTCAGCAATTTGAATATCGTGGAAAGATCTGACACCCCTCTCCTGTCCTCTAATGTCCGCAGACCAAGCATACTAGCAAGGGCTCCTCTGTCACCAACCAACCCCAATCTATGAGAGCAATATCTAATAAATTTATTCTGGACGCGTTCGATCCCTGCGCTATGAACATTGTAGTAAGGTGACCATACCGTTGATGCATATTCAAGGTGAAATCTTACCAGAGAACAGTATAACTTCTTCATTGAGTCAATAGATAGATCTTTTCTTATTCTAAAAAGAAGTTCCAGCATTTGGAATGCCATTCTTGTGAGTCAAGAATAGTGTACCCTAAACGACAACTGAGCATCTATTATGACTCCCAAGTCCTTCAAAGAACTGACCGGTAACAAATCCTCATCATCAACCTTGTACTGAAAGGCTATTTTATTCTTTCAGGGTTTAAAGACAATCCATTATCATTGCACCAATGCACAAACTGATTCAAGCTCTCCTGCAGCTTCATGCAGTCCGCCTCAGTCACAATTTCACGGTACAATTTCAAGTCATCGCAAACAAAAGAAAGCTACAGTCAGGAACAGCCTGACGAATGTCATTAATAAAGATGCTAAATAGTAATGGAGCACAGCGCCCACCTTGAGGAAGTTCTGAGGTCACCTCGGTACTATTGGATATAAAACCTCTCATCTTCACTCTCTGCCCGCGTCCCACCAACATACTCGCGAGCCACTTTACATAGCGCTCATGAAACCCCATCGCTCTAAGTGTTGCTAACAGTTTTTGATGGCTAACCCTTTCAAATGCCTTGGAGAAGTCAGTGTAGATCGAGCCCACTTTGCATCCCCTCTCCAATGCATTCACCAGAGCATTCTCATAGGTAATCCAGTTGGTGACAGTCGACCTACCTCCCATGAAGCCATGCTGTTCTATCACTATACCTTTACAAATCCAGCTTAGTTGAACATAGACCAAACCATCAAGCAACTTAGGAATTGCAGACCGCTTTGAAATACCCCTATAATTCTGAACATTCTCTCTCTCACCCGACTTGAAGATCGGTACAATGAAACTCTCCTTCCATAAATCAGGAAACTCGCCTCTGCCAGCGACCTATTAAACAAAATAAACAGTGGCCTGGTAATACTAGAGACAAGATTGCTTAACAACTATTCAGGTACATTGTCAGGACCACATTCCACTTTTTTAGACAGCCTAGTAATCCCATGAAATATCTCAGAAATGGTAAAAGGTTTAATTATAATATCCGCTTTGTTAATCTATATTCTATACAAGATATATCAGCCTTACAGTATACAGTACTAAAAAACTCCGAAAATAAATCAGCAATGTCTTGACCGCTGCCAGCCACTTTATTGTTATAAAACATACTGCCGGGTAAATCAGATGATTTTCTGTGGTGATTGACAAATTTCCAAAAATTTCTAGAGTTCTCGGAGATACCATCCTAAATATTTCTGGCATAAATGCCATAATCACGTTTAACCAGATCTTTGCAAAGGGATACCATAGGGAAAGATACCATCCTCAATATTTCTGACATAAATGTCATAATCATGTTTAACTAGTTCTTTACAAAGGGATCTCTTAGTTATTATCAAATCTCATTTTTTACGAAATCATATGATCGCATACTCACAGTACAACAAAAAAATTAAATTTAACAAATTAAAGCAAACTATTAAAAAATTTGAGGCAATTAAAAAGCTATGGAAAAATAAAAACAATATATTACACCTACTAAAATACTTTTTAGGAGTGACATTTTATTTTCAAGACACACGTTTTAGCCACCAATAAAAGTTTTTCCGGATCGTACCAGAAATATGTTTTCGCTGACGTTTAATGTCGATATTTTTTGCCAATTAAAGTCTAGAAACTTCGGATATTACACCAAAAACTAAAACTAAAAGTATCAAGTTTTTAATGTAATATTCTCAGAATCTGGGAAAACTTTGTTTTTATCAGTTTAGCATTTTGTGGTTTCATCGTGGGTTTTTATCATCATCCCTTCACAAAAGTTTCGAATGGCGGGCAGAAGACCAAATAAGGAACACTTATGAATATTGTTTTACTTTTGTGAGCGTATGACAAACCCGATATTAGAGGGCGACCCTTGTTGACTGGAAGAGATTACTCGAAACAAACACGCAGCTAGGTCGCTGCGTATATATATATATATATATATATATATATATATATATATATATATATATATATATATATATATATATATATATATATATATATATATATATATTATATATATATATATATATATATATATATATATATATATATATATATATATATATATATATATATATATATATATATATATATATATTATATATATATATATATATATATATATATATATATATATATATATATATATATTATATATATACATATATATATATATATATATATATATATATATATATATATATATATATATATATATTATATATATACATATATATATATATACATATATATATATATATATATATATATATATATTATATATATATATATATATATATATATATATATATATATATATTATATATATATATATATATATATATATATATATATATATATATATATATATATATATATATATATATATATATATATATATATATATATATATATATATATATATATATATATATATATATTATATATATATATATATATATATATATATATATATTATATATATATATATATTATATATATATATATATATATATATATATATATATATATATATATATATATATATATATATATATATATTATATATATATATATATATATATATATATATATATATATATATATATATACATATATATATATATATATATATATATATATATATATATATATATATATAAATATTATCCGTCCGCTACTGCGTGTTTGTTTCGAGTAATCTCTTCCAGTCAACAAGGGTCGCCCTCTAATACCGGGTTTGTCATACGCTCACAAAAGTAAAACAATATTCATAAGTGTTCCTTATTTGGTCTTCTGCCCGCCATTCGAAACTTTTGTGAAGGGATAATGATAAAAACCCACGATAAAACCACAAAATGCTAAACTGATAAAAGCAAAGTTTTCCCAGATTCTGAGAATATTACATTAAAACTTGATACTTTTAGTTTTAGTTTTTGGTGTAATATACGAAGTTTCTAGACTTTAATTGGCAAAAAATATCGACATTAAACGTCAGCGAAAACATATTTCTGGTACGATCCGGAAAAAAACTTTTATTGTGGCTAAAACGTGTGTCTTGAAAATAAAATGTCAATCCTAAAAAGTATTTTAGTAGGTGTAATATATTGTTTTTATTTTTCCATAGCTTTTTAACTGCCTCAAATTTTTTAAAAGTTTGCTTTAATTTGTTAAATTTAATTTTTTTGTTGTTACCTTTTTCACAGTACGCGATCATATGATTTCGTAAAAAATAAGATTTGATAATAACTAAGAGATCCCTTTGTAAAGAACTAGTTAAACATGATTATGACATTTATGTCAGAAATATTGAGGATGGTATCTTTCCCTATGGTATCCCTTTGCAAAGAACTAGTTAAACGTGATTATGGCATTTATGCCAGAAATATTTAGGATGGTATCTCCGAGAACTCTAGAAATTTTTGGAAATTTGTCAATCACCACAGAAAATCATCTGATTTACCCGGCAGTATGTTTTATAACAATAAAGTGGCTGACAGCGGTCAAGACATTGCTGATTTATATTCGGAGTTTTTTAGTACTGTACACTGTAAGGCTGATATATCTTGTATGGAATATAGATTAACAAAGCGGATATTATAATCAAACCTTTTACCATTTCTGAGATATTTCATGGGATTACTAGGCTGTCTAAAAAAATGGAATGTGGTCCTGACAATGTACCTGAATATTTGTTAAGCAATCTTGTCTATAGTATTACCAGGCCAGTGTTTATTTCGTTTAATAGGTCGCTGGCAGAGGGCGAGTTTCCTGATTTATGGAAGGAGAGTTTCATTGTACCGATCTTCAAGTCGGGTGAGAGAGAGAATGTTCAGAATTATAGGGGCATTTCAAAGCGGTCTGCAATTCCTAAGTTGCTTGATGGTTTGGTCTATGATCAACTAAGCCGGATTTGTAAAGGTATAGTGGTAGAAGACCAGCATGGCTTCATGGGAGGTAGGTCGACTGTCTCCAACTGGATCACCTATGAGAATGCTCTGGTGAATGCATTGGAGAGGGGATGCAAAGTGGACTCGATCTACACTGACTTTTCCAAGGCATTTGATAGGGTCAAAAACTGTTAGCAAAACTTAGAGCGATGGGGTTTCATGAGCGCTCTGTAAAGTGGCTCGAGAGTATGTTGGTGGGACGCTGGCAGAGAGCGAAGATGGGAGGTTTTATATCCAATAGTACCGAGGTGACCTTCATGACTTCCTCAAGGTGGGTACTGTGCTCCATTAATAGGTACCATCTTTATTAATGACATTCGTCAAGCTGTTCCTGACTGTAGCTTTCTTTTGTTTGCCGATGACTTGAAATTGTACCGTGAAATTGTGACTGAGGCGGACTGCATGAAGCTGCAGGAGAGCTTGAATCTGTTTGTGCATTGGTGCAATGATAATGGATTGTCTTTAAACCCTGAAAGAATAAAATAGCCTTTCAGCACAAGATTGGTGATGAGGAGTTGTTATCGGTCAGTTCTTTGAAGAACTTGGGAGTCATAATAGATGCTCAGTTGTCGTTTAGGGTACACTATTCTTGCCTCACAAGAAAGGCATTCCAAATGCTGGAACTTCTTTTTAGAATAAGAAGAGATCTATATATTAACTCAATGAAGAAGTTATACTGTACTCTGGTAAGATTTCACCTTGAATATGCATCAACGGTATGGTCACCTTACTACAATGTTCATAGCGCAGGGATCGAACGTGTCCACAATAAATTTATTAGATATTGCTCTCATAGATTGGGCTTGGTTGGTGACAGAGGAGCTCTTGCTAGTATGCTTGGTCTGCGGACATTAGAGGACAGGAGAAGGGTGTCAGATCTTTCATCGATATTCAAATTGCTGAATGGTGTTAATGATTGTCCACCCCTCTTAGGGTAGATACAGTTGAAGGTTCTAGAACGTTGCTTGAGAAGAAACGAGATATTTGTCATCGGTCATCACGGTACTAACTATGGAGTCCACTCTCCATTGACGAGATCCTTGCTCTTCTTAGATAATAATCCTTCCATCAATCCATTGGGAGGCTCGCTATCTGGCTTCAAAGGGCAAGCCATTAAAGTGGTGTGTAACCACTGATATGTTTCCTGTTTATTAGACTGGGTGTTTTGAACTGTGATGTTATATATTTTTTTTTCTATCTAAAATACTCATTACTGTGCTGTTGTTATTACTTTAAATATTGAATATTATAACTTTTATAATGGGGTTTCCCGTTTATTGATAATAAATAAATAAATAAATAAAGTGGACGGCGACTGTGAAGTATACGCGAACAGTTGGAGAGAACAAACACACAGATATATATATATATATATATATATATATATATATATATATATATATATATACATATATATACATATATACCAGGTGTCCAAGTATGAAATGCGGATTTCAGACAACAGATGGTGCACCAGTGCAGTTTGTGCTATAAAGATTTGACACTGCGCCATTTTGTTGTGTCATCAACAAGTGTCAGACGCGTGATACGAGTGATAAATTGGAAAAGTGTGTGCATAGTGTTGTGTTCAATATGTCGTAATTTATACCGAACAAAGAGCATTCGCGGACAGCATTAATTTTTTGTTTTCATTTGAAGAAAACTACTGTTGAATCATACCGATTACTTGGAGAAGCTTATGGTGAACATGCTCCATCGCAAGATACGTACGATGGTTTCGGCGTTTCAAAAGTGGTGACTTCGATGTTGCAGACAAAGAACGTGGAAAACCGCCAAAAAAATACGAAGATGTGGAATTGCAAGCATTGTTGGACGAAGATGATTCGCAAAACACAAAAACAACTCGCCGAGCAATTGGGCGTTAGTTAACAAGCTGTTTCCAATTGGCTACGAGAGATGGGAAAGATTCAAAAGACCGGTAGATGGGTACCATATGAGTTGAACGACAGGCAAATGGAAAAGCGCAAAAACACGTATGACATTTTGCTCGCTCGGTACAAAAGGAAGTTGTTTTTGCATCGTATAGTTACAGGGGATGAAAAGTGGATTTATTTTGAGAATCCCAAGCGCAAAAAATCATGGGTAGACCCAGGCGCACCATCCACATCGACCGCAAGACCGAATCGCTTTGGCAGAAAGACGATGCTCTGTGTTTGGTGGGACCAGAGGGGCGTGGTCTATTATGAGCTGTTCAAACCTGGGGAAACGGTTAATACTAAACGTTACCAACAACAATTGACCGATTTGAACCGCTCGCTGCTTGAAAAAAAAAAAGGCCAGAATACCGAAAGAGGCAACACAAAATCATTTTTCTTCATGACAATGCTCCATCACATACGGCAAAACCAGTTCGCGACACGTTGGAAGCACTCAGCTGGGAAGTTCTACCCCATGCGGCTTACTCACCAGACTTGCCTCCTTCCGATTACCACTTGTTTGCATCGATGGGTCACACACTTGCTGAACAGCGCTTTGGTTCGTACGAAGATGTGAAAAAATGGCTCGACGAATGGTTCGCAGCAAAATTTTTATTGGCGTGGTATTCACGAATTGCCCGAAAGATGGGAAAAATGTATAACAAGCAATGGAGCATACTTTGAATAAAGCACTTTTTATCATTCTTCCGAATTTAACATGTTTTTTTAGAAAAAAAAAAAATCTGCATTTCATACTTGTACACCTGGTATATTTATTGGAACACTTTTTAATCTTATTCTCCTATGAGATACATTTCCACCTTAACGGTCACGTCAATAAACAGAATTTTTGTATTGAGACAAATCTAAAAGTAAAATATCACCCACTTTCTCTAAAGCGAGAGTTTGATACTTTACGTATGACAGATACAACTCTTAACTGGAAGCGCAATGTTTTGGTAATTAAGAATTTCTTCACATCAATTTTGTAAAATTTTAAACAAGTATTAACCAGTTATTCAAGAAATTTTCCCTAATAAATCGTTACCCATCCCTATCCGGCAAGAAATGGTATTGAACCAATGTGCCGAGCAGTGATCAATAATTTCATGGCTCGCTTAAGAGAGTGCTGAGAAGGAAAAGATTCACATTTAGTAGCAAATATTTAAAAAAAAAATAGTAGTAGTTAGTAAAAGTTTTTTTTCATGTTCGAAAAATTAAACTTTCTAATGGACATCTTGCATAAATATTTTACGCCATTCTCAAAAATCCTAATAAAACTCATATTAAAAACACTAGTAATATTGATTATATCTTATCACATTTATTTAAAATTAATTTATCTTGACACATGGAGCTAGAAACTAATTTTAAAAATAAAGACTTATCGAATGGTCTTTTGTAATTACCCGAGCAATGAATCCATAAATTTTATATTTAGCGATAAAAATGAAATAACGTAATTTACTGTCGAAAATAAATTGAACTGGAAATATGAACGTTTCACCTTTTATCGCTACTTGTTATATGAAAATGACTTAAGTTAATTACATTTTTTATTTTTGTAAGTGATTAACTTTTTAGTTAGTTTGACGTTCCAATTTCTACCTCCTCTCCTTCTGAGTATAGAGGTTTTCTCATAAATAAGTTCAAAAAAGTTCAAATTTGTTTCACTTATTGCGTCAGGGTTTCAACAAAGCTTCAAAATACGATAAAATAACACATGGGCTGAAAAGTCCCGGGCCTAACACATAGATGGCGCTAGTTTTATTGCAGTCACCTTTTTTTCAGTTAATACTAACCTTCAAAAGACAGCTGTTAAAATTTCATGATATTCTATTCATTAGTTTGTGAGTTATTGTGCTAAGAGTGACGCTACTTTTGTTATTTTCAAAACAATGGATCAAAAACAATTTCGTGTTTTAATTTTACACTGCTTCTTGATGGGAAAAAATACCGTTCAAGCGAAGCAATGGCTTGAAAAGTGTTATGGGGACTCCGCTCCATCAATAAAACGTTGGTTTGCTGACTTCAAACGTGGTCGTAGAGACACCGATGATGCAGAACGCAGTGGACGTCCAAATGAGGCGGTAACACCAGAAAACATCAAAAAAATCCATAAAATCGTTTTGAATGATCGAAAAGTGAAGTTGCGTGAGTTAGCTGACATCGTAAAGATATCAAAAGAACGTGTTGGCTTTATATTGCATGAGCATTTGACTATGAGAAAGCTCTGTTCAAAGTGGGTGCCGCGTTTGCTCACTGTTGATCAAAAACAAGAACGTGTTGATGATTCTGAGCAGTGTTTGGCCATGTTTAAACGTAACAAACCGGAATTTTTGCGTCGATATGTGACAATGAATGAAACATGGATCCATCACTTCCCTCCGGAATCAAAACGATCGTCATCTGAGTGGACAGCAACTGGTGAACCTCGTCCAAAGCGCCCGAAAGCACAACAATCGGCTGGAAAGGTTATGGCCTCGGTATTTTGGGATGTGCGTGGTGTAATATTCATCGACTATCTTGAGAAAGGAAATACCATCAACAGTGAATATTATATAGCGTTATTGGAGCGTTTGAAGGCCGAAATTGCAAAGAAACGACCGCATATGGCAAAGAAAAAAATTTTGTTTCATCAAGACAACGCACCGTGTCACAAGTCAATCAAAACAATGGCAAAACTACATGAATTGAACTTCGAATTGCTCCCACATCCACCGTATTCGCCAGATTTGGCTCCCAGCGACTACTGGCTGTTCGCAGACCTGAAAAAAATGCTCGCCGGTAAGAAATTTCGCACGAATGAAGAGGTTATCGCTGAAACTGAGTCCTATTTTGAGGCAAAAGATAAATCGTTCTACAAAAGTGGTATTGAAATGTTAGAGCGGCGCTGGAATGATTGCGTTGCTCTTGATGGAGATTACGTTGATGAATAAAGCTAATTTGAACCAAAAAAACCGTGTTTTCTTTGTTAGGCCCGGGACTTTTCAGCCCATGTGTTATCATCAACATTTGATCAACATATCGTAATAAAACTAGAGAGTAGAGGCAAAACCCTCATAGTTTGTTTTACATTTAAGAAAATTTCAACAGAGAAATCTGACTAGTTAATTAATAGAATTTCAGTTCGGAATAACACTTAAAATTTTATCACACAAGGAATCAAAATAATAGAAATATCTATATATCAAACTAAAAATTTTAAATACATTTCTTGAATAATTTGTAATATAGTGCCATCTAATCGAAGAAAATTTCAGGAACTAATTGCTAGTACGTACGATAAAAACTTCGAAAAATATTCACTAGAGCACAAACACGGTCTGAACTCTAGAAGAAAAACACTTTCCATACAAAATAAGTATTATGACTATTAATTCGTAATTTTACAAAATACTAATATCTGTAACTGAATTAGATTGTAGAAAGTTTGGGTTTCTAAAGAAAAATTCGTATCATATACAGTACATTACAGAACCAGTCCTTTCAGGAAAATTTAGTTGTTGGCACACCATACAATGTATTATTCTATTATATTATATTACATAATAAAATAATATTATTATGTAATGTACATTTTATTATATTAATTAGAAATATGTTCTGCTTTTTTTTTTATTCATGCGAATCTAATGATCAGCGGGACTCTGAAAGTTTTAAAAGTAAAAAAGGGTCAAGCACGAATAATCCGCTCCAGTAATCGCTACCAACACCTATTACTACAAACATTCTCTGCAGCGGTGCCTTAGCTGGCTTATATCACAGTCCCACCAATTGTGTCATTTTTCTGAAAAACTTTACTTTATTACCGAATTTAAAAGAGTCCGCATCCGTTTCAAGTAAAAACGGTATATATACAGTAGAACCCCGATTAACCGAGTAGCGATTATCCCAGCTCCGGATTAATCGAGTCAATCTAAGAACCTGATTATCCGAGGTACGCGCGTCTATGCTGCGTATTAACCGAGCTTCTAAAATATGTATGTACATATTTCCATTTAAAATCGTCGGGGTCTTCGGGGAATCCCCCTGGCCCGTGTGAGGGGTTCCCCTATTTATGTTTTTGGACTCTTTCAGCCTGTAAATTTGCGTCAATGCAGTGCGTTATAGCATTTACTACGGAGAAGTACGAGTATACTCACATAATTTATTTAGTTGGAGTTCTGGTAGTTAAGTGTAATTAATACGAATTGCTTTGCTTGAATTTTTGTTTGTCATATTATAATGGAGCAAAATAAGCGTAAAAGAATCGTCGTTCCTATTGAAGAAAAATTAAAAGCCATCAAAAGAATTGAAGCAGGAGAGACAATTAAAGTTGTTGCACGAGATTATGGAGTAGGTGAGATCTCTCATCAAGAAGGTTTTGCTTCTTTGGAAAAAGCTTTGAGGTATATCGAACAACAACCAGAGGCAACCCCAGCGGATTTGCTTCTTTTTAATAGATGGCGAAACATTGCAGCGAGAAAAAGAAGATGCAATATGAAACAGAAGGGCATAGATACCTATTTCTCTGTTTTATAATGTATGTACCTATTTATATGTTAAAAACGTTAATACATTGGTTTAAAGTATAGGTGTTTATTTTTTGGATGAATAAAAGCAAATTCGGATTATCCGAGTTTTCAGTTATCCGAGGAGGGTGTCCCCCCACGTTACCTTGGATATATATATATATATATATATATATATATATATATATATATATATATATATATATATATATCATCTTCATATATATATATATATATATATATATATATATATATATATATATATATATATATAAATATATTCATATATATATATATATATATATATATATATATATTCATACATATATACATATATATATATATATATATATATATATATATATATATATATATATTAGAACAAAGAATTAACTAAAATCGATGATCTTGATAACAAAAACATAAAACGAAATTAATGACACACTGATGAATATCTTGGTAAAAACAGGAGAACAAATAGCTAGAAAGTAGAGCAACAAAACAAAAATATGGAGCATAAAAACGGAAGAACTGTTTGAAGAAAGACGTAAACTGCTAGCCCAGGGAAAGAGAAATACTATTCAGTTTGTAGAAACTAACAAAACCCTTAAACAGTCCATTAAAGAAGATAAAAGACAACAGTTAGAGACAAAGATAGAAAAAATTGTAAACAGAACAAAAACATGAAAGTACTCCGACAAAGCCTAGGAAAGACTACAATATACAACTTAAAGGATGAAAAGGGAGAAGATGTGAAAGATTGAGAAAAAATAACATATATGATTCAAAAATCATTATCAGAACTTGTGTAAACAAAAAAAAAACTGCCCACCAAAGAACATCGAAAAAGAAAGATAATCAATCAATGTTAACTCAGAAAAAATAACAGATGAAGAAATATTAACAATATTAAAAACTATGAAAAACAATAAAACACCAGGACCTGACAGAGCATTAACAAAATTAATGATAGAAGGAGGAGACTTGGTGGTATAGGTGGTGAAACTCTTATTCAATCAATGTCCAGAAAATTGGAACACAGCTTCAACAATCTGACATTTTAATAAGGTGATAAGACTAAGTTAGACGATTATCGTCCAACGTCATTACTTTCACATATATAAAACAAGCTCGAATTAAACCAATCGGTAGAACAGGCTGGCTTCAGGAAGAATTTTAGTACTTGGGATCATCTCTTAACTATCACAACTTTAATAGAGAACACAACAGAATATAACTTAAAGTTGTACCTGGTATTTATAGATTATCAGAAGGCGTTTGATAGTATCGAGAACTGGACCATCGAAAAAACCTTGCTCATAAGAACAATTTACAGCAAGGCTCAGATGACAGTGGAAACGGATAGTAAAACGAATCCAATACCTATCAAACGCGGAGTAAGACAGGGAGATTCTATGAGCCCAAAACTATTTATAGCAGCATTAGAAGTTTTCAAGGAACTCGAATGGGAAAAAAAGGGGATCAGCATAAATGGACAAAAGTTAAATCATCTGCGTTATGCTGATAATGTAGTGCTAATATCAAATAATTTTGATGACATACTATAAAACAAATCAGAGAGGGTAGGGCTACTGGGAAGAAAAAAAGACTATGACAAACGAAGACAGTCCACAAAGCTTGAGAAGAGGGCAGAACAGTTGAATACGTAGATGAGTACATCTACCTAGGGCAAATAATAAAGTGTGGAACAGCAAATCAAACAGCAGAAGTACAGAGAAGGATCAGACTGGCATGGGCAGCATTTGGCAAACAAAGAAAAATACTAACCAACAAAAGAATTCCCTCTGAAACTAAGAAAGATGGTATTCGATGAATGCATTCTGCTGGTTCTCACCTACGCGGCCCAGATATAGACACTGACTAGGAAGATGATGGACCAACTGAGTAAAACACAGAGAACAATGGAATGCCAGGTGTTGAATATAAGATTACAAGACAGAAAGTACAAGATAAAAGACGAAAGTGATAGACGTAAGAGAACAGGTAGCAGATTTGAAATGGAGATGGGCAGGTCACACAATGAGACAACAAGATGAGAGATGGAATAAAAGAATTCAAGAATGGAGGATATGGTTGGGACAAAGGGCCCAATCAAGATGGAAAGATGACCTGAAAAGAACGGCTGGTTTAGGATGGATCAGAAAGATGCAGAATCGAAAAGGATGAAAAAAAGAAGGGGAGTCCTATGTCCGACACTGGATGGAAAAAAGCTTATTAGATAGATAGATAGATAGATAGATAGATATATTAGTACCGACTGCGAAACACTGGTTTGTTGATAAAAATAAGGAGTGAATTCTTCAACAAGATAGCGACCCCAAAAGAAGTGTAGCTAGTGGCAACGGGTAACCGATATCACCACACTAAATTGGCCATCCCAGTCGCCCGATAGAAATCAAATCGAGAACCTATGATCATACATCAAGCAGAAGATTCGCAGTAAAAAAGTATACACAGTGAACTAGCTGTCACGGCAAATTCGGGTAATTTGGGAATCCTTGCCCAAATATTCGCGTAAAATCTTGTCGAAAGTATGGAGGAACTACTGAATCAATACCATTTTAATGGCAATCGATGTAAAAAACTTTCAAACAAATACATTTTTTAATGAACAACGCGCGATACCGTTCTTACTTGACGAGCTGTTTAATAAAACAACAATAACATAATGAAATTATCATTCCACAAGATGTAAAGCTCCGCCAAATATTGCAATAGTTACTCGACTTTTTTGTTCCGCTAAGATTTAGCCGATGTAAACACACGCTAAGGATTCTAATCTATTTCATATTACAACATAGCTTCTTATATAAGCATTGTTAGGTAAATCATGCATACAAGATTACCATTATGTAGGGATTTATATGTACACAAAGCTTAACAAAGCTGACATAACAACTTACTCGCCTACTCATTTGCCACACCTTTGATTTTGAAGACCAACAAGAATATTATTTATACGATACAAGTTGGGATGAGAGAACTGTAACTAAATAAAGAAAAAGATATGATGGATGTGGACGACGTTGACAGTACTAATAAAATCTTAAAATCCTTTTTTTGTTAGCAATTTGTATAATAAATAGAAGAGAGTGTAGCATAAGTAAACTAACAGAAAGGAGAGATTACTCTAGGATACGTGTCAATCTATTGGATCTCATCAGCTAAAACCAGGCAAAGTGTTTGATTAGTCTCTATATCGATGATGATGTGCTTGCGTTATGGTGCTTTTTATGTCAACTTTTTATGCAGATCGTCTAATCGCAAAGAATTTTAAGGTCCATTCCTCCCTTCCCATATGGTTTCACCTGCTGACTCAGTGTGGCTCTTAATAATACATACTCCACCTCCCTTCAATTACCTCCCCATCCAGTTCCTTAGTCCATAAAAGGCAGATGTCAACATGGCTAAATGGTCGAGCAGCTAAGAGCGAGGACGACGTCCCAACACGGAAATTCGACTTGAAAAATCTACGCATGAATGCATATGATAGGCACTGTGAAGGAGAAAATGGGCACAGGGTGTCCGAAGACAAAGGAGAATTTTAAGAGAAAAGTTGAGTCGAGTGTGAGCAGTTATGGTGGAGATAACAACCATTACCTTTTGGTGCAGATGGTCATAGTATTAAAATATTATGTCGCATGGTCCAAAATAAAAATGAATGAGGCCATCCATGTAGACTACACAATTTTTTTTTATTTTGGAAGGACCATCACGACCTTTTCAAAACACCCATCGTGACTCCTCTATGACTATTATAACTTCCGATTCCCAAAATTTTTAAGGCTGGCTGTATCGCGACCAAAAATCTATATTGTTCGATGAAATTTTGTTACTGAGATTTTTTAGGCCATGCGGAATCCACACATAAATTTTCGTCAAAATCGGAGACTATATATATATATATATATATATATATATATATATATATATATATATATATATATATATATATATACCAAAACTATTATCTACCTGACTGCCTTCTCTAAGCCCCTCTATCATAATCAGTTTCTTTCTTCAGGTTTCAGGTTTTTCAGACATCCCATATTTTTTCCAGGATTTTTTCTTTTACTCTTACCTATTGTGTCCATTTAAATATCTTTCTCACCATTTTAAACCAGATATCTTAGCGGGAGACCCAACTACTTGAGAATGATTAATTCTCTTATATCTATCATTGTCTCTGTATCATTCTAAAGGGTGATTCATTTAGAGGTACTTTTTGTGATGGGGATTTAATTGCAGATTGCGCATGCGTCGTGTCAACTGAAGTGGCATTCCTGTTCAGTAGTATTTGACAATTCATAATGGAAAGGCTTAGCCCGGCACAGCGTCTACAAATTGTTCAACTTTATTACGAAAATGGGCGTTCTACGAGGAATGTGTATCGGGCGCTTAGAGCAACTTATGGTCCACATAATCGGCCTACCGAACGCACAATTCGCTCTACCATCAATAAGTTTGAGACCCAATTTTCATTATTGGATAATGCTCGACCGAATAGACCACATCCAGCACGTAGTGAAGAAAATATAGGGGCGGTAGCGGAGAGTGTACGCGAAGACCGTGAAGTGTCGATTCGTCGCCGTTCTCAACAGCTTGGCCTGTCATATTCAACAACTTGGCGTATTTTACGTAAGGATCTTTCTTTAAAAGCATACGAAATTCAACTAGTGCCACAACTGAAGCCAACCGACCTTCCGAATCGTTTCCGTTTTAGTCGTTGGGCTCTTGACAAGCTTGCAGAAGATCCGCTGTTTTCGAAAAAAATTTTGTTCACCGATGAGGCCCATTTTTGGCTTAATGGGTTTAGGAATAAACAAAATGCCCGTATTTGGGGTGATGAACAACCTGAAGAGGTTCAAGAGCTGCCATTAAATCAAGAAAAAACAACTGTTTGGTGTGGTTTATGGGCCGGTGGAATAATCGGTCCATATTTCTTCAAAACAGACGCCGGCCGGAATGTTACTGTGAATGGTGACCGTTATCGCGCCATGATAACAGACTATTTGATGCCAGAAATTGCAGCCCGTGGTCTCGACGAAATTTGGTTCCAACAAGATGGCGCCACTTGCCATACAGCCCGTGAAACCATGGCTTTACTGCGAGAGCAATTCGGCGAACAGATCATTTCACGCTTTGGACCAGTGAATTGGCCGGCTAGATCATGTGACATCACACCTGTTGACTTTTTCCTTTGGGGCTATGTAAAGTCCAAAGCTACAATTGAGGCATTGGAGGCCAATATTACTCGAGTCATTGGCCAAATACCACTCGAAATACTCACACGCGTCATTGAAAATTGGAACTTCAGAATGGACGTTGTTAACCGTGGTCGCGGACAACATTTGAAAAAAATCATCTTTAAGAAATAATTGTAAAGAATGGTTCTTTTATATGATAATAAAGATTATAAAATAAAATTGTTTTTATTCATTTTTTTTTTATTTAAAAAAAGGTACCTCTAAATGAATCACCCTTTATTTCTAATATCTTCATTTGGGTACTCTTCCTGCTCTTGACATACCACTACTTTCTTCAAAATGGTCCATTTCAACTGCGATTAGATTAGGGTTTTCATCCTCCTTCAGTGTCTGTACCTTACTTTCATACGTTAGTACCAATTTTACAATCGTCTTTCCAATATTTTTTTTTGGTTCGTCTATATGTTTCTAACAGTGCTCCTCTCCATTAATTTTTCTTCTGTTATGAATTATTTGCCTTAATCCCTGTCTTTCTATGCACTTTTGTGTCAATATACTTAAATATATCTATATAATAATTGAAATTTTGAACGCTAACTTGAGTAATTTTATCCTTGATATAAACTTTGGTGTGTCAGCAACATCTGGGAACAGAACTACCTGATCATCAACAGAATTAAGAACAAATAAATGATGATTTCAGTTGGAAAACCAATTTTACCACAGCTAGACTAAAATTTCTTTAAAACATATTCTACATATAAATTATTGGGTCGGCATTGACAAGTTATGATGTTGTTTAATAATAGCATTATTTTAATCGCTAATCTCTTGAGTTATAAGGGGCAAATGAATACCGAACCTCACTTCTATCAGTACCAATAGAAAAGTTTATTTCTCGGTACAATATTATAAGCTTCCGATCGATCAATGTTATATGTAACACGTAGGGTGAAAAGTTTTTGGTCTAGTTACTTAAAATACATTTTTTTTGCAAAATTTGACTTTATTCATCAACACAGTCTCCTTCAAGAGCGATGCAATCAGTCCAACGCTTTTCTAACATTTCTGTACCTTTCTTGTAGAAGGATTTATCTTTGCATTCAAAATAGGCCTCAGTTTCGGCGATAACGTCTTCATTAGGACCAAATCTCTTTCTCGCAAGCATTTTCTTGAGATTCTGCAAATAGATAATAGTTGCTGGGGCCAAATCTGGAGAATACGGTGAATAAGGAAGCAATTCGAACTTCAATTCATGCAATTTTGCCATCGTAACCATTGCCTTGTGACACGGTGCATTGTCTTGATGAAAGAGCACTTTTTTCTTGTTCATTTGGGGCCGTTATTCCATGCGCATCCCCCAAATACAGAGGCCAAAACCTTCCCAGCCGACTGCTATGTCTTTGGTCGCTTCCGGCGGCTTTTACCGGCTGCTGTCCACTCAACAGACTGCCGATTTGATTCCGGTGTATAGTGGTGGATCCATGTTTCAACCATTGTCACGTATCACATGAAAAAATCCTTTTTATTGCGCCTAAACAGGTCTAAACAGCGCTCAGAATCATCAACCTGTTGTTGTTTTTGGTCCACTGAGAGCAAACGAGGTACCCATTTCGAACAAATTCTCATGCCCAAATATTCATGCAAAATATGACCAATACGTTCTTTTGACATCTTAGGATGTCAGCTAACTCACGCAATGTCATTTTACGGTCATCCAAAACAATTTAGTGGATGTTTTTTATGTTTTCCGGTGTAACCACCTCATTTGGGCGTTCGGAGCGTTTAGCATCATTTGTGTCTGTATAATCGCGTTTAAATTCAGCAGACCAGTAAATGATGAGTGATTTTCTGGGAGCAGAGTCCCTATTACGCTTATCAAGCCATTGCCTTGCTTCAACGTTATTTTTTCCCATCAAAAAACAATGTTTAATCAACACACGAAATTCGCTTTTTCCATTGTTTTGAAAATATCAAAAGTAGCGTCACTAAAACCACTGTAACTTGTAAACTAATTGTCGAAATGTCATGAGATTTTGACACCTATTGGTTGAAGGTTGGTACTGCCTAAAAATCATATGAATTTTTTGAAAAGGCCGACAGACCCAAAACTTTTGAGCCTATATATTACTTCTTCTCCCAAAGTTTCGTTTGATCGTCGAGCCAAGTATTAGATGAATTTGTGGATTGTATGGTCAGTACAACTTTTTTTTATTAATTTAAAAATAGGTTTAACTGAAAAAATTTAAAACAATTATTATTTAAACAAATTGCTTTTCATGTGCACATGATTTAACAAATACTTCTATAAATTTACATATCGAATCGGCGACCCAAAAGCTTTAAAAATATATAACGGAACACTAAAAAAACAATTAAAACGAATTTTCTGTGATTCTGCCAGCTGCGTTTCGCAGTGCTTTTGCGACATTTGTAAATAATAAACTTTTCACACGTTAAACATACTTGCAAAAACAACTGCTAGTTTCAGTTTTTTCGAAACTGGATAACGGAAATGGCAAACACATTCTTTTGAACAGAATATTGGTTAATTAGTTTGAAAATATCAGTGTTGTAAACAGTAGCGTAGAGCTTAAATGATAGCCTCTATTATCAGGACAATCCACCCCTAAAAAAACTGATTATGGTTATTCAAAATTAAAGTCATTTACTCTTTACTTCTCTCACAAATTTAAGTTGTAAAATTAACATTAAATCTGACATCACTCAACCCTTCTTCCGAATATATTTGCCTAAAAACAATTACATTTATAATAGTTCTTTTTTAACCAAAATCATGCACAAGTGGAATAATGTATTTTTCTAACATTTTTTACCGAGGAATCAAAAAGAAACAAGCAAACAAAACTGGTCAAACGATTTACCAGTACATCAGTTACAAACACGCATTTCTAAAATAAATGTCAAATTTGATGTTTTTAGACTAAAGAATAATTTAAGGACGTTCCCAAGAAAATAAATTTTCTTATGATTATCTAGAAAATTTGAATATACATATTTATTAGTGTCCTTTATACGTAGAAAAAAGTTCAATACTCCTTACGGCACTAAATTTGTAAATATTGGCTGGTAAAATTTGTATTTTGAACAACGAACCCTACCCCGACCTGTGTTGAAACGGATGTTTTATTATATAACAATGGTAATTTTCTTACGACTGTTTTGAAAAACTCAATCATTAATAAAAATTTAACAAATATTTTTCTGTAAAGAAAATTATAGCAAGCGGTATTCGTTTTTTTTTTTCATAAAAAAATGTTGAAAGTGAGTTACTTTTGATCGTTTTCAGTTTTCCTCGCATAACTTGATAAATAAAAGTTCGCGACTTGGCAACGTCGCACTGCGCGGGAAGTTTGAAATACCATCAACGCACAGCTAATTTTAATAAGTGCGTGTAGCTCACAGATATAGCAAAAATATGGATTATCGTAAATAAAAAGTCTATATTTATAACAAATCAAATATCTATTAGTAATCAACACAAATAAGTAGCATATTAATTAATATCAGAGACTTGGTTTCTTATCACTATAATATTTACTAAATTAAATTTGGTACAGTTGTCATATTTTATTTTGAAATTTGAATGAAGCCCTTCCCTCAATTTTTCCATATCTAAAAGACTTTTGGAGCCGGTGCACTTCAGATTTAACCTGAACTAACTCCCTCGATGAGAATGTACTATTCTTATCAGGAATTTTAGATTGAACTATTTCATTGATTGTTGTTCGAATTTCCTGTTTTTTTTTTGCATCAGACATCCTTGCTAATGCAATATTCATTTTTTCAGCAGTTTTTTTTTTTAACAAATCTGCCATTCTTTAATCGCGAACTCATTATTCATGCATTATTAAAAAATCTCCAATATAAACATAATCTCGAAAAATACTCCAGAATATTAAAACCCAATATAAACAACTCGTGTCTAGATCAGAGTAAGAATGTAACGTTGCCACATCCGAAAAATGACGCAAAGGGATTATTTTTGTATTTCTGCACATATAGGACGGGGCAAAAAAGCGCATTTTTATTGTACGCATTTTAGTTTACATAGAAGGGATCTTTTTGTAAGTTGAGCACGACTACTCCTTGGGAACTTCCTTAAGCTCAATTCGGTATTTTTTATAACAGGTACTTCATAGTAGACGTAAATTACGATACGCACGTATACGTAAGTATACATATGCGCGGGCGAATTAACACAAGTTTTCTGTAGATTTTCCAACATATCCTACAGCTGAAAATGCCCTACAGTTCAGTGGATACCCAAAAAAGGCAAGAAGACCTTGCCAAACAACTACTGACCAATCGCACTACATTCAATAATATCAAAAGTTATGGTAAAGGTTCTCAACCAGCATCTTCTAAAATATCTAGTAGGATTCAATATTATTAGAGACCATCAATATGGCTTTCGTAAGCACAGATCTACAGAAGAACTTCTAACTTATGTTACACCTGGTGACCACCGGAACTGAATCTCGAGTGGTTGCACTTAATATACAGTTAGTCCAAAAAGTCTCCATATACCACCTGCTTTCTATACTATTTTTTTGTTATGTTTAACTAATTAATTGGAACTATGAGAAAACATGTTTAAATTAATATTTGAAACTTAACCCACGAGGATTAGTATTAAAAACAACTACGGAACATTTTATTTAGAAGATTCATCATTGTTATAAAAAATGTAAACAAAATTAATGTCAAAAAAGTCTCAATACACTTAACAGTTACCAATAACAGTTTGACGGAGTTTAAACTAATATTTAGTGGGACCGCCGTTGGCCTTGATAACTTCCTGCAACCAGCTTTCTAGTAACTTCTGCTGGCATGTTCTCCCATTCGTTCAAGAATCTGTTTTTTAATTCTTCTCTATTTGAAACATTATGTTTGCGAACGCGCCATTTAAGTTCCTCCCATAAATGCTCGATGGAGTTAACATCGGGTGATTGCGGAGGTGTATGAAGCTACTGTCGTACTTATGGATCATCGATTCTCGCACCAAGTTTGCAGTATGTTTGAGATCCTTGTCCTCTTAGAAAATGTATCTTTTTTCCGAGTGCTAATTTTTGGACACTTTCTCTTAAATTGTCTCTCAAAATGTTCCGATAAACATGCTGATCCATGATAACATTAATCAAATTTAAATTTCCAACCCCTCCAGCGGACATGTATCCCCAAAGCAGAGCAGTACCACCCCCTTGTCTCACCGTGGAACAAATATTTTTTAATATCGAATGCGGTATTCTTTTTTCTCCAAACTTTAGTTCTGCCATTAGACTCAAAAAGATTAATTTTAGTTTCATCACTACAGATTACGGATTCCCAAAATTCAGGTTTACAAACGTATTCCCTAGCAAAAGCTAACCGCTTTTTTAGCTTCCGAAATGAACGTCTTCTTCCGGGCCGCACACCTCTTATAGCCTGCCCTGTGTAAACAATTTCTCACTGTTTGTGGACAAACATTTTTCGAAAATAGTTCCCGTAGTTCTTTTAATTTTGGTGCACTTTTCTTGGGATCTGTAATTATTTGTCTAACAATACTGGTCCCTTCACGTGGAGTCAGTTTCTTGGGACGACCGGAGCGTGGTCGAATTTTATAGGAACCCATTAATTTATATTGGTTTACAATGTACTGAACAGTAGAATGCGACTTTTTAACAATTTTTCATATATTTCTGTACAATTTTCCATCTTTCCTCAAATCAATTATAATCTTTCGAACTTAAAATGGAATTTCACAATTTCTCTCGCTCATTTTTAATACTACTTTGAAAACCCACAAAATTACTAGCAACAAGTGACAGATTATAAAGTAGCGAGCAATGGATAGCTTGATAAAATGCGGCTGATTATCACATTTCATTTATTGACAAAATTAGCTAGTAACTAGCCTATAACTAATATACCTTGATAGAATAAGCGTGTATACATTTTGGATCTTAAGATATTGACATCATATGGACCTAAATACTTAGCCTAGGTATTGACAAACTTAAGATATTTCATGAATATACTTTAAAACAGAACTTAAACATATACTTAAGATATTTCGACTTAAGATATTTCATTAACGTGAGCTTATAGTACTTAATATTAAGCTAATCCTGGGTCATCGGGTCGCTAGGTCTTAGTAGACGTCGGCGGGCATGGCGTGGGGGGGGGGGGGGGGGCGGTAAGTGGTCCTGATTGTGGGGTTGACGTGACGGGTGGCTTTGTCCAGGAATCTCTGCTGGGTGCTGCTGATGAATTCCCGGATGGTTGGCATTCGGAGGTCCCTATGGAGTTGGGTATTTCTGACAAACCACGGGGCGTTGGCAATGATTCGGAGGGCCTTGTTCTGGATGGTCTGGAGGGTGGATCTGCGAGTGCGTGACATCTGGCACCATGCGGGGCTAGAGTAGGTCATCCCTGCTCTGATGATCATCTAGATTGTCAACTTGTTTCGTGTTGACAATTTCCTGGACCTGAGTAGGGGGTAGAGCTTGCCTAGGAGTTGGTTGGCTTTCTTGGAGGAAGCAGTGACCTGGTCCTTCCATACTAGCCGCTGCGGCTGATTATAACAGGTTTTTTTCAATGCAGTTCTTGAGTTAATTTTATTTACATTTTTATTACAATAATGTAACTTCTAAATAAAATGTTCCGTAGTTGTTTTTAATACTAATCCTCGTTGGTTAAGTTTCAATTATTAATTTAAACATATTTTTTCATAGTTCCAGTTAATTAGTTAAACATAACAGAAAAATAGTATAGAAAGTAGATGGTGTATGGAGTCTTTTTGGACTGACTGTATACAATGCAGTCGACAGTATTTGGCATTATGGATTGATGACTAAGCTACATTCTTATGATAGGTTTGAAAGGTTTTGTTTATAACTCTAGTGTTTCCCTTCCTATCAATTCCGGTGTATCCCAAGGCTCCATAGTGATTCCTACTCTCTTGTTTATTTACATTGCCAAACTGCTGGAAAGGACTAGGAATCCAGTCTATAGCTTTGCAGATGAAAGTACGCTTATTTCTTCATTCACCTGAATGCTCGAACATCGGCTACTCATACAAATATCCGCAGAGAGGACGGTCAACTTAACAAAGATCTGGAAGAAATTCTATCTTGGGGTGACAGTAACCAAGTAGAATTGAATGCTACAAAAACTCAGGCAGAGTCACTCAATTTGCTGCGCGTTGCCTCGGAAGCAAATATGTCTTGTCATGAGCATATTGCATATATTGTAAAAAGAGCTTACCAAAAGCTGGTTGTCACTCCTCGTACAGTCCTTTTACAAGCAGTCTTTTATAGCGAGAACCTCATCGCTTTGGAATGATTTGGCCAGGACTGTGTTTCCCACCGAATACAATTGACAGCGATTCAAGACTAACGTGAATCGCTTTTCCCGCACACACGTAGCTTTTTAGAGATTTCCCTGCAGCACGTGTGCTAGGCCCATTTACATATGTATCGTGCCTACGCAATCCCTCCTCTATCCTTCTAGCTTCCTATATCTTATACCATAAATAATTATGTTGAAATTTTACCCATGATCTAAATCAAAAACCAGGAAAAATTCCCACTACTATTCTAACTATACAATATTTAACGACCTCCCACCCCTTTCCACCCTTCTCATTAGAAACGAAAATAATTTAAAAAATAAAATAATGTTCAGATTTCTCGAGTTCTAAGTACAGATTTCGCCCTCGCGTTTTACTATATTTTTAACCCCTTATATATAGGCGAAACGATTGTTTCCGTAGGTTCCAACCTAGAACAAAAAATTTTCATTAATATATGTCAACTAGCGGATAACATACGGAAATTTGAAACTATTGTTTTTTCAAAAAATGGAGGAAAAAATATCGTCTTTCACTCAAAAATTTCACGAAAAATTGTGTATAAAAAAGGAAGTTTATAACTTTTCGCAAAATCCGTATGTTATCCACTAGTTTTTGACAGATATTAATGAAAATTTCTTCGGTGTTCGTCTGTCTGTCTGCCACACCCGATTTTCTCCCAAACTATTTGGCATAGAAAGTTGAAATTTGACACTAATATAGGAATTGATGGCCTCATCAGAGCCGTATAGTTTTGAAAGTTAAATTTTGACTTAAGGGGTTAGTTTTGGGGGGTGAAATCGGAAGTGAAAAAAATTTCTTTTTACCAGGTCATCGAGTAGGGTGTCAAATGAAAGCTTGTAAAAAGACAGGTTCAAACATATATATAATGTAATACTTGCGCGCACTTCACTTTGTATTATTTTTAAAAAAGTACGAAAAATTACTGTCCCCCCCATTATCTCGAAAAGTAATGATCAAAAAATTTTGAAAAAATTCTGGAATATTCTCTACAGGCTGTAGATTGAACGAACGTCCATTACTTTTAATAATTTATCTGGTACATAAAAAAAAACAGAAATTTCAAGGTCATCAGCTTTCAATAAAAATCGGAAAGAAACTTTGTTGAAAATTCATTAGGGATGTGTTTTGTGAAGTCACTGATTATTTTATACTTCCGTAACAAAATTTTTTATTTTAAAAGCAATTAACGTACGGAACATTAATTGCGCAAGTCCAACTTGTACTTGACCGGTTATTTGTTCTAGGTTGAAATCTAGGGGAGCAATCGTTTCGCCCGTTTCAGGCCTCCTATAAAAGGTGCCATGTCATCTTGGATTCTGAAGCGGTCATTTTGAATTAAAAAGTTAAAAAAAAATATTTTTGTACACTTACATATCTACTCAGTATATATCACCACTACACCAAACACTTTATTTTTGCACTCGACGCGCGTTTCGCTAACCATGTTAGCTTCATCAGGAACGATGATTGACTAACATGGTTAGCGAAACGCGCGTCGAGTGCAAAAATAAAGTGTTTGGTGTAGTGGTGATATATACTGAGTAGTATCATTGTGCCAAAGATTCCACATTCCCAACTTACTTACATATCTGTTTAATAAAGTACTGCAAATAAATTTGCGACTGCTTTTATTATACTCTTGAAAAAAATTCCCCCCTTTTTTCTTGGGACCTGCAGTGGCCTGACCCCTTAATTATCACACCTCGTACATTCTGTACATATTTTATACCAACGTGGAGTAGAAGAACACACTGTATACCCAACTGACGTGTTAATTAAATGAGTGGAAAACCGAGTTTTTTACTCTTTTATCTATTCAGTCAATAATTTAGAATTCAGTGCACGTCACTGCCTGATTTGGCCCAGGACACAAATGCTGCAGCAAATGCAATGGTAAGTCGGCTTGGTTAAGTATTAAATTATGCAATAGCAGTAAAATTTGCATCGTGCAAAATTTAATAATGCATTTTAAAAAAGTCGTTGTTGTTTTTTGTCACGTTTTTTTCCGTATTTAATTGGATGATTTCCAAATTGTTTTTTGCATATTTTCTCCATTTTTTGTGTTGCTCTCGCGCTCGCTATTGGAACATGTTTGTTAAGTGAAAACCCATTGACCAGACATGGAATGGGTTACCTTACACAAAAAAATGTTCATTTGAATTTTGCATGTCAAGGGTTTTTTCCCAATTGAAAATATTTATATTCTTCATTTAGGAATGATTCAAATCGGGGTCGGATTTATTTGCATGATTGCAATGCAGGTGATTCCGATATATTACGAGGGTCGTTCCAAAAGTCCTTGGCTTAAGATGACCAAATTATTATGATATTTGTTAAGTGTTAGCTACTAGATTGTATACCCTGAAGTTTCAGGCACCTGTGTTTAGTTGTCTTTTTATAGAGATCGTGTAAACAAACAAGTTTTAACATTTACTAAAAAATAGATAAAATTGAAGTATGAGCTGTTATAAAAACTCCTACAGACATTCAAAAATGACATATTAAATGATTTTTTCCCCTTCGTTTTTGACGATTAAAAACTGGGCTGTTGAATTTTATGTGATTGTGCATCCATTCAAACCTCTACGACCGACGAAATTGTGACAAAAATTTACAATAGCGTACTAAAGGATCGCCGACTGAAGGTACGCCAGTTGGCTGGCATTGTAATTAGTAAATTAATAGGCCGTGTCCGCCAGATTTTACACGATGTTCTGGGTATGAGAAAACTTTCCGCTTAACGAGTGCCCCGTTTGTTAACAATCGACCAAAAACGAACATTTCCCAAGAGTGATTAGACTCTTTTTAACATAATTCCAGTGAATTTCTCCGACGTTTCATAACAGCAGATGAAGCGTGGATTCATCATTACACGTCAAAGCTTAAGGAGCAGTCGAGACAATGGGTGGGAGTAGGTGAAAGTGCGCCCAAGAAAGCAAAGACGGTTCCATCTGCAGGAAAAGTCATGGCTACGGTTTTTTGGGATTCTCATGGTGTTGTGCGCATAGACTACCTGGAAAAAGATAGAACTATCACCGAGAAGTACTATGCTTCACTACTGGACCAATTGAAGGGTGTTATTCAAACGAAAGATCCACATCTCACAAAAAAGAGAATGCTTTTTCATCATGATAATGCGCTTTCACACACACGTCTTGGATTATTGCCGTAAAACCTTTGCTTTGAAATGCTTCAACATCTACGATACTCACCAAATTTGGCTCCCAGCGATTACTTGTTTTCAAACCTGAAAAAATGGCTGTCTGGACCAAGATTCACTTCGAATGATAAAAGTAAAAGCTGAGACGAACGCTTATTTTGCAGAGTTGGACAAATCTTATTATAATGAAGGTATTAAAAAATTAGAATGTCGTTGGACTAAATATCTGCAACGTAACTACATCGAAAAATAAAATAAAATTCTGTGTTTTCTTTGTTAGGCCGAGAACTTTTGGAACGACCTGCGTACTTGTTTGTCGTACTTAATAGTTCTGGTAAATAAATTAATAAGCTCATAGTTAGCAGTGTTTTATCGATTATCAGCTTCTCATTAGTTATATTGCGATAGTGGTATTACCTTCGAATAATTTTTAGCTTGCTCAATATTTTGAAACTAATTTTCTTTATTTATTTATATATTTACCGCAAAGTTAGATGTTTTTGAATATGTGCAGTCCTGCAACTTTTGCAACGTGCAACAACTTTATGGCACAGCAAAAAAGGGCAAATATTTCTCATAAATAATTTAGGTGGGCGAAACCTTGTAATGTTCTTTTTGTATGGATGTATTTCATTTGAGATAAAGTTCTTCTTCTCTCGGTTTCTAACCGTTCCAGATGTTGGCAACCATATTAGCTATCATCACTGTGCCCCTAAACAGCTGCGTGGTGGCAACTGAAAACCAAATTTTTGAGCCACGAAATTATTATTTTCTCCACACTTCTCTTTCCACACACTTTTACCTTCTAGTATATTCTGTAACAGATGGAATCTGCTCTCATTCCTCATAATGTGGCCGAGGTATTGGCGTTTACGTTGCTTGATGGTAACTAAAAACCTCTCGTTCCTTATTCATGCTTTGAAGAATTCTTTCATTCGTGACTCGGTCCACCCATCACACACTCGATATCCTACGATATAGCCTCATTTCAGTGACTTCCAATCTTTTACTTGTTGCCTCTGTTAGGGTCCATGTCTCCACTCCATAAAACAAAATGGAGAATACATAGCAACGCAGAAACCTCAGTTTCGTGTCCAGTGTCAAGTTATGGCTTTTGAATATAGAGCTCATTTTGGTGAATACCGCTCTAGCCTTTTCAATACGGCTCTTTATTTCTTGCGAGTGGTCCCATTGATCAGTGATGTTAGGGCCTAAGTATGTGTACTTATTTACTCGTTCAATATTTTTCTGGTTGATTTTTAAATGACAGTTAGGCAATTGGTCTTACTATTATACCATTAATTTTGTTTTATTTATGTTAATATCAAGACCATATCTCTGGCTGCAGCTTACTACTCTATCCATTAGTAACTGTAGGACCTGTAGACTGTCAGCGAATGACATCAATATATCAAATAATATTCATTCTCTCCATTCAGTAGAATCCCGACATCGAGATCCGCTAGAGCCTCTTCGAATATTTGTTAGGAGTAAATATTAAATAATAGTGCATCCTTGTCCAGCACCTCGAAGGATTTTTATATCATCCATATGTTCTCCTAATCTCACAGAAGCAGGTTCTTAATAATCCACAGTTCTTTGTCATCCAGTCCTATATTCTTCTTGTGATGTTGCACTCGGTCAAATGTTTTTTTGTAATCCACAAAGCATGCATAGATGTTAACGTTCACGTATCTACACCGCTGAAAAAAGATAAAATTCTATCCAAATTTAGCGTCAGTTCAAAAATTCTTGTATGTCTAATGTTGTTTTTAATGTTATTTAACATGATTTATTGGATATTCAGGTACTAAACCAATTGCTAATAATAGACGTTGAAACAGAACAATGATTAACATGGTATGACACCTATGAACAGGATAGGCAGCCAAGACAGTAGATATCTCGTTAGAAGTATTGCCAAGTATACCAATAATACGGTGATTGACGACAAGTAAAAAAAAACAATTCGCATTCCAAAAATGATGAAAACAAAATAATGTTTCTGGCTTGATAAATAGGAAATGGTTAGTTAGTTAGTTAGTTTTGTTTAGAGGCGCATCAACTGCTAGGGTTATTTTGAGCCACTGTTGTTATTAGATTAAGTTGTAGTATTTGATATCTTTGAGGTATAAACTGATTTTTTTTATGTTGGTTGAAATGGTTTCAGGATTAAGTGTTGATTTCAGTGAGTGTGGAATAAGATATTTGTTTCTGATGTCTTCATGTATGGGATCCTCGAATAAGTGTTTTACGGTGAAGATGACATTTTGGTAGAGCTTCGTTTTTTTAGTAAATGGATGTGAGTTGCATATATGTGACCCACAGACAATCTGCGCCATAATGTGTTTTCCCTTCTGGTGAGTGTTTCATTGTGAAAAGGTGGATAAACAAGGGGCTTTATCTCCCAGAGTTTATTTGTAGTGTCTAATAAATCCCACTGTAATTGATGGAGATTTCTATATGTTTGATTTAATAGGTTATAGTATTCAGTGGGATGATTTTTCTTCTTTTATGTTCTGCCCCGTTATTGTGGCTCTTTTTGCCAGTGAATCAGCTAATTCGTTGCCTCTGATTCCTGCGTGCCCAGGTATCCATATAAAATCAATAGTAATGTTTTTAATTTTTGCTACGTATAATAGGTCATAGATGTGTCTAGTGTACGCGTAGATAATTTTACCTGAGTCAATTGCTCTCAATGCACTCTGGGAATCAGATACTATGAGATATCTCCGATTTCTATTGAGTTTGACCACATCTCTTATGCTTTCTTTAATTGCCCACAGTTCAGCAGCAAAGATAGAACAGTGGGATGGTAGTCTGAAGGTTTTTTGTGAGTTTTTGGAATAATAAGCCGCACCGACACCCATATTGGATTTAGAGCCATCAATGAATAGTAAAGTATGATTTTGATATTTCTCATTTATAATTGACCGAAAATTTTGTTGTAATAATGTTTTTGTTGTGATCTGCCGTAGATAATGGCGATAGGGAGAAGTTGATGGACGGGTGTGGTGTTTTCCATGGTGGAAAGGAGGTGAATAAGGGGTAAGAATATGTAGGGATTGGTAAGTTGAGGGAGAGTATAAGTGTTCTGATTCTGTTTTGAATAGAGTTTTTGGGGAAAAGGGAGATTTCGGTGTATGTTGGTAAGGTTTATGGAAGATTTGAGGTGTGGACGGTAAAGATTTGAGGCTAGATATTTAAGTAGGGATTTCTGTCGGACTAGGTTTAAGGGGGTAAAGGATGAAATACATTGCAGACTATGAATAGGGGTGGTTCTGAAAGCCCCCGTGATAGTTCTGAGTGCTTGATTTTGTACTGTTTCTAGTGATTTTTTATTCTGTTGATTTGTCGTGTCGTAAATGAAATCACCATATTTTAGTTTAGCTAAAATTAGCGTTTTGTATAATATGGATAGAGATGGATAGTCAGCACCCCAGGTTGTGTTGGCAAGTGAACGTAGGAGGTTAAGGTCATTTGACGTTTTAGTTCTCAAAGCTTTAATGTGAGCGGTCCAATTTAGTTTAGTGTCAAAAATTAATCCCAAAATGTTGAGAGTATTTTTTATTGGAATGGGAGTATTATTAATTGTGAGAAGATTTGTTTTGGTGCAAGTGTTAGAATGGCAGAAATGTATTACAGAGGATTTAGTTGAAGAGAAAGAAAAACCATTTGTCCTGGACCAAGTTTTCGAGTGTTTTTAATGTGTTTTGGAGTGTAATGTTTAAACAGTCATTTGTGGGTGAGTCAAAGTAAAGTATAATGTCATCAGCAAAGAGCTTATACTTGACGTTTTCAGGGAAGTGGTTAGTCAAGGAAGTCATGGCTATGTTGAATAGTGTGGGGCTAAGTACTGAGCCCTGTGGAAGCCCTCCGGTAATAACATGGGGATTAGAGGTACGATTGTTTGCCTTAACTTTTATTGTCCTAGGGCAAAGGAAGTTTCTTATAAAGCGGGGTAGGTTCCCTTCAAGTCCCATGCCATTCAGCTGCTGTAGGATTAGGTTCTTGCTGGTGACATCAAAAGCACTTGATAGGTCTAGAGATATGAGCGCAACATGTTTTTTGTGTTGAATTGCATAGTTTAAGTCATTATACAAAGAAGTTAAGTGGTCAATTGTAGAGAGATGCTTACGGAACCCATATTGGTAAGGCGATAGTAGCTGCATTGTTTCTAAAAGCCACGATAGTCTTTTGTTTACCATTCTTTCTAACACTTTGCCAAGGTAGTTGGTTAAAGAAATGGGTCTCTAACTGTCTGTAAGCATTCTAGGTTTTCCAGTTTTGTATATGGATATGGTCCATGGTTCCATATGTGGTTATAACAATCAAGGAGCAATGTTGAAATGTCATGGGGAAGGTACTTGATCATTTTAAGATGGATTGCATCGGGACCGGGTGCAGTGTTTCTTGTTAGTGAAAGTGTTTGGGAAAATTCCCTAAAGGAGAAAGGATCATTGTAATGTTGTTTGGTTCTGGGTTTGGAAAATACAGGTGTATTAGTTGTAGATTCCGGTTGTAGGGATGTCGATTTACGTTGAAAGGAAAGGGCTAGATAGTTGCATATATCTCTGGGATCTGTGGTCGTATTGTTGTTGTATGTTATAGCTGGAATAGTTCTTGCATTTTTTACCTCTCATTTTGTTTACGGCGTTCCAGAGAGTGCCAGTACTAGTGTTAGGGCGAATGTTGTTTACGAAGTTTTGCCAAGATTCGGTTTTTGGCGATGGCTCTCATTTTTTTGAATTGAACCCAATTGTCTGGGGATGGGTGCCTTTGGAAAAGGTTCAGGGCTCTTCTCCTGTTTTTAACTGCCACAAGGCACTCAGTTGACCACCAAGGAACTTGTTTTTTGAGGGAGAGAGAAATGCAGGGTATGGAGGAATCTGCGGCGTTGGTGATGGATGTGGTGAGTTCGTGCAAGAAGTTGTTTACTAATTTAGTGGAACATGTTGGTGGAATTTTTGGAAAATTTTTCCCAATCAGCTTTTTTAATGTTCCATTTGGTTTGGATAGAAGGAGGTTGTGAAGGGATATTTAGGGAACGGATAATGATGGGGAAGTGGTCACTCCCCTGTGTATCTGGAGAAATATCCCATTGAAAGTTGGATGCAATGGTAGAGCTGCAGATGGTAAGGTCAATGTTTGATGCTGTGCCGGTGGATGAGCTTATAAAGGTGGGGGGTTGGTTGATTTAGCAGTACCAATTGTTGAAAGTTTATCAATTGTTCAATCGTGGAACCTCTCGGTGATGTGGTGTTTGAACCCCACAAAACGCTGTGAGCGTTTTAAAATCCCCCAACAGCAAATAAAGGTGGGAGTTGAGAGGTTAAGGTTAATATAGAGTCCAAAGGAATGGTAAGGGAGGGGGTAGGTAAATAGAGCATAAGGTGGTCGGGGGGAGTCTAGGTAAGTTCGAATAGCTACCGCTTCTAAGTCAGTTGTCAACGGTATATATTCATAGTCTAATGTTCTGTGGATGTAAATAGATACTCCACCAGAGGCTCTGGTTTGATCTATTCTATTTTTGTATTCCACGTCGTAGTTTTTTAGTTGGATGCAAGTTTGGTTTTTAAAATTAGTTTCTTGTACCGCAATTATGGATGGTTTTATGGAATGTATGAGGAGAATCAGGTCTTGGATACGGGGAGATAGGCCATTACAATTCCATTGTATTATTGGTTGGAATGATATGATTAGAGTGGTACTTCTTATTAGATTTTAACTTTTCTCGCCAATTTCATCGAACTCCATGAGGTCAGTAGTATTCAAGTATAGGATTGATTCAGAGGCGAGTTGGGGGTAGATTTGAGGGATTTAGATTTCTTTTTGGGAGGATCTTTGTTAGAAGTGTGGGGGGTTTGAGAAGTTGAGGATTTTGTTATGTTAGGTTTTCTGGGTTTTGGGATATCAAGTTTCGTTTGTGGTTTTTTGATAAGGTTTACTGTGCTAGGGGAGGGGAAGAGGGAGGGTTTTTGAGGGGAATGGGCTTGTTTTCGGTATGGGGAATGGGAGAGGGAGTGATTGTGGGGGTCTCGGAAGAGTGGGGAGAGGATTGAGGTGGTATGATGGTGGCTTTGGTCTGTAAGGACAGTGATTCCGTCATGTCACACTGTGTGGCAACTGTGACCATTTGGGGTTTTTTCTTCGTGACAGAACTGTATGTGTTTGTTGTGAAGGGCATAGTTGAGTTTAGTTTTCTTTTTGCTTCAAAATATGTAATGTTGTCATTAGTTCGTATCTTCTGGATTTCAAATTCCCTCTTATAAGTGGGGCATCCTTTATAACCAGGGGAGTGGTTCTCACCACAATTAATGCATTTTGCCGGGGAGAGACAAGGAGTATCGGGATGCTTGGAATGACCACATGATGGACAGTTTGGTGTGTTCGTACATTCTGGAGCTGTGTGTCCAAAACGTTGGCAATTATAACAACGCATGAGATTTGGATAATATTGTCTAACACGTAGTGAATGGAATCCGGCTTTAATTGTTTTGGGCAGTTTATGAAGTTTGAAAGATAAAATGAGAGTGCTAGAGGGTGTATTTGTACCTTTTTTCCCTGGTATTCTATATATGTCTGTCACTACTTGGTCTTTTAAATTCTCTAAAATCTCCTCATTGCTGCAATTTAAGAGATCAGTACAAGTGATTACACCCTTAACAATGTTGAGCGTCTTCTGGGGTACAGTTGATACGTCGTGAATGTGCAGTTTGTTAAATTTTTCGGCTTTTTGCGATTGCCTCTCGTTGGCTACTTCTATTAACAAGGAGCCATCAGATAATTTTTTTATATCTTGAAGTGTACCGAATTCGGATTGTAGACATTTGTTAATTAAGAATGGAGACATAGTTTGGAATGTTCCACTTTGTAAAGTTATTTTGAAAAATCTATCATAATCACTTTGTATTGGTGAACTAGGATCTGACTCTATTCTGGGCCGTTTTAGCCCGCTTAGGGGGGGGGGGTAATTGTTTGGATTATTGGAATACATAAGGTTCCCCACGAGTATCCTCAGAAATAAACGGTCCACTGTGGCAGAGCTGGGGTACCACAGCAAGGCTTAATACTACCAGAGGTAGCCCGGTATCTGGCAGGAAACGTTCGCGACTCAATTATGGCAGAGCCATTCATCCCGTTGGCACGTTATCTATACACCTTGGGATTACCTTTACATACAGAAACAACCACAAGACGAACACAAACGTGACTCAGGATCCTCGGGGGCATCACTCCCCGTACTGTTGAATAAATTCAACAGCCCCTGAGGGGAATAGGAAATGGTTTTGGTAAAGAATTTTATATTAATGCAGTGATCAAGCAAAACAAGTCCAATATATTAACATTTCTGCAATATTACTGGATCTTTAATCCACTAATGATTATTAGACAACGAAACTCAAAACCTAAGTTCAGTAGAACCGTGGAGATCCAATACGAGAAAGTGAGGCTGAAATAAGTAAACACTAAAAAAAAAAGTGCGTTGGCCCTGCATTAAAAGCTGACGAATAGTATAAACCTAAAGAAACAATAGAGCAGTGATCCCAATAAAACCGACAATTTAACTTTAGTAGATTGTATCTTACTCTATTTGACAAAAACTTAGAGGCAATTAACTGACAAAAATAAATTTAGCCAACTACAGATCAAATTATCCTTAAAGAAATAACTTCACATTTAATCCTTTGGTAATATTTCGGCCGTCGTATTTAATACGTCTCTGCCTAACAGTTTCTAAACGGTAGTGCGATATTAATTTCAAAAAAAGAAATATATACTTAATTTTGGATTCTAACTTCGTTAAACAGATAAAAAAAAACAGTGACGTGATAGAGAAATTCTGCCGTCGTCCCGGATTTTACTTATAAAAACCCCCTTACTGTCACGCTAATATTAGGCGAATCACCCTCCTCAAGATTAAAAAGTCATTTTATAATCTTAAAACTTAATAAACCGATTAAAGATCAATTAAAAATAAAGTACTCGAGAAATAAAACAAAGAAAAAAGAACCCTCGAACCCCGAAGACAAAAAAAAGATAATATCCTTTGAATGCAGCTCCCGATTTTCATTATAACTTTTTGTTCCGAAGTGATTTCCCCGTCAACCCATGCGTGATGTATTCTGAAGAAAGATTTCTTTTTTTTGCGTCATTATTTTAGGGAAGTGTTGCCATTTAACGAATTTTTAGTACAGTTCATTTCTTGTGCTTTGTCGATATTGTCGAATATATATATATATATATATATATATATATATATATATTATATATATATATATATATATATATATATATATATATATATATATACATATATATACATATATATACATATATATACATATATATATATATATATATATATATATATATATATATATATATATATATATATACATATATATATATATATTATATATATATATATATATATATATATATATATATATATATATATATAAATAGGAAACCGAAAACTGGCATCTCTCAAAGATAACTGTAGAAAAATATAAATAACTAGTGCCCCATGTAACACTAACGCAAACAAGTCACAAACTCCTAATCTAAATTCGATACCTGAAAAATTACATATAGAAATAATGTATTAATTACGTACCGATATCTATTTTACAAGTACAATTAATTGACTTCTCGTTATCTGTATACTTCAGACTAAGTAAGACAAGGTATTTTCCGTCAGCAATAACCAATTGCCTAGTAAAAATGCATTAAACGCATCAGATATAGGTTATGAAACACAGCAATAATTCTTTTTAATTAAGCAAACTGTCATAAAAACTTTGCTTTAAACCAATTTACAATTCTTCACAAAAAAAAAAAAACATTTTTTTCATAATACTTTTCACTATATAAATCAAACGTCTCGTCGTCAAAGAAGTTTAAAGGTTAGAATGTCATTGACAGCGATGTGTTATTTCTCTTCAATCTGCACTAAAAATTCACGCCGTCTCTCAGCCACAATCATCTTAGCTGTGACAAGGGCGAAGCAGTGATTTTTTTTTTAATTTACATAAGCCAGTGATTTTGTAAATTTTCAATTATGTTCAAATTTATTAAAAATAAAGTATTGGGTGTTATTCCAATTGACTCCAGGAGTCATCCGTATCAATATATTGATAAAATTTCATAACACCCTGTACTTGTACATGTACAGGGTGGTCCAAATTGGACACTTTTAAAGGTAAACCCCATTATCTAAAGGAGATAGACGAAAACTAATGTTGGTGTCTGAGGCTCAATTTTTATGATAAACTCAACGGTGAAAACCGCATATCGATATCTAATACGGTTTCAGATATACAGGGTGGTTTTCAAAACTCTGCATTTTGAAAAATGCTTGTAATTCTTTTCCTATTGAAAAATTGAGCCTGAGACACCGATATCAGTTTTAGTCTATCTCCTTTAGATAAAGGGGTTTACCTTTAAAAGTGTCCAATTAACAATTGGGCCAAATATTCATGTTACGTTTAAAGTAAAAAGTATTTTCTCAAAAGCAATCTGATTTTCAGGTTAAAACACAAAAATTTATAGATAATATAAAATATTTTTAGCTGGTTAAAGTTACAGTTAACAATAACACATGACTATGTAATAACTTTATAATAAGGTTTACGTTATACCAATAAATAACCTATGGCCAAATCAGTGTATGTAAACACTCTACCCCTTCTCCAGTCCAATAAATCGTAGTAAAAGTAAAGTTCGTAAAATGAGTAGAGACTCCAATCTATTCGCTTATAAGTATATTAATCTATAGTTAAAACTTTCTCGGCACAGTGCTGGTTCATTGGTATAGTTCCGGTTTACCTTACGAAAAGTATTGGGTGTGAAAAAGAGGCACTTTTTGTTAGTGGGGGGCAGCACGAACCATGTAAGGCTGACAATGAAGATGACCTTCGAGGGCTGACTGCCAAGCACGCTGTTGGTGGGAGGCTGACTATGAAGACACCGCCCCTCCGTATGAGTGAAGAAGATACCTGAAATCGACCTTGGTCTATTGTTACTTAACACAGAAGACAGACGAGATAGATAGCACTTTCTTGAATGAAACGCCGTCGCTCTAAAGTCAAACTGCAGTTTCGACTGCCGCTGTAGGTTTCGTCTGGTCTGATTGACATTACCCCGACGTTAATTATTGGCAAAAAAGCGTAACCACCCATATTATTACTACTCTAACACTTCTCTAAGTTATGATATCGTTAATATCTAGTTTAAATAGTTATTAGTTTTGCTATTTCATAAACTTAAGAATTAGTAGCAAACGCTGTAATTCTTTTTCATCTGGAAATTGTTTTACTCTTTGTTTTCTAGAGTCTAAACGGTTTTTATATTCAATTTACCTCCCGGATCTATATACACTATGCCGTTATGTCACTATCATAAAGCTGAACAATTTTTTTAACGGAAATTTAGCGATTATGAGCCTTGGATAGAAAATTCTTTGTATTTATTATTTTCTTCAGTGAATAATTATTTTTAAAACACTGATTTCTTTCTGCAGCATTAGCTGAATGCTTTAAACTCAGAAAGGTTAATTACATTTATTCTTTTGTAACCCAAAATAATAAACTGTTCATTTTAAACATAGCATTCCGCAGTTACTATTACTGTCAAAATCTGAATCGATTATTTCTGACGGGTCTATTTACTACAAGCATTAGTACACATGCCGAAAGAAATGTAATTTTTCAGAGACGAATTTCTTAATAATCATTTGTCATTTGTTCCGTAGTAGCTTTTGATAGAAGGCTTTACTCTTTTAAATTTATTAAATGATTTCATAACACTATGTATACAGTTTCATACATTTCATGGTTATTTTAACATTTTAATGTGAATATCATCAGCTGAAATAAAGTGAAAATTCTTTATTATTTAGTACTTTACTTGTATACCAACGATTAAAATTGGCAATAACTAATTACTTTTATCCATCTGTAAGTTTTACATGGTCTTAAAATATAGTAATACTAAAATACAATGACTAGGTCAACATGCATCAGATTTTAGAATGCATTATGAAATGGAAAGCATTTACAAAACTGCTGTTTCCACGGAAATTGCATTGTAGTTACTGCTAAAAGGATATACGGACATTAATAATTTCAATATACGCTGGATAACTTTCATTTAAATAAAATACAGTTCTAAAAGGATTTTCAAACAGTAATCCAGAAATCCAGGTATTATAAATTAACAGAAAGTCGATAAATGGCAGTACAGATATACTATTTGTAAGTGGAAATAATCAGCAATTCCTAACAAGTTCAATAATTTACCAGAATTGAAAGTTCATTCTATGAACTTCGGACGGATTAAATTTACATATATTTATTTTAAACTATTTTTACAATTTTAGAATTCTCAACTTGTTACCATACTAAACCAAAACAAGTTTTTTTTATGAGCATAGCACACGTGCCGCAGGGAAATTTCTAAAGCCCTACAGGAGCGACCCGTGTGCGGAAGAAGCTATTCGCGTTGGTCTTGAAACATTGTAAATTGTACTCGGTAGAAAACCCAGTCCTGGCCAAATCATTTCAAAGGGTGAAGTTCTGCATATAAAAGACTGCGTGAAAAAGGTTGTATGAGAAATGACAAGCTGAACTTCATACGTATGGGAAGAATCAAGCGGGCTACATCTATCAAACACTTTCCATTGCCAACCGTCGTTCGATGTTTCAAGGAATCAAGATTGCTGGTGAGTTCTGGATCTCTAATCAGGCAAACAGCTCTCTTGTGAATAGAATCCAACAAATGTAGTGTATGTTTGTGAACAAAGTCCAAACATAGGACAGCATTCCATCGTTCGTCGAATTTTAGCTTTATACAAAATTAACAGTTGTGGAGTGTAAAACTTTCTAGTTCGAAACAATATTTCCTTTTGAGAAGCTTTGCTATTCACGCAACATGTTCATACCGAGACATATTTGCGCCCAAATAAATGCCCAGCAAGCAGAGCTAGGGGAATGGAGGGCCCCGACATACCTATGTCCAGTTCCTCAACGTTAACGTAATCCCGCAGGTCGGTATACTTATTTATCTGGGGGCACGGCAGTGCCTCCACCAAGTCGAGCAGAAAGCACAGCCGTACCATCCTTTTCTCGCAGCCACTCACGGCACTTTCGACCCCACACCCCCCCCCCCCCCCCGTAACTTCGTTGTGGATAAAGCTAGAAGTCTAAATTTTCAGTGACCAAGAGGACATACTATACTAACTATATTCCTAAATTACCTACTATTTATACCTTATAGTTTACGAACTATCGCCAGTCGAAGTTCTTTAATTTTGTCACTGACACACTCACCGATCATCAAAATTCTAAGGTACTTCTAGCAGACACACAAACTTCAAATTTTGAATTTAGTTAGTGTTTAGCCTATAAAGGAAGGAAAAACTGAAACATCCCGAAATTTCAGTCCCGTTTTCTAAAGGGTACAGTCACTTAAGCTAAAAAAGAGGGCCAACCTCGGAATAAGAGATAATAAGCTGTAAACTTGTATAAACCTTTATTTTGGCATTCTAAAAGTTGTCTCAAAAGTCTCATAAAATCTCTTGTCCGCGTCTTAGGATATTCAAGGTCAAAGGTCAGAAAAATCGGTTTTTCGCAAATATCTCGCTTCTTATGGTTTTAATGATATTTGCATCTATTATGAAAATTGTAGAGCATAAAATTCTCTACAAATTTTATTCTAAACATTTTTTTATACGCTTAACCGTTTTTGAGATAGAGCGCGGAGAGCGCGCAGCGCTCAGCCTTACATAGCATAATGCAAGGTCAACCGTGAGTCCCGGTAAATAATACGTCGTATAAAGTTAACTAATCACTAAAAAATCCATAATTATGATTAATTTGTATTATTTATTAATTAATATATTATATTTAATAATATTTTTCATTTAGCAAATATATTCGTTTTATAATACTTACCTACTTCGTGTTATTAAAAAATTGTTAAGTGAAATACTGTAAGTATATTTTAATTACAAAAAAGTATGAAGATGATGCTTCCATGACAGCAAGGCTAGAAGAGAATATAGTTATTAAAATAGGAGTAAAAGTCACGTTAAGACGAAATATTGACGTGAGTCTTGGCTTAGTCAACGGTTCTATCGGTATAGTACAAGGAGTAAAAGTTGATCCTGAAAATACAAATCCCACCAAAAACATAAAATGTAAAAAAATGCCAAGTCTGGCAACGCAGTCCTTCCACCACAAAAAGTTATAAGATCTCATGTAAAACCAAGTCAGTTATTTTAGTTAGTATCTATGGAAGCACCTGTTCAACAACTTTGTCATAAATTGTTATCTAATTAGTTACCTACCAACATTTATAGCATTTTTTTACATTTTATGTTTTTGATGGGATTAATTTATTTAAGTATATTTGGCCTGGCCACGTAAATAGGTCGTAGTTCGCAGAAATGCAATAACGTCCGAGACAGCACTACCGCGTTGTCTAAAAAGGTGCAGTGAAATACAAAAATGTATGTTTCGGCACTTGGAGAAAGTTGACGGGTATTACGACATCCTCGCCGATATCCTTAGGATATGGAAAGGGCTGAATTCCCTACTCAGGCGGGGAGGTGAACGATAAAAAAAGAATAAAAAAAATAACAAACTGCGACCTGGGTTTTGGTACCAATAAATTCTAGTTAATTACTATCATCCCAAGACAGAATTTCTTCCAGGTCTTTGTTAACTTGAACGATTTATTGCTCTCTGCGGATATTTGCTCGAGTAGCCAATGTTCGCGCATTCAAAGTGAATGAAGAAATAAGCGTACAGTCATGCGCAAGGTTGTAGGTTGGATTCCTGGTACTTTCCAGCAGATTAGTACTGTAAATAGAGAAAAAAGTAGGATAAAGAGAGTACGAGACACATGGAGGTTTGGGCACGCTCGGGTTGATAGTGGAACGTATTAGTAAGAAATCCGTCGACTGCCACTCGTAATGAATGCTATCTGAGGAAACACAAGAGGTATAAACAAAATCTGTCAGATATCCCGTAAGTAGCTTAGGCCTTAGCCAGGCTAAACACGGTCGAATGCCTTAGATATATCAAGTGCAACCGCTCGAGATTCCATAAAATGTTCAATTGTTTCAAACATGTGAGAAGATCTCATGTTAATCTTTACTTATGAAAGCCATATTAATAGTCGCTAATAATATGAATCCTTCTAGGTATTTAGAAGATTGACAGCCTTTTCCATAACTTTTGATATTATTGAAAACTGGTCGACAGTTGTTTGGTAATGTCTTCTTGCCTTTTTTTGGAACTAAGTGAATTGCAGCGCATATTTGCAGCAATCCGAATCGGCTAAACTGCAGCGTAACTTAATTAATACCAAATTTTAATCATTCGATAGAGTCACGTATTTCACGATATTTACCTCCTTCTTGAAGTGCCATGTCCGATACGGACGTAGGCAACTCACTCGCCTTTGCCTATGGTTGGTGCTTTGTTTTTAATTGTTTCCACAGACAAAGGGGACCTACAGTTTAACATCGGTTGCACGTCAAAAGTGCGAGGGCTGTACTAGGCATGATGCTACGGGGGTAGTTTGCCATTGTCTTCCCGAGAGAGGCGACCGTCACGTTGTAAATTTTTATTTTATTATTATTCTTTTTTTATTATTTCCTGAGCCTACATACGAAGACGAGTCGCTGGTGTAGAAAGCAGAAACATTAACCATTACACTACGGCCGTCTATATATATATATATATATATATATATATATATATATATATATATATATATATATATATATATGTAACGTCGAAATTTTGCAATGCCAATGCATCCTAGAATTCTACGTAATATAATTAAGAGGAAGTCGTTAAGCACTAATAAAAATACAATTTCTGGAAGCAAATATTAATTTCTAACCATGTCAATGATTTGCCAGACTTAAGGATTCGTTCTCCGAACTGCTACGAACTTCACAGTAATGGTATGACGGATATTGAGGCAAACATTGGCGGAGGTCTGAATATTTCTTTTTTTTCATTGCCTTTTCTTTTTCTTAACGCTTATGTATTTACAGAACCTTACGCCGAATACGTTAAAAATGCAATGACTTACGTCTAGAATATTTCATCGTCATAAAGATTCTTTTGGACGACATAACAATGCGCGGCGCAACATTTCCACGGCACGGTCTTTTTTAGTGAAATGACTGTAGGAGGCTAAATTTATTACAACTGGAAAAATAAATGAAAAAAAGAGTGAGAAGTACTCGATAGAAACCCAGAATAAAGAAGAAAGGGCTATTTAGCACACAATTCGAACTTTACGTCGTTATATTGAGCTAGGATAGTTAGGCACTTGTCTATAAAGTATATAAAAACAATGTATTCAACCATAACAGGAATTCATTAATACTACACTACATTTTACTAGAGTCATAGTTCCTATTTTTATTAGTATTGGGAAAAACTAATTATTTTCAATGTCAGAACTGCATTTTGTAGTTTTTGTTCTCAAAATAAGTAGTACAATCGTGACTCCTTCGTCTCTCAGGGATAGGCCCCTGATCAGATCTATGTCCTCAAAACTAGGCACATAGACCTACTATGTATCCCAACACACGGGGATCCTGTTCGGGAGGTGTTTTAGCTATCGGGCCTCACAACTCTTAACATTTCGAACAACTTTTAAATCTAACTATCTACCAATTCAAAATTAGATATAGGAAACTCCTTAATAAATTAAAATTTCTCACTTCTACTCTTATTTGTATATCAATGTAAACCTAAGCCCAAGTATACTTTCATCGCTATCACATTCTCGGCATACAAGACATTCAGCGATTCCCAAAAAAATGCAGCAAAATAAATAATGCAGTACGAAAAAGTATCATCACACGAAATATATACTGACTGTCCCAGTAATTTTTTCGCTGTTGTACTTGTAAACTGCGTCTCATACTCCATTACTGCAGCTGTAGGAGGACCTCGTTTCTTCTTCGGACGAATATGTCGTTGATCGATCTCTTTTTCCTTTGAGATCAATGGAACGACGTTTCCACATTTTTAAAATTTGCAAGAAAATATACTACTGTACGCTTCGAAAGACGACAGTCAACTAATGTTAGAATCATAAACTTCACTAATGGATGCAAAATTCTAACGACTTTATTTTCAAAAGAAACTGGTTGACAAAAGAAATCCGAAACGCAGCTGCCTAGAGGCACGGCACTGAGACAGGTAGCGGTTCCAATCTGATGCTAGGTCACAATGCATACTATAACTTTGCAATGGAACGGAATTTTCTTATTTTTTTTTTTGAATAATTCTTAGAAGTATAGAGAATAAGAATCTGTCAAAAAAATAGAATTTTTGAAAATTCGAGGTCTATGTAATCCCTTCTTTCTTTCATGTTGCACATTTATCCTTATATTATTCGTATTTTTATTTACGAGGATGGATTGAAAAGTTCGCGGCCTAGTCAAGAAAACAAAATAAAATACGTTCAAAAAATATTTTTATTTTTCGACGTAAACTCCACGTAGCTCTATGCACTTCTTCCACCTGCTTTCCAAAGCTTCCACACCTGTTTGAAAAAAGATTCCTCAAGGTCTTCAAAATACTGGTTAACTGCAGCTTCGACTTCTTCAATTGATGAAAATTTCTGGCCACCGAGGTATTTCTTTAGGTTTGGAAACAGATGAAAGTCCGAAGGCGCCAAATCAAGAGAATAAGACGGGTGGGGCAGCAATTCGAAACCACAATCACGAATTTGAGCCAGACTCAACAGACGTGTGAACGCGAGCGTTGTCCTGATGGAACAAAACTTTCTTTCTCAGTAATCCAGGGCGTTTCTCTTTAATTTCTTGACGTAAATGACGCAAATGGGTGCGTTTATTGTTTCGCCTTTCGGAAGGTACGAGTAGGCCACCATAATAATACCTTTAGCATCTCGAAAAACTGACGCCATCACTTTTCCAGCCGACAGAGTTGCCTTCGCTTTCTTTGGGGTCGGTTCATCAGATTTTTTTCCACTGCTTGGATTGTTGTTTTTTGACTCTGGAGTATAGTAGTGAACCCAGGTTTCATCCATTGTCACAAACCTGTTAAGAAAATCTTGCGGATAAGTCTCAAACATCTCCACACAGTCGCGAGAAATCGTGAGTCGAATTCGTTTTTATTCAACTGAAAGCATTTGGGAACACACCTAGCGGAAATCTTAGAAAATCCGAGTTCACTGGCAATGATGTTACGTGTTCGTTCATACGAGATGTCTACTTTGTCGATGTTTTATTCAGTCGTAGACATCGTGGCCGGCCGGAGTGAGGGTCATCTTCGATGCTCTCTCGTCCAAATTCCGTAACCCATTTTTTTCACATTGGTATATGACGGAGCAGATTCTCCTAGTGTTGTTTTCATATTATCGTGCATCTCCTTTGGTGTTAATCTTTTTTTAAACAAGTACTTGATGACCGCACGTTGTTCAATTTTTTCCATTTTTTCCATAAACGCTGCACTTAGTCTCACTAAACTCGTTCTAACCTAAAAAACCATAAATTCTACAGCAACAAAACTTTACACTCTGACAACCAAAGAAAGTATGAACTTATTGAGGGTACTATAATAAAAATACTATAATTATTATTTGGTGAGGCCGCGAACTTTTCAATCCATCCTCGTATCTACTACTATTCTAGAATTTTATCGACTTATAACCACAAATTACCAACAATTTTTATATATTATGTGTACATATGTATATAGATAGCTGTTTTGAATCTAATCCATTTTATCTGTTAGATAAATACATGTATTTTTTTAATAATATTAAGGATGAGGCCAAGTACTCACACCAGGATCTGGGTTACATGAAAGAATGGCCGGACAGTCCACTTTTAGTTAAATGGTGCCCTGGTCTTAGTATTTATTATTACTCTTTAATATTTATATTGTACATTTTTTTTATAACATAAGTTTATTATTATTACTTGCTACTCGAGTGATTTGAATATTCGAATGATCATTCAGGTACTCGATTTTTCCCTCGGAATTCAAATGTAAGTACAAATCTAGAAAATATTCAGCAGTTTCATATGAATATAATGTTATTCACTTTCTTCTCTATAAGCTAAAGGTATCCACTTTATTAGATTAAACTTTTAGTGACATGGAAGAAACCGGCTACCAAAGAAATTTTTTAAATTTTGGAACCTATATACCACCAACCAGTTTTCAGGTCAGGTTATAAGTGTATCGAGTTTTAATTGAAATGTAAGCCTTGGAAATAAATGGAGAATTATAAGAGACTTCCAAAAATATTTATGTGTTCCTGACACGTTAGTACCCTTAAAAAGCTCCTTTTTTCGAAAATTAAACACCTAAACAATATTCTTTACCAAAGAATATTGAAATTATAATTTTTTAAAATTTATGATTATTAACTTTGTTGTTAAGAGAAGAATTATTTTTATGTTTACTTGCATATCAAGAATTTTGTCAAAATTTTTGTTGTTTTGTGAACTGTTCTTTGTTTTTTAGTCTTCCATAGGGAAAACTTATGGGATCACTTCTATGTCCGTCTATCACACTCGATTTTTTTTCCCGAAACTATTTGACATATAAAGTTGAAATTTGGCACAAATATAGGAATTGATAGCCCAATCAGAGCGGTGTAGTTTTAAAAGTTAAATTTTGACTTAAGGGGTTAGCTTGCGAAAGAAACTAATTTTTTTTTAGGTCATCGAAAAAGCTTGTGAAACACGAGTTCAAAAATATACATGATGTAATACTTGCGCACGATTTTATTTTTATAAATTGCCAAAAATCCCGAAATCTCGAAAAATACTAATCAAAGAATTTCGAAAAAATTCTGAAATAATCTCCATAAAGTGCACATTGAGCCAAAATTATCACGAGAGCATTACGGTCCATAATTTTTCTGGTATAAAAAAAATTATGTAGCATGACAGAATGGTAAAGATTTGGAAAGTTGAGAATTCAAACTGGACTAGGAGCTACGAAATAAGAAGGCTAAATTTTAAGTTTTTAAAAACGACCACTAGATCGCTATTAAGATGTGACATTACCATTACTGTAAAATTTGACATTTGTTATTGTTAAAACAGTGGTGGATCAGAATTTGTCCGGGTACTTTGTTTACAGTGAGCGTTTAAAAAAAAACAGTTTTGTGAACAAAAGGAAATTTCACGGGAACGTTCGTTGTATGATTTTTTACGATTTTAATAAATGCTTAACTCAACAACAATGCCTCGAATAGCTTCGTTTAACTTTTGGTAATGAATCACCATCAAAAAAGACTGTTTACAATTGTTTTGCAGAATTTCGTCATGGTCGTGCTTCCGTCAACGATGAATTTCGTGAAGGTTGACCAAAATCGGTTGTTGTTCCAAACAACATCGATGCTGTGCGCAACATGATTGAAGAGGATCAGCATGTAACTTACCGTGAGACAGAAGCATCCTTAGGTATATTGAAGACTGCAGTAATTTCGATTTTGCATGAACATTTAGCTATGAAAAAGGTCTGTTCCCGATGGATTCCGCATAATTTGATCAAACTTGTGCTAGACCCATAAAAAAAATTCGACCGAGGACGTGCAAAATCCGTATATAACATCATAACAGGAACCGAAACTTCGATATATTTATACGAGCCTGAAACTAACCAACAATCAACTGTTGGATGTTCCCAGGTGAACTGAATCCAATAAAAGTGGTTCGTTCGCGAAGCACTTCCAAGAAAATGATCGCTTGTTTCTTTGGTCATACCGAACATGTTGCAACCATGGCTTTAGATGATCGAAGAACAGTTAATGCTGAATGGTATACAACAATTTGTTTGTCAGAAGTTATCGATGAAATCAGGAAAAACAAGCGAACACGTCGCATCATTATTCATCATGACAATGCCGGCTCTCAGAGAGCATGTCAAACAAATAATTGTTTGACAGAAAAAAACATCGAATTAATGTCTCATTGCCCGTATTTATCTGATATATCGCCTAACGACTGTCAAAAAAAAAAAATAGTGGACAGCGATTTTTATCACCTTAAGAAGCTGTTGAATCCTTCCAAAACCATTTTTTTTGAGTTACCAACTTCAGAGTGGAAAAAAGGTTTCCAGGATTGGTTCAAATGCATGCAAGAGTGTATAAATGTTAAAGACGAATACTTTGAAAAACAGTTTCATTGTTTTTGTAAAAACTTAAAAGGTAGCTCTCGTGTCGATACGTATTCGGTGCAATCCGTAGTATCATGGTAATCAACAGATAGGTACCGAACACAAAATAATTTTATTTTATTTGTTTATAACTAAACAAATATGTAGGTAGTAAATATTTGTTTTAAACTTTTACTACTAAATTCTAGATGGAGCTAGATTCATTCATAGGCTGTTAGGTAGCTAATTTTTATTTTAAAGGTAATCATGATATGGAACACTAATTGCGCACGTCCAACTTGACCGGTTTTTTTTTATTAGCATAGTTTCAGTTTGTTTTTACGGTGGTCTCCTCTATATATTACTTTTTTGAAAAATATAAGTAGTTCGTTCGGCATTCGGAATCTTTCTGTATTATTCACTGGCCAACCGATGATGCCAGGTGACAGGAGAATGAGTACAGGGTTATCAAGCGACGATTTTTCACTTGAATAAATATTGCAAGTATCTGATGCAACAACCGAGTGGTAAGGGTTACTTCAGTGTTCGAGTAGTAGAATGGTTTTTTTCACTTTAATAATCGCAACACTAATTTTTATATATTATATCTCCAGGGGCAGCCACAGCGCAGTGGTTAAGGTGTCTGATTTCTACTCCAGCGACCCGAGTTCGTATCTCGGCGGAGATGATAAAAACATAATAATAATATTAATAAATAAATTAAATACAACGTGACCGTCGCCTCTTTTGGGAAGGCAATGGCAAACGACCAGTAATATCAGACCTACTAAAGCCTTCTTACTTTGGCCGTTCAGAACTGGTATTAAACTGTAAGCCCCCTTTGTGTGTAGAAAGATTTAAAAAAGCACCAACCACAGGCGAAGGCCGCCTACGTCCGTATCGGATATGACACTTCAAGAAGATTATATTTCCGATAGTATCTTCTTCAAACAGTTTCTAATGCACCCACATGAAACGCTATGTTACCCAGTGAATGTTTCCCGAACTCAAGTCCTTGATCATTTTATAAGTAAATGTCAAACTTGATATTTAAATAATATCTTAAACGTCTTACCAAGAAAAATATATGAAAAAGTGCTTCGGATAGTCATAACCAGTAAAAAAAAATAATGCTTTTTCGTCTTATATTTTAAGCCTTTTACTAGCATAATAGCGATTTTACATTTCGAGTTTTCTTATATTTCTCAATAAAAGCGTAATGAACGAGTTAGTGAATTAAGCATTATCTGTCAACGATTTAGATTAAAGCGAGTAAACTTACAAGTTAAACATAACTGTCCTTTTACGTCAAAAATTACATTTAACCCAGTCGCCAGGGGTTTTGAGCTGTCATTAAATGTTAAAAGGCTGCATTTTGGTAGTTTTTTGGATGCAGAATACGACAAAAAAAGTTTGCTAAAGTTTGGTGTTTTTTCGGTAATATCGAAAAATTAGTAGTAGTACGACGTGAAAGAGCGGGAGATTTTACAAAAAAATAGTATATAGATTTTTTTCCAGATTTTGTTTATTAGCGTGAGAATTTATTAAAAATTCAAAAAGTATAGCGAGCCAAACAAGTTAATCTGAAAGTATATGTGCACCATTCGAAGGTTAATCGATATTACTTGAGAGGATAAAAAAAATAATAAGGATAGCTTTTTGAAGAGATGCCTTTCAGCTTTCCGATGATACCAATAGTTTTTCTATTTTTGTTACTTTATAATTTGTAAAACTTAAAACGAAATTTTTGTTTGCATGATTCTAACGGGCATACAGTAAATTACAAATATTTAATAAAATATAGTACTAAAAAAAAAATCCTTGTGCATATATCATTATTATACCTTAAGTTTCAATATAAGAATAATTAAAAAATACCCACATTGTCTATGTTATTTAAAAATTTAGTTTTAAAATATGAAAATTTGCCTGCTGTAGTGCGCCGCCGGCAATTTTACGTTCAAAGCAGTATGAAATGGTCCAAAAAAGTTGAACAATTTTTTTTTAGTCACAGCTAAAAGTACACTTGATATTAGAAAATCATTAAAAACTTTTAAAAAAACTTACTCTTTTTTTGTAACTTTGCTCTTAAAAAAGTGTTCGTGATAAACGTATTTTTGCTTATTATTAATCATACAACTTAAACTTAACATAAAAAAAAATATATTTAAAGGTGGGAAATGAAAGATAAAGGCCTAAGCTTTAAGTATAAAGTATTCATATTTCATTTAAACATCCAGATAGAAATAAAACAGTTATTGAAAACACAAAAATTCGAAATTACTCGAAGAAATTAAATGAATTACGTACCATCATATTAGACCTGACATTTTAAATTTTTCAAATCTGCCATTGGATTATTAATCAGCACTCCAAAAAACTCCTTAATAGCCAATTTCAAAATATTTAGCGGTATAGAAAAACGTTAATTTAATCATAAATGAGGATGGAAACATGATTCCCACCACAACTGAAGGGGTTAAACCAGCCATTTTATTTTAAATATTTTTTTTAATTACGGAAAAACTAAAAAAAAATAATCTATATGCTATTTTTCTGTGAAATTTCCCGTTCTTTCATATAGTGTTACTAGTTTTTTGATTTGTTTATTATTTTTCGAGATATTGGCGAAAAAACGAATTTTTTATTTTATTTTCGATTTTGTAGGCTTAGCGTACGCTTTAGAGCAGAAAACTTTTTTTATCGTATTCTACATCCAAAAAATTCCCTGTATGCCAAAATGCAGTCTGTTAACATTTAATGAGAACTTTTCGTCAAAATTTACCTCTGACGCCTGGGCTAATTAAAAATAGACCATTTTTTTCTAAAATGTACATTTCCAGGTAACTGGAAACTTATACAATGCATTCTAGAAACCTACCCACCATAATTAAGGGAAAGTCCTTAAACAATAATAAAAATATATTTTGTGGAAGCTCACACTCGACAATTCCTCACAATGTCGATAGTTTTCAGAAACACAGGCTTATTCTCCGAACTACTGCGACCTTCACAGTACAAGGGATATTGCAGTGAACATAGGTGGTTGTGTAGGTGTTTCCTTTTTTATGACCTTTTTAATTCTGCCAAATTTGTTGTGCAGTGAATATATGTATAAAATAAAAGGATCTACTTACACTTCTATGTATAATAACATGCAAAATGTATTTTTTTTTCTTTTAAGCAATTTAGATAACGGGATTTTTAAAATTTTTCCAACTAAAAATATATGTTTAAAAATTATGCTTTCATTTACATAACGTTGTTGAAAAAAGGTTTTCAACAATGAAATTCGGTACGTCACTCAAAGAATTATGTTTTAATGCACAGTATTTTGTTACCAAATACATCTAATGTAATAAATAACACTCTCATTTATAATATACTTAGATGGAAAAGAAATTTTTTATTACTTTTAGTGTTCCGTAGGAAACACTGAGGTCACTCTAAATGTCTATCCGTCTGTCACATCTGATTTTCTCCGAAACTATTTGACATAGAAAGTTGAAATTTGGCAAAAATATAGGAATTGATGGCTCTATCAGAACCGTGTAGTTCTGATAGTTAAATTTTGACTTAGGAGATTAGGTTTGAGAAATAAAAAAAAAATACCAGGTTATCGAGTGGGGTGTCAAATGAATGTTTGTAAAAACACGAGTTCAAAAATATATATGATGTTATACTGGCGCACACTTTTCTTTATATTACTTTTAAAAAATTTCCAAAAATCGATGTCCCCCCTTATCTCGAAAAGTACTGATCAAAGAATTTCGAAAAAATTCTGGAATATTCTCCATAAAGGGTAGATTAAGCGAAAATAATCATGAGAGCATTACGTTTCATAATTTAATTGGTATATAAAAAAACTATATTCCTTGACGTATGGTCTTTTTAAATTTTTAATTTATAGACGATCACGGTACAGAATACTAACTGCGCAAGTCCAATTTGCACTTCACCGGATTTTTTAAATATAAAAATTCCAAAATATTCCATTAGTCCCTCGATTTTTTTTCATTCACGTGGCACTTACGTACATAAAATGCCTCCAAATGTCACTTCTCAAGAAATCTAATCTCTCAATATTACAATGATCAAGAGCCGTAAATTTGTCCAGGGATTCATTACAACGCATTGTTCGGAAAGATTTATGTCTGCACCCTACAAAATACAGCAAGGCCAATTAATACTACTCAGAGGCCCAACTTCATTAATCAAATGTTTCAAGGCTTTTCAACATCTACCGACATCTGCTTATCGCAAAAGTCACAGTTTCACCTTAACGGCCACGTCAATGAACAGAATTGCTGTCATTGGTGTCCAATAAATCCAAAATTAAAGAATCCGTGGAACAATTGAAAAAAAATTTAATTGTGATGTAAATAATAATAAAAAGTACTGAGAACATAGGATTTTATATTTAGATTATATGATTTTCAAGAAATAATTTTCCAGAGGCTATATTTTTTAGCTACATTTTTGACGAAACAACTTGTAAAACGACCAACAAATTCCAAAAAGTAATATTTGAGCCCAATATCTGATATTCTGAATGTGCCAGGCCCGTTGGTTCACTGGATGTGCACTGGCTGTACCAACAGTACTTTTCTGCGTCAGACCATGTCATTTATGAAATCGCTTCCCGCCCGGAACGGAAACGTGGGCACTGAATCGAGAAATTTTAAATCGTTTACAAGTAGCTCAACAAGAGATGGAAAGAAATATGTTGGGTATATCATTAAGGGATAGGGTGACTACTGAAAAAATTAGAAGAAGGTCCAAGATAACTGATGTAGCTGAGAGGGTGAACCGCTTGAAGTGGAGCTGGGCAGGCCATATCGCTAAACTCTCTGATAATCGATGAACCCATAGAATAATCAACTAGAGGCCTTAAAATGAAAAAAGAAGTATGCTCACACATCATCTGATGGTCTAACGATATCAAAAGAGACTAACGGGATACAACTGGATAAACAAGGCCCAAGCTCGAAAAAGATGGAAGGGGCGGTTTATGTCCGACAATGGACTACATCGCTGAAGTGCTGATATGTAGTTATGTATAACTTATTAAGGTATAAATTTAGAAAACATTCGGCTGTTGCTTATAAATAATATATAATGTTATTTGCTTTTCCCATATTAGCTAAAAGTATGCACTTCATTAGATTAGACTTCAATGTTAAATATTGAGAAATCCACTAGAGCAAGGAATATTTGTTGAATTTTAAAAGCGTGACACTATACCTTTGCCCGATACGTTAGTAGGCAATCCCGTCAAATATTTTTTATGGTAGGTTAGATACCAGGTGTAAAAGTATGAAATGCAGATTTCAGACAACAGATGGTGCACCAATGCAGTTTGTGTTATAAAGATTTGACACTGCGCCATTTTGTTGTGTCATCAACAAGTGTGTGCATAGTGTTGTGTTGTTGTGTTCAATATGTCGAAATTTATACCGAACAAAGAGCATTCGCGGACAGCAGTAATTTTTTGTTTTCATTTGAAGAAAACTGCTGTTGAATCATACCGATTACTTCGAGAAGCTTATGGTGAACATGCTCCATCGCAAGATACGTGTGAACGATGGTTTCAGCGTATTAAAAGTGATGACTTCGACGTTGCAGACAAGGAATTGGAAAACCGCCAAAAAATACGAAGATGTGGAATTGCAAGCACTGTTGGACGAAGATGATTCGCAAACACAAAAACACGTGTGACATTTTGCTCGCTCGGTACAAAAGGAAGTCATTTTTGCATCCTATAGTTACAGGGGATGAAAAGTGGATTTACTTTGAGAATCCCAAGCGCAAAAAAATCATGGGTAGACCCAGGCGCACCATCCACATCGACCGCAAGACCGAATCGCTTTCGCAGAAATACAATGCTCTGTATTTGGTGGGATTAGAGGGGCGTGGTCTATTATGAGCTGTTAATACCTGGGGAAACGGTTAATACTAAATGTTACCAACAACAATTGACTGATTTAAACTGTTCGCTGTTTTAAAAAAAGCCAGAATACCGAAAGAGGCAACACAAAGTCATTTTTCTTCATCACAATGCTCTATCACATACGGCAAAACCAGTTCGCGACACGTTGGAAGCACTCAGCTGGGAAGTTCTATCACATGCGGCTTACTCACCAGACCTGGCTCCTTCCGATTACCACTTGTTTGCATCGATGGATCACGCACTTGCTGAGCAGCGCTTTGGTTCGTACCAAGATGGCTCGATGAATGGTTCATAGCAAAAGGGGAAGATTTTTACTACGAAAGATGGGAAAAATGTAGCGATGGAGCATACTTTGAATAAAGCACTTTTTATCATTCTTCCGAATTTAACATGTTTTTTTTTTAGAAAAAAAATCCGCACTTCATTCTTGTACACCTGGTATGTAAACGCGTTTTAATGTAAATATGCGTTGGGATGGTCCTCTTGAAAACCCTTGTGCAGGTCGGGTTGATGTTGAAGCTAGTGTTGCCAGGTCTAGTATGCCAAATTTCGGGGCGGAAGGTTAAAAAATCGGAATTTTGGTTGTCCAATCGAGATAACAAGGAAAACAAGGTTTTTATAAATCAACGTTTATGTTTATCATTAAGTGGTGAAAAAATATAACAAAACGGGACAACGTGACACCTCTAACGCGCTATTCGCAGTCGATATGCGCTAAGTTTGAACCTTTTTGATTCTCGATTGATCCAAAATCGAGATATTAGGCGCCTCGATCACGGGTGAATCGGGACGTGTCCACAGCAAATCGGAACACCTGGCAACGCTAGTTGAGGAAAACGTGAGATGAATATAATAGAGGAAAGAAGCATAGGGAAAGGTGTGGTAAGATACCTTGGTGATTGTAAAATTTAATACCAAGCCATATAGATAGTGTCCACGATGCAAACGGTAAATACTTGGAACTGAGAATTACGAAACAATTTTTTCAAAAAACATTGTATGAGAACGCAACATGATACTGGTAACAAATTAATCGAAAAAAGCAAAAATTGAACATTTAATGTAGGAGATAGTTATTAGTTAAATTGAAAATTTACCAGCAAAAAGACAACACTTTTGGCATTTTGTAAATACATACAAAATAATCTATTCTCTCTGATACCAAGGATCATTAAAACGATGAATTTCGTAAACATTATGGGCCTCAAAAAAATCGATATCTCAGTGACAGTTTTTATTAATGTGACGAAAACCTTGGGGACCAATGGAATGAAATTTTATTATAGTGTTTGGTATCGGTACAGAATAAATTTATTTTATGCTTGTACTACTACTGAACTTAAGTCTCCATGATCCATTTGAATATGTAAATGGTATTTTATTAACGGATACAAAATTAAAATAAATTATTTTTACTTTCATTAGTGACCAGATTAATTTATATATGTATTATGGATTGGCCACTTAAGCAAATGTTTGGCTTATATGTATTTTCACTTAATTTAGTAACTAATTCAAAATACGAGTTTTTGTTTATTTATTTCTGCTAAACAAATAGCAATAGTAGGTATATGAGGATCGTTAGTTCATTTATCATTTTAGTATCTTGTCCGCCACCAGTTAAAAACACACACACACACCCACACACACACACATACCTATATATATATATATATATATATATATATATATATATATATATATATATATATATAAAATACAACGCCTCTCTGTCTGTCTGTCTGGTCCATTAGTGCTCTTATCACTGGAGAACCACTTATCCGATTTACGTGCTTTTTTTTTAAAACATACATATGTACTCTGGCCAGGTTATAGGCTATATTTTATTACGTTAGATAACATAAGGAATAAGCAGTGACGATAATAGTGAATCAAGTCTGAAAAAAGTTTGCCGCTAGCGCGTTCTCTTGCAATACACTGCCTAAACCATTAAAAATGGAACAATATCATGTAGCAAAGAATATCTGTAATATATATATATATATATATATATATATATATATATATATATATATATATATATATATATATATATATAAAATGCAATATATATATATAAAATGCAACGTCTCTCTCTGTCTGTCTGTCTGTCGCTCGAGAACCACTTATCCGATTTACGTGTTTTATTTTTAATTCATACATATGTTCTCTGGCCAGGTTATATAATAATAATAATAATAATAATCTATATAATATATATAAAACGCAACGTCTCTCTGTCTGTCTGTCAGTCTGTCGGTTAGTGTGCTTATCATTCGAGAATCACTCATCCGACTTGCGTGTTTTTTTTTTAAATCTTAATTTAATATGTATCAAAAAAAATCTATAATATATATAAAATCTAACATCTCTCTGTCTATCTGTCTGTCCATTAGTGCCCTTAGCACTCAAGAACCACTTATCCGATTTACGTGTTTTTTTTTATAAAATAAAAAGGGAATAAACAAATGCTAATATGTAGGAAAAAATATGGAAGTTTAGCAGTAAGCTTGGCAGAAAGACTGAATAGATGGGAGGAATACTTTAAAGAAGCATTAAATGGAGATGAAAATTAGTTGCAAAGAAGAAATAAGAGAGATACTCAGAACCCAAAAAAATAAGGCCCCGGGTGGAAATTGGTACTAGAGAAGATAATCCCGGGAGTCAGAAATAAAAAACAAATAAAATGATATACCAACAAACCTGCCAATGCTTGGCCTATACGGATGATGTAGCAGTGATTGCAAGAGCAAAAGAGAACCTCAAAAAAGCCATAAGTAGGATAGAAGAAAGGGGAAGGATGAGAGGACTAAAGATAAATGAGGAAAAAACAAAATACATGGAAATTACAAAGAAGAAGGATAATAAAAACAACAAAAGTTTAGATATAATAAACAACTTAGTGAAAAGATATATGTTTGGAAAAGTAGACAAACTTAATTATCTGGGAGTAACAATATCAGAGAGTGGACAAGAAAGGACGGAGATACAAGAAAGAATAGCGAAAGGACACAGATGTTTGAGGGCAATGAATCCAATATTGAAATCAAAGAATGTATCAAGAAAAGCAAAAGAAAGAATATATACGACAGTTATCAGACCCACGGTGACATATGGATGCAAAACGTAGAAACTGAATGCAAGAGAGAGGCTTTGGAGGTGTGAGAAAGGAAAGCTTTAAGAAGAATCTACAGGGGAAGGAAAGAGAGGGACTGTGGAGAAAAAGAACAAACTACGAATTAAAATGCCTATATACGAAACCCCTTATAAGCTAAATCATAAGAAGCCAGCGATTAAGATGGTTGGGACACTTGGCAAGGATGAAGGAAGAAAGACAGGCAAAGCAAGCCCTAATAAGAGGAGTAGCTGGAAGAAGAGGCAAGAGTAGACCTCGATCTACATGGATTCAGGCAGTAAAGCAAGATCCGGAGTTGATGAGAATCCCGCACTGGGAAAAGCTAACAGGAGATAAAAAGAAGTGGAGACAAGTATACAACCAAGCCATGGGCCTCTAAGACCCCTCGAGCTATATAATAATATAAACATAACGAATAAGCAGTGACGATAAAGGTGAAGTATATATAAGTATATATATATATATATATATATATATATATATATATATATATATATATATATATATATATAAAGGAGGGTAGTCTTGACCGACTAGTTAAACATCCAGGAAACTTGAAATTCTTGGGGTAAGCGGTCATGGGAATAGAGCTAAAAGGGTTTTAACACCTTTTTAGCTACACCAAGCTTTTGAAAATATTTTATTATCATCTTCTGTACTACAAATACAATAGACTATCAAAAAGCAACACAAAATTATTAACATCAAAACTACTTGCTGCTAAGTGGTGCTTTTTTTGGATAATTCCTTTCAACAAAAATCCACATTATTATTAATATTTTTTAGGAAAACATGAGAAACTTTCGACAAAAATACTTTTAAAGAATATAAAAAAAAGTTTACTCCTTTTTTTATATATTTTATATTCCTTTTGTTAAGGCCAGGTTCTTTTTACCTGCTGGCAAAATAGTGGTTGTGAATTATCATTTTGCCAGTTGATCTGCAATAGATTAGAGAAAATCTATTTTTTTATTAATACGGTTCAAGGTGGATTTCCACCATTTCCTTAAAGATTTTTTTTGTTCAAATTTCATTCCTTGCACATGATTTTGGTTTCATTAAAATTAAATTCAAGTGAGAATTGATTACTATGTGAAGAGTTTTTTTAAGTCTGGAATCGCTTTTATGAGAAGTGATTCTATCTTTTAGGGCCCTTGATGTTTGTCCTATATATACGAGGCTGGTTTGAAAATTCCGTGCAAAGTCCGAGAGATTGCACCACCGGCGCGTATCGAGGTCATGTTTAGTTAGTAGCATCTCTTGAATGAACGCACACCAAGTTTCAGCCATATTGGTATATTTCTTTGTGTTTGGCATTCGTGTGAATCAAGGAAGTCGAGTGATTTTCAAGAAATGGACGAAAAAGAATTTCGTGTGGTGATTAAACATTACTTTTATGAAAGGCAAAACGCCTCAGGAGACTAAAGAGAAGCTTGATAAACATTATGGTGACTCTGCACCTTCGATTAGAACAGTTTATAAGTGGTTTCAAAATTTTCTGACTGGCCATATGGGCACAAGTGACGCTGAACGTTCTGGACGGCCTGTGGAGGTTACGACTCCAGAAATCATTGATCAAATCCATGATATGGTGATGGATGACAGAAGAGTTAAGGTGCGTGAGATTACTAGTGCTGTGGGCATCTCGACTGAACGGGTACATAATATTTTGCATAAACATTTGGACATGAGAAAGCTATCCGTAAGATGGGTGCCGCGATTGCTCACGCTTGACCAAAAACGAAATCGTGTGAAGTGTTGCAAGGATGGTTTGTAGCTGTTCCAGAAGAATCCGGAGGACTTTAAGCGTCGTTTCGTCACTGTGGATGAAACATGGATACATTACTATACTCCTGAGACCAAATAACAATCTAAACAATGGGTTACCAAGGGAGAATCTGCACCAAAAAAGGCGAAGACCGTTCCTTCGGCCGGAAAGGTTATGGCGACTGTCTTTTGGGATTCGCAAGGGATAATCCTCATCGACTATCTGGAAAAGGGTAAAACTATTACAGGGTGAATATTATTCATCGTTATTGGACCGTTTGAAAACCGAGCTGCAAGAAAAACGCCCGCGATTGGCCCACAAGAAAGTCCTTTTCCATCACGACAACGCACCAGCACACACCTCAGCAGTTGTGGTCGCAAAATTAATGGAAATAGGATTCCAACTCGTTTCACATCCCCCCTATTCTCCAGACTTGGCTCCCTCGGACTACTATTTGTTCCCCAATTTGAAGAAATGGCTGGCGGGACAAAGATTTTATTCAAACGAGGAGGTGATTGCAGACACTAATGGATATTTTGCAGACTTGGACAAATCCTATTATTCGGAAGGGATCAACAAACTAGAACATCGTTGGACGAAGTGTATAAGCCTAAAAGGAGACTATGTCGAAAAATAAAAAAGGTTTACCCCAAACACATAAGTAGTTTTTTATTTTTGCACGGACTTTTCAAACCAGCCTCGTACTTATATACTGAGTGCAAGGGAAGCTGTATACTACTTCCGAGACTTTTATAGTTTCATTCTTATCTATTATAATGGGTGAAAATATTATTAATTGTTTTTGCATGTCTGAAAGCAATTTTTAAGTTAGGTTGAGTTTTATAGAACTCCTGTCTTAAATACATTTCCAAGAATATATAACCACAACTGAAACGGCGAAAGAAAGATACTACAAAGAGAGGATGAATTTTCCAGGTATGATAAGTACTTGGCCTCTGATAGGGATGGTGCTACTACTATATAAAAAAATTATACACTACCGTCAGAAAGTATTTGCCCACCCAGAAATTTCAATGTAACTGCCAAAATTTAATACCATTAAACTCTTTTATTATATTAGGTAAATATAATTGTCCTTAACAAGTGTCCATCACAAAATTGTTTAGATAAGCCTTTTTGGTGAAATCAGAAATTAAAAACCAATTAGAACAAATTTCTAAGTTTCGCATGATAATCGTTTTGAGGCGATTTCTGAGAATTCCAGTTGAAGTAAGAGCTCATTTTAAGTTTCTAGGGATTACGGAAATTCCTAGTGACATTTTATGATAAAAACTATGCTATAAATACCATCGTCCTTTTGGAAATTAACATTCGCAAACCGTACTTTGTCACTGATATAGGCTCAATTGTTTTGTGAAAATGCCAAAAACGAAAGAAGTTTTCGTTGGAAATCGGGCTCTGATAATTGTGAGACATCAAAATGGTCACTCGAGTCGACAAATCGCGAGTGATATGCGGATGCCAAGGAGAACGGAGGACTACATCGAAAAAAAATTTTCTGCGGGACATGGAATTCACAAGAACAGGTTAGCAGAAGGTGGACTACACGGGAGAGTTGCAGTGAAAGAAACCACTTCTTAGGCAAGTGAATAAACGTAAACGATTAGAATAGGGCCCGAGAATATGAAAATTGGACATTAGAACAATTAGGAATTCGGTCCTTTGGAGCGACGAATCTAAATTCGAAATTTTTGGTTCAAATCGACGAGTTTACGAACGGCGGTCAACTGGAGACTGGAGAGGGGATGCTGGAAGCCTGTCAGTTGCCTACAGTAAAACATGGTGGAGGTTGAGTAATGGTTTGGGCTTATTCTGGCAACAGTAAAGTTGGAAAAATTTTTAGGACAGAAGGAATCATGCGAAAAAAAACATCATCAAGAAATTTTGCTAACTCAAATGCTTCCTTCTGGAAGAGATATTTTTCAGGGGAAATTGACTTGAACCCATCGAATTGCTGTGGGACCATTTCAACAGGTGTGTTCGAAAACTCAATCCAACATCAGAAAATCACTTGTGGGAACTTTTACAAGCAGAATGGGTTAAAATAACCGAAAAGAAACTCTGAAGAAACTAGAGAGTGAAAGTGCCTGAGATTACTGAGACTGTGGGTATCTCAACTAAACGGCTGCAGAACATTTTAACAACTCATATGGATACTTCCGCAAGATGGGTGCAGCGATTGCTCACAATTGACAATTAAACACGCACGTGTATCAACTTTAAAATAATGTTTGGCGATGTTAAAGCGCAATCGGAATGACTTTTGGCGTCGATTCATAACTGTTGACGAAACATGGATTCATCACAACACGCCAGAGACCAAATAGTCTAAACAGTGGGTGTTCCGTGGCAAACTCTCGCCAAAGAAGGTCAAGGCGAATTTATCAGCTAACAAAATCATGGCTAGAGTGTTTTAGGATGTTAATGGAGATTAATGGCCGCATTTGGCGAAGAAAAAATCTCTTTTATCATGACAATGCATACGAGCACACTTGTGGCATCGCCATGGCTAAATTCCATGAGTTAGGATACGAATTGTTTCTGCATCCAACATATTCGCCAGATTTAGCCCACAGCTTTCCGAATATGAAAAAATGGCTGAACGGCAAAAAAATTTGGCTCAAACGATGAGGTAATTGCTGAAACAAACGCCCATTTTGAAGGGTTGGAAAAATCGTATTTCATCACATAAGAGTGTTTTTTTCTTGTCAAGGCCAGGTACTTATCATACAACCCCCGTACCTTACTATTATGAAAATTAAACATAATCGATCTTTACTATTTCTCTGATTTAAGAAAATCAGAAAGCTCTACAATAATGGCTGTTGAAGATATTGGTAAAATATATTACAGGATTATTTTGAATGAGTGGTGATCTACTTGTAATTAATAACTTTGTACATATTTTATTGAATAACCGCTTGATTTGTCTAAATCTCCATAGAATTTTATGTGCCACGTATATCGTTACGATTTCGCATCTTTAAACATCTAATAAGTAAATGAGTCGGATGGTCATAACTAGAGACCGGATTATATGCAACATAAAAATCTTGAAATATGCATGCAAATATGCATGAAAAAAAGGCTTAAAATATAATGAAAAGGGTCAAAATATGCAATATTAAATAATAATAGTAGTAATTTTTAGTTTTTTATTTCAAAATCAGCATAAAATTAACAAGTTATGGACGATGTTTAAATTTAATTAACAATTATTTAACATTTTTTTTTTAATTATTTAAGATTTGTATTCTTGTACACGTAAACAATAAGGTATTGTTCCAATTTGTTGGGTAGTAAGATTGTGTCTTCGACAACTTAAAATATTTTTATAAGTGGAGAGAGGAGAGGAATATTACTTGCAAGCAATGCTTCACATAAAACTTTTTTGTGCACGAAACATTTTTCTCGTAAACTCGATAATATAAAACATTTCCGTCGTATGTAAATGTTCCAGGATAATCAGCTACCTACGAAGAGACACTTTTTTTTGCGGGTGGCATGGTACACGTTAAACTTTAACACAACACGTTAAACACTGCAAAAAGACTACACCGATGCAAGCGTGTCAACAATAATGTTAAAAAACTGATATCTTGTTTTCAAAAATAAAAATTCGTCTTCGAGAAAATTGTTTATTTGATCCACGCTCCAACAAATATTCTTAGAAACTAACTACTTATCACTTAATATCCCGACCAAGAAACAAAGGAATAAAAAATATCCGTCGTAATTTTGGGTATTCCCTTGGCACTATAACCTAATCGATGTTTAGACTATTGCAGGTAATGTTCCGGCGATAAGATCGGTTCCAGACGGCGACATTAACAATACCCTGGGCAATTCAATTGCCTAGTAATACCGAGAAATATTGTAAATATAGAAAAAAATATGCATCAATACTAGATTTTGGGTAAAAATATGCAATAATCGGTGAGAATAGTCTAAATATGCAAATGCATATGAAAATATGCAAATGCACATAATCCGATCTCTAGTCATAACATAAACTAAAGAATACCGTGACACTAATTCCATGGTTTATGGTTATAACATGAATATATGTGAATACTCTAAATTCCCTGTGGTAATAAAACTAAATTAAATATAGAAATAATGTATTAATTACGCACCTATACTTATTTGGCCAGTCCAATTAATTGACTTGTCGTTATCTGTATAATAGTTGAAAACAAGTAAAACAAGATATTTTCCGTCAGCCATAACCAATTTCCTAGTAAAAAATTCAAACACATCACATATATGTTATGAACACACAACAGTAATTCTAATTAATTATGCCAACTATCATAAAAACCAGTTGTCACTAAACTTTGCCAACATTAATAAAACACTTTTTGTTTTACCAATTTGAATATTTCACGAAAAAAAAAACATTTTTTTTGTGATACTTTTCACTATATAAACAAAACGTTTTTGTCGCCAAAGAGATTTGAAGGTCAGATTGTCGCTGACAGCAGTGTGTCATTTTCCTTCAACCCGCATTAAAAATGCACGTTCTCTCTCAGTCATGATCATCTTGGCTGGGACAAGGGCGGCGCAATGATTCTTTAATTTACGTAGTTCAGCGATTTTGTAAATTTTAATTATGTTAATTAATTTATTAAAAAACAAGTATTGGGTGTGACTCCAATTGACTCCAGGACTCATCCGTTTTAATATATTAAAACGATTCTCGTAACGCCCTATGTATATGAAATTGGAATTTTATACCTTTTAGACTTAAATATATGTCGCTAATTTAGAGGACAAGCAGAACATTGATTGACAACATGAATAGAGAAAGTGTTTAGAAATGGGTATAACGAATAAACACGGAAAAAAACAAAATTTATGGTCGTTTTTAAACATCAAACTAACAATTGCCAATTATTTCTCGAATGAAAACAAATAGAATGTGTAGAAAAGTACAAATATTTAGGCACCTATATTATAAAATTATATAAAAAACAACACTATGTTTTAATTTCCAATATATTTAAAGTAAACTTGACAATTGTTTCACCATACAATGGCTTCTTTTTTTTCTTATTTACTTCTGAAGAAGCCATGGTATGGTTAAACAATTGTCAAGTTACTTTAAATATATTGGAAATTAGTGTTGTTTTTATATAATTTTATTATGAATTTGACAACAAGTATCGGCTAACACAATCAAAGAACCTATATTACATCCGACATTGACCGAGACACTGAAACTAAAACAAGAATTTTTTTTTTAATTCGGAAAAGGTCCTGCGACAGAAATTTATCCCCAGTCTAAGATTGTGTTTCCTGGAATGCTACGTGTGGTCTCTCAATTTTTGTATGGAGGCGAGACATGGACGTTGAAGCAATACATACTAAGAAAGTAGAAGCATTTGAAATGTGGGCTCTGTTGAAGAATATTAAGAATCCCATGGACAGCCAGGATCACTAATGAGGAACTTTTACGAAGGATAGGCCAAGGCAGAAAACTCTTGACAATTATAAAAAATACGAAAAACATCCTACTTAGGTCATGTACTCAGAAACGACAAATATTCACTAATGCAAACTAACATGCCGAAAAGAGTTTAGGGTGTCGGAAGAAAGAAAAGTCTTGGCTAAGAAACATCAGAGAACGGAATGGAAATATGACGGACAGAGAAACATTTAAAGAAATAGTCGCCAACCTCCATTCGGAGAAGGCATGAGAAGAAGAGAATTTTGCCGTACTTTCCTGAAAACTCCTTTTCCTTGAAAACATCCTGTTCATTCCGTACTGCATTCTATATAATTTCACAATTGCTACTTTAAGAATCTTGTAAGTACTACATGTACTTTGGACTTATACTTGGACTACTGGTATGGTCATAACATAAACTAAACAATATGGTAATACAAACACTTTAAATATATATATATCTATATATATATATATATATATATATATATATATATCTATATAATTATATATATATATAGTATATATTTTGTAAGTAAATGTCAAATTTGTCCGAAAAAATATCTACACCACTGGTTCGAGAATAGTCATAACAAGCAAAATAAACTTCTTTTTTTAACATAATCGCTACTTTACCTTTTTTTATATTTTTTCAATAAAATGGCATGGTCACAACATAAACTAAACAATATAGTGATCCAAATAATTTAGTTTATAATTATAACATTTTGTCCAAGTCTGCAAAATATCCATTAGTGTCTGCAATCACCTCCCCTCGTTTGAATAAAATCTTGTTGCGCCAGCCTTGGGGGAACAAATAGTAGTCCGAAGGGAGTCAAGTGCTGGCGAATAGAGGGGCACCTCCCCGTGTGGAAACGAGTCTGAATCCTATTTCCATTAATTTTTGCGACCACAACTACTGAGGTGTGTGCTGGTGCGTTGTCGTGATGGAAGAGGGACTTTCTTGTGGGCCAATCCGCGGGCGATTTTTCTTGCAGCTCGGTGTGTTTTGAAACGGTCCATGTAACGAATGAATAATATTCACCCTAGTAAAGTTTTTACCCTTTTCCAGATAGTCAATGAGGATTATCCTTGCGCAAATCCCAAAGACAGTCGCCATAACCTTTTCCGGCCGAAGGAACGGTCTTCGCCCTTTTTGCGCAGATTC
>CM032446.1:196223573-196246935 GCA_019049505.1 Pachyrhynchus sulphureomaculatus
ACGAATTGTTTCTGCATCCAACATATTGGCTAGAATAAAGTAAACGAAATTATTAAACGGGACATTTTAGATTTACTTACGACGTGCTTGGATCAAAATTATTTGGAATTCAACGACAACTTTTATACATCTAACGAAGGTCTAATAATGGGTAATCCTTTAAGTCCGTTTTATCGTAAGCGGAAATTTTCATGGATCATTTAGAGCTAAAAATTCATCAAAACGCGGTAAGCAAAAATATTGTTTACTGGTATAGATATGTTGACGATATCATTTCCTGTTTCACGGGAACAGATAGACAACTAACAATCCTCCTTAACTTCCTAAATAATTTGCATCTTAATATTAAATTTACCATAGAATTAGAAACCAATAACTCTATAAATTTCTTAGACATATCTATATCAAAAGTGAACAATAAACACGATTTCTCGATTTTTCACAAACCGTCACATACTGACAGAGTCATACACAATAGCTCATCCCACCCGTATCCTCACAAAATGGCAGCTTTTAACTCTTTCATACATAGATTGTTACATATCCCTATGACTAAAACTAATTTTAGCAAAGAATTCAACATAATCAAACAAATAGCAATTAATAATGGATATGACCCCAACATTATAGATAATATCTTGAATAAAAAATCCTTTAAACAAGCAATATTTCTAATTTATCCCACAATTAATGACAAAAAAGGAAAATTTAGTACACTCACATACACAGGGAAAATAACTAGAACAATTTCTAAACATTTAATAAAAAAGAACAATAAAATATCATTCAAAACCAGTAATTCCTTAGGGAGTATAATTTTGAATAACAAAACCAAATCTAAGAATTCCTTAAAATCAGGAGTTTACTTATTAAATTGTGGATCTTGTACTAAAACCTATGTAGGACAAACTGGTAGATCTTTTGAAACTCGCATTAAAGAACATAAACATAGTTATTTAAAAAATAAGAACAATTCACATTACGCAACTCATATAATAAACGAATCTCATAATTTTGATGATACTTTAAAAATCCTACATGTAGAAAATAAATCTAAAAAATTAAATTTGCTTGAATGTCTTGAAATTAACAAACGGAATCAATCAATTATTAAACGAACAGGTAGACTTAAACCATTCACCCTTGCTTAATCTTTATTAGTTCTCGGAAATAGTACCACAGATTTGCATTCTTAAAATAATTCTGTCTGTAAATAATATAATAAAAATGATTAGCATAATCTTAGGTAATTAAGGATAGTTTTAAGCACTATTTAACCAGGATTACTACCAAATATTTTTTCTTTCTTATTTACTTCTGAAGAAGCCATTGTATGGTGAAAAACAATTGTCAAGTGACTTTAAATATATTGGAAATTAAAACATAGTGTTGTTTTTATATAATTATATTCGCCAGATTTAGCCCACAGCTTTTCGAATATGAAAAAATAGCTGAACGGCAAAAAATTTGGCTCAAACGATGAGGTAATTGCTGAAACAAACGCCTATTTTGAAGGGTTGGAAAAATCGTATTTCATCACATAAGAGTGTTTTTTTCGGGTCAAGGCCAGGTACTTATCATACAACCCCCGTACCTTACTATTATAAAAATTAAACACAATCGATCTTTACTATTTCTCTGATTTAAGAAAATCCAGAAAGCTCTACAATAATGGCTGTTGAAGATATTGGTAAAATATATTACAGGATTCAAAATAAGTGAGTGGTGATCTATTTGTAATTAATAACTTTGTACATATTTTATTGAATAACCGCCCCCTCTTGATTTCTCTAACATCTCCATAGAATCTTATGTACCGCGTATATCGTTACGATTTCGCATCTTTAAACATCTTATAAGTAAATGAGTCGGATGGTCATAACTGGAGACCGGATTATATGCAACATAAAAATCTTGAAATATGCATGCAAATATGCATGAAAAATGCTTAAAATATACATGAAAAGGGTCAAAATATGCAATATTAAATAATAATAAAAGTAGTAATTTTTAGTTTTTTATTTCAAAATCAGCATAAAATTAACAAGTTATCGACGATGTTTAAATTTAATTAACAATTATTTAACATTTTTTTTTTAAATTATTTAAGATTTGTATTCTTGTACACGTAAACAATAAGGTATTGTTCCAAATGTTGGGTAGTAAGATTGTGTCTTCGACAACTTAAAATATTTTTATAAGTGGAGAGAGGAGAGGAATATTACTTGCAAGCAATGCTTCACATAAATCCATACTAAAGTGGTTTTTTTTTGTTTGCCTATAGAAGTGGAATCACTGCTACTTGCTGCTGTTATAAGTTGTTGTCATGGGCCTTTTTTTGCAATCCTGCGATATGAAGACTTGTCTTGACATGCTGGACAATTTGAAACTTTTTTGTGCACGAAACATTTTTCTCGTAAACTCGATAATATAAAACATTTCCGTCGTATGTAAATGTTCCAGGATAATCAGCTACCTACGAAGAGACACTTTTTTTTTGCGGGTGGCATGGTACACGTTAAACTTTAACACAACACGTTAAACACTGCAAAAAGACTACACCGATGCAAGCGTGTCAACAATAATGTTAAAACTGATATCTTGTTTTCAAATAAAAATTCGTCTTCGAGAAAATTGTTTATTTGATCCACGCTCAAACAAATATTCTTAGAAACTAACTACTTATCACTTAATATCCCGACCAAGAAACAAAGGAATAAAATACCGTCGTAATTTTGGGTATTCCCTTGGCACTATAACCTAATCGATGTTTAGGCTATTGCAGGTAATGTTCCGGCGATAAGATCGGTTCCAGACGGCGACATTAACAATACCCTCAGCAATTCAATTGCCTAGTAATACCGAGAAATATTGTAAATATAGGGAAAATATGCATCAATACTAGATTTTGGGTAAAATATGCAATAATCGGTGAGAATAGTCTAAATATGCAAATGCATATGAAAATATGCAAATGCATATAATCCCATCTCTAGTCATAACATAAACTAAAGAATACCATGACACTAATTCCATGGTTTATGGTTATAACATGAATATATGTGAATACTCTAAATTCCCTGTGGTAATAAAACTAAATTAAATATAGAAATAATGTATTAATTACGCACCTATCCTTATTTGGCCAGTCCAATTAATTGACTTGTCGTTATCTGTATAATAGTTGAAAACAAGATATTTTCCGTCAGCCATAACCAATTTCCTAGTAAAAAATGCAAACACATCACATATACGTTATGAACACACAACAGTAATTCTAATTAATTATGCCAACTATCATAAAAACCAATTGTCACTAAACTTTGCCAACATTAATAAAACACTTAAAACACTTTTTGTTTTACCAATTTGAATATTTCACGAAAAAAAAAACTTTTTTTTGTGATACTTTTCACTACGTAAACAAAACGTTTTGTCGCCAAAGAGATTTGAAGGTCAGATTGTCGCTGACAGCAGTGTGTCATTTTCCTTCAACCTGCATTAAAAATGCACGTTCTCTCTCAGTCATGATCATCTTGGCTGGGACAAGGGCGGCGCAATGATTCTTTAATTTACGTAGTTCAGCGATTTTGTAAATTTTTAATTATGTTCAAATTTATTAAAAACAAGTATTGGGTGTGACTCCAATTGACTCCAGGACTCACCCGTTTTAATATATTAGACGATTCTCGTAACGCCCTATGTATATGAAATTGGAATTTTATAACTTTTGGACTTAAATATATGTCGCTAATTTAGAGGACAAGCAGAACATTGATTGACAACATGAATAGAGAAAGTGTAGAAATGGGTATAACGATAAAATTTATGGTCGTTTTTAAACATCAAACTAACAATTGCCAATTATTTCTCGAATGAAAACAAATAGAATGTGTAGAAAAGTACACATATTTAGGCACCTATATTATAAAATTATATAAAAACAACACTATGTTTTAATTTCCAATATATTTAAAGTAACTTGACAATTGTTTCACCATACAATGGCTTCTTTTTTTTTTCTTATTTACTTCTGAAGAAGCCATAGTATGGTTAAACAATTGTCAAGTTACTTTAAATATATTGGAAATTAAAACATAGTGTTGTTTTTATATCATTTTATTATGAATTTCCAACAAGTATCGGCTAACACAATCAAAGAACCTATATTACATCCGACATTGACCAAGACACTGAAACTAAAACAAGAAATTTTTTTTTAATTCCGGAAAAGGTCCTGCGACAGAAACTTATCCCCCAGTCTAAGATTGTGTTTCCTGGATACAATTTTTGTATGGAGGCGAGACATGGACGTTGAAGCAATACACTACTAAGAAAGTAGAAGCATTTGAAATGTAGCTCTGTTGAAGAATATTAAGAATCCCATGGACAGCCAGGATCAATAATGAGGAAGTTTTACGAAGGATAGGCCAAGGCAGAAAACTCTTGACAATTATAAAATTACGAAAAACATCCTACTTAGGTCATGTACTCCGAAACGACAAATATTCACTAATGCAAACTAACATGCAGAAAAGAGTTTAGGGTGTCGGAAGAAAGAAAAAGTCTTGGCTAAGAAACATCAGAGAATGGAATGGAAATATGACGGACAGAGAAACATTTAAAGAAATAGTCGCCAACCTCCATTCGGAGAAGGCATGAAAAGAAGAGAATTTTTGCCGTACTTTCCTGAAACTCCTTTTCCTTGAAACATCCCTGTTCGTTCCGTACTGCATTCTATATAATTTCACAATTGCTACTTTAAGAATCTTGTAAGTACTACATGTACTTTGGACTTATACTTGGACTACTGGATGGTCATAACATAAACTAAACAATATGGTAATACAAACACTTTAAATATATATATATATATATATATATATATATATATATATATATATATATATATATATATATATATATACATATAACACATGGGCTGAAAAGTCCCGGGCCTAACAAAGAAAAACACGGTTTTTTTGTTCAAAATTAGCTTTATTCATCAACGTAATCTCCATCAAGAGCAACGCAATCATTCCAGCGCCGCTCTAACAATGGGCAAACACTGCTCAGAATCATCAACACGTTCTTGTTTTTGATAAACAGTGAGCAAACGCGGCACCCACTTTGAACAGAGCTTTCTCATAGTCAAATGCTCATGCAATATAAAGCCAACACGTTCTTTTGATATCTTTACGATGTCAGCTAACTCACGCAACTTCACTTTTCGATCATTCAAAACGATTTTATGGATTTTTTTGATGTTTTCTGGTGTTACCGCCTCATTTGGACGTCCACTGCGTTCTGCATCATCGGTGTCTCTACGACCACGTTTGAAGTCAGCAAACCAACGTTTTATTGTTGTTTCTGATGGAGCGGAGTCCCCATAACACTTTTCAAGCCATTGCTTCGCTTGAACGGTATTTTTTCCCATCAAGAAGCAGTGTAAAATTAAAACACGAATTGTTTTTGATCCATTGTTTTTGAAAATAACAAAAGTAGCGTCACTCTTAGCACAATAACTCACAAACTAATGAATAGAATATCATGAAATTTTAACAGCTGTCTTTTGAAGGTTAGTATTAACTGAAAAAAAGGTGACTGCAATAAAACTAGCGCCATCTATGTGTTAGGCCCGGGACTTTTCAGCCCATGTGTTATATATACATACATATATATATATATATTATATATATATATATATATATATATATATATATATATATATATATATATACAATATATGTGAATAAGCTTCAAAAATATCTTATTTCCTGAGACAACAAAAACAGATAATGTATATTTTTTTAATTTTAATGAATTATTATTTATTTTCACATTATTCTCTAGTTTCTTTATCAGAATGTTTAGGGTGGTTGTCATGCTGAAAAATAAATTTCCCCTGAAAAATATCTCTTCCAAGCATTTAAGTTAGCAAAATTTCTTGATGATGTTCTTTTCGCATGATTCCTTCTATCCTAAAAATCTTTCCAACTTTACCGTTGCCAAAACAACCCCAAACCATTACTGAACCACCACCATGTTTTACTGTAGGCTTCCAACATCCTCGCTCCAGCTGACCGCCGCACGTAAACTCGTCGATTTGAACCGGAAATTTCGAGTTTAGATTCGTCGCTCCAAAAGACGGAATTTCATTGTTCTGATGTCCAATTTTCATGTTCTCGGGCCCATTCTAATCGTTTACGTCTATTCACTGCAACTCTCCCGTGTAATCCACCTTCTGCTAACCTGTTCACGGTTGTCACGCTGATGGGAATGGGCCGCTCCAGGTTTACTTGTGCCGTGATTTCTAATGCGGTTAGGCGGCTATTACGTCTGCTGGACATTGTTATAGCTCTGTCTTCAGAGGGAGTCGTTCTTCGAGGCCTTCCTGAACGTTTTTAGTTGAGAATTCTATGTCCCGCCGAAATTTTTTTTACGATGTAGCCCACCATGGCATCCGCATATCGCTCGCGATTTGTCGACTCGAGTGATGTCTCGCAATTATCAGAGCCCGATTTTCAACGGAAACTTCTTTCGTTTTTGGCATTTGCACAAAACAATTGAGCCTGAATCAGTGACGAAGTACTGTTTGCGAATGGTTTAATTTCCAAAAGGGCAATGGTATTTATAGCATAGTTTTTTGTTATAAAATGTCACTAGGAATTCCTATAATCCCTAGAAACTTGAAATGAGTTCTTACTTCAAGTGGAATTCTCAGAAATCGCCTAACACGATTATCATGCAAAACTTGGAGATTTGTTCTAATTGGTTTTTAATTTCACCAAAAAGGCTTATCTAAACATTTTATGATGAACACTGGTTAAGAACAATTAAATTTACCTAATATAATACAAGGGTTTAATTAGGTATTAAATTTTGGCAGTTACATTGAAATTTTTAGGTGGGCAAATACTTTCGGACGGTAGTGTATAAAGTTTATTGATATAAGATATATATGGCCAACCTTTATCCTTTTGGCCAAACTTTCCTGATATTCCTTTAAAAATCTTCTGTTGTAACGTGCTGCGTACTATAAGAATGTTATAAGTAAATGTTAAATTTGACTGAAAAAATATCTACACCACTGCCTCGGATGGTTATAACAAGCAAAATAAACTAGGTTTTTCGCCTCATATTATAAGTCTTTTACCAACATAATGGCGACCTCACTTTATTTTTATATTTTTCAATAAAAAACGTAAAAAATGAACAAGTCTCCGAAGTAAACATTATCTGTAAACGATATAAATTGAAGCGAGTAAACTTCAAGCACAGAAAATGTATCATCAATCAACATTTGGGAAAGGTCAATCAATAAAGTGTATTTGTTTAGTTTTCCGCAAAAATCCGTGAGTCACTGGCCGTAGATCGTAGATCCATTTATCCAGGGGCGGCTGAAATGTAGTCTGGTAGCAAAATTCTAAAATTATTATAGGGACGAATAACTTTTAGGTACTTAAGATCTTTAGCTTCAGTTCCTAGTTAGATTAGCTTCTCAATATAGTCTCCCTTCAAAATAGGCCTCAGTTTCCGAGATAACTTTTTCAATGGAGTCAAATCTTTTCAAGCAAGTAATTTTTTGAGGTCTGCAAATACATAACAGTCGCTGGGGCCAAATATGGAGACACGGTGGATGAGGAAGCAATTTTAACTTCAATTCATGCAATTACCAGGTGTACAAGCATAAAATGCGGATTTTTTTTTCTAAAAAAACATGTTAAGTTCGGAAGAATGATAACAAGTGCTTTATTCAAAGTATGCTCCATCGCTTGTTATACAATTTCCCTATCTTTCCGGCAATTTGTGAATACCACGCCAGTAAAAATTTTCCCCTTTTGCTGCGAACCATTCATCGAGCCATTTTTTCACATCTTCGTACGAACCAAAGCGCTGCTCAGCAAGTGCGTGACCCATCGATGCAAACAAGTGGTAATCGGAAGGAGCTAAGTCTGGTGAGTAAGCCGCATGGGGTAGAACTTCCCAGCTGAGTGCTTCCAACGTGTCGTGAACTGGTTTTGCCGTATGTGATGGAGCACTGTCATGAAGAAAAATAACTTCGTGTTGCCTCTTTCGGTATTCTGGCCTTTTTTCAAGCAGCGAACGGTTAAAATCGGACAATTGTTGTTGGTAACGTTTAGTATTAACCGTTTCTTCAGGTTTTTAACAGCTCATAATATACCACGCCCCTATGGTCCTATCAAACACAGAGCATCGTCTTTCTGCCAAAGCAATTCGGTCTTGCGGTCGATGTGGATAGTGCGCCTGGGTCTACCCATGATTTTTTGTGCTTGGGATTCTCAAAATAAATCCACTTTTCATCCCCTGTAACTATACGATGAAAAAAAACGACTTCCTTTTGTACCGAGCGAGCAAAATGTCACACGTGTTTTTTGCGCTTTTTCCATTTGCCTGTCGTTCAACTCATGTGGTACCCATCTACCAGTCTACCCATCTCTCGTAGCCGATTGGAAACAGCTTGTTGACTAACGCCCAATTGTTCAGCGGGTTGTTTTTTTGTGTTTGCGAATCATCTTCGTCCAACAATACTTGCAATTCCACATCTTCGTATTTTTTTGGCGGTTTTCCACGTTCCTTGTTTGCAACATCGAAGTCACCACTTCTGAAACGCCGAAACCATCGTTTACACGTATCTTGCGATGGAGCATGTTCACCATAAACTTCTCGAAGTAATCGGTGTGATTCAAACAGCATTTTTCTTCAAATGAAAACAAAAATTAATGCTCTCCGCGAATGCTCTTTGTTCGGTATAAATTTCGACATATTGAACACAACAACACAACACTATGCACACACTTTCCAATTTATCACTCGTGCGCGTTTCACACTTATTAATGACACACACAGTGTCAAATCTTTATAGCACAAACTGCATTGGTGCACCATCTGTTGTCTGAAATCCGCATTTCATACTTGTACACCTGGTAAGTGCAGGGAACAAAGAGTGGTGATAGGTAAGGGAAATGACAGGGTGTCATCTTAAAAAAGAAAATAATATTAGGCATTCCACAAAGTAGTGTTATGGACCCTAAACTGTTTATCTTATATGTAAATAACTTAACTGAATTACTTTTGATAAATAATAAATGTAAAATTACTAATTATGCAGATGATACGAACATTTTGTTAACTAATAAAGACATTACTAACCTTGAAGAAGATGCTGAGATTTTTATGCTAGGGGTGGAGGAATGGTTCACAAAAAATAGGCTAGTCATGAATAACACAAAAACTAACAATATGATATTTAAAACAAGCAGGTCACGACTAGAGGAACCGACTAGTTTAAACTTAAATGATAACAATATTAGTTTAAATGCTGAAGTTAAGTCTTTGTGCATGTTTTTAGATAGTACTTTATCCTGGGAATGTCATGTCAACCATGTTGTGAGTAAATTAACCAGAATATGTTATAGTCTTAAAGTCTTGGGGAGGTATATTCCTTTTTGACAGCAAGAAAATATTGTATCATGCAAACTTTGAGTTCCATATAAGGTATGGATTTATCGTATATCGTATACGAATTATACTCAATTTAAACCATAGAGAATCATGTAGAGGAAAGTTTACCGAAAATAAACTACTTAAAGCTACTGCTGTTTACATACAGGAATGTATCCTATTTCTGTTTAAAAATAGGTCTTTATTTGAAAAATATGAGTCACAAATTGTATATCCCACAAGAACAATGAACTATACTTACCCAAGACACCGATTGACTATGACAGAGAAGGGTGCATATTATCAATGTATAAAGTTGTATAACATTTTACCAATGATATTAAATTAATTGCAAATCTCAAAGTACTCAAAACGAAAATCTTTAGATTGTTATTGAAAATAGAGCCATATAATATTGAAGAATTCTATAGATACTTTGATAATGTTTAATCCTGTTAGGTAGTTTTAGTCTTAATTGTGGACACTATTTTGTTGTATGCTGGCATACTTTTAAAAAGAGAATTTTGAATTTGAATTCATGCAATTTTGCCATCGTCCATCGTGCACATGGACTTGTCCATTGTCACATTTGGGCCGTTTCTTTGCGATTTCTGCCTTCAAACGCACCAATAACTTTATATAATATTCCCTGCTGATGGTTTTTCCCTTCTCAGCATAGTCACTGAAAATTATTTCATGCGCATCCCAAAATACAGAGGCTAAAACCTTCCCAACCGGCTGTTTTTTTTTTGTCGCTTCGAGCGGCTTTCACCGGCTGCTGTCCACTCAGCTGACTGCCGATTTGATTCGGGTGTGTAGTGGTGGATCCGTGTTTTCATCCATTGTCACATATCGCATGAAAAAATCCTTCTTATTACGCTTAAAACAGGTCCAAACAGGGCTCAGAATCATCAACACGTTGTTGTTTTTGGTCCACTGTGAGCAAACGTGGTACCCATTTCGAACAGAGCTTTCTCGTGCTCAAATGTTCATGCAAAATATGACTAACACGTTCTTTTGATATCTTTAAGGTGTCAGCTATCTCACCAAATTTCACTTTACGGTCATCCAAAACATTTTTGTGGATTTCTTTTTTGTTTTCCGGTGTAACCACCTCATTTGGGCGTCCAGAGCGTTCAGCATCATTTGTATCTGTACGACCGCGTTTAAATTCAGTAAAAGTAAATGGTGGGTGATTTTTCAGGGGCAGAGTCCCCGTAATACTTATCAAGCCATTGCTTTGCTTGAACGGTATTTTTCTCAGCAAAAAACAGTATTTAATCAGCACACGAATTCGATTTTTTCCATTGTTTTGAAAATATCAAAAGTAGCGTCACTAAAACCACTGTAACTTGTACATTAATCGTTGAAATGTCATGAAATGTTGATACATATCATTTGAAGGTGGGTACTTCCTAAAAATCATATGGATTTTTTGAAAAGGGCGACATCTATGTGTCAAACCAAAAACTTTTTAGCCTACGTGTTAATTTAATAAATGGTAACATATACCAAAGAACTTTGATTATATTATCAATCTACAAAATGTAACTCAATCTAAATTTTAGACAATCAAAATAGTGGAGAGTGTGAGTAGCACAAGCATTCCTTTGTAAACAGCAGCAGAGGCGGCCCGGACACGATGTAATATATAGGATGTAGAATTTGCCAGAAGGCACCTTTGAACTTCTTGTGCCTTCTTTCACTTGAGTAAATAGTCTATATCAGTGTCACTAGTTATAAATTAGCCTTAATAAAAACAGTATGTCTACTCTACTACGGAAATAAAAATGTAAACGCTGTTTTTAAAAATCACAGATAAGAAGCGTTCAAGTTCTAATGTCTTCTTTTTTTTCTGACATACTACTTATACCAGAACCCAAGACAGTAGCGAAACTCAGGTGTAACCGTATAGGAAAATCAGGTCTAAGTTTTCAAGAGGCCACATGACAGTTCACCATGTTAAAAAGGGGACCAGTGGGAGATTTTAAATAGAAATAATGTTACTGTGGAATGAATGTTTATCATTCAAAATCATAGATCTTATACAAATGTTTGAAAAATTTTGATTGAATAAAACGTCAAGTTAATGCAGCATGAGTAATATAAAAAAAAACAAAAAGGATGGAGCTTTTTGTTAGAAAAGAGATGAATACAAGTGAAAAACTTGACAGGAAGATATTTTCAGAGAAAATGTTGCAGAGAAAAGGGAAGTAAATAGGCATATCAGATTTTGGGCCCAACGCCTTGCTGGGACTTTATAAGGCCCAAAAGTGAAAACTGAAACTGGAACCCAAATTTTTAAATACATATTTGTATTCAGCAAGGAATTTTATATCCAAATACAAATTGAATGTTTCTGGGCCTAATTGGGCCTCATTGTAACTGCAATAAAATCCGACTCTTATAAAGATCTTTACCTGTGTTATTAGCCTTTGATACACGAAGTATTCTTTTTTCAAGGGTAGAATTATATTTAAGCTAAGCCCGACGAATAAAAAAAAAAAAAATTTGACCAGTCTAATAAATATGTTCTGAAATGTGACTTTATTAGTGCGATTTAGATAATCTCTCTAATCTAGAAGCCTATAGAGAGTACACATTTTAGAAAAAAATAAGCTTTATTTACAATTTACATAAATATAAATAGTTTTAAATAAAAAGTAACTGAATACTTATAGTTTATGTTTATACAAAAATAAATCTTTCCAATTGGACAATTGATGACGCGTTTAGATGCTGAACCAAAAAAATGTCATAAGAGAAATATTTTTCAGAATTATGCAATTTATCTGCGTACGATTTCTTACGCAATTGATATTCTTAACTGCAACATCGTTAGGGAAGAAGAGGAAACTCACTCCCGGCGTAATATTTGGATTATTTTTACAATTGTCAACGGCCCAAAATAACCTCCTTTCCTCATGATTATATCAATTATTTGTCAACCTTTTCGCTTCTCTTCACTTACAAAGGTTTTTAATTATCTTTTTATGCAAACTCTCACTTCCTTCTGTCGTTAAATTCATATAAACTGCAGTCACACCAAGAAACGATCGACGATACATTTTAAAAGTCACATTTCGAGACTGAAAAACGAGCTGCCAACGAGAATAACTTTATCGTTAAAAAAATGCAGTCAGGTGAATGGAAAGTATCAGACACTACTTCAAAGTTATTGTTACGAAGAGTTAGGATCGCCCGATGAGCAGAAGCATTATCCTAATGGAACAGTTCATTAGCAGCCTTTTCCAGTCGTTTTTTTCAAAAATAATGGTGCTCAAAATATGTGCGTAGGATCTATCCGTTAGCGTGTGTTCTTTGGAACGAAATAAATTGAGATTACCCCATCGCTACACCAATCATTACTGCTAACATCGTCAAAAAATTGCCACACGTGCACCTTGATCAAACTTTCTGCATTCTCAAGTTTTCACACAGGAGCGTGTGCACCGATCCAATGGAGATGCCAACTTTATAGGCTATATCACTCAGTTGCTTCACTCCCGTAATCATGTTGTCTGTCTGGCTGGTTTGTAGCTCAGGCATCTGGGGTTCGTTGTCATACGACGTTACGCCTTCATTGAACTGGCAGCCAAGAACGCACATGTTTTACATCCATAACACCACCGCTGCATGTCTCACTCAATTGCGACGAATCTCTACTAAAGTTACGCCACTCAAGTGGAGAAAACGAATGATTGCACGCTGTTCTTGTATACTGAAGCATTTTAAGGATTGAAGACGGAAGCTAAACGAATATTTTAAGCTCAACCGCATCTTTCTCCCAATTCAGAAAAAAATATTTAAAGACCTCGCCTTGAGCAACAATAGCTATATAAGTTCGCTTAAAATTAAAATATTGCTGCTGACAGGTTCTATCTGGTCTAAGTTCAAGAATAAAAAGGAAATTATCAAGTTTGATATGAGGACGTTCTCCAGTGTTTTCAAAAAAGTAACCAAAAATATATTTGATAATTATAATTAAGCTAAAACAATAACATAAATGACTATTTAAAAAAAACCAAAAACTCAACTGATGTGCCTGGTTAAACTAAAAAGAATAGAACAAGGTATCAACCTTCCAGATTACTAGCATATTAGTGTACTGGCTGGTCGCGCAGGTGGGGGCCCCTTTTAAAAAACCGACCAAGTGCAAGTTGGACTTGCGCAATTAGTATTCCGTACCGTGATTGTCTTTAAAACAAGACAAAACGCTCCTAACATGTATATCTTAAGATCCAATAGGTATTTTCACGAATAATGCATAATAGTTATAGCATCTTAGCTATCTAATAGCCAATAAATCAATCTAGCTTAATCTAGAATCTAGTAATAAAAGTATAAAACAAATATTTACTACCTAAATATTTGTTTAATTATAACTAAATAAAATAAAATTATATCTCCATTCAAGGGCAACTCATAATGGGAGACTTCAACGCCAAGATTGGAAGAGGTAGGTCAGGAACTTCCGTAAGACCATATAGTCTAGGGGAAAGAAACAACAGAGGCCAACGAATAAACATTTGTAGTGAAGAAATAGGTTATGTTATCACTAACACCTTCTTCAACCTACCACAACGAAGATTATAAACGTGGAAGTCCCCACTAGGCTCACCGGACCATAACACCAGAAATCAAATAGACTATATTCTAGTGAGCAAACGTTTTAGAAATAGTGTTGTATCTGTCAAAACATATCCCAGTGCTGATATAAAACTCGTATCACAATGCCCTGGTAGGGATTCTAAGAATTATCTTGAAAAATTTAAAAAGAAAACAGAAAAATATATACAATATGCGACAACTTAAAGACGAAAACGTAATAAACGTAATAAAAAAAGATCTTAATAAAGAACTCCCGAGACACAAATCTAAACGAAGACATAGAATCTGAAATATAAAAGTTAAAGGAAATAACAAGGAGGCTAAAGAATAAGTATCTAACTATGGAACAAACACATACAAGGAAGGAATGGATTACAGATGAGATTCTAAAACTAAAGGAGGAAAAACGGTTACACAAAAACAGAGGTAACAAAAGAGAATATAGCAGACTACACCCACAAATACAGAAAGATATTCGAATAGCTAAAGATAGGTGAAATGGTGAAAGATGTAAAGAGATAGAGGAGTTGCAGGGAAAGTATGATAGTATTAATATCTATCGAAAAATCAAAGACTTCACTGGTGAACGGAGAACGAAATCAAATGGACGTGTAACAGAGCATAAGGAAACGTTGTTATCGATAAAGAGAAATAGAAGATATGGCAAGACTATATTACAGAGTTATTTTCTGATGCAAGACCAGATCAGCCACAATGAACAACAGATTTGTTTGGGACCTGTATTACCACCGATGAAGTGCGCATTGCAATAAATCAACTAAAAAATGGAAAAGCCACCGGTCCCGATGAATTCCATGGGGAGTTTCTTAAGCTCTTAGATGAGGATGGGATTAAATACCTTACGGTGACCTACAATAAAATCTATGATTTAGGCAAAGTCCCAAAAGCTGGTTAAAGTCTGAGTTTATAACGTTCCAAAAAAATGCAGGCGCTAAAAAAAGCGAAGAATATCGAACAATTAGCCTCATAAGCCATCTTTTAGAAATATTTCTGAAAATCATTCACAAAAGAATACACAAGTTGTGTGAAGAAAACATGTCAGCTACACAATTCGATTTTCGTGATGCTATGGGCACCAGAGAGACCTTGTTTTCTATGCAGGTTTTGAATTAGCGATGTAGAGACGTCAATTGTGACGTATATTTGTGCCTCATCGACTACCAAAGGGCCTTTGATCCAATATCGCAAATTGGTCGAAATTCTGAAAGGCCTTGGGCTAGATGGAAAGGATCTCTACTGGAACCAGATGGCATTTATTAAACCAAAAGGGGAGAGCTCAGAAGCAATATCGGTTGGGCGTGGAGTAAGGTAGGGTTGTATTTTCTTTCTACTGTTGTTTAATATACTCTGAGCAAAGCTTCAAAGAAGCACTGGAAGAGGCTGATGAAGGAATACTGCTTAAGGGGAAGCGAATAAATAATATTCGTTATGCTGACGATACGGCGGTTCTGGCTAATAACTTAAAGGGTCTACAACATCTTATGACAAAAATAAACGAAATCGGTAATCGATACGGCCTGGAACTTAATATCAGCAAAACAAAGTACATGGTAATCAGCAAGTCTCCTGTTCCTGCTACCTTATTGATGGTTAACAATCAACAAATACAAAGAACTCCACAATATTCACATCTAGGTACTATGATAAACGAACAATGGGATCAGTCGCAAGGAATTCGTTGCTGCAACAAAAAAGCTAGAGCAGTGTTCCTTAAAATGACATCACTTTTCAAAAGTTCAGCAATAAAATTGAGCACGAAAATGAGACTCCTAAGATTTTATGTCCTTTATGGTGTTAATCTTGGACGCTGACTGAAGCCACTTCTAAGAAACTTGAGGCATTTGAATTATGGCTATATCGCCGAATTTTGAAAATTTCTTATACTGACCATATTAGCAACAAGGAACTGGAAATTATGGAAACTGTTAAAGTAGGAAAATTGGAGTATTTAGGACATACAATGAGAAATCCCCACAGATATGAATTACTACAGCAAATACTCCAAGGAAAGGTATTTGGAAAAAGGGTACCAGGACGCAGATGTATTTTCTGGCTAAACAATCTGCGAAATTGGTTCTCAACAAATATTCCCGGTCTTTTCAGAACTGCAGTGGTAAAGTAATAATAGCCAAAATGATTGCCAACATTCGAACCAAATAGGTTTCTTTAAGAAGAAGAGCGACTTACTACTCGGTTGCAGCAATATATTTAAAAGTATATTCCAAAACGTTCACTCTAGGCCAAGAAACATAGTTTTTATAACTTTTTTTTATACCATATAAATTATCAAACGTAACGCACTCATGATAATTTCAGCTCAATCTACACCTTACGAAGACTCCTCCAGAATTTTTTCAAAATTTCTAGATCCATACTTTTCGAGATAGGGTAAGGACACAACGCCTTTTGGTCATTTTTTTCAAAAATAATACAAAGAAAAGTGTGCGCAAGTATTACATCATATACATTTTTGAAATCGTGTTTTGACAAGCTTTCATTTGAGACCCACTCGATGATCATGTAAAAATTTTTTTTCACTTCCAATGTCACTTCCGAAAACCCTAAGTCAAAATTTAACTTTCAAAATTACACGATTCTGATTGGGCCATCAATTCCTATATTTGTGCCAAACTTCAGCTTTCTATGTCAAATAGTTTCGGAGAAAATTCGGTGTGACAGACGGACGGACAGACGGGCACCGACGTGATCCCATAAGTGTTCCGTATGGAATACTAATATACGGAATGTAAAATTTAAAAATTGAAGAGAAAAAACAAAAAGATGTTCCTAACAGCCGATGCTTACACTAAAAATTGCTAGCGAATACTTTATATGCTTCAAAAGAATTAAATTTTTAATTTGTCTTATATTCTGAACTCACGTGTTACTAGCCTTAAGACACTCCTTACCTTGTAATTTATCTAAAATTTAATTGTCAATTATATTTAACTCTGCTTTTTCTAACAGTGATCTAGAAATATATGGTAGAGTTCTCTGTTTTTCAAGTGTTAAGATGGGTTCATCTGTCATCCGGAATATTACCTATGTACCAGGTGTACAAGTATGAAATGCGGATTTCAGACAACAGATGTTGCACCAATGCAGTTTGCGCTATAAAGATTTGACACTGTGCCATTTTGTTGTGTCATCAATAAGTGTCAGACGCGCACTAGTGATAAATTGGAAAAGTGTGCGCATAGTGTTGTGTTGTTGTGTTCAATATGTCGAAATTTATACCGAACAAAGAGCATTCGCGGACAGCATTTAATTTTTTGTTTTGATTTGAAGAATGTTATTGAATCATATCGATTACTTCGAGAAGCTTATGGTGAACATGCTCCATCGCAAGATATGTGTGAACGATGGTTTCGGCGTTTCAAAAGTGGTGACTTCGATGTTGCAGACAAGGAACGTGGAAAACCGCCAAAAATACGAAGATGTGGAATTGCAAGCATTGTTGGACGAAGTTGATTTGCAAACACAAAAACAACTCGCCGAGCAATTGGGCGTTAGTCAACAAGCTGTTTTCCAATTGGCTACGAGTGATGGAGATTCAGAAGACCGGTAGATGGGTACCACAAAAGTTGAACGACAGGCAAATGGAAAAGCGCAAAAACACGTATGACATTTTGCTCGCTCGGTACAAAAGGAAGTCGTTTTTGCATCGTATAATTACAGGGGATGAAAAGTGGGATTTATTTTGAGAATCCCAAGCGCAAAAACTACTGGGTAGACCCAGGCGCACCATCCACATCGACTGCAAGACCAAATCGCTTTGGCAGAAAGTCGATGCTGTGTGTTTGGTGGGACCAGAGAGGGGGGTGGAAGATTTTTACTGGAGTGGTATTCACAAATTGCCCGAAAGATGGGAAAAATGTATGACAAGCGATGAAGCATACTTTGAATAAAGCACTTTTTATCATTCTTCCGAATTTAACATGTTTTTTTAGAAAAAAAATCCACATTTCATACTTGTACACCTGGTAAATAAATAGACCTGGCCTTTCTTGAGAGGATCTTCGATTAACGTAAAATATTATGACCTCAGATCAGATTGGTCCTAAAAAAAACCACACGTCCATAAACAAACTAAAAGTTTGTAAATACAAATCAATAATAAAAAATGTTTCTGTATAGTATAGCAATAGAGACAAATTTTGATGTTTTTTCGAAAAACGCTCCTACCCTACGTTAAGGCAATGAATTTAATAATAATAATTTAACTTTTAATTAGTATTTACGGATTACCCATTGACGATCTTATTGGTTGTAAAATTACTATAAACCTCCAAAACATTTAGGTAATACCTGCTGCACATTTCACATCATCTGTATTATTGTAAGCCATACAAGATGCAATGTGTCCCTACCTGCATTTCCTTTGTTCAAATATGCATAACTCGATGTGACAGATGGCAAGTAGGTACGAAATTATACGGCTTTAAAATACATAATATCGTACGGCTAAACTTGTTTAAGCTCACGTGCTTATGATGTATTTTTTTGACGGAATTGGGTGTGTAAAAGTCAATTCACGACTAAATTTTAAAGACATTGACATGAATACCGGAAGCGGATTTGGAGATATAAAATTTCTTTATTGAGATATATTGTTGATGGGTAGATAAAATAAATCGCTTTTGTTTTTTTTTAGATTACAACATATCCATGTTGTTTGGTTATTTTTGGTCTGCTATTATCTCTTCGATTTGCTAAGATTGGCCTGTTATCTCTAAAACACGAGAGTTGTAAGATAAGTACCTGGTCTTTATAAGAAAAAAAAACATTTTTATGTGTAAAAATATAAAGTCAAAATTGAAAAAGAAAAAAGTAATTATACTAATAATAAAATAAACAATGCAAATAACCAAAAAGAAATGTGGAATAAAATTAAAGAACTAGTCTTAAGAAAACCCAAAGTGTGATTAAAAACTGTGATATATAATCAAATAGAATATAAAGACAATTTCCAAATAGCTGAAAATTTTAATACATATTTTGTAAATAGTATAAATGAAATCAGATGCTCCATCGAAGATATACAATACGAAAATGAAATACCTGAGATTGACACTAAATTCAAATTTCGTGCAGTAAATCTACAAGAACTAAAAACTATTTTTTAAAAATATTAAGAAAAAACCAGACTATACAAAACTATCAAGTAACATAATTCTAGATAATTGGGGCAAAACAGGAAATATTATACTGAATATTATAAATAAGTCACTAGAGACAGGGTTGTTTCCAAATAACTGGAAGGAATCAATGATATTTCCTATCCGAAAAGTAAAACATACATTAAAATGTGAAGAATACAGACCAATTAACACTTTAAAAACATGTGAAAAAGTTATTGAAAAAATAGTAAAAAATCAATTGGAAGAATACATGGAACAACACAGACTACTATCAAAGTTTCAATCAGGATTTAGAAAGAAATATTCATGTGAAACAGCAATCAATTATGTTAAAAACAGATGGAAATGTAAAAAAAGATAAAAAATAAAATTTTAGCAATTTTCCTTGACTTCAAAAGAGCATTCGAAACTATAGATAGGGATATTCTATTGCAAAAACTTACTAGATACGGTATTCAAGACACAGAGCTAAAATGGTTTCAGTCCTATCTGACAAATCGTAAACAATTCACAAATATCACTAACGATATATCAAATGCAATAGAAAACGATTTTGGAGTACCACAGGGCACAATTTTGGGAGCTCTTCTCTTTGTAATATATATAAATGACATGGAAAATGTATTAAAAAAATGTGAAATTGTATTATATGCAGCACGATGATACATTAATTTTCACAGAAGCAGCAACAGAGGAGATATGTCATGAAAAATTTAAAAAATGATATGGATAACATTAACAAATGGTTAAAAATGAATAAGTTAAAATTAAATGAAAACAAGACAAAATTAATGGAAATTGATATGAACACTGACAAAGCATTCAAAATAAATAATGTAATAATAGAAAAAGTAAGTAATATAAAATACCTGGTTTTCCTCATAGACAGGGATTTGAACTTTAAAGAACATGTCGAATATATATGTAAAAAAATAGGGAAAAAAATCGGGTTTTTCAAACGTTTAAAAAGTAAAGTAACAATATTAACTGCAATAAATATATACAACACCATGATAAAACCTCATTTTGAATATGGATCAACTGTGTTATTCACATGCTGTTCAGACCAACAACAGGCAAGGCTACAAAAACTCCAGAACAAGGCTATGCGCTCTCTATTTTGAAATGCAATCGTTTCACATCAATAACATATATGCTAGATACACTGAAATGGCTAAATGTAAAGCTAAGACTGCAGCTAAATACAATATGCTTTATCCAGAAAATGAAAATGGGAAATGCACCGGAATACTTGATTGAACAAATAAGATATGTTGGGGATGTTCAACCGTACAGCCTGAGGAACGCACTAGACTTTAGACCGCAACGTGCAGATACCAGTGCAATGCAAAAATCTCTATTTTCAAAAAGCCTGACCTTATACAATATGATGCCGAACAACATAAAAAGTGAAACAAATATAAATATGTTTAGAAAAGGAACAATAAATTTTGTAAAAAATATTAGTTTTTAATCAGAGTATGAAATTGTTTGTTAAATTTATTTTAAATGTAAATTAAAAAGTATTGTGAATACTACTACTAAATAAATAAATAAATAAAAAATAAAAAAAAAAATTATTTTTCAACATAGTCTCCTTTTAGCTCGATACACTTACTCCAACGTTTTTCTACCTTTTGTATCCCATCAAAAAATTACGATTTCTCCAAACCTTCAAAATAGGTGTTTCTTCCAGCAATCACCTCATCGTTTGAGCCAAATTTTTTTTCCGCCGAGCCATTTTTTTATATTCGGAACTAGGAAATAATCGCTGGGGGCTAAATCTGGGGGATATGGTGGATGCGCAAACAATTCGTATCCTAACACACGATGACACAAGTGTGCATGCATGCATTGTCTTGATGAAAAAGATTTTTTTTTCTTCGCCAAATGCGCACGTTTTTATTTCACAGAATTGTTGAAATGATCCAATAAGTTAACATAATACTCTCTATTAATTGTTTTGCGGTGACTTTGTTGGCCGATAAAGTCGCCTTGGCTTTTTTGGTGTCGGTTCGCCACGGAAAATCCACTGTTTGGACTGTTCTTTAGTCTTTGATATGCTGTGATGATTCCATGTTTCGTCCACATTATGAATCGACGCGAAAAATTATTCCGATTGCGGCAAATAGATGCTTATACTGCACTCTCAGTGACTTACAAAGTCTTTTCAAGCAGAGCGGCACAGCACGGCTGGCACTTATTGCAGAAACGCACCTTTCTCGAGCTTACCGCTCGAAGGCATAGATGGCATGGTATAACAACTAAAGACGAATCGAAAAGATTCGCATTTTTAGAAGTCACCAAAAGTGTTCTTCGTATTTGCTGAACCATCCCAAGATGCGTTTCGCTATATCACGGCTCCTTAGGTGGGCTAGGTTCAGCAAATACGAGAACACCATTTTTAGTCCTTATCCAGGTACTAATGGAAAATTATGGCACTGTTAAAATGTTCTGCACCCGCCCACAATCTAAGCTCTCTCCGATCATTTATCACAATATCGTGGATTTTTTAAATCATTTTTGAGGTGGTGACCTCATTTGGACAACCTGGACGTTCTTCATCAAAAATGCTAACCTGAATTCAGCTGGCGAATATTTTATAATCGATAACGAAGGTGCAGAGTCCCTATAAACTTCGCTGAGTTTCGCTTTTATCTCTCATTGATTTTCTTTTTTAAAAACAAATATTTTATCAATGCTCGATATTCAATTTTTCCCACTGTTATAACACCACAAAAGTTGTTCTATTTAAATGGCTGCCACTCACAAACTAAATCACGCAACGACTTAAAAATTTGACAGGATTCTTGTGAAAGGTTATGTTTACGAAAAATATAATTTTTTAAATAGTAGTAGCGCCATCTCTGGCCGAGGCCAAGTACTTATCATACAATCCTCGTATATTCTTTCCAAGTTCGTAACTCTTCTCTGATTTCGGTGATTACTTTAGCATTTTTGTCTGTTAGTGCAAAAGGTTGTCTTCGTTTTTATATACTTACCACTACAGGATTATTGATTCTAAATGGACCACCCCTTAACTCGCTTATTTAAAGAGTTTGCCAAAAACTTTAAATATAAAAGTTGTAGGGGTTGTGGAGGCGGCCATAGCGTAGAGGTTAAAGTCTCTGCCTTCTACGCCGGAGACCCAAGTTCGATTTTCAGCTCGAGAAATAATACATCTTTTAAAAAAAACACGGTGACGGTCGCCTCTCTCGGAAAGGCAATGGCAAACCACCCGTATTATGATACCTAGTAAAGTTCTCTCACTTTTGGCCATTCGGAACAGGCATAAAACTATAGGTTCCCTTTGTCTGTAGAACACTTAAGAAAAAAGCACGAACCACAGGGAAAGGCGAGATGGTGGCCTACGTCCATATCGCAATATGGCACTGCAAAAAGAAGTGGTTTTAAAAGAATTTTTTTTTTGAAATTAAAACAGAAACAATATGTACATCGCGTTTTTGACATATGGCACAAACTTTAATTTTTTTTGATAAAAATACCTTGTATATTATTTTTCAGTTTTGTAGAACTTTTCATTCTAACAACGCCAGTGCATATTTTCTTGGTTTTATTGTGTAAAACATGAAAAAATAATATTTCTAACTTTCCCGAAGTTGACAGTGCAAGTTTGATAATAATACCATTTGAGAATGGCTTATGTTTATGTTAAGAAAGTTTCCCTTTATAGATTCGCAGATTTCGAAGATTAAAATGGCACTCAATAGTACAGACTGGTGACAGACACGTTTTAATGAGGCTCTTTAAAAGATAAATTAAAAGATGAAAGAAGCCTTACAGTGAATCTTCTAAAGTAAAAAATTATACAGAAGATATTAATTTTAAATTATTAAGGTCAAACAATCATTTTGGCAACCATATAACCGAATTATATTATAGAAAATGCATTGAACAGAGTGTTGAACAAGTCATGTCTTGCTTAGTAAAGGTCACCTCGCAAATATTGATTAACTCGTATTTAATGTTACATTTTTATGAAATGTCCTACTTTCCCATTTATATTATTATTTCTCTCTCTATATCTATTTCCCATATTGCACACAGCGTATCATAAAGCGTATTTCAATGAAGCTAGATACCAAAAAGGCTGCTGGCGCTGA